>CP092870.1:11914230-12534334 GCA_030710605.1 Cordylochernes scorpioides
GAGGAGGCTAGTGCCACACAAGGAGTTAGTGCTGAGACCTCCTGAGTTCTAGTTGAAGGGGGAATAGGAGGCTAGTGCCACACAAGTAGTTAGTGCTGAGAATTCCTGTGTTCTAGTTGAAGGAGGAAGAGGAGGCTAGTACCACACAAGGAGTTAGTGCTGAGACCTCCTGAGTTCGAGTTGAAGGGGGAAGAGGAGGCTAGTGTCACACAAGGAGTTAGTGCTGAGACCTCCTGAGTTCTAGTTGAAGGGGGAAGAGGAGGCTAGTGCCACACAAGGAGTTAGTGCTGAGACCCCCTGAGTTCTAGTTGAAGGGGGAAGAGCAGGCTAGTGCCACATAAGTAGTTAGTGCTGAGACCTCCTGAGTTCTCGTTGAATGGGGAAGAGGAGGCTAGTGCCACACAAGAAGTTAGTGCTGAGACATCCTGTGTTCTAGTTGAAGGTGTAAGAGGCGGCTAGTGTCACACAAGGAGTTAGTGCTGAGAATTCCTGTGCTCTAGGTGAAGGGGGAAGAAGACGCAATCCTTGCCCACGTGGAAGACGGCCAGCTGATGGCGATTTGCACCTCCCAGAACACCACCCATTACTCCGCCAGCTACAACCTTCGGCTGGCGGCCCTGTCTGCTCTGCAGATCTCGCCACTCCGCCTGAATGTGTCCTCCTGGTCGGGGGTCGAGGTGGGTACCAAGCCTAGGTGGAAATTTTGAACAGGGCGTACAAGGATATGAAAGATTAACTTGTTTTTATATTTTAATTTAATCTGTTGCTCTCGCGTGATATATCTATTCTTGCTTTTTTTTTAAATAAACAACCTATAGTAGAAAAAAGCCAATTAAAAACAAAATAAATTCTTGAGTGAGTTTCTGGACACCTATCACGTATAATACTTCTTATTTTTAATTTACACAGCTTTGTGAACAAGCGATCAAAAGTATAAGACACCTTTTGAAAACTAGTTTTACAATTGGTTGTTGTGAGGGAGTGTGATGGTTGAATCGGTAACGTTAAAGTGGTGCAACTCAAATAGAAGAGAGAACAATGAAAATTATTTATGCCAAAGACTTTTTAAATCTGAAAATAAACGTTGCAAAATTAATTATGACTCATATCTTAGTCTGAATATAAAATAAACGGGGAAAATTTCACTTCCGAAGAAAATTATCCGAAAATAGTTTCCTAATGAAGCCGAAAAGGAAATTCGACATCTCAGTGTGTGACAATTGACAATTAAAAAATATTTATTGTCATCTAGACAATATTACACATTTTCAAACAAAGAAGTAGAGAGAGAAAAATATATAACATAAAGAAAGAGAGAAAGAAAATATAAACATATATGAAAACATATATATTACAAGATGATGATGGAAAGAAACCTCGACGCTGGAGGGTCCTGGACCAGGCGATGAGCGGGTCCTCCACTGCTCCTCCGAGCCCAACCTGGACAAAGTAGCGATAAATTCGCAACTTTGCCGACGCCAGGATGGAAAGGGCGTCGTCCTCAAGGCCGGACCCGCCGAAGATCCAAGCCTGCAGGTCAGGGGGCCGCCCTATGATGTTGAAGGCCTCTCTGATGAGAGGCCTGATGGAGGGACAGCACCAGTAACGGTTGCTGAGGGAGCGGTCGATGGACCCGCAGGCAGGACAGGAGGGGCCGACCGAGGCAGGATGGGCCGGATGGGGCAAGGCGTGGAGGGCCAACTTGAGGGCCGCGTCGGCCTCGTGGCCCGAGTAGGCGCAGCGCCGCAGTGAGGCCCAGTCGATCCTGGATGGTGGATTGATGGTGGGCGTCCATCTCGCCAGGAATCTGGAGATGGGCGTGGCGGCGAGGCGCGGGCGATCCAGGGCCCGTCGGGCCGAGCGGGTCGTGAAGCCGTTGAGGAACGGCGTAGCCGTCCCTCGCAGCACCACGGCCGAAGCTAGGGAACTGGAAGAAGGCGTGGACTCCGCCCCGAAGCCCACGGCGTTCTCGGAGGTCAGCCTCCGACAGAAGGCGCCCAGGGTCGCGGCGTCAGCCAGGGCCGAGCGCGTTGGGCGGGCGATGAGATGTTCCTCCACGATGAGGTTCCGGACTCGGGCTCTGCGCCGGCGGGCGGGAGCCAGGAGGTCGGGAGGGCGGAGGAACCGGCAGCCGCCGATGATGGGGAGGTTCAGCAGCTGAGCCGTGGGGAGCGCCCGGTGGTTGAGGCCCAGGATGTTGGAGGCCTCCTCCCACAGCTTCAGCAGCCGGAGACGGTGGGGCCGGAGACGGGTGCTGTCCGGTGGAGGGTGGATCCAGGCTTCCCCGCTGTTGCCGCCGACCAGCCAGCTGAAGGCATTTCTGCCCCCGCGGAACGCGACCTGCACCCCCTTGAGGCAGGCGAGCTGGAGCTGGGTCGCGAGGTCGAGGAGGCCGAGGCCTCCGATGGCAACTGGCCTCGCCATGACATCGGCGGGAAGCCACGCCGTGTGGTCCTGTCCCCAGATGAATCTCGTCAGTCGGGCCTGCAGCTTGGCGATGGTCGGGGGTGATGGTAGGTAGCCATGCAGGTGGTGCTGGATGACAGAGCCCACCAGCGTGTTCGCCGCTCTTGCTCGCCCGACGAGGGAGAGGCCGCGGGTGAAGGGCGTCCATCTGAGGCAGGCAGTCTCCAGGAGGGCCAGGAGATGCTGCTCCCGTGGGCGACGGTGCTCCTGGGGGCGGTGTCGAGCCCGAGGATCCTGATGGAGGTGGTCGACCAGGAGGCGCCGAGAGGGGAGTCGCCGAGGTTGCGCCAGGCGCCGCACCAGAGGCCAGCGCTCTTCCGGAGGTTCACGCCAACTCCGGAGGCCTGCTTATAGTCTTCGAAGACGGTCGCCACCCGCTCGAAGTCCTCGTCGCGAGGGTCCGACATTAGTGTGTGTGTCCTAGATGGACATGAGTGAAGTCCGACATCAGTGTGTGTGTCCCAGATAGACATGAGTGAAGTCCGACATCAGTGTGTGTGTCCCAGATAGACATGAGTGAAGTCCGACATCAGTGTCTGTGTGTCCCAGATAGACATGAGTGTAGTCCGACATCAGTGTCTGTGTGTCCCAAAAGGACATGAATGAAGTCCGACATCAGTGTCTGTGTGTCCCAGATGGTCATGAGTGAAGTCCGACATCAGTGTGTGTGTCCCATATAGACACGAGTAAAGTCCGACCTCAGTGTGTGTGTCCCAGATAGACATGACTGAATTTAGACACCTCAGTGTGTGTGTCCCAGATAGACATGAGTGAAGTCCGACATCACTGTCTGTGTGTCCCAGATAGACATGAGTGAAGTCAGACATCAGTGTCTGTATGTCCCAGATAGACATGACTGAATTTAGACATCTCAGTGTGTGTGTCCCAGATAGACATGACTGAATTTAGACATCTCAGTGTGTGTGTCCCAGATAGACATGAGTAAAGTCAGACATCAGTGTGTGTGTGTCCCAGATAGACATGACTGAATTTAGACATCTCAGTGTGTGTCCCAGATAGACATGAGTGAAGTCCGACATCATTGTGCGTGTCCCAGATAGACATGAGTGAAGTCCGACATCAGTGTGCGTGTCCCAGATAGACATGAGTGAAGTCCAACATCAGTGTCTGTGTGTCCCAGATGGACATGACTGAATTTAGACATCTCAGTGTGTGTGTCCCAGATAGACATGAGTAAAGTCAGACATCAGTGTGTGTGTGTCCCAGATAGACATGACTGAATTTAGACATCTCAGTGTGTGTGTCCCAGATAGACATGAGTAAAGTCAGACATCAGTGTCTGTGTGTCCCAGATAGACATGACTGAATTTAGACATCTCAGTGTGTGTGTCCCAGATAGACATGACTGAATTTAGACATCTCAGTGTGTGTGTCCCAGATAGACATGAGTAAAGTCAGACATCAGTGTGTGTGTGTGTCCCAGATAGACATGACTGAATTTAGACATCTCAGTGTGTGTCCCAGATAGACATGAGTGAAGTCCGACATCAGTGTGCGTGTCCCAGATAGACATGAGTGAAGTCCGACATCAGTGTGCGTGTCCCAGATAGACATGAGTGAAGTCCGACATCAGTGTCTGTGTGTCCCAGATGGACATGATGGGAGTCTGCCCCACAGAGTACAACATCACGGTCGACTCTGACCCAGGCTCTTATACGATCAGTAAGATGAAGGAAATCCATATGTGTAAACTCTCTTCTCTGGACACCGATCACACCGATACGTTGGGTGTGTTGGAAGAGAATGTGTGGTGCGACCAACAGATCCGGCGAAAATACATCTGGAAGTCGGTGTGTGTCGAGTCATCTCAAATGCCCTTCTTCGGACTTACTATTTACTACTCCGTGATTCTCCTTCTGGACAACAATGACTACATGTATGATGGTAGGCATTATTTATATATTTTATAAAATGATTTGCCACACCTATGTAATTTAAAGAAACCTCTCGTTGTGTACAATTGTATATGGGAGTGACAGAAGTATTGCGAACTAGAGGTTTGTGCAGATGACATTGAGGTTGCCAAACCAAACGACCATCAAACTGAATATACCGAATACCTGGAGGAGCCGCCTGACTTATCCATGAAGAAAGTGGCCATGGACATGCTGAGCATCGTGTGCTGGGATCTCAAGAAGAAGATGCTAGGCTACATACAGATGGGACTCTACCAAGTCAGCCTTGCCCTCAGACATCTGCCCAAGCCCGAAATAGAAGAGATCGTGGCCATGTCCAAGAACGGGACACTCTGTCCAAACAGTACTTACTACAGGTAACTTGCTGTTAGACATCTATTGTAGCTTGGTCTTTAAATAACGACCTCAATGTTGGTATACTTTCAAGATGTGATGCATTCTGTTATGTACTCTTCTACCTAATATTCCATAAACTTAGGTAGTGTAGTTTTATTAAAAGATATTGTATGCTACTGTTATATATTTTATTATTACAGAATTATTATAAGAACTAAAAACATGAATATCTCGCGCTATATATTGATTACATCACACAACAACAACCGAGTCCTTGGTCAAAACCATAAAAACATATTATATATATTACACATTCATTTCAAGTTCTTGAACCATCTTCACATTCCTTATATACTCTTAACAAACCTTCCTTTTGGACATGTCGTTCTTTTTGAAATAAACTAACAAGCCATTTTTTATTTGTCCTAAAAAGATGAGAGTATAAATGAATTATTTAAAAAAAAAAACATCTAAAAGAAACATTTGAATGAAAGACGTTTGGGACCATACTATATAATTTTATTTGCTAATGTAGAGCAGGGGATTTGACTTGATTTTCTATATCGCTACAATTTCACCACTAAACAAGGATTTCTACTTCATTCAAATTGTGGAATAATGACGGAAAATTATTTTAAAAAGGTCCTGTGCAATTAGAGTTATGTGATATTCAAAAATGAAAATATTTTGTTTAAATCTAGAGAGAGTTGCATAAAGTTTTCCAAAAATTTACACATTTACATATGAAGGTGCAAATTCCGGGAATGTGTTTCTCTTAAAGCATTTTAATTCATAAATCTCGGGTACGAAAGCCTTTATACAAGAGAAGTAACGATTAAAAAGTAACCAAACCATTTAAAAATAAAGAATATATAAAGGTGCTAAATCATTTTTATCATAATATTTTTATTGAAATAGGACCCTCCACTATCTAAAACTTTTTTCCAGCAGTCGAAAATATGTTTAAAAGATCACAAAGGTACAATAAATTTTAATCTGCAGTTATTATTGTTTTTAAAAAATCTTGTTTATTAATTTCACTTTCAATTAAATCATTACAAATTTTTAATCTGTTCTGTTTTTGTTGTACGGTTAAATGTCGTTGAACAAAATAGACCCACAAAGTTTTTCATGATGCGCGCCATCTTTTATCAAAAATCAAAATGATTCTTTTTAAAATAAAACAATTTCTACTGTCCTTACTGCAATGGAAAAATTAATGGGAGGGCCTGGCTCATCAGTGGTGAACCCTCTCAGCGGTTTCGCCAGTTTAATATACCATACCGCTGTTATATTGAATTTTTCGATCTTCCTTTTATAGTGATACTGATGATAGATTCTTGGAATGGGTATTTTAAATGAACTATGAACATAAACTTTTAGGACAGCAGAATTACATATAATTATAAATATATAATATGCTTTGAGCAATCGCTCTTCCGCAAACATTAATTTGTGTCTTTTATTTGAACAATTATATTATGATGCATTAGCGCGCCATCTGTTATCAAAATTCAAAGACGCGTATGATTATTTTTAAAATAAAACCATTTCTGCTGTCCTTACTGCAATGCAATTTTTCATATTTAAATGTTCATGAACAATGCTTTGGCAGGTACCATATGAAATACCAACTATTTACGCTATCATTTCAATTGTGATTTTCCTATCAGCATAAATTAAATCACTAACCTGCTGGATGTTGTGCTCCGTCTTCCAGGTTGAGAGGAGGGGGGGGGGGGCTGACCTTGGATCATCCACAATACTCTGACGGCCATCTTTAAATCTACAGTGCCAGAAATATATGTACTTCAGTTTTTGAAATTTTTTATCTCCATACAATTTCTTTAACAATTCTAATGTCTCAGTAAAATATTTATTTAATTCAAAACACTAAATTTATGTTTCCTCTTTACACTCAAAACCCGACATTACAAAATCCGACGTGAGCGATATATTAACAAAGTAATTTATAATTCAGTATAATGCAGCTTATGATTGTAGAACGACATTTGAAAATTATCCCGCATGTGTTTCTCTTAAAAGAAAAATCGAAATTTATTTTAAGGAGAAATAACGATTATTTCTAACCTTAGGGATGAGGTATGAAAGGATGAATTGTGAAGAGTAATGATAAACGGAAAAATAAAGTGTCCACGGATGGGAATCCCATCCATTACTCTTCACAATTCATCCTTTCATACTTCATCCTTAAGGTTAGAAATAATCGTTATTTCTCCTTAAAATAAATTTCGATTTTTCGTTCACAAGAAACACATGCGGGATAATTTTCAAATGTCGTTCTACAAAGAACGTTTATCGTCCAACAATGAGATTTACGCATGCGCTATTATCAGTGTTGCCAGTCTTAATAGTTGTTTAGGCTTCATACTAAAATAACTCCGATTTTTAATATTTGATTTCAATTCTTCTTCTTCTTTCTTATCTCCACACTGGGTGAAGTAGAATGCGTCTGCCATTGTCATTAAGACTTGTAGCACTACTCAGTGGCAGGCCGACTTAGCTCCAATATGAAATGGCCGCCTCTTACATTAGGAACAGACGCCATGTGCAGCTGCTCCTAACATGGAGTACAAACGCTGCTCTTCCTGTATCCCTGGATCAGGAGCCCTTACAGGGTACTATCAGCCGGTCCAGCTGAGCCCAGGTTTTTTAGCGAGCTAGTTACTGCTCCCCCTCCTCCTTTTTCATCCGGGCTTGGGACCGGCAAAGGCGGAGTTAATTTCAATTCTTGATTTTCACCAAGTTCGGTTACTTTTTGATCGTACCTTGTATGACATAGAAAATAGTGTATCAGCATGAAACTGAATTATTGGTGGAATCAGGTCTTAAGGTAAACTGTAGGAATGGGTATGCACGGTAATTTAGTATTAATTACCTCATTAACACATCCACAGCTAGTATTAATATACCACAGACATTCTAATGAATTCAAATTAACAAATTGATAGAAAATTGAGATTATGAGTATGCAAGTAAATTAGTTAATTAATAGGTAGATTAGGTCTTTAATATGCATGTGAATTTATCTAATTAATATGCATGCGTACTGAATAGTATGTGAATGAACACATTAACATGAAGATAATATGCAAATACGGATAGAAGGGATACATTACTGACAATGATTATAATCGTGAAGATAGAAGACTGTCTGGCCAGCATTCATAATTCTTAAAATTATAGATACTTTGGCCAGTAAATCGTTTTTTTTTATTATCTCAATAAAATAATGATAAAAAAAATATTTACTGGACGAAGTATCTTTAATTTAAAATTAATTCTAAAGGTTATTCTGTGCTATTAAATAGCACTTAATTCTTTATTTTTTAAATAGGTTTTCACATTCACAGAGGCATCAGTATTCTGTGATGATCTATGTTTTCAATAAATTTTCTTCCATTTTAAAAATTGATTTGTTTCATTCCGAATTCTCCTAATCTTGCTAAATACTAATCAACATAAAACTTCCACTGAATTTTATAAGTATCCCTAACTATGATACAAAATGTAGTGGCTGTACATTAAACAGATGAAGCTGAAATCTTTAAAAATGGCAGACATAGTTTTCGATCGAAAAAATAGCTGTGCTAAAAAAGGGACTAGAAAAAGAATTGATTTATTTTTTTTTAAATGCCTTGTCAGTAGACTTGCTAATCTAAAAGGAATATAATACCGTTGCATTCGTTTATTAATACATCTATATCTTTTTCTTACACGTTCATCCCTGACTTATAATTTTAAAAAATCAGCAAGAAATTCTTCATGAGATTCAGAGATATATAAGATTCAGAGATAAGAAAAAAGAAGAAGCAAGAAATTCAGAATTAAGAATATTTTACTATTTTTATTTCTGTAGCTTGAGCCTGAAAGTTTGAAAAATTAAAATAGCTTAAGATACTTAGACTTGGGTTTCTTGCTGAGATTTTATAATATTTATTTCTATTATCTATCCCAGCGTGGCATCAACGGTGTGTCCAGCGAACTGGTGCTGGACGCCCTGGCCCAGGCCGGCAGCCCGGCCGCTATAGAAGTCTACCTGAACGAGGCCCTGAAGAACGACACCGAGACCAACCTCAAGTGGCAGGCTCTGATCGACAACCTTTACACTGTCGTCGGGGTGGAGCAAGAGACAATCGGTGTCCTCTTGGTAACTCACATACTACTGCTATCCTGGATGTACACGTTGTTGTATGTATACAGTATTGCATACTGCACATTGTTGTATGCACACTACTGTATTCAAACTAGAACATACATACTGCTGTCCTGGATGTACACGTTGTTGTATGTATACAGTATTGCACACTACACCACCTACATTGTTGTATGCACACTACTGTATTCAAACTAGAACATACATACTGCTGTCCTGGATGTACACGTTGTTGTATGTATACAGTATTGCAAACTGCACCACCTACATTGTTGTATGCACACTACACATTTACACTTTGTTGTATGTATACAGTATGGCACACTAAACCACCCACATTGTTGTATGCACACTACTGTATTCAAACTAAAACATACACACTGCTGTCCTGGATGTTCACGTTGTTGTATATATACAGTATTGCACACTACACCACCCACATTGTTGTATGCACACTACTGTATTCAAACTAAAACATACACACTGCTGTCCTGGATGTACACGTTGTTGTATGTATACAGAATTGCATACTACACCACCTACATTGTTGTATGCATACTACTGTATTCAAACTAGAACATACATACTGTTGTCCTGGATCTACACGTTGTTGTGTGTATACAGTATTGCACACTACACCACCTACATTGTTGTATGCATACTAGTGTATTCAAACTAGAACATACATACTGTTGTCCTGGATCTACACGTTGTTGTGTGTATACAGTATTGCACACTACACCACCTACATTGTTGTATGCACACTACTGTATTCAAACTAGAACATACATACTGTTGTCCTGGATCTACACGTTGTTGTATGTATACAGTATTGCATACTGCACATTGTTGTATGCACACTACTGTATTCAAACTAGAACATACATACTGTTGTCCTGGATCTACACGTTGTTGTATGTATACAGAATTGCATACTGCACATTGTTGTATGCACACTACTGTGTTCAAACTAGAACATACATACTGTTGTCCTGGATCTACACGTTGTTGTGTGTATACAGTATTGCATACTGCACATTGTTGTATGCACACTACTGTGTTCAAACTAGAACATACATACTGTTGTCCTGGATCTACACGTTGTTGTGTGTATACAGTATTGCATACTGCACATTGTTGTATGCACACTACTGTATTCAAACTAGAACATACATACTGTTGTCCTGGATCTACACGTTGTTGTATATATACAGTATTGCATACTGCACCACCTACATTGTTGTATGCATACTACTGTATTCAAACTAGAACATACCTACTGTTGTCCTGGATCTACACGTTGTTGTATGTATACAGTATTGCATACAGAACATTGTTGTATGCACACTACTGTGTTCAAACTAGAACATACATACTGTTGTCCTGGATCTACACGTTGTTGTATGTATACAGTATTGCATACTGCACATTGTTGTATGCACACTACTGTGTTCAAACTAGAACATACATACTGTTGTCCTGGATCTACACGTTGTTGTATGTATACAGTATTGCATACTGCACATTGTTGTATGCACACTACTGTATTCAAACTAGAACATACATACTGTTGTCCTGGATCTACACGTTGTTGTATGTATACAGAATTGCATACTACACCACCTACATTGTTGTATGCATACTACTGTATTCAAACTAGAACATACATACTGCTGTCCTGGATGTACACGTTGTTGTATGTATACAGCATCGCACACTACACCACCTACATTGTTGTATGCATACTAGTGTATTCAAGCTAGAACATACACACTATAGCATACACACTGCTGAATGCCCCTTTCAACTTACAAATTGATTGATTCATTTTGCATGCACACAAAATATTGCCTAAATTGTATTTGCTCTTTGTGATACATGGATCTTTCACCTGGAGGCATATTTTGTTCGGCAACCAGAAAGTACTTACTAATAGGGTAAAAAGACAAACGAAGTTTTAAAAAATCTCATTACTCCAAAATACGGATACCATAGAAAGCTGAAAGAGCAATTTAAAATTCTAAAATTTATAATTACTCAAATCATATCATTTGATTAAAAAAATATTATTCACCCTGAGAAAGTTTCTGATAAAAATAATTTAATGGTCTAAAGCTGTCGGGTCTTGGAGCACTTCTATACAGAAGTAATGTTACCATCAATCCTCTAATAGGACCTCAAGGCCCGAAATATAGGTCAATTAAATAAATTTTAGAAAAATATTTTTCCTTGATGAATTTTTTTCTAAATTAATATTGTCGCAAACTTTACTCTAACATGTATGTAATTGAACACTATATCAAATTCTCTTAATATTATATATATAGTTAAAGATGTGAAGAGTAATAAGAATTTATATCCAACACGTCGGCGTTTTTTAGTTAGTGTGTTACTCGCGTTGAAGGGTTGATAAGCTCAAAAGCTTGAGTTTAAGTAATGAAAACTATTAAAGCAACTTATCCTGTATTTATCTTCGATTTTTATTTATTTTTCATGGGTATTAGCATTTATTAGTATTTCTTTTATCCAATTACCAGTAAATTGAGAGCCTCTGCCACTAATATTGTGTTTTGGAGAGAGGGGGCTCCGTGGACTATAATATTATCTTCAATTAAAAAATTTGGATACGTATTTTACTGTCGCTTATCAGATTGCTTTTGTTTCTAAATACCTGGTATAATATTCCGTCAGAATGTTTATCCGTTTTCCCTGTTTTTGTAGATGGCAAGGGGCCGATAGAGGTAATTCCTATTCTCTCACAAGGATAGTTTGTGCTGGCGGAATAAGCTGGAGTAGTCCAGATGGTAACGGATTCGAGCTTTTTCTAATTTGGCAAAGATGGGAAGCATTTATGAATTCTGAGACTTAGTGTGAGCAACCCACCGACAATTTGTAAGTGAAAGGATCGAACTCCCCGACTGGCATTATAATGGCTTGTAACATGAGTATCAATATAACACTAACGCATCAGTTTTGCAGAAATACTTGGAGAAGGTTCTGGACCACGATCTGTACCTGGCCGCAGCAGCCATGGTGCGGAACTACTGCATGAAAAACAATCAGCTGGAGTGCCTGAGCAGCGGACCGATGGCGGACTACATCGAGATTCTGCGCAATCTGACGGGCGAGCGGTGTGAGCGCTACTCCGAGCTGGAGAGCCATCCCATCTCGGTGAGTAGCAGAGCCCACGCATTCTTGCACAGCCCTTACAGCGCATGTACAGGTCGTGACCGCCCTGCAGGCCATCAAGATTTTGAAGGACACCGGTAAGAACGGCACCAAGGTCCTCATGGCCTGCAGCGCTAACTCCAACCTGCCGCTGAACGTCCGCCAGATGGCGCTGATGGCTGGGGCAGAAAGCTGCGCCAAGGAGGTAAGCCCCATCGTGTGACCTTTCACATATAGCCCACAAGTATTACAGTAGAACCTCCCTGTACAGGACACCTAATTAGAGAGCCAAAGTGACCTTTAGGGAAAGGTGTCCTCTTACTGGAGAGTTGCTAAATAGTAAAAATGGTGATTTTGCAAATGAAAACTGTCCTTTGTTGAGAGGTGTCCTCTAGCGCGAGTGTCCTCTCATAGAGGTTCTACTGTACTAAACAAACAAATATTTGCTTTCTAAATATTTATCATTTCTTTCTTTTCTATTAACTATTATAATATGAAGCTAAGAAGTATGCTCCACAGTCATATGTAGGGGAATGGTTACCATTATCCAGTCCAGTGGATGGTAGGGGAGTGAGTTGCTATTATGAATTCACATGGTGATATACCGTATTATAATGCCACCACTAAGATGTAGAGTAAGAGTTGCTATAATCCCGACCTGTTGGATTAGATGAAGGATTAGTATAAACCTGCTCACTGGGATGTAGGTCACTATAATCCCGCTCAGTGGAATATGAAGAAGGATTAGTATAAACCTGCTCACTGGGATGTAGGTCACTATAATCCCGTTCAGTGGAATATGAAGAAGGATTAGTATAAACCTGCTCACTGGGATGTAGGTCACTATAATCCCGTTCAGTGGAATATGAAGAAGGATTAGTATAAACCTGCTCACTGGGATGTAGGTCACTATAATCCCGTTCAGTGGAATATGAAGAAGGATTAGTATAAACCTGCTCACTGGGATGTAGGTCATTATAATCCCGCTCAGTGGAATATGAAGAAGGATTCGTATAAACCTGCTCACTGGGATGTAGGTCACTATAATCCCGACCTATTGGATTAGATGGAGGATTAGTATAAACCTGCTCACTGGGATGTAGGTCACTATAATCCCGCTCAGTGGAATATGAAGAAGGCTTACTATAACTCGATGTAGAAAGAGTGTGTGTTATGGTGTGTGGCAGGTGGTGGAAGGCTGCATCAACATCTACGGCAACCGCTCCGAGCCCAATGAGCTGCGGCTGGCGGCCCAGATCATCTCTCTCCGATGCATGCGCATGAGGCCCACGAAGCAACAAGAAGATTTAAGTAGGTTCACGTCATTGTAGCTCTTTGTTTCATTCTGATCGGCCAACATAATCAAATACTATAGATGTTGAGTCGTTGGAAGATATCGCCTCCCCTTCATGAATAATTAGGATATATTTTTTTTTTTATCAGAAAAAGTTCCCAATGTGGGATTCGATCCCGGGTCGTAGCGGTCGAAAACCAACGGTTTAGACCATCCTTCCACCGACCTCCCTAATAATCATTCTGATGACATTAAATGTGCGCAGACCTCGAGGATCTTCGACGTCGGGAGATACTCCAGGACAACCTGCCACAGCGAGTGTTGTCGCTGAACTCGGAGCTGATGTGGTCGCTCAACTCGGAGATGTTGGGAATGGGTCTGGAGCTGAGGCGGGAGAAGTTAGGCGCTCTGGGGAGCCGTGTCTACATGGACCTCGTGGGTAGATACCCACAAAACCTGTTTGAGGTATGTACTATGGCCCTGTGTCTGGTTGAGGTATGTACTATGGCCCTGTGTCTGGTTGAGGTATGTACTATGGCCCTGTGTCTGGTTGAGGTATGTACTATGGCCCTGTGTCTGGTTGAGGTATGTACTATGGCACTGTGTCTGGTTGAGGTATGTACTATGGCCCTGTGTCTGGTTGAGGTATGTACTATGGCCCTGTGTCTGGTTGAGGTATGTACTATGGCCCTGTGTCTGGTTGAGGTATGTACTATGGCACTGTGTCTGGTTGAGGTATGTACTATGGCCCTGTGTCTGGTTGAGGTATGTACTATGGCCCTGTGTCTGGTTGAGGTATGTACTATGGCACTGTGTCTGGTTGAGGTATGTACTATGGCCCTGTGTCTGGTTGAGGTATGTACTATGGCCCTGTGTCTGGTTGAGGTATGTACTATGGCACTGTGTCTGGTTGAGGTATGTACTATGGCCCTGTGTCTGGTTGAGGTATGTATTATGGCCCTGTGTCTGGTTGAGGTATGTACTATGGCACTGTGTCTGGTTGAGGTATGTAATATGGCCCTGTGTCTGGTTGAGGTATGTACTATGGCCCTGTGTCTGGTTGAGGTATGTACTATGGCCCTGTGTCTGGTTGAGGTATGTACTATGGCCCTGTGTCTGGTTGAGGTATGTACTATGGCCCTGTGTCTGGTTGAGGTATGTACTATGGCCCTGTGTCTGGTTGAGGTATGTACTATGGCACTGTGTCTGGTTGAGGTATGTACTATGACCCTGTGTCTGGTTGAGGTATGTACTATGACCCTGTGTCTGGTTGAGGTATGTACTATGGCCCTGTGTCTGGTTGAGGTATGTACTATGGCCCTGTGTCTGGTTGAGGTATGTACTATGGCCCTGTGTCTGGTTGAGGTATGTACTATGGCCCTGTGTCTGGTTGAGGTATGTACTATGGCCCTGTGTCTGGTTGAGGTATGTACTATGGCCCTGTGTCTGGTTGAGGTATGTACTATGGCCCTGTGTCTGGTTGAGGTATGTACTATGGCCCTGTGTCTGGTTGAGGTATGTACTATGGCCCTGTGTCTGGTTGAGGTATGTACTATAGCACTGTGTCTGGTTGAGGTATGTACTATGGCCCTGTTTCTGGTTGAGGCATGAGTGATTTATCTCAGTATAATTGTAGGTACTGTGCTACAAGTACTGTGAGGTGACCCCGTTTTTGGTTCACAAACTGTGATATGGCCATGTGTTTGATTGAAAAAATGAATGTAATATTTGAATCTAACCAGGCTTCTGTGGTAACTTTAGAATATACAAGCACAATTTTAAAAAAGGGGTGGAGTGAAATATCAACAAATAAACTCATAATGAATAATTGACCAAATGGCCAGGGATGATATACAGTAGGCATTGACGCCCTTTCATCCCGAACCCCAAATAAACTATCTGCCAAAATGTTTGATCCTAGAAACTTTGTTGGCTCATCCCTCCTAGCCTTTTTACCTTCTGTGGGGATTTTATTGTCTTTGGGACAAAATATCATAATTCCGGAAGACTAGAAGTTGGAAGGATCTTTATTTTTTTCATTCAATATTTTTTAGATTTCTTGCCGCTGCCTCAGGAAATAGGGAATAAAAATGACAAACATATTTGCCAACTGTTTCTTCTGGGGTAAATACGATCTCATATTTTTCATATTCATTATAAAATGACATTTATTAGCGCGTGGAGCGTTAGTAATACAAAGAAAGGACGTTCTCCCGCGGACGACGCTATTCAGAATGAGTTATCATTAAACAAATGGCGTGGTATTCTTGCACGGGGACCATGCTAATATTCTCTGTCTTGTCGTATTTATATATTCACACACTGGAATTCACCAAATTAGCTTGTAGGATATCTGGCCATGAAAAACCAAGGGGTGCACACAGCAGTACCACCCTCCCGCCTTCGCGTTGATTCCCCGCGTAAACCTCAGAACCTCAGAGGTCCTTGACTCGTCGGCGGATTCAGGGAGTACTGTGAACAAAGGGTTCGAGGGCCAAAGGGGGAGAGTCCTATTGGAGCGTAGGACGGGTTTAACTAAGTCCGAACGGGAGGGCTCGGTCAGTAACCTTGCCATGAACTCTCGGAGACGCCTGTGGGTTTGATTAGTCGACTCCATGGAGCCAGACCATAATGGCGGGCGCGAGGGGTCAAACAATGGCCGCTCGGTGCATGGAGAATGCATCATTCCTTTTGGTAAGGTGACCTAGATACAGTAATGGGTATGATATCGCATGCCGGTTTATGGACCGAAAGGTCTGGGTGGCCACTGCTCCAAGGAAGTAGGATATCTGGCATGGGATATGGGTGCATGCTTCGCATGCAGGCTTGTGGACCTTCGAGGTCTGGGTGGCCACTACTCCTAGGATGTAGGATATCTGGCGAGGTTTTCTACTGTCTGACTAAGAATCAAGTGTATAGGACATGTACAGGAACGTATGTGGCCTTATGTGCAGATTCCTAAAAGGCGTCAAGAAAACTTGTCTGCTTCAGTAATGAGTTAGGGGGGGTTATCCTGCCCAAGTTCCCCCCTGGTATGGTTCAAGATGATTAATATAAATTTGACCTCCTGCTTACCAAGGGCTGTAGGTATTGCTTATCTAGAAGGAGGGCTATCGACTTATAGGTCTTCTAGGCCTGGTCATTCAATCCTTTGATGTAGGATATCTCTGGTTGAAAAGAAGCAGTCTACCTAATGCGGAGCCATGTTGCACTGCAGCTCGAGATGCCGCCCGACGCACCGCCGCGGGCTACCGTGTTTGGTCGCAAGCTGTCACCCAACGCCCGCGGGGAGACCACGGTCCCGTTCCTCGAGGTCTCGGTGCTCCGGCCCTGCATCTCCGGAGATATGATGCAGCTGGCCGCCTCAGGGATCGTCTCCACCCACGCCAAGATGAAGATGGGCTCGACGGGATCCATCTCCTTGCAGAAGCCCAGGTAGACCGTCTCTTGATAGCATGCTACCACTCGACCTACATCTCAATTCCTATATAATATACTCACTGTGTTCCTGAAATATTGATTTACATGCATACATGTGGTAGTCTGTGGTGCAGTCGAGGTCGGTATAGAGCAGGAGGGGATGATGCGATCGTATTTTAATCCCGTCACTGCGAGCAGAAAGAGAAATAAAGAAGGAAGGAGGTCTGGCCGTTCTCAGAGCAGTGATCAGGTCCTGGCTAGTGACCGCTTAAGACGATTTATCCAGGGAGAGGTTCAACAGCACGATTAACTATATATTCTTTCTTGCCAAGAGTCTGTCTCTTTTATACTCTTCACATGGGTACAGACGGTTATTGCCCTGGGCGTGATGCTACTTCCCTTCCGCAGAGACTGCAAGGGGTTTATTTTGACTTCTTTTTCTATACCTAAGTTATCTTCATCCTTTCCTTTTCTACTTCACTCTAAGGTCGCCAGGATAGGTCTAACGCCACTTCTGGCCTGTAGTTGTCAGGAGGAGCCTAGTTGAAGTTGTGGTCAGCGTATGCAGGCGGGAGGTTCTAACAAGTCTCAGCTGTTTACTGAAGACCTACTGATTCCTGGGCCTTTCTATTTAAGCCTCCGTTTACGCGAAAATGAAACATTTTCTTCCAATTTTTAAAAAGAAAAGGATGTCCAAGGAATATTTTTATTAAAGGTCAATGTATCTATACACACAATACGACAATACCACAAGACAACCTGGGCTGGCGCAGGCTAGATGCGACGCTCCAGATCAGTCTAGGACTGCAGTCCGGGCGTCCCAAGATCCGCAGCATCATCCAGCTCGAAGCTAAGTCCCCCGTAGACTGCCTCCTTCACATGGACCGATCTGGACTGCGGCTCGGACTGGATGGACACGAGGGCGGCGTAGAGCTTCCAGTCATCCAACTTACGTAAGTCGACTTATCTTGTACACTGTTCTTGTAACAAGCGTTTATTATGAATACGATGGGGGCAGTCTCTCTCGTGGGTCACCAGAGAGTTACAGCTCACAGGGCAATAAGAGAGGCTTCAGACTTCAAAGCAAAACAGACATCAAAGGTGACAAAGGAAGGAAGCAGGACTCATCCTATCGGCACTCGCTCGGACTGGGACCTTCAAAAATTGCCTCTCCCCCGAAGATGGCTCCCTTTTTATTGATGAGGGATCTCTAATGACATTGGTACGTTTTTGTTCAATCAGAAATACTGACCTATGCTGGAACATTCCCGAGAGGGTGATCTACGAATTCTGCGAACCCCGTTCCCTTCTTTTGCTACCACTTGAGTTCTGTCATTCATTATTGATTAGGATATGGTGAAATTGTCATATAGAGTTTTTTAAACATCTATATTTGAGTGTTAGTTTAAATTTTATATACAGTGCTTAGAGATGATTGACATTGAGATTCAATATTTTATTTTAAAATGCGCTATGGATTGTTAGAAAAATGACCGAATTAAGATTACGTAGTAATTTACATGAAGTTTTGATATTAAAGGGGCTCATAATGAAGTTATAAATAGTCTTATAAAAGTATTTAAAGTAAATATTATGCGTTAAAATTCTATTAATTGTGTATTATGCAAATAATGTTAGGTTTTTTCAGCTATTGTTGTATAAACTTTCATATAAATTATCTATTGTACACTGTGCACGCGTGGAATTAAGGTTATCGGGTGAATTATTATTTCGCGAACAAAGAATTCTATTGTTTATTTTAAATCTCTCTCTCTCTCTCTCTCTCTCTCTCTCTCTCTCTAGATATATAGCTTATAAATTATCATATATATATACGAAATATTAAACGCATTTCAAAAATTGTTTATAACACACAAAGAATGTAATATATATTTTCTCCCCTTTCAATATCATTAATATTTAAATATGTAAAAATTAATTTGTATATAAAAATAGTATATATCATCAATTTATCATCCTGATACTCCTGTAGAAGGACTGACAAGTCCGAAAGCTTGAAAATAAAAAAAAAAATGAACAAGAAACTTAACCCTGGAAGCTTTATTTAACATTTTAAGTACATTTTGATTTTCTTTTTCAAATAAAATAAACTTCCTCCATGTATAATATTGAGAGGACCTGCTGCCTCATCAATGGTGAATCCTCCCGATATTTTTCATGGAAATAAGGACGGTAGAACGTTTTTTTTTATTATTATTCCAAAAATCGTGAATAATAGTTTCCTTTCGTACGTACAAAAGAAAAGTTGTCATTTATGTTTGAAATATACAATAGCTACTGAATTATATGACCACATACATTCATACACAAAACCCTTATTAAGACATCAGTCTAATACAGATTCTCCTCTCTCATTGCCGTCTTGAAATGATGATGATCAATCACCATCATACAGTGGAGGGGAAAACGATTACTCAGATGTAGTTTGTGTCTTTAGCAGCATATATATTGGAACACAGGCCTCATCATCGAGTTATATTCTAACTAGCCGAATGACCCGGGCAACGCCCGTGTTTTAATTTAGACACGTGGACCTGTTGGATCATTAACGCCCGTGTTTTACCCGATTGAATGTTTTTATTCAAATACTATTTGTTACAATTGTAAATTGGCGTCTTAAATAAATGCATATATTAGTTAATAACTATAGCCTATGTGCTTTATCTGTCTATGTACTGTTGGCTTCCGTAGGCGTCTCTTACTGGGAAAAAGAAAGAGAGGATTCCATTTAGTTATTAACTAATATATGCATTTATTTAAGGAGCGACCCGCTCCAACACAATAGTTACAAAAACCAAAAAGCGAGTGGGGGGGGGGGGGGGGGGGGCAAAGTGTCTCGCGCAGTGGCGGCGCCATCGTAGCGAACCAATAGGAGAGCGCCATTCCAAAAAAAAAAGCAAACGGTGACAGAGATGAAGAACGCATGACGCTCGTAACTGTATATAGAATGCCAAAGTTACATTGGAGCCTGTTTTATCAACAACGGAGATAAAAAAACGTGGGTATTGAAGCATCAGTCCAGATTTGAGAATAAGACCATGCTTTTCGCTCAGTACCAGGTCCCCTGGCTCAATTCTTCCAACTCCACACAGCCATCTTTCATAGCTCTCCTTGTAGAAAGAAAAACACCGTGATGCACATTCACTAACTAAAACGATTGAAAATCAACCATTAAACTCTCTGTCCAATCGAAACTAGAAATAAATTGAACACACACAAAGAAAGGAACAAAACAAGATATACACAGATTATATTACTATATAAATAGGTGGAAAAACGAAAAGTTTTCCAACAAAAAATGTTTAAAAGCAATGCATTGTATCGATAATTTTTTAGTATAGTGCAAAGATTCAGATGGGAAAGCATGTTGTCACACTATTTTTTTTTTAAATACAAAAAATCCAACCAGAATACAATTGCTTGATATTACGACCCTCATCTGGATGATTTCCTATTTTCTGACATTCTATGAAGGGAATAATAAAATCGCTCGAATCTTTCAAAGATGTGTGTTTTAGCTGATAAAGTGGTAGGACTATGAATGGATTCTCTAAGAAGTTTACTCAATCACGGAAAGTCCTTCCTTATGCACAGACTAATGGAATATTTTCATATTGATACTTCTATATTGATGGAAGCTGTTGCCTATGAGCATGTATGTAAATTGGTGTGTGCTCTGACAGGGACGTCAGCTTGATTAGACATGAGAAAGGTGGAAGAGGTTTCAGTCTCACGCTTTTTATTGATTGTGTGCGCCACACATTTTTGCGTGACCGAAAAAAAAGAAAGATGATATACAGGTTCGATGGCAAAAACTCACTTTCTATATTGTTTATAAATCTCACTCGATATACGTGGGTATGCATATCATAAATTCACATGTCTATAAAATATTCAACTTATATTTTTAGTTTGCATTTTGAACGGGACGTATTTTGAAAATATCGTTCAGAAATTATATGAGTCGTTGTTCCAACTCTTATCTAGGAAAGGACATTGATGAATGTTACAAACTACTGACACAATCAACTTATGAACTCTTGAAATGCTCATAGAGTGTACGTGTATTAAATAAATAAGTTTTAAATATAAAATATTCTTTGAAGTGGAATTAAATTACTCTAAGAACGAATCTGAGTGCCTTTCTGTGAGAATTATGTACAAAGTACACTCATGGACAAAACTTAAGGAAGTAGAGAAAGTCTTTGATGTCTCCTGTTGTCTTTTTTTTTTTTTTTTTTAAGAAGACAGAGGCAATTTTGCTCACACTTGGTTATCTTGTGTCTTCAATAAAGGTCACTGTCTATCAAATACCTTTCAGAGTTATTGTCTGAATCTTGATATACATGCTAACAGGTACAACTTCCTTAAGTTTTCTATATCTCTGAAGCTCTTCACCTAGGGTTTGAGACACCAGAATTTGAAGCCAACTAATTTTATAGATTCCCGCCTAGGTATGGATAACGTACAGGCTGCTCATTAAATCTCTTCTTTCTTAACTCCACTCAATCATACTAAGGCATCAGGCTTGTAGAGCTGATAACCATGACTGGGTGAAGTAGTATGCGTCTGCCTTTGTCATTAAGACTGGGGGCACTACTCAGTGGCAGGCCGACTTAGCTCCGAAAGAAATGGCCGCCTCTGACATGAGGAACAAATGCCATGTGCAGCCGCTCCTAACATGGAGTACAAAACGCTGCTAATGCTGTATCCCTGGATTAGGGGCCCTTACAGGGTACCATCAGCCGGGCCAGCTGAGCCCAGGTTTTTTAGCGAGCTTGTTACTGCTCCCCCTCTTCATTTTTCATCCGAGCTTGGGACCGGCAAAGGAGAAGTTTGCTCTTTAAATGACTTCAGTCACTATTATCACGTTCGATTAGTTCCCGATACTCCCCACACACAACTACACACGCCCTTACACCTCCCAAAACACCATTTCAAGCACTGTTTCCATATTACAAAAGAAGCATAACACGCCGCAACTTTTTTTATTTACTTGATTAAAGGAAGCTTTCGAGTAAGCCCTTCATCAGTTAAAAATATAAAAATATTTCCCCACAATGAGTTTCTTTTTATTTTAAAATGCTAGCTTTCAATTTCCATTTTAATGTAAATTATTGTCAAGAAGTCAATAAAATTTGTTTCAATTGAAATTGTCTAGCTTTAAAGCGTTAAATTACATTTCAAATTTAAAATTTCAGTTGTAAATATCCACGCTGCGCGCGTATGTATTTGTAAATATTTCTTGTATAGTCGATATTTTTTATTGAGCCCGTTGAAGAGTAGTTATCGCTTGAAAGCTAGTGTTTGAAGTTTATATGTTAATTTTGTAATTATTCTTATTTTTTTTTAATTCATAGAAGCATTTTTCTGGCAGACATATTCAATTTTTTATCATCATCAATTTTTGTTATTGTTTTTCTTTGTTAGTTATCAAATGATTTTGTAATTGTAGTTACTTTTTTTGTTTTGTGGTGTTCCTTTTTAAGCAAAAAATATATGTAAACTAAGGTGTAATATTCAATTCTAGCATATGGAACCAACATCGATTCATTTTTGAAACAAAGCAAAATCATAAGCTTATACAACTTTCACTTTTTCATACAGCTATCATTATAAAATAAAAAGAAACTCATTGTGGAAAAATATTCTTGTATTTTTAAACGTTTTTAACCCTTCTTCAGTTAACTAATCCTTTCTGTTATGTAATGTTTCATGTGGGATTTTGTCGGGTTTATATTTGCCATGTGACCAATTATGTTTTTAACAATAATATGTGTTGTTGAATTTTTTTATTCTGAGTGTTTTGCCATATCTGTTCTCTCTCTCTGTAATTTGTATGTTTTATTTTCCCGAGACATTTTCTTTTTTAAGAATCCAGTATTTTTTTTCATTTTACAAAATTGGCATTCCTTAAATGTTGTTGAGCCCTTTTTGGATGGGCTATATAGTTCCCAAATGTAATTTTAATCTTATTCGAAATTTTGAAGAATTTCTTGCCAGGATATTAACGGCTATGAGAATTTGGCTAAATATGTCGGGTCGAAATGTTCTCTTTTTTTAATTCTCCCAGTTCTTGGTAGAACTAGATTACTTCTTCAAACCTGTCTGACACCTTGTTGTGATAATGTATGTAGTGTACCCTCTTTAGTTAGTCTGAACGAGCGGTGGGTTTCAGGCACAGGAGAGAAATAACAGATGTAAATGGCCGGGTGTACGATCCCGACCGAATAAATCAGGACGACGACCAAGATATAAGTGAAGAAGAGGATGAAGAGAGCTGCAGCAGCTCAAATTTGGGCATCTCACTCTGCCACTCTGGCACGCTACCCTCCCTCTTCCCTCGACCTACCATCGAGCCGTTAAAGATGCTCCTCAAATGGCAAATTCCAAAATCTTTCAAAGGTTACGAAGGTAATGTCAAGATGTCTTCACCCCTATCGCTGAGTATCGGCCGGGTAGAGGAGGACCACCCTGATGTCCAACTGACCCTGATGTCAGGTAGGTGTGGCTTCTTCTGCCTGTCAGTTTTTACATGTTGGCCGTGGTGCACAGAGGACCATCTGACAGCTCTGGAAGGTGTCTTCAGGAGCGGTCACCAGGAGCAAATTAGAGCGAAAGCAGCGTTAAAGAAGGATACAAAAGAAAATCAAATAACGTATCACCCAGAGGTATCTATAAAATACGGAATGTCTGAGCCACTAGTCGAGCTGAGAGGATTTCTCACTCTAAATTCAAATGGCGACATAGACCGTTGCCGACATCAGGAGTGCCCGCTGAATTCCAACATCACTCTTGATCTGCGGTGGAAAGATAAGGAAATTTTAGTGCTACATACGATTAGAAAAGGACCCCATTTATGGATCCTCAACGATAAAATCATATATCGGCATAAGGAAGAAGGCGGTATCATACAAATCGACGCTAAAAAACAAATTCGAAGAAAAAGGGACGTAATCAGTGAAGTTTGCGAAGCCGAAGTTTATTCTTCTCAGGCTCCACAACTCAATACAAAGCTATATTTAGAAACGGAGAGTAAATATGCCAAATATAGTAAGATTAATTTATTGATTCGAAATGGAGAGAGGATGCAAAATACTCTAGAAATCAACTATTCAACCGGCAAGGAAGAGGATGAATATTCTACAAGAGTTAAGCTCGTCATTCCTTCTCGGAAGGTCAGTATGGACGCTCGCGTACAGACGAGTCAGAATCCGGACACCTCCAGTATTCATTTGAAATGGCTCCGTGGCTCAAAGTCACCTTACATCCGTACCTCCACGATCCGACTGAGCTCGAATGGCCGTCACCTCAGACTCATCGAGGGGGCAGAGCGGCTCGACGATGGCAAGTATCAGGGCACTGTACTCCTCCAATGGAAAAGGAACGAAGGCATGCACGTCATGTACCGGGCGAGCCGACTCCCCCACCGTGGCCTGAAGCTGGAGACGACGTATCGAACACTTGAGGAGAAGTCCCCGCGCGTAGAACACACGACCATCATCCGGCTGGACGACCAGTTCCTCAACACCTCCCACTTCTTGAAGCTAGCGGAAGACCAGGTCTACAGACTGAATGCAGCTCTGAGCTTATCTAAGCCGGCCGAGATGAGTGTCGAGGCACCGCAACTTGAGGGGCGCGCTAGGATCAACATTCCCGAGAAAAGCGGATACTTGACCCTGAGCTGCGACCAAAGTCTGCTGACATACAACCGGGTTGACAGCACCTTTCAATTACTCTCCGAAGTTCCTTCTCTCAAGGCCACACTGTCGATGATCTCAGATGCGTCTCCTCACAAGAAGATCAGGCTGGACACGTTCGCTGGTACTTCGCTGGAAAACCCAAGCCGCTACCTGGTCGACGTATCGGCCACTAAGGACGAGCATAATATGAAGATATCGTTCAACAGAATGGATGGCCGTCCAAGCAAGTCTCCCTCCCATCGGTTAAGAATGGAGATGAATTCTGGGCAAGAGGAGGTTCTGAGAGTGCGGGTCAACAAGTATCTGCTTCCCTCAAGACAGCAGGTGCTGACGCTGACAACGGGCGGTTCGCTGCTCCCCGCCGGATTTGCAGGGCTGCAGAGGCGGGAGGACGGATCGACCAACGTGACCGTGTGCGGGGCCAGCCAGACGGACTGCCTACAGCTGGACGCCGAACAGAGCGGCAGTCCGAGGAGCGTCACTCTGCGCCAGGGCGGGACCAAACTGGGAATGGCCACGCACAGCCCAAGCCCCGACCGCTCCATCTACCGCCTGGACCTGGGCAGCAAGTCGGTACAAGCTGAGCTGTTGTCCAAGGGTGGCTCACGACGAGAGGCCGTGCTAAGAATTGAATCAACGGGGGGCTCTAAACACGAGGCCCGCCTGATGTACAAGTCCGGGGCCCTGCTGGGTATCACGTTGACTCCTGTTGCAAAGGTAAGTCCAATCTCTCTCCATTAATTTCCTAATTTATTGCCTCGAGACAGGGCTGATTATTTGGGAAATAAACGAGCACGAATTATACAGAACCTAGCGCCTATATACACATAGTGAGAAAAAGCGCGAATTCTCATAAATTACTTCATCTCATTAATTATATTAGCAAATTCCCGTAGTTCAAAATGTGGCGGTATACTTTGGTAACTCTCTTGGAACTATTTGAAAGATATATAATTCATCAGAGTCTTCTTTTGTTTGCAGTATTAGACATTGTGATAAGAAAAGAGGCTACACAAGTTCTTAGCTGTACCAAATAGAATTAAAGACCGAATAAGATCTTTGTTAATCTGATATTGGAGGCTTTTCATTATTTGTGAAACTCTCGACTCGTGTATTGGTTCGGTCTACACGTAGGGCGGTCTAGACAGTTGTAAGAAAGAACAATCCAGGACACTTACATAGACTACATCACTACCTCAGTCCTAAAACTGGTGGACCTTTTCTCAATTCTTCAATACCCATAGCCATAGGTTACAAATAACAAGAATACATTTCTCTTGTTGGCCTACCCACGTATTGCGAGGACATACTTTTAATTCAATGCCTTCAATATCTGTTTCTTTTGTAGAACATTTAAACTTTTCTATGTACGTTAGGTTGTATCTGTGCATGGATGATTCCAACTTAAGTACTTATAAAAGTACACATAATAATATGTCATTCTTTACCCCTTGTATGATAGAGACCATGACCTCAAGAAATCGGAATTCGAACCTTCTTTAACAATAACCAATCCATAGCCCAACTTCCCCCACATATATGGAACCCTATCATAAAACCTAATATTAAAAAGAAACAGTCAACTATCCGAAACAGATTATTCCTTACGTTTCTAAGACTGATGTAGTTTATATAGGTAAAACTGGCCGGTCCTTCCAAAACAAATTCACAGAAAACAATAAAATATCAGAAATATATATAATTATGAACCTAGATAAGTCACCTCTTCAACCCATCAGATCCTCTATGCCAGAGGTCGGCAACTTTTGAGTCAAAAGAGTCAAAAATGACAATTTATAAAATTTCAAAGTTTTTAAAGAACCACACATTTTTTTCTTGTCAACAATAAATAGTACTCGCAAAAACAAAGTTTTTAATCATGCGAGTATCACACGCAGCTTCGCATCCATAGAACCGCTTGTAGCTCGCGAGCCGCAGGTTGGCGACCCCTGCCCTATGCCATCACTGGAACATAAAGACGAAATACCAAAGGGGACTCCTGGAATCTCTGGTCTCTTACAGTGAATTCAACACCATTAATAGAAGAACAGAATTACAGTTTCAACCTATTAGAAGAAAAATAGAAATATTTGACTTTCACTTTTCTCTCATATTATTCTCATTACTATTTTCTATACAAGTCAAATGTTTTTTAAAATATCTAATGTTGTATATGTTTTTTTTTTCTTAATTTGATTTTTAATTTTATATTAGAATAATGTTAAGAATTAATGTCAATTTGTTTTATTTTATTTCAAGGTATTATGTAAACGTTTTTAGCTAATATGTAGTTTTATAACATTTTCAATTGTTGATAGGCCAATAGTACGACGATCCGAGTGCTCGCATTTTGAACTAAAATTAATCGATGTATTTACAGTATCTTTAATTATATTTTTTGGTGGATTGAACTGGTGGAATCTCTAGAAGGGTTCACTAATAATGAATCAGGCTCTTTAAATATACGCATTGTTTATTTCGTCTTTAGTTAAGTGTTATTATAAAAAATATGAATTCCCAAATATTAGGCTCGCTCGATTAATGTCCAATATAGATATTTATATGATGTCACCTTGAAACAATGGTGTAACCTTGGAACAATGGTGTAACCTTGGAACAATGGTGTAACCTTGGAACAATGGTGTGAACTTGAAAGAATAGTGCAACCTTGAAACAATGGTGTATCCTTGGAACAATGGTTTGACCTAGAAAAAATTATGTAACCTTGAAACAAGGGTGGAACCTTGAAACAATGGTGTAACCTTGAGAGAATAGTGCAACCTTGAAACAATGGTGTATCCTTCAAACAATGGTGTAACCTTGAAACAATGGTGTGACCTTAAAACAATGATGTAACTATGAAACAATGGGTAACCTTGGAACAATGGTGTAACCTTGAGAGAATAGTGCAACCTTGGAACAATGATGTAACCTTGAAACAATGGTGTAACCTTGAAACAATGGTGTAACATTGAAAGAATAGTGCAACCTTGAAACAATGGTGTAACCTTGAAAGAATAGTGCAACCTTGAAACAATCGTGTATCCTTGGAACAATGGTTTGACATAGAAACACTGACGTAACCTTGAAACAATGATGTAACTTTGAAACAATGGTGTAACCTTGGAAAAATGGTGTAACCTTGAGAGAAAAGTGCAACCTTGAAACAATCGTGTGACCTTGGAACAATGATGTGACCTTGAAACAGTGAGGTAACTATAAAAAAACTCGTCACGTTGAAACAATGGTGTGGTCTTGAAACAATCTTGTAACGTTAAAACAATAAATTGACGTTGGAAAAAATAGTGTGACGTTGAAACAATGTCACTTTGAATCAATAGTTTGACCTCGAAACAAACTTGAGAAGTTGAAACAAAGGTGTAATTTTGAAACAATAGTGTGCAACGTTTTAATATAATTATTGGATCTTAAAACAATATTTTTGTAATGTTGCAACAAAGATTATTACGTTGAAACAATGGTGTGATCTTGAAACAATCTTGTAACGTTAAAACAATAAATTGACGTCGGAAAAAATAGTGTGACGTTGAAACAATGTCACTTTGAATCAATAGTTTGACCTCGAAACAAACTTGAGATGTTGAAACAAAGGTGTAATTTTGAAACAATAGTGTGCAACGTTTTAATATAATTATTGGATCTTAAAACAATATTTTTGTAATGTTGCAACAAAGATTATTACGTTGAAACAAAGGTGATATGTTGAAACAATAGTGTGATATGAATCAACATTGTGACGTTGAAACAATGTCAAGGCGTCGAAACAACGGCCTGATGTTGAAAAACTCAGCGTTGGCAGTGTGGGAGAGACTATAGGCTATACTACATGGCTCTCTAAAATCTAACCTGATGTTTCTGTGTGTCCAGGCGGGAGACGGCGAGGAGACAGAAGGTGAGTTTCTCAGCATCTCCCCTGTACACTATACTGATTGAATTCACCTCTATCTACTTGTGGGAGAATGAATAATATCTTAGTGGTATTGATATTTTGAATTTAATTTTAAAGGAAAGTTGCCCTTCTGCATAATAATGCCATCGCCTCACAAATTCGAATGTGTTCTTCTGCCTAAAATTGGCCGGGCGAAACAACTTTCTAGAATAGTTCATTAGTTTCGGGATTCTTTCCCGAGCGACCTTACGGAATAACAACCCCTGTACCACCGTTCAATAACATGTTTTTATTTTTAATATAAGAGAAATCATTTAAGCACACACATAGCTTTATTAA
Organism: Cordylochernes scorpioides; assembly: GCA_030710605.1. NCBI lineage: Eukaryota > Metazoa > Arthropoda > Arachnida > Pseudoscorpiones > Chernetidae > Cordylochernes > Cordylochernes scorpioides. The sequence goes on from CP092870.1 coordinate 11,943,002, forward strand.
GACTACCCGTCTTATACAAATTCACCGCAGGAAAGAAGCATAGACGTATTAAATTCCTCTTCCCTTTAAAGCGAGCTCGACCAAGGTTTAAAAACAAGAAGGTCAATTTGATCAAATATATAATGATCACATATGAAATTATGATTGTGTGGTGGGGACATTGATGTTAAAAGACACCGCTCACTTAAAGGAAGACAGAAAGAACTTTATTGAACCTCTGCTTTCGAGCGAACTCGGAACAGCCATCCCACCATTCGCAGGGGAATTCACAAGCTAAGGATAGCCTTGCCCTCCTGATAGGCCATCCCCTCCGCCCAATGTACATAGTTTGCCCTATTAACTCCTCGTGAGAAATTGTTGACCAGCGGTCCAATTACGTACACTCAGGGAAGATACGCTCTATAAAGGTTTTGAAAGAAATACGTTTGGTCGGTCAATCTAACTTACTCATCTCGCCAGTGCTATTATCCATATTTTTAATTATTTTTTTTTCTAAACCAGGATACCTTAAAACGTGTTAAATGTTTTTACTTTTAGCATATCATAAATATTTTTTCCAAATTTGGAATCAAGTAACAAATTGCATCAAATATCATGTGTTTTAAAGTATATAAAAATTAATTATATTTACTTTGGGTCAATATATATATGTATAAAATCACCATTTGTGTTTTGGTACACTGTGTGACTTTACAGCTCTCTTAGCTTTGATGTAATAGAGAAATAAATATAAATTTGTAGGATGGTTGAAACACACTCTGGAAAGATGCAAGACACGGCGCAGGAGAGAATAGGGCTGAAGAATCTACTAAACAGCAACCTGGTGCGAAAATTGGTGGAGATGCTGGTTATTTTGACACATCATGATCCACTTTAAAATTATAGATAGAGAGAAAGCAAGCCTTTTACCAAGTTTAGAAAACTGTGTAACAGCTAACTGAGATATTACGTGGTCACATTGTTCCTGTGTGCAGCAGATAGGGAGATGGAAGTGTGTCTTGTAACTCCCAACCTCAGCACACAGACCTACAACCTTCTCAACAAGGTACGTGAATGTACGCAGAGTTGATAAGTGTCTGAATATATTGGTAACAAGAATCAAAATTTACGCCCTCAAATACCTTTAGACGATTCCATCATCATAGTTCATAGTAAAAAAAGAGACCGTACATCATAATTAAAAGGAATTCTTGAAGAGTGACATTGATGACTTCAAGTTACATCTCTTCGTCAAATTTACTTCAATTCTAACAGCATAGGTATTCTGAATTATTTTCCTCTCCCATGTTGATATCAAACCATCCTCAGTAATATTTATGGCCCTTTTTTGATAATTTCATCTCACATCCTTCAAGAAATTTCAATTTAAAATTTAGATGTGTTAGTCACTGACCAGAGTTGTCTAGGTTGTATAAACGGTGATAACAGGTGATGAATGAATTTTATATCTACGAGGGTAAGATGAAAACTTCTCGGCCTGACAATAAAAGACTGATTTTCATTTTAAAAAAACTTTTTTTTCGACTTAATCACCAATTATTTCAGCACACTTGGTCTAGCGTTTCTCCAATATCAATATTTCATCTTAAGAATGAGATTCTGGAAGGCTGTGGAAATATTCATATACAGCCTTCTTAACTTCTTCATTGAACGCGAAGAGATTTCCAGAAACACATTTATATAGGTGTGGGAAGAGAGGGAAGTCTGATGGTGTCAAATCAGTAGAATAGATGGAATGGCCGAGCAAATAGCATCTCAAATCCATCAGATTTCTCATTGCCAACAAACTTCTGTGAGCAGGTGCGTTGTCCTGGTGAAATTAGATTTTTTTATTCCTAAAGACAGGCTTCTTCTCGCGAATTTGGATATCCAGCTGGTCAAGAAGGTTAGAGTAATATTCACCTGTAATAGTTCTGACTTTTTCAAAGTAAGCGATTAACAGGATCTCTTTGGCATCCCCAAACAACTGGCAGATGCAATCGACTTCTTTTTCTTTGGTTTCCACCCACTGCTCCGACTGCTGTATGGTTTGTGGCGTGTAGCGGTGGTCTAATCCATGGCAACAAATCGCCGCACAAAATCGGTCGGATTCCTCTTGAATAAGTCGAAACATTGCTAATAAGGTCGTTTGCGCATTTGCTTTTGATCTGCATTCAGTAGATGCAGGACCCACCTTGTGCAGACCTTTCGCATCCTTAATTCTTCGTGCAAGATGTACCGCACCCTTTCTTCCGATATAATTACGGCCTCAGCTATCTTTCACACCTTTACTCGCCCATCTTCCAACACGATATTTTTCACCTTTTCGATAGTTTTCGGTGTGGTTGTAATTTTTGATCGTCCTTCACGTGGGTCATCTTCAAGCGACGTGGCACCACGTTTAAATTCAGCTGCCCACTTTTTAACGGTTAAAATTGAAGGAGCAGAGTTCCCGTAAACTTTTGTCAACTTCGGATACATTTATTTAGGGGTATATCTACCCAAAATGAAGAATTTAATAATTTCACGATATTCAAGTTTATACATTTTAACGAAACTATCTCAAGACGTATATTGCAAAGACTCGTTTACTAACTACTTGATCGCTCAAATTGAAACTTGTCCTACAAACTAAAAAGATTCATCTGCAGGTAGGAGAAATGTAATCTTTTTCCAATTTGAATGCCATCTCTGTATGAGGCCGAGAAATGTTCACCATATCTTTGTATTTTGATAGTAGAGGTGTATTCCTCTATTGTGGCTACTTACTGTATTCATTTTCACAGGATTGCTGATTTCGACAAATGACACAAAAATCATAAGATGCCGCAACTCCTTTTATTTATTTATTCGATTAAAGGAATATTTCGGGCAAGCCCCTCTTTAGCTAACTAAAACGTACCATACGTTTTAGTTAGCTGAAGAAGGGCTTGCTCTAAAGCTTCATTGAATACAGTAATTAAAAAGAGTTGGGGCATCTTATGATTTTTTGTACTTACTATATGTTTATAAATTGAAGCAAAATACAAGGAAATCTATCAAATATGGATGAAGATTTTTAGGAGCAAAACCCGAGTGAATTCAGATAATTGGTGATAAGGATTGGATAAATACTGAAACAAAATCCAACAACTGAAAACACCAAAACGCGAATGTCTCTTTTCACAAATAAATCAAACTTCTACTGTCCCAATAATATCCCTCCAAATAGCCTTCCTAATATTTTTCATCGCAGTAAGGACAGTAGAAGTTTGATTTATTTGTGAAACGAGACCTTCGCGTTTTGGTGTTTTCATTTGTAAAATCCAATTGAATTCAATCATTAAAGAAGTCGGTATTTTCTTCAGACACGAGTTATTCCTTGGTGTGAGCCTGGAGTATGTTCCAGGACAAAAAAGCAACCAACTACTCGATGATAGATCTGGATTCCTACATGAAGGCCATTTTGGAGTACTGGAAAGAAGTTCAGGAGCTGGCGAAGGAGCTGGGGGAAATGTGGAAGGCCAAGTGGAGTTGGAGGAGCGTGAATCACAACGCTGACACCGAGATGACTGAAGAGGACTCCAGTGATAGAGCCGCGGAGCTGGTCGAGCAGGTTCAGTCCTCCAAGCTCTTCAACCATCTCCTTAGCCTCCTCAGACAGAAGGCCTGCACGGACCTCCATCTATGTCTCCAAGGTAACCTCCCACACACTGCGTGCTAACTTCACATAGAGATTCATTTGCAGAAAAACATACATTCTGGGAATCTTTATTAACTCGAGCTTTCAGGCTTCGGATATCTTCTACAGGGAAATTGATAACTTTAACTCCACCTCTTAGAAACAAAAAGATATACAGTTAAACCTGTATATAGCCCCCCCCCCTCCCCCTCTAAATAGCGCCTTCCTCTCTTTAGTGCCCGATTTTAAATATTAAAATGTAAACATTTTTACATTAAAAGTGACCAGTCTTTAGCAACCCCTCTCTATAGCACCCTATTTTGGTGAGTCCCAAGAAGGGGCGCTATAGACAGGTTTAACTGTATATGTATTAAAATAAAAAAGGCGTATCCTGACCACGAGCACATGAGCTTTTTAGATGGCAGAGGCGCCATCTAGTGATCAATCTAGTAATCAACTAAACGATGATTTAGCCTGTTCCCTGATATTTGGCCAACCCATTTTCTTGATAAATCAAGAAAAGCCAACCACGAACGCGTTTCGGGCTTTTGGCCCCCGTAAGCGTGGAGCAGGCTTTACCACTGCAACAAAAATGTTTTGGTCCCAGAGACTTCTTGAGAAACCAAGAAATGTGTATTTAAGGTCAAACTTGCGTTTTTTCACATTTATGTAGACAGTTAAACCTGTCTATAGCGCCCCCTCTTGGGACTCGCCAAAATAGGGTGCTATAGAGAAGGGGATGCTATAGACAGGGGCTATTTAGAGGGGGCACTATAGAAAGGTTTAACTGTTATACTAAATGTATCGTTTACATAATTAAGGTTTAGCGCATAGAGTGAGAAAATAAAGTTAAATAAACAAAAATGAAAAAGATAAGTTATGGAATCAAAGCCGCCTCAGGATGGATAAGTGCCAAATCTCAATACCATGGTTTACACATCGGCTTTTTGCCTGAATTTGCCAAATTTGGTGCTCATTCTTTATCATCCCCTTGTTTCATACTGGAATTATAAACCAATGCATTGTTCTAATGTATATTTAAAGGTAGCGGCCCTTCTTTTGGTATATTAATATTATCCTATCGCAGCCTAATGTTATATATATGTGTTATAGTCGAGGTTTTAAACTATATTTTGTGCTCAGGATTATCCCAATTACCTCATTATTCTGCTACATAGAATAATTTACTTGAAATACATAAATTTGATTAAATTAATTAAGACTCTTCGAGAAGAACTTCAGGTCCTCTATACACCAATACCTCGCTTTGCGTCGTTTCGTTTTGCGTTTTTTTCGAAGTTGCGTCGCTGCTTAATTTTTATTATTTTTTTCCCTAAAATATGGCAACACCTTTGCTTTTGATTGCGCCTTCACATATTTTCACTTTGCGTCGTGTTTTTTTGGAACGTAACCCCGATGCAAAGCGAGGTATGGGTGTAATTACTATTCTTAAAATAGGAACTATGCAAAAGTCTGGCTTTGGTTGACGTTAAGTATCTCTCCTGACGTAGATTACTGCAACCAGCCCACCGATAAGGCTTCCACGATAAGATTTGCCTTCATCTATCGCCTTCTAAATGACAACCTATATAAAATGGTCGCAGAATCTTTTAAAGAAATTCTAGAGTTCAATCAATCTATTAAAATAACGTAATTTGAAATTCTATACAGTTTTAGAAGCGTTTTGATTAACATAGCGTAAACACTGGCAATCGTCCTTGGCTATAGGTCAAGTTCGATTGAGGTCAAGGTCGATAAATGATAACCCTTCTCCCAATGTAAATACGGACCTATATGGACAGTCAGTGTAGAGACGTCACTTAGTGCATAAACTTCCCTTCAAAGACTATGTAAGCCGACGCTCAGTGTAAAGAAAATACCCTTCAATGACCCATAGACCAGGCACATTCTAGTGTAGAGACTGCTCTACATGGACTATATAGACCCACTGCTCCGTGTAAACACGACCCTTAAATCACCCCATAGACCAGCCATGTTTTAATGCAGAGACTGCTCTACATGGTCTGTTTAGACCCGGCGCTCCGTGTAAACACGACCATTCAATGACCCCATAGACTAGCTACGTTCTAGTGTAGAGACTGCTCTACATGGACTATATAGACCCACTGCTCCGTGTAAACAGGACCCTTCAATGAATCACAGACCAGCTACGTTCTAGTGTAGAGACTGTTCTACATGGACTATATAGACCCACTGCTCCGTGTAAACACGACCCTTCAATGAATCACAGACCAGCTACGTTCTAGTGTAGAGACTGTTCTACATGGACTATATATACCCACCGCTCCGTGTAAACACGACCCTTCAATGATTCATAGAACAGCCACGTTCTAATGTAGAGACTGTTCTACACGGACTATATAGACCCGCCGTTCCGTGTAAACACGACCCTTCAATGACTCATAGACCAGCTACGTTCTAGTGTATTGACTGTTCTACATGGACTATATAGACCCACCGCTCCGTGTGAACACGATCCTTCAATGACTCATAGGCCAGCTACGTTCTAGTGTGTAGATACTGTTCTACATGGACTATATAGACCTACCGCTCCGTGTAAACACGACCCTTCAATGACTCATAGACCAGCTACGTTCTAGTGTATTGACTGTTCTACATGGACTATATAGACCCACCGCTCCGTGTGAACACGATCCTTCAATGACTCATAGGCCAGCTACGTTCTAGTGTGTAGATACTGTTCTACATGGACTATATAGACCTACCGCTCCGTGTAAACACGACCCTTCAATGACTCATAGACCAGCTACGTTCTAGTGTAGAGACTGTTCTACATGGACTATATAGACCCACCGCTCCGTGTAAACACGACCCTTCAATGACTCATAGACCAGCTACGTTCTAGTGTAGAGACTGTTCTACATGGACTATATAGACCCACCGCTCCGCGCGCGTGTAAACACGACCCTTCAATGAATCATAGACCAGCTACGTTCTAGTGTAGAGACTGTTCTACATGGACTATATAGACCCACCGCTCCGCGCGCGTGTAAACACGACCCTTCAATGAATCATAGACCAGCTACGTTCTAGTGTAGAGACTGTTCTACATGGACTATATAGACCCACCGCTCCGCGCGCGTGTAAACACGACCCTTCAATGACCCCATATACTAGCTACGTTCTAGTGTAGAGACTGTTCTACATGGACTATATAGACCCACCGCTCCGCGCGCGTGTAAACACGACCCTTCAATGAATCATAGACCAGCTACGTTCTAGTGTAGAGACTGTTCTACATGGACTATATAGACCCACCGCTCCGCGCGCGTGTAAACACGACCCTTCAATGAATCATAGACCAGCTACGTTCTAGTGTAGAGACTGTTCTACATGGACTATATAGACCCACCGCTCCGCGCGCGTGTAAACACGACCCTTCAATGACCCCATATACTAGCTACGTTCTAGTGTAGAGACTGTTCTACATGGACTATATAGACCCACCGCTCCGCGCGCGTGTAAACACGACCCTTCAATGAATCATAGACCAGCTACGTTCTAGTGTAGAGACTGTTCTACATGGACTATATAGACCCACCGCTCCGCGCGCGTGTAAACACGACCCTTCAATGAATCATAGACCAGCTACGTTCTAGTGTAGAGACTGTTCTACATGGACTATATAGACCCACCGCTCCGCGCGCGTGTAAACACGACCCTTCAATGACCCCATATACTAGCTACGTTCTAGTGTAGAGACTGTTCTACATGGACTATATAGACCCACCGCTCCGCGCGCGTGTAAACACGACCCTTCAATGAATCATAGACCAGCTACGTTCTAGTGTAGAGACTGTTCTACATGGACTATATAGACCCACCGCTCCGCGCGCGTGTAAACACGACCCTTCAATGAATCATAGACCAGCTAAGTTCTAGTGTAGAGACTGTTCTACATGGACTATATAGACCTACCGCTCCGTGTAAACACGACTCTCCAATGACCCCATAGAACAGCCACGTTCTAATGTTGAGACTGTTCTACACGGACTATATAGACCCGCCGTTCCGTGTAAACACGACCCTTCATTGACCGTAAAAACCCAATGCGCTCAGTGTAAGAAGGCCTTTCAAGGACGGTATAATCCTGCACCGCTTAAATGTAAGGATGACCCTTTAAGGATTTTACAGACGCGACGCGCTCATGTAGGGACGGAACTTCAAGGGTAATGTAGACACACCCCTCATTGTAGAGCAGACCCTATAAGGACCTTGTCGACGCACTGGGTAACCGCTGGACTGTTGTTGCAGTGGTGGACGGCGTCTACAGGCTTGGCTCACCCCAGTGCGAAGACTCGACGGACAATGAAGAATTGTAGCACCCCTAGTGTAATATATATAAATGTAGCATCTCTTTCTGACAAAATACCAAGTTGTAATATATTGATTTATAATAAAACAAGTTGTAATACTGGATGTTGAACTCGCTATGACCATTTCCCATTGCATTTGTTTGAGTAATAACACCGCCGTTTAGGAAATCTCAAACCAGATTTTTACTTCGCTTCGCCCGTATCTGTTGTGTAACTGGGTGCTCTTTTTCTTTGGTCCAACAGGTTGACTTTCGTTCCACATTCACACACGTTTTAACCTACAGTAGTTATCGGAACATGTTATAAGGCTGGGAATGCTTAGAAATAATGTTGTAATGTGTGGAGCCGACACATCGTCGCAACGGTCTCAAACATGCAGTCATGGGCCAGAGTAGAAGCAGCACTAGCCTGAAGATAAATGAAGACCACACATATAGGAACATGGTTACCTTGGTTTAGAGGGGGCAACACCCGTGAAGGTGAAGTGGACTATGGGAGTCCGCTCTGGTCAATCGGGCAGCATGGCGACCTGGTTACTATCTCTTGTCTTCTCCCTATACTTAAGGTATTAGCTCCAAAGGTGAAATGTAAGCACTGTAGTAAGATGCATAAATAAAAATACAAATTTAAATAGGCAACACGCTTTAAATATAAGAAGAGGGGTCAAACACTGCAACCATCTGCAGGAATAATGAATCCTATCCCGGTAGGGGACATCATGTGAATCAGCAAATAAATTTCACAGAATTGAAGGTTATGAATAAGAGTTTTAACAAAACATAACATCTATTGGAACATTAACTTGCAGAGTGAATTGTGTCATAAGTCAACTCCTCTCTGTCCAAATGCTATAGATTTAAAAATAGACGAATACTTCATGAAATTTAAGGTAGACACTGGTAGTGGCCTAATCTTGATTCCAGAAAGGGAATTCTAAATATTTATCTCACATATGAAAGTTTAAAATTTGGATTCAATGGTAATAACCTATGATGGAACAATTTTACTAAAATATCCTGGGTGGAATTAATGTCAACGTAAGTTTTCAAGGCAGAACCTCAAGACTTCAAGCAAGTGACCAAGTGAGGGAGAACGTCCTTTTTATGGCGAGAGTGGATAAATCGGTTGAAAATTTTACATTTAGCCACGAACGAGATACATCGTAAACTTACAAGGCTCAGTTTAGACGTGAGGCTCAAGATTCTAGACACAATGACCGAAATGTTAGTGTCTCAAACCGCCAGAAGTTTAGTCCGCAACCCAACTACGAGGAGCTATATGTAGTCTTCAGTCAGCGGGACCAAGATCACAGTGACAAGAGGTCCATTGTTAGGTCAGCAGACTGTCAAGGGAAACATCAAGAACTACATGTTCCCTGGAATCTGAAGCTAAAAGGAAAATACACTTCTGCCCATATTGAACCCATCTCTAAAACGAAGGCCCCCATCGAAATAATTTAAGGAGATCATGATGTAATATTTTAATGGCGAATAAAATACAGTATTTATTATTATTGTGTAATTGTTGTGTGTGTTGGGGGCTTTTTAAATATAAAAGACACCACACTGAGAAGTTTCTGAACATTCCTGGCAGAAGTAACTTCAATCACTAGCAAGAAGTAGTTGGGAATATCTCCTGACCAGAATGTAGTATGCATGACTGAAGCTGTTCCAATATTGTGATGTGTAAGGCAAACAACCAATACCTAACATTCCCAACATACCTAACATAGTTTTTATATATAACCATAACGAAGGTGTCGACCCATGTGGAGGCTCAGAACACCAAACCCTTCAACCAACCAATAAACCAAGAAGGTAATAAACAACTTTATCGTTAATTCCCTAATTCAGACAGAAAATTTATTTTCAGATTTCTATTCACATATCGTATAATCAGCAGATGTTGGGGGAGTTGTTACGGAACAAGTTAACATTGTTTTCATCTTTGCTGGGCAACTTATCATCCACGGTGAGACCGTAGGCCAGCTGGTTCTCTCCAGGGATGTCCGGGAGGAGGGGATGTCCACGCTCCGGCGCCGCCTCCTGGCCGCCCAGAACACCGCGGCCACCAGCACAGGCACACCCACCACGCCCAGCATGCCCAGGGTGGCTCCCTCCAGGATGGCGAAGTTCTGCAGCGTCATCTCCGTAGCATCCTCCGGAGTCAGGAGCTTGGAAATGGCTTCCTTCGTGGGAAGGACCGCTACACCACCATTGACACAACTCGGTTCGTGGAATATAGAGCAGGGCTAACTGGGGACATGTCTCAGCTAAATTTAGAAGACATTGCATATAAATTCCAATATAATCTCAGTTATTATTATTTTTAGAGATAGCTGAACGGAATACTTAATATTTCTTGTAATATTTCCATCCCTAGTTGGCGCGCTGTATGCCGTCATTCAATATAACGATTAGTGAGCCTATTCAGTGTGGTGTATGCAGAAATGCTACCTACAAGGCCTCAAAATTTTGACAAATAGGCTTACTCTATACTATCTATTCCTTTTTAACACACAGATGTCTGTATAGAAACGGTGACTACCTTGAATTTAAGGTAAGAATTTGCCGATCCCACCAATAAGTAATTTAGAATCTAACACCTTTAAAGACGCTTTAAATTATTGGCCAATACATCACAACCGTGATCACTGAACCAATCAATATTATCTTCATTGATTACCGAACTACCTTTAATCCATGCCTATATATGTACTAGACCTAGCTACTACCCCTCATCACAATTCAAAATAGTTCAAGTCAATACGACTAATTGTAATCTTTTGGTTTCCCATAAGAGCAGGTATGACAATAATAACGTATTTATTTGATACTGATGTGAGTGAGCTAAGCCTTTCCAATTATATCGTTCAAGTGGCGAAACAAATTCAAAACACAAATAATTTAATGGTATCGTGCAAACCTGCCAACAAATTGTAACTGAACTGTCTTTGTTGAAAATCTCCAACATAGCGTAACTCATACACTTTGTTTGGTATCTGGTTATGATATTTTCAGAGTTCTGCAGAGTTTCCTTCAAATACATAGCTGTATGAAAGATATCAGAAAGTATTTTCCTGATTATTTATGGTTGTTTGAATCTCTATTATTAGTGTGGAAAACTGTTTCTTCATCAAAAGTAGTTTTACAACACTAATATTAAAGGTCATCGAACAAAAACAATAGAAAAACTTCATGACACTGAAATCTCGTAACCAAATACTCCAACCAAATTTTACCGCCATCCAATCATCAAGACGATCTTCGAACCAAATAACCAATGGAATAGAGAAGATTCCTTGCAGGTACACCAACATCAGCATACACAATGCCCTACGTCACTCCTGGTTGACAATTACGTTGAATTCAATCCAAATAACGCAGGCAATGTCACTTCCATACCTTCCATACTTCCACTTCCATACTTCCATGTCTGTATGGAAACTAAGGGTCATAGAAGATGTTCACCAAGACATCCAACTGTCACTCGGAATGACCAGAACGTGAGTTCCCTGCAACCAGGGAGAACCTACCTTCCTGGGCAAGGACGGGAGACAACATTCCTGAGAGCATACAGTTCTGTAACACCATACCGACCACATGAGATTTTAAAGGGCATTAGACAATAAAACAAAATTCAATAAATGCAGTATTCAACAATACAGTATTCAATAAATGAGGTATTCAACAAAGCACAGTATACAATAAATGCAGTATTCAATAAATGCGGTACTCAATAAAAATTAGTCTTCTTTTAGAGCGATGATCTAAGCAATTTTATTATTGATATTGTTCTTGAGGATGGAAGTTTCCAAAGATTTGGAGAGGTTTGGTTCTTCTTGTTTTTCACCAATTGCAGAGATTCTTCAAACGTATTAAAAAGAGGTGAGCAGAGTGCGCTCTGTAGTGTTTTCTCTGCACCCAAGTGAGGAAGTATTGATTAATTCAAGTTGGAGGCTTCATAAATCTTTTTGTGAAAGTTTATTGTCCTTTGGTAGCCCTTTTTAAAAAGATAGAAACTTATTGGGGAAGTAATCTGTCGATCTATTCTCCAGTTTCTTGAAAATGAAGATACTTCGGCCAGTAAATCTTTTTATTACCTCGACGTTTCGACAAAAATCTTTTGTCCTCGTCAGGAGCAAACAAAAATTAAACATTCAGCAAGGCGTTAAAAATCTTTCTAAAGTTTTTTTTAACGCCTTGCTGAATGTTTAATTTTTGTTTGCTCCTGACGAGGACAAAAATTTTTGTCGAAACGTCGAGGTAATAAAAATATTTACTGGCCGAAGTATCTTCATTTTCAAGAAATATGAATGCCGACCAGGCAGCCTCAATATTTACGATATTCTCCAGTGTATAGATACATAAGGAAAAACGTCCTATTGACACGATCGACAAAAGACAATACTTCACTAATAAGCTTTCTATCTTTCTCAACCTGCAACCCCAAACTACATCATTGAGTGTATTGACTCATCCATTGATGAGATCTATTCATCCCCAGCAGATACCATCATAAAGCTCTACAAGCTTGATACCCTGATATGATTGAATGGAGATAAGAAAAAATAATAAGAAGACTTTATTTCTTCTTTTGAAAAGGGGCGACAGTGGGTTGCAGAAAACGTCAAAAGGACAAAACAATTATACAAAAAGGTTGATGAAGTTTCAAAATTGAATTAATATACCAGAAAGATTGTAATAAATGAGTGGCTAAAGGTGTTTTTTAATGATGAAGAGATTGGGTAAAGCAAGAGTTGGTGGAATCCCCTGGCATGGTCACGTTGCCAGGTTGTCCAGGAGATTGATTGTCGGAGGAACCAATGGACACAGAATCCAGAAACCAACGAGTGCGACTCGATGATGCCATGTGTTAGAAAACTCAAGTAAGCACTTCTCATATCAAACCTGAGTCTTCAAATCTTGAAGACGAATTAATTGATCCCTCGACTTTTCTTTTGTGGGAAGTTGGGGTCGAAAGTTCCTCTATGTCGAAAAATTTCGAATTGTGTTTCCTTTAATTTGATACCCAGAGGAAAACTTACTTTGTGTAAATATTTATTTCAGAATCTACGAGCCTGTGTTTCAAAAATTGAGAATAACAAACAAGTTATCAAGAACGCATTTTGGGCCTAGAGAAGGGGAAATCGTGTATTCAATTTAAATTTTCCCCTCTCCTTCGAGCCTGGTCTCGAAAGAAATTCTACTTCTCACCTAAGACAATGGTCAAATCTGAATATTCTTCTAGGTTGAACGTCAATAGGTGATGCTTTTAGAACGCGTTTGTGTAAAATTTTCTGTCTTTCAATTACCATTATCAGTTACCAGCTACTGGCCATCATTTGAAATTCTCTTACAAGAATTGGCCAAAACGCTTTCAGACTCTTTCAGAAGGCCGAGATCGCTAAGTGAGTAGAAAAGACGTTACTGAAAGATTTTCACGTTGAGCAAATGTTATCGCTTGCATAAAGAGCCGGTATAGATGAATAATCAGCGGGAATTTTGGAGTTGGAAGCTCTAGGCTTAAGTTCCTTTGTAAATCCTATATACAGGTAGCTTCTTGAAATTCTCTTCGATATTATGTTTCGATACTTTCCAGTATTATTGGTGGTAGATATAGAATTCAACATACCAAAATGACAAGAGGGGAATCCATGATTCTATAGCCATCAACAATAGACTGATTGTTTCTCCATCATTACCGACTGACCATGGTTCGGTCTGTTTACGCCAACTCTCTCGAAGGATTTGTTCCCTAATTCCCTGTGTATGAACATGATTAGAACAAATTATATGCTGCTTCCTGGAGAACTCTACCAGCTATAATCATAACAGCAGAATTCAAGATTAGAGGAATAGTTAGAAGCACAGCCATTGTAGAATTGTACTAAAATAGAAGCGTTGAAAATGTTTGAAGTATCCTGTGGACGAGACGCTTCATTACGCAATATGGTAGATAGTTCCTCCATTAAAACTGCTCAGAATCATTGAATATTTTCTTAGATATCCTGTACCGTTGGAATTTATGATAACTTATGTTATCTACGCTTGATCTTTATAATTTATTCTTTATTTTATACGAATTCTAATACACGCGGATTATGGCTAGTGTACTTGCTAGCTTTTTAATCAACAAGTCGTTGTATTTATTAAAGGTGCAGTTTCGAGAGATTATCAAACTTTCTTGATTCAACTACAGTCGAATTTGGATAATTAGAAGCCAAAGGGACCAAAAAAAGTTCAAATTATCCAAAAATTCGAATTAAAAACAGAAATTATATTTATAGGAAATTCTAAGAACCAAGATAAATATTTTAATTGAAGACGTTAGAATTATCCAAGTTCTACTTGTACTATAATGTATAATCCTCTGCATCAATATTAAGTTGAAAACATCAGACTACCAAAGATATATTTATTTTAAAAATATTTTTACGTATTAATAAAAGCACATTCTAGAATGGAGAGAGAATGTTCTAGAACGTTCAGTAATAATGAAGAAAAAGCGGAAGACAACTGATTGGCCAATCTAAAGCGATTACGCAAGGCTTGCCGCTGGCGGCTTTCCGAGTGGCTAACCAACCATGACCGTTCTGGAAAGATCTACTCCGGTATATATAGGGATGAGGAACTCGTGCAAGAGGGAGAAGAACGAATCTACGTGGTGGACACCAAGCAAACGCTGCTGTCTCAAGAGGTCGGACTGCTGCTTACCGCCGACGCCGGTGTACTTCCTGGAAGATTCTAGAAGGTTCTACGAACTTCTGTTCTGCTTCTGCTTTCCCTCACCGTGCTGCAGTTGGTGAGTTTGTAACTGCTGTTTTCTTTATTGTTGTTTTATTTTTGCACTCTTCTGTAATTATTTTATCGATTAGGCTTAAATAAAGTCCTAAAGATCCTTTGTACTCACGGAAGTTATTATTTGTCAACCAACAACGCAACAATATTTTATTTTACAAATCTTCATCTTTCGGGCACTAGGGTCTTTCTACAGGAGAAAATCCTTGGAAGCCTGAGGCTTTCAACTTGATGGTAAACAACAAACAACAAAATGGATTTCTTCATTTTTCAATAGAAGGTTGGCACTGGTGACTTGTTAAGCATTCTTCAAACTTCTAATACATTAGGTAGCTGAAACAATTTTAGCAATATATAATGTTTGTGCTGGAATTCAGGGCAAATATATACACAATTAATGAACATATTTACATGAGTGTGTATTATACGCTTGCTATTTAAGCGTCATCATTTCTAAACATCCAAATGGTGCCTAGAGAAGTATATAAAACAAGTTACTACACTCGTTAGCTGTAGCTGTCTGTTAGAGTCAACTTTACGACGGTTTGAAGGGTTTATTACTGATTGTTCAGGCTTTCTAATTATTGCCATATTACTCATAAATTAATTAATAATTAACTGTAAGTATCTCTCTCTCTCTCTCTCTCATTAAATAAATAAATAAGATAATAGTTCTAAAAAGACAAAGGTCGCCTCTCCTGTCAAAATAGATGTTAAAGCTAAACGCCATCTATTGACTGTCGCCGCAAACTAGCGGCCTAGGGTCGGTGACAAAGCCACAACCCCTGCTTTGGCTAACTGAAAAGCGTCTACCTAGAGATCATTGTCTCGAAACCATGGTCTCTAGTTGGACGCTTTTCAGTTTTCCAAAGCTGGTGTTGTGGCTTTGTCACCGACCTGAGGCCGCTAGTTTGCGGCGACGGTCAATAGATGGCGTCTAGCTTTAACGTCTATTTTGACGGGAGAGGCGAACTTTGTCTTTTTTATTTCAATATCCTCCCGGCAAAATTACCCTCTATAAGATACGAATTGTTAATTTTTTTAAATTTCTGTATAACTTTATTAACAGTTTTGCTTATTATCATCTCTATTTTAAATTTATCTTATTTGAATATTTCAAAGCCGACATCCCCCCCCCCCCCCCAAAAAAAAAAATATGTTTGAAGCTGTACCTGTATCAATTATATGCAGGTATATGCAAAATTGGTCATCTCTCACATCCACTTGATGGCAGTGAAGAAGACCCATTCGATCCAACGGAGTTTCCTTGCGAGTCAGAAGGTATTTATGTGAATATAGCCCATATAGAAGACATTTATCATTTGGGACTGATAATTTTTATATATCTACATAAAAGCAAAAATATAAAGTTCAAAAAAGCTAAAGAGGATGATATATGGTGAAGTATTATAGCCCAGAATTTCTCAATAACTATCAAGAATTAGCGTCTTACTACATCCACTATTGTATTAACTCTTATGTGTCCCAAAAAATAGTAACAAACATCTTTATGGAAAGAGTAAAAATGTTCTAATATATTTGTAGAATGGTTGCGTGATGTTGTTGGTGTGGCTTGTGAAAAGGCCGCTGATAAAATTATAATTAAAATTAATTTTATTTAAAGCCAGAAATATATAAAGAGAAAAGAAGTAATGGTTGTTGTAACGGCCGTTGGGATCAAGCCTTCTTGTTTACCGCGTTAGTGGTCAGAGTCTGCGATGCTCGCGCATGCGTAGTCAGGTTGACGCTCGCGGTTGCCGAGGCCGTCACACTGCCCGTATGTGTAGTGGAGCTTTGTCCCAGTTCGCGCTCGCTGAAGCAAAGTGTGGTCGCCACATATATATATTCTATAAAATACTCCCTTGCATCAATATAGAGTGAAATTAATCATTCCTCCAGGGAAAATTGTCTTTTCAAAACATTTTTATTGTTCTCTAGCTTTCGGACGTCCTTTTACAGGAGAAAACCTGGTATATAGTCATTATACCATGTTTTCTCCTGTAGGTGGTCGTCCGTGCCCGAAAGCTAGAGAACAATAAAAATGTTTTGAAAAGACACTATTCCCTGGAGGAATGATTAATTTCACTCAATATGCATATATGGAAATTTTTCTGGGAGGATATTGATCTACAAAGACAAAGGTCGCCTCTTCTGTCAAAATAGACGTCAAAGCTGACGCCATTTATTGACCGTCGCTGCAAACTAGCGGCCTCGGGTCGGTGACAAAGCCACAACACCGGCTTTTGCAAACTGATAAGCGTCCACCTAGAGACCATGGTTTCGCGCTAATGACCCTCGTCAGTCTAGGACAGACTTTATTCCATGAGATCCACAAGGGTTCTAATATAATTTTCACAATCTACCAAAGAGGTGTTTAGCTGGCAAAATGGCTAGGCCAAATCTATGGCTAAAATATAGATGGAAATTTTGCCGAGAGGAAATTGATCTATAAAAGGCTCCTCTCCCGTTGACGTTTATTTTGACGGAAGAGACGCCCTATGATTATATATCTATATATATAAAAATGGATGTTTGTTGGTTGGTCCGTTGGTCCGTCCGTGAGTGATAATCTTCTACATCGCTCAACCAATCGTGATGAAACTTTGGGAAGATGTTTAGTATACTACAGGGATGGTTTCTGGCTAATTACTCTTTAGAAATAACCTTTCGTTGCATTTTTATTTACAATAAAACGTAAATTCACTCGCAATCAGTGCCCTCAAGCGTCGACGGCGGGGCGCGACGATTGGCTGCCGCCGTGCACGTGACCTCCCTGTGCGGCGGAAATGGCGGGCGGTCACGTGGGCCCTCGGGACAGCCATGCGCGCACAGGGAAGTCGCGTGAACGCCGGGAGCCGACGGGCCCCACCGCCGCCGTGCTATTTATATATATATATTATTTATATAATTGTAACGAATAGTATTAATAAAAACATTGAATAAAAACATTTAATCGGGTAATCAATGATTACAATGAAGGGCTATATTGTCTATATATATAAAAATCACTTTCAAATTTTAACGTGACGTTCCATTCTCAATCCCGTAGGGCTTTAGATCGGCTAAAACATTTTTATCTTTATAAGTGAATATTAACTTTACTGTACTGAATAGTTTAGTATAATGTTAATTCAGCATATTACAATTTAGCCACTGCAACGCGTGGCCGGGTTCGCTAGTAAATTATAAATAAAAGGCAATCCGTTGAGGGAAGAGTTGATTCTATACCACAACCACATACAATACAAGTTTTCGGAGTAACAGCCATTCGACAGGTACAATTACGATATTAAACCTTGATAATTATAACATTTAATATTTAAAATGGTGTTCTATTGCCTGAAAAAAATACAAATTCATCTTTATATTATTCCCTAGTAAAGTTTAACAACTTATGGTGTCCTGGGCTGTCGTGTGAAAAATATTGTAACAAAGGATTTATTAATTTTATTATTTCTATTAACAGAGTGATCATTTTTATGTTTATATTTTACTACTCTGTAAATTTCCCTCGTGGCTTATCTTTTGTTTACCATTCATAGTTTGTCCTTGCCTGAAATAAATACTGTCTTATCCCGAAGTTTGTCTTCCCTAATTTTCCACGTGGCAATATTGTCAATAGTTCCCTTGGCACACAACCTTCAGTCTGAAGTTCTAGCATCATTATAACATGGGTTCGGGTCCTGGTCGTGCTATATTTAGGAATTTAATTTTTGAATGAATGAATTGGACGGGTATGTGTATGTTTTAAGACTATTACTGCTACTAAAAGTACTAAGAAATCTAGTTTTGTTCTGTCGAATAACCTGGAGAGTCAGTTCATGTTTTTTTAAAATTATATGTGGATGAACCCACAATTGGACAGAATCTATAAAGGAAGATCCAAAAACAGTTTGTTGAGAAGTGTGTGTTTTCTCTCTTATTAATATATATAAAATATAATTTGAGAGACAGAGAGAAATAGAGAGAGAGAAAGAATTCGAAAATTATTGTTGCCAATAGATAGCTATCTGTGCGATCTCATGCATTTTAACTATTAGAAGATTCGCATTTTAACCTATTATTTTTTAATCCCATTTCTTTATAGGTTCTTCTTTTCTACTAATTTGGTTTATAAAATAAAGAGGTCACGCGTTAAATTTTGCGAAAGTTGAAATTTTGACAAAATCTAGTAGATGAGCGTTGTAGATTTGGAGTCAAGCTGTTTACTTCAACTCCATCATTCCATCTCACTAGATCATTCGAAGCTTTGATGCCTTTAGTGGCAAATCAAAATGAAAGAAAAAAAAAAGATGAAGGTTAATTTGAGTTGACAATTCAATGAAATAATTCCTTGTACCAATATCTTTCGGGAATGAAAGCTAGGGATTGAAAAGGTTCTTGAAAAGATACTTTTCCCTGGAGGCCTGATATTTTTGCTCAAAGATAAATGTAATTAAAAAACTGGATATCTCGCAGAAGTAACTGAATAATTGCCAAACCTTTTTTTTATCACTCCTTGAACTGATAGATTAGAAAAGGCAACGGTTTCGATATCTCAAATGTCAGCAGGGTGGACTTTATCTGCGCTGCTTTATCGACTCTAGCTTCTCAGTACTGGTGGAGATACAGCACTAAGGTGCTGGGTGTGTGTCTGGAGAATTATCTTATATGTGTTATATTATGAGCTCAATTGTCATAATTAGGTTTTCTTGTATATAAATTTCATTATCAATATTGATTGTGATTAGCTTTTACTTTTATATCTTCATTTGCAGACAATCTGTGGTAAATCCAGGTATAATAAATTTATTTTCCTCCAATTTACCCAGATTAATCTATTTATTAGCTTGATTGTCTTAATTAAGTTTTACTGTATATAAATTTCTTATTACCATTAAGGTATTATTACTGTTTCTCCTGCATATATATCCTACATTTCTGCTTGGAAAATCTGTATAAGACTTAAAGGTCTTAATAAAGCTTTTTGTTGTTGTTTTATATAAATATAGTTTTGTGTTTATTATGTATAGGTTTTCAAAAGTTATATGATAATGCTAAACGATTGTAGAAATGGGAAACAGTTCATATTGATCCAAGAAGAGCTGTTAGATTCAATAACGAACTACGCTCATGGACAAAACTTGATGAAATGGAAAGCCTTTTCTGTCGCAGGAAATCTGGTTTTAGAAGGAAACTGAAGCAATTTTGTTCCCACTTGGTTATCTCGTGTGTCTTCAATAAAGGTCACTGTGTATCAGATACCATTCCGAGTTATTATCTGAATCTCGATATACATGATAAAGGGTATAATTTCCTTACGTTTTGTCCATGAGTGAATTTATTCATTTGCTCCACGGATTTAAGTCTTTTGACAGCCCTTGATGGTTTGTTGAGATACAACTTGGCCTAATGTAAATACACTGGCTCGCAAAATTAAAGGAGCAACTTTTTTTTCTTCATTTATATCAAATTTTATCGAACATTTATCAATAATATTTTATACACAAATTTATTATTCAATTTTTGATTGAATTACCCGAAATAAAAGAATTCGAAAACGTATTTTATGCATATTATCCGATCAAGCAATGATCTTCTTGTAGTAAGTGCATAAATATCTTGGATATTGTTGTTAATATGGGGTGTGATCGCCTTTAACTGATAGACAGGCTCTACATCAGTGACCCATACAAAGAATTAGGGAGTTTAACAGTTCCTGTGGAATCGATGCCCACTCTTGTGTAAAGGCTGTTTCTAGCTAATGGGTGTTTCTAGGAGGGGGTTGGAGGGATGAGATCCGCCGATCTAGATTGTCCCATACATGCTCAATGGAATTTAGGTCAGGGGATCGAGCTGGCCAATTCATCCGAGTAATTGCATGGTTTTGGAGAAAAGTGTCGACCACACCAGCCCTATGTGGACGGGCATTATCATCCATTAGTAGAAATTTTTCTCCTATTTCAACTGATACAATGCGCAGAAGGATTCACAAGAATGAGCCTCTATGCTCGACGACCTTTAATTTGTGTGCCGTTTACCCCACCTCAAAAGAGAGCAAGAACACTTTGGTGCAGTCAACATGTCGCTTGGAATCCTGATGAGTTCAGATTCTCTCTAAACAGCGATTCTCGTCGTGTCTTTGTCTGGAGAGAGGCAGGAACCAGAAATAATCCCCAGAATATGGTTGAAAGGGATCCCTACAGAAGCCAAGGTTTCATGATCTGGGCTGGAATCTTTTTGGGCGGTCGCACAGCACTCCATATTTTCGGCATGGAACCCTAACTGGACAGAGGTATCGGGACGAGATCATGGCAGCACATGTGATGCGTCAAGCATTGGAAATGGGAGAAAACTTTCTTCTAATGGATGATAGTTCCCGTCCCAATAGGGCTGGGGTGGCCGACACTTTTCTCCAAAACCATGCAATTGCTCAGATTAATTAGCCAGCTCGATCTCCAGACCTAATTCCATTGAGCGTGTATGGGACAATCTAGGCGTTGATTCCACATGAGATGATAAACTCCCTAATTCTTAGTATGGGTCGCCGATGTAGAGCCTGTCTATCAGTTAAAGGCGACAACACCCCTTATTAACAACAATATCCAAGATAATTATGCACTGACTGCAAGAAGATCGTTGAGTGACCGGATAATTTGCATGAAATATGTATTATATTTCTTTGATTTCGGGTATTTTAATCAATGACGTAATAATAAATTTGTGTTTAAAATTTCATTGATATAATTTCAATAAAATTTGAGATAAATGAAAAAAAAAGTTGTTCCTTTAATTTTGCGGACCAGTGTATAATGGGTGAGAAACCAGATTTGTTCTGCACCGCTTCTTTTCAAATGAGAATTACAATTTGTTATCATCCTGATCCAACTCTGTCATCGAGCCAATGGAATTTATTAAACTTGGTATTCCTAGAAAATGATTTCAACCCCTGAACAGCACGCGCTATTCCAACATCTCACCGCTATCCAAAGATTTTCATTAAGACATTTCATCTTGCATAGACTTGTCTAATAAAGAGAAATAAATACATTTTAAAAAAACCTTTGTTTAAATGCACTAAAAAGAAAAAAAAATGTATCTTATGTCATTGAGCAATTAGATGTATCTGAGTGAAAATAAAAGCGGTGGGGGACGATCATCATAAATTTCGAACCAAATGTGATTTAATATGTAGCAGCTGATTAGCTATTTTTATAAGTGTTTGTTATGTTTTTACCTCTTCTCTAAATATGATCGTCCCCCGCCGCTTTAAATTTCACTCAGATACATCTAATTGCACAATGACAGAAGATACAATATTTTATCTTTCCTTTTTAGTGCATTTGAATAAAAGTTTTTTTTTTTCAAATGTATTTTTATTTATTAATTATTTAGTTAGTTTTTAGTCATGAATTTACAAAACTTAAAATAAAAAGTTCGCTGGGGATTAAACGTTAAATAGACGGAAGCCTGCTCGTGGCGGATTGGTTAATTCTTTGTAAGGGGCGTAACAAGAAATTTGTTCATTCCTGGCCATTCCGATCACCAAGAAGTCAGAAAATACGTACACTTGCATTGTCATCGGGTTCTGAAAAGTGTACCAACTTTCAGATTCCTACGTGTCCTAAAGGTATATTACAAATCGATTGCATGATTGTGGACAGATAGACAGACAGACCGCTATAGACAACTTTTCTTCCAAACTGTATAACTAGTGGTACAAGTAGACAAGGCTCTTGTAGGGGACATGAATGTTCCACAAAGAAAACCAAGTATGCTATACCCGGACTATCAAGTATGCTATACCAGGACAACCAAGTATGCTATACCAGTAGAATCAAGTATGCTATACCAGGACTACCAAGTATGCTATACCAGGACATCCAAGTATGCTATACCAGGAGTACCAAGTATGCTATACCAGGACAACCAGATATGCTATACCAGGAGTACCAAGTATGCTATACCAGGAGTACCAAGTATGCTATACCAGGACTACCAAGTATGCTATACCAGGAGTGCCAAGTATGCTATACCAGGAAAAACCTTTAAATTACCTGGAGAATTTTTTGAGAAGCCTGTAAGTCGAGTTGATTCCAGTTTATTTATATCGAACCTCATAGAGTATATGTATATGGTTAGACCAATAACAACGAATCACAATGTAACCAAAGATATTTTTATCCATAAAGATTTATTTAAATCTGATCAAGTTTTCTTGAGAATCAATAGAATTAGAAAGCCTTTAGAACCATATTACGAAGGACCTTATCCAGTTCTTGAAAAATCTGATAAATATTTTACGCTAAAAATTAAGAACAAGGAAGTGAAGATATCGATAGATCGATTAAAACCCGCTTATATCTTGGGAACACTAGATCAACCTGCCAGCAGTGGAGATCCCATCATACCTGCCAGCAGAGAAGATCCCATCTGGCCTTCCAGTAAACCGCAACCATCCAAGCCTGGGGTGCGGTTCGATTTGCCAAAGGAGACCCGCAGCGGAAGACGGATAAAAACTCCTTTCAGGTACAATGAGTCTATTGGACGTGACTTCCGTCACTGGAAGGGGACTGATGTAGGGGACATGTAAAAATTGTTTTGTATTTCTATTTTATGTAAATTTTATTTGCTTTTGAAAATTCATGTTTGTTGCAAATATGCAAAATTTTTATTATCTAATTTATATATATTTTTCTATTTAATTGAATTCATTCTTCTTCTCATTCGTTTTGATTGTCTGAATATAATAGCAATAGCGAGGTGTAGCCATAGTGATTGCAATAAAAAGGCTTTATTTTATAAGGTAAATGTTTATGTGGATTGTCGTTAATTTAATCACCACACTCTCATCGGTAAACTACTTAGAGAGTAGCTCGTAAATGTTTTTTTTTTTTAGATAGACATGTGAGGCTGCTAATTCCTGTATTTCCTCCCGAAGTCAGGAACAATCAAGAATACGAGGGGATGTTACCCTATCTTGAATATCATCTCCGCATAACTACAGCTAATTTGAGCTACAGTCTTTCTCTCAATATTTTCCCAATATAACGGCTTTTGGTCAATTAGCCTATATCATCTTTTGTTGTGTTAATTCTAACACAAATCTCCGCTTGTCCTTTATAAGCACCGTGTTGTATCGAATTAGTAAGAAACACGAAATACGGAGGAGAAAGGTTTATAAATATACTTTCATGCTTGGAAACCATCTTCTGTACGAGAAGGACGTCTCTATCGGCTACAGCAGCTGGGATCCGACGTGGTCCAGTGAGGGACAACCGGCCAACTGCATCGCCAGCTTCAGCTCGTCCCGCAGGAGTTGTAGGACGTGGGCCACTCCCTCGGCACCTCCCGCCGCCAAGCCCCAGATGGCAGGCCGTCCCACAAATACTGCCTTTGCCCCCAGCGCAAGGGCCCGGAGCACATCTCCGCCAGTCCGCACACCTCCGTCCACGTACACCTCGACACCCGTGCCCTCGAGAACGCCTGCCACCTCCTCCAGGGCAGTTGTCGTGGACAGCACGCCGTCGAGCTGACGTCCCCCGTGGTTGGACACCCACACCGCATCCACCCCCGCCTTCACTGCGAGCTCGGCGTCTTCCTCCGTCAATATTCCCTTCACCACAATGGGCAGGTTAGTCAAGTTCTTCAGCCATGTCACATCATCCCACGTCAGATTAGGGTCGAGAATGCTATTGACAGTTTTAAGGAAGTTATCCACTCCGTGAAAGTCCAGGTTAGCAAACTTAATTCCGTCGGGAAGAGTAAAGTTATTAGATGCATCTGATCGCCTCAAGCCAAAGCGCGGGGCGTCCACAGTAAGCACGATAGCCGAGTACCCGGCGTCCTCCGCCCGACGCACCAGCCGCGCGGTCAGAGAGCGGTCGCGGCAGACGTAGAGCTGGAACCACCGCGGCCCAGACGTGGCCGCCTCCAGAGGCACTGAGGACAGCGTGCTGTGCACGTAGAGAGCTCCCACCTTTGCACAAGCAGCGGCAGTCGCCCGCTCGCCATCGGAGTGGGCCATCCCATGCAAGGCTGTTGGAGCTACGCCTATTGGGAACTGGACGGCCGCGTGTCCCAGCAGGGTGACATTCAGCGACGGCTCCCCTACTCCCCGCAGCATCCTCGGGCGGATCTTCAACGTCTTCCATGTCGCCTCGTTGTCCGCTAGAGACACCTCATCGTCGGCCCCGCCCTCGTAGTAGCACGCCACGTCCTCGGGCAGGTGGCGCAGGGCGAGCCGCCTAACGTCAGCCACACACACCGCCGCCGCTTCCATATCTGACGTCGATAAGTCGCCTATCGGTGTAGATGGGACAACACAGAATGCCATCTACCGACTCGATCTTGACCACAAATATAATTAAAACGGTTTCTGGGGATGAGAGTTTCTTGTTTTATTGCATATTCATCTCAAGCTTTCGAGTATCACAAACCCCTCTATAGGAGTATAGATATGATAACATAAATCTTAATATTTTAAAATAATATCTTGTATCATTTACATGTTTTTAAATTTGTATATAGTACCCAGTTAGTATTTGTATTAAGTATTTGCAAATTTTGAGGTAATATAATTAATTTTTAGATTTTTATTTTATATACAAATTCAGTGCCAAATAAAATTAAAGGTAACTTACAAATGAGGATGGTATAAAACGGATGTTTGTTTGTAAAATAGAGAATTATATATCTTGAAGCTATGCACAAATATACTATAAACTTCTGAAACATCTGTGTGTCTATTTATGCTATTGTGTCATAAAAACATCTGCTCAACTCCGTTACCGGAACACTATCTGTCCAGCGATTTCCCGCTCCGGGTCAAACGTGTATTGCCGGACAAGAATGGAACCGGGGCTACATCACCATATACTCTCATGTATGGGGCTGAAAGACGAACGAGAAGTGCTCCTCAGTGAAATAGGCCTTGAGGGACTCTTTTTGGAGCTCCTGTTGAATGAGGTGGTGATAAACAGAGCTGGAGCGTTTGCGTTGTTCAAATTTTGGAAGACGGCTGAAGAGAAAAGGAAGCTATATACACAATCTAATTGATGTAAATAATCTTTGTCAGGACTAGAATGACGAATCCTGTATGGGACTTTGATTCCAGTAAAAGGCTTGTTGCTGCTGTATATAGTTACAGTGTAGAAAATACTACACTATACCTACTACTTATAGGTTTCTCTCTGTATTCTTAGTTCTCTTCTCTTCAATTACTCTGTAAACTGGCGAATCCTTTATAGGACGAGAGGTCCTCAATAAAGGCTTTTGTTGTTGTTGTTGTTGTTGCTATTGTGTTAACTTCGAGAATTATTCTTTTGTGTGCAGATCGCCGCCTATGGAAAGACCCTATAATTCCGCTTTAGAGAGAGTCAAGAACAAATGTAGAGAAAGATAAATTGCCTTAAAAGGTATACAAATGTTCTCTAGAATTTCTTTGACATTTGTTATATATTTAGTTTTAATATAAACGTTCTTCCCCGACTTATCACATATAATAAAGCGTTTGTTCGTTGAAGCCGAATAGGATTGGTCCATTCTGTGTCACGTGTTCAAGTTACGTAGTTAAGTGACGTGGCCGGCTGTAGGTCTGTTTGGTTTTTGTTTTCATCCTTTATTTTATTCTCTTCTGACCTTATTAGTCATTTATTGCTTTCGGCAATTTATTCGGTGAATATTTGAGGAATAATATTTTTTTTTAAATTCTATTTTTTTAATTTAGCTTGATTATTTTATTTTTATAAACAATGGCTCCTAAAAGAACCCTTTCTATTGTTGAGGCCATCGAAGCAAAGCAACGTCGTATTGAACAGCTGCGACAAAGACGTTTAAATTGGAGCAATCATAATGCTTCTTCGAAACTTAAACACAAAGCGAGGTCTTTGTAACGGGACGAGATTAGTAGTAACTAAATTGTTACCTAATTTAATTATTGCAAAAGTTCGGACTGGCACTGCAGTAGATCAATCTGCATTTATTCCGAGAGTTTACTTGGCCCCAATACATTCTGAGATTCCTTTCATTCTCAGAAGGGGACAGTTCCCTGTAAAATTAGCCTTGAAATGGTTGGCAAACCCTTGAAATGGTTGGCATCTATTTACCTGAACCAGTTTTAGCCATGGTCAGTTATATGTTGCTTTTTCTAGGGTGAAAAGCTCTAAGTGTGTTAAAATAAAAATAATCCACGGAAGCAAGCAAGGAAGGCTTCTTGAAAATAGTTCAGCTTGCTTCACCAAAAATGTTGTTTACAAAGAAATTTATTCATTGTAAGTTCACCTCTTTTAAAGTAAAAATGATAATTAAAAAAATATCAATAAAATGACCCGAAAGGTAAAATGTTGCAACGCTCGGAAGGGGATCGATCCCTGACGGACGATGAACGTTATTTTACCTCGAACGCTTCCGATTACATATTATTAAGTATCAAAAAGGAATGTGAGAAATAAAATTAGGAATCCACCTGCTCTAGCCGATCCCGTCCTTGGACGGGCTTTTCTACTAGTAATTTAATAAAATAATTTGATTAATTTATAATATCAATAAAGCATCCATGGCTAAATTTCTTGGGTCATTTTTATTTCTCAAGCCCACGGAGCCTTTCTACAGAATAACCATTACTAGCTAACTTTCCCATCGAAGGGCTGATAAGTCCGAAAGTTTGTGAAATGAAATTTATACAAGAAACTTAGCCCTGGATGCTTTATTAATTTATTAAACTCTAATAAGGTTTATTTTGGTATGAACATAAGATTAAAGCCAAATCTTACTTTAAAAAGTGGAGGGAAATTTTTTCGTTACTATAACTTTCTCCAATCTCGCACACTTTAGAATTTGTATTTAAAATATTGATGCAAATAATATTATAATAAAAAAAAAATTAAATAAATCTCAAAATATTTTCATAGTTTATTTATTCAGATATTGGGAGGCAACCTTTCACGCTGTCACGCTTCATCAGGTCACTAGATCCACAAAGGCGTGCAACACACATATAATAGAGATTGACAGAAATACAGTTCCAAAAAATTAAATATAAAATTAGTTTCCAGTTTTTCCAGTCGAACAACTGGAAACTATTTTTATTTTTGGTTTTTTGAAAATGTATTTCTGTGAATCACTATTGTATATGTGTGTTGTACGCCTTTGCGGAGCCAGTGGCCTGATGAAGAGCGACCACGTGAAAGGTTGCCTCCCAATATCTGAATAAATAAACTATGAAAATATTTTGAGATTTATTTAACTCAATTACTTTAGAATTTTTCACTATACCACAATTTGGTAGATTTAAAGATCCTTGTGAACACTGAGCTGAGACTCTAATTAAACTTGAAGCAATATCACTGCATTTATATATAAGAAATGAAACTATTAATGATGAAAACGTTTCTTTTTCAAATAAAACAATCTTCCTACATTTCTTACTACAATGAAAAATATTAACTCCGCCTTTGCCGGTCCCAAGCCCGGATGAAAAATGAGGAGGTGGAGCAGTAACAAGCTTGCTAAAAAACCTGGGTTCAGCTAGCCCGGCTGATAGTACCCTGTAAGGACTCCTAATCCAGGGATACAGGATGAGCAGCGTTTGTTCTCCATGTTAGGAGCAGCTGCACATGGCGTCTGTTCCTCATGTCAGAGGCGGCCATTTCTTTTGGAACTAAGTCGGCCTGCCACTGAGTAGTGCTCCCAGTCTTAATGACAAAGGCAGACACATTCTACTTCACCCAGTCATGATGGTTGTCAAACAGACACCATCAAGGGTCACAACTTGATACCCTAATATGATTGAGTGGAGATAAGAAAGAGGAAGAAGAAGATGAAAAATATTAGGATTGCCTGGCTAATCCGTGGTGAACTCTCCCAGAGCCTTTGCTAGTTTGATCAAACATAGCTCTTTTTAGAGCTCTGATAATGTATTGAGAGTTTATAGATATCATAAGGGACCTTATAATGTATATATAAGCATAATCGCTCAATACAATATTAGAGCTCTAAAAGCGATATGGTAAATTGAGCTGGCAAACCACTGGGAAAGTTCACTACTGATGAGGAAATATCTTTACTTACGGGGTTGCTAACCAAAAAAAAAAAAGATTTTTGAGCCCCAATGGTCGCGTAAAGCGGAATATATAAAACCACTATGACCAGGCCGGAGAGGCTAGGAAAAAAATCCCACGCCGGGAATCGAATCTGGGCCTCCTGGGTGAGAGCCAGGTATCCTAGCCACTAGACCACGTGGGACCACTACTGATGAGTCCGACCCTGTCAATATTATTTCATTGCGGTAAAGACAGAAATAATTATTATATTTAAATAGAAATTTTGCGCTGAAAGCATTTGAACGCCGATGGTTTATCTGGACGGCCCTTACTGGAAACAAATTGGGACAAATATTAAGAAAACTATTTCTGAATCAAATAATAGAGGAAACTTTATTGAAGATAACTTTATTGAAACCTTTTTATATGAAAAATAGACACTTCGGCCAGATAGAGTTTTTTATTTTCTCAACTTTTCGACAAAAATCTTTTGTCTTCGTTAGGAGAAGTAAATAAAAATAAAGCATTTGACAAGGCGTTAAAAAAACGTTGAGAAAATAAAAAACTCTAACTGGCCGAAATGTCTATTTTTCAGAGAAATATGAATGCCGACCAGGCAACCTCTATCTTTTTTGAAACTGTATTTTAAAAACCTTAACGGAAAAAGGCGGTTAACTTTGAAGGAGAGCTTTAAAGAAGCGAATGAATGTTTCTACGTGTACTGGCGTCTGTGGCAAGACACACATCAATAAGTACTTCCTCGGCGTGGAACTGAGGAGTGAAGACCTTGTCTGGAGGAGAACTCTCTCAAGGTGGGGAACCTCCCTTGCTGAAGATTTTTGTACACATATATAACTTGAAACTATTATACACAGTGTAGACGCATAAGATTCTTTTTAAAATAAAACGATTTCTACTGCCTTTACTGCAATGGAAAAATTAATGGGATTCCATTGCAGTAAGGGCAGTAGAAATTGTTTTATTTTAAAAAGAATCTTACGCGTCTATAATAGTTCCGAATTTTGATAACAGATGGGGAGCTAATGCATCATAACATATATAACTGTTTGAATAAAAAGGCATATATTGGATAAAAATATCATTTATTTTACCAATATTTTAGTTGGATGAACGCCATCCTTTTTCAAAGTATTATAACATATTAATATATTATATAATTAATATGTTATAATACCTTGAAAAAGGTTGGCGTTCAGCCAACTAAAATATTGGTAAAAAAATGATATTTTGATCCGATATATGCCTTTTTAATTAAAGATTCATTTATGGATTTCTTTATTTAGAAAAATATGTAACTTTATATATTTCCCTAAATCTCTACAATAAAAATCCAAGCTCCTAGGGTATGGCTTGGTTGCTGGTAGTTCCAAAGAAGAGAAGGAAATAAATAATGAGAGAGAGTAACCCAACCATATGCTGAATGGCCATATGGGTGTCGCCAAAACCACACATGGAATATCGAATAAATACTATTGGCCTTCTATGCTGAAATAATTTCAGAATTTGTAAGTCAGCCAATCTTTCCCAAAGTAGAAAGGGTTTTTATCAGTCATCCCTGGACCTCTGCAGCTTATTTGATCTTCATCTAACTCTTCTTCTGACTATTTTTGGCGCGTCTGATTCTTTTAAAAATAAATCAAATTTCTACTGCCCTTACTGCAATGATAAAATAATGGGATGGCCTGGCTCATCAGTGATGAACCCTCCCAGCGGTTTCGTCAGTTTAATCTACCATACCGCTGTCATGTACTACTGTCTACCGTGTACCTTTCGGTTTTCCTTTCATACTGATACTGAAGATAGACTCTTGGAAGGGGTATTTTATATGAACTATGGAAATAAGCTTTGAGGATAGTATAATGATAAATATATAATATAACCCTTTCAAGAATCTAGCTTCAGTATCAGTATAAAAAGAAAACCGAAAAATACAATATAACAGCGGTATGGTAGATTAAACTGGCAAAACCGCTGGGAGGGTTAACCACTGGTGAGCCAGGCTCTCCCATTATTTTATCATTGCAGTAAGGGCAGTAGAAAATTGATTCATTTTTAAAAGAATCATAAGCGTCAAAAGTAGCTCAAATCGCTTATAACAGATGGCCAGCTAGTACATGATATTGATACCTATTCTTTCGCTATAGATATAGTAACTGATTTTGTTGGCCCGTTGCCATGTACACAAATATGGAAAATGGATAATTGTGTTAACATTCTGATATGTTTTTATTATTATAGGTTGAAGATTAATAGTAAGAGTTATTTTATATTTTATAAGAAATTGCACTTTATATTTAGATATCTGTGAAAAATATTTCTTGAGAATAAAGATACTTCGGCCGAAGAATCTTTATTCTGAAGAAATATGAATGCCGGCCAGGCAGCCTCAATATTTACAATCATGTGAAAAAATAGTACAAATGTGATATTGTACTGGGATAAGGTGCATAATTATGAAAAAAGGCATCTCCTTATTGTGCAACTGAAATTATATTTGGCCAATATATGTATTTGGCCAATTCTGGAATAATTAAAAATCAACGAGAATAGTTTATATTTATTCCGATAGATGGCACAAGCCATCAGCAACTTTCAGTTGCACGATAAGGAGATGCCTTTTTTCATAATTTAGATATCTTTAAATAAAAAAATGGAATATACGCAACTTTATGCTCTACGATAATTATTTTATTATTTCACATTTCTTGCACACATACACATTATATAAACAAAGTCTTTAATAATTATGATGATAAAACGTTCGATTCGTTTCTAATCAAAACAGAGTAAAGTAATAATATATCACTGATATATTATCTTTAAACAAAACAGATTAGAACACATTCTATTACACAAGGTATGCAGAAACAAAGACAGTCTCGGAGGTAAGATTCCAGATTTTTGATCGAAGGAATTTTCCAACGTTCACAGTTTCTTATTAACCATAGAGGCTTGAAATCTACAGAAATTTGTTGAATGAGGTAATGAAAATGTGCAAGATTCAACATTGCTTCACAACTAGATAAAACTAACAGACTAATGGAATAACAGAACGGCTAAATAGAACACCCTTTGTGGACCTGTGTCGACCTCTGCTCGACAAGGTAAAATGATCCAGTAGGTCTTGTGTCGAGCTAAGATCGACATGAAAACTGAGCCCCCCTATATTAACTCTAGTGTCTACCTACGCTAGACAAGCGTTTTATAGACATCTCGCGCCATCTATGAATCAAACTTTAAACTAATTTGGCATCTGCCCAATTTTATATATATATATATTATATTTAATAAATGTTTTCTGCTGTTTTGAGATTAATTACTTTTAGAGGAATTATTGGTCATTTGTTTGATTTTGGTATGCAGTCGTGGAAGAGATTATAATAAAATTAGTTGTCAAAAATAGCTTTAATTGCACTAAAGGAATATATGAAAAACATAATTTGATAAAAGTTCTGCCTGGCTTAAGGCGAGTAGAATAAGGAAAACAAAATATTATTTACATAATGTACAAAAGTTTTGAGCCGGCCATTGGGATTGGTTCTTGAGATTCCGGGCTAATTGGCCTATCAAATGTGGTCTTCTAGCTCTACTATGGCTGCAGAACACGAACTGGTGGCAAGGGATCCTAGGATCTGGCAGTGGAGGTGTCATCGCAGGGGTGGAGGAAGCTGGAGAGGTCAGGGAAACAGCGCCTTGATGCGGTGAGAAGCCTTGATGGAAGCCAGTTGAGGAGGCAGGAGGTCCTGGAAGCCTAGAACTTGAGGGCTCTAGACTTCAAGATGGGGCAGCTTGAGGCTCTCGCCTCGTGCTTGTCTGGGAGACCCTTGGCACAGCAGTTGGCGCACTTGGAAGTGCGCTGGTCGGCAACGGAGGGGCAGGAACGGCCTTCATGGCCGCCTTCACCGCAGTGGAAGCACTTAGGAGCTCTGGTGCATTGGGCAGAGTTGTGGCCGAAGCCACAACAGCGGAAGAAGACTCGGGCGCGGATGGACTCCTCGAAGTTGAGGATTACTCCATCCACCACGATCCTTCCGCGATTGCCCAGGGCTCTGAAGGTCTTGAGGTCCACCTCGATGAAGGCGGTGCAGGTCCCGTTTCTGGGTGCAGAACGGTGCGCCACGCGCACCACCTTGTCCCCAGGGAGTTGGCTGACAGCAGGGGTTTCCAGGAGCGTCTCTTCAATGGTGGAGTTGGATGTTTCCTCATCCACTTTGATGAGGCAATCTGGCCTCACCCAAAATATTTCACCTCAATCTAAACAAATATATTATTTTTGCTTATTTTTCACAACAGAATTATTGAATCAAATAGCTATACAAACTAATAACCCATATAATGCAAATATTTAGGTGAAGAAAGAGAAAAAACTCTTAAAAACACCTTTAGCAACCCACTGAAGACGCTGAGAACTATTTCATAAAAGTAAAATATAGCAATAGAACTCTAAAATTTCTACAGATCAATTGTAAATAGATTCATACACAAAAGAGGTAGTGAGGAAAGTTTTAGAACAGATGTGTAAATAAATCCCTTTTCAAACAAAGGATCACGTGCACATGGGGAAAGGGAGAAAAAAATTGGTGTATTGTTTTGCTGTTGTATGGCGAATCCATACAGGGCAATGGGCCCTAATAAAAGCCTTTTTTGATTGTTTTGTTTTTGTATAAACTAATAAATATGCTGAAAAAAAAAATCTGAAAAGAACTTGAGTATTCATTCAACTTGGCATAAATGGAAAAAAGTAACACTAGCTGAAATGAAGGCCTTTATTGGACTAATTATAAATATGGGTTTGGTAATTTTGCCAAATCTGAAAGATTATTGGGCTACTGATATTTTAACTTCTCGAAAATGTTTTCCAAAGGTTTTCACCTGTCATAGAATTTTACAAATATTTTGGATGCTTCACCTTTCAGAACCTACTCCTGCTGACACCTCTATTCATACACGGACCCAAAAAGCACAAAATTATCTTTTCTATTTGAGCAATATATTTCTTTCAATTTTCAAACCATCAAAAATATAGCAATAGATGATTCAACTGTTGGATACAAAGGTAAAATATCATTCAAAACCTATAACCCTCAAAAGCCAAGAAAATGGGAATTGAGGGTATATGTTGCTGTCGAATCAAAGTTAGACTATATTTATTCCTTATTATGGTAAACTTACTACAGACTCTCTATTCTATTGATTTTTCATGTTTTAAGCGTATTTACGCAAATTTGGCCTTAAATACTCATTTCTTAATTTCTCAAGAAGCCTCTGGGACCAAAAATCTTTTTGGTCGCAGTTGGTACAGCCTACTCCACGCTGACGAGCGCCAACAGCGCGAAACGCGTTCGTGGATGGCTTTTCTTGATTTATCAAGAAATTGGGTTGGCCAAATATCACGGAGCAAGCTAAATAAACGTTTAGTTTATTTTTGCTCCACTAGATGGCGTTCTGCCATCTAAAAAGCACATGTGCTCGTGGTCAGGAAATGCCTTCTTTATTTTTAATATATACGATTCTCGTATATAAATAAATTATTCTTATTCTGATTGTAATTTTTGAATATTTTTTTCATGCACTAATTCCCCCACCTACTTTGTATTTTAAATTATTTCAACTGCGATATTATAACACTATGCGGCGCTGAGTTTGCTTATACAAAAATGTAACGCCTCGATAAAGGTTGGCGTTCAGCCAGCCGAAATATTGGCAAAATAAATATTTTATTAAATCCAATATATGCCTTTTTATTATATATATTTATATATAATAGTCTTATTTTTTATATTTTGAATAAATATTTTCACTAAATAATATGTGTTGTAGCTTAATTCAAGTTTCAAGCATACTGTATATAAAGCTTTTCAGGTTGCCAATTTAAGCCTAGTCTTGTTGAAGGTTCTCACGTATCCGTTAATCAACATTGATATAAAGCAATAATGACGCGCCATCTAAATATATAAAAAAATAAAGTATTTAAAGCACGAATGTTTCTTTTTTACAAAAATCAAACTTCTACTGTTCTTACTGCGATGAAAAAATATTGGGAGAGCTTGGCTCATCAGTGTTGAACCCTCCCAGCGGTTTCTCCAATTTATTCTATCAGGCCGCTTTTTAAATCTCTAATACTGTATTGGACGATTCTGCTTATATATTCTACATTGAAGAGTAGAATTTCAGAAGCAAACTATGTACACTGAAGAGTGGAATTTCAGAAATGGTATTTAATCAAACTATGGACATAAGCTTTTAGGACAGTAGAATTACGTATAAATATTTGCATCAAGTAATGCTCTTCCGTAAACAATAAGGAGAAGGCCAGTTAGGTATAAATTAATGTAAAGCAATAACGCGCCATC
The DNA here is from genome assembly GCA_030710605.1 of Cordylochernes scorpioides. Lineage (NCBI taxonomy): Eukaryota > Metazoa > Arthropoda > Arachnida > Pseudoscorpiones > Chernetidae > Cordylochernes > Cordylochernes scorpioides. The sequence continues at coordinate 11,978,195 of CP092870.1, forward strand.
TAAATATAAGAAATGAAAGTATTGAAGCACGAATTAACATGATCAGCATTTATGTGAACCAGAAGAATTGGGACATGGTGCTACCATTTATTAAACATGCGTACAACACAACGATTGAAGAAACATGGGCTGTTCTCCTTTTTATCTTGTTGCTTGAAAGAGAACTTAAGTCCCTTTTTAACGAAAGGACTATCTCGGTAGACCCCAGCATAGATAATCATGAGTAATACATAGAAAAATAGTATACTAAAATACCAAAAATTAGGAAAATAAATGTAGTCATTAACAACAAAGAGACTCAGAAAAGAATGGAAGGGAACTATTGCAAGAAACACAAGAAGCTATAAATCAAGACAATTAGTAGCAGTTTGTATACCAGTTAGGCAAATAGGAAAATGTAAAAACACAATTTAGAAAAATATTTTGGCCAATATATAATATTCAAAAAATATCTAACGTTAATTATTTTGTACAATCGAAAGATAATTTTGGGCACGAACCGCTGATAGTTAATGTTTCAAGAATCAAACCTTACTTTGAGGAAATTGATTAGGCCATGCACCAGGACGTTAATACCTTCCAAAGCAAGAGAGGGGGAAGTTCTGCATAATTATTAATGCAAATTTACTTTCAAAATAATTATAATGTTGTTTTAAAATTTATTTTAAATAAGAATATATATTTACTTTTCATTAATTAGGTATTATATATTTCGAAATCGTTTGAGAGAGAAAATGATTTATCAATTATATTTTTATTGTACCACTCTTTAGCCACAAGCTACTTTGAGGTTGCCATAGGGAGTGACCAATTTCGGCAGGAGCCACGGACGAGAAGACTTAGGCTCATCACACCTACGAAGAGTTCATTAACTAAATAATCATTTGAAAGATAGAATCCTCTGAAATGTAAGCAATAATAAAAAAAACGACCTCCGAAGATAAGTTGCTTGCTTTGCTTATCTTCGGAGGCTGTTTCCTTATTATTATTTTTCATTTATAATATGATGCACTAGCGCGCCATCTGTTATCAAAATTCAAAAATATTTTAAAGGCTTACGTAAGATTCTTTTTGATATTAAACAATTTCTACTGCCCTTACTGCAATGGAAAAATTAATGAGAGGGCCTGGCTCATCAGTGGTGAACCCTCTCAGCGGTTTCGCCAGTTTAATCTACCATACCGCTGTTATATTGCATTTTTGGAACTTCCTTTTATAGCGATACTGTTGATAGACTCTTTGCGTTATATCAAAACGAAGCTTACGCCTTTAAAATAGTTTTGAATTTTGATTATTTATCATTTATTTATCCATATTTACTTTGATTATGAAAACCCGCTCGGGGAAACGTATACAAGGGAATTCAACTCCAAACATATTCCTCTTGTAGCAATATAGAAGGATGGTCCTAGGAACATGTTGCCCAAGAAGAAATCAATCCCAGCGTTCATAGGACTCAACGACCTTTTGATTATAAATCCTCGCTCAACAATGATGCTGCTCAAATACTTTGGAAAATTATAAAAGATGAAAGCTCTAACGAAATGTAAAATTGTGTATAGAAGAAGTTTCTAATTGAAGAGAAATTTCAGAAGCATTCAAGTTGACACATCTCATTATAATGATCTATATTTCAGACATGTTGTGTAATATGTAAATAGGCATATATTGAGAACCTACTGATAAACATATAGCTTTCGGCATATAGAAATATTAATTCATAGATAATAGAAGACAACCTACCAGTTGGTATTGAGGTACCTCAATAGAAATGCTTGTACTTTTCGTACATGCCTGTGGGCATGACGAATTGCAGCAGCCATAGGAAGTAGAGGGTCCCCATTGTGAAGATCATGGTCCACATGGTCGCCTTCAGAACGTCCATCTCTGTATCATGATAAAGGATAGCAGGATCTGTCTCTATAGGAAGGGCTCACCTACCGGCACTTGGCTGCAGGTTTGGAAGAGCGTCCAGCCGCTGAAGATCAATCGCTGCTGCACTTTCAGGGATTGGCCTAATTGGATTTGTCCACCCATTGCGGACTTCAACACAAGGCCATCTAGCTGTTCGATTTGTCAATCGTCAAAGCTTGGACTCTACCGCTTTCTCCACCATAATTATGTAAATGGAATATTTACCAAGGCTTTCCTATGTAGAGCAAAACTTCCTGTGGAAGGTTCAATCAGCAACAACCTTTCTTAGTAGTCCCCCCCTCTCTCTCTTTCTCTCTCTTTGTAATTGAATCCAATTGAACGATGAATCATTCCTAGGCCCCCCCTATATGAGGAAATATATAGGGACGACGTCATGTATGCGGTTCTATACCACGCTGAGAGGATGGAGGTCGTTGAGACACTCTCGCCTGAACACAAGGAAATTCTGTGCGAATTCCTCAACATTGCCATTGAGCATGTTGGGAACAAAAACTGCATAATAAGCAAGGGCCTGTCCACACTCAAGGCGGCTTGTAGCACCTGATAAGATCCAGACGTCCCTTCAGAGAAGGCTTCGTCTGGTGTAAATATTTTCTATTTTTATTACAATACTGTATTTTACTTGATTATTTTTCTGTTGACTAGGTGTCAATAAAGTTGTTAATTGTCAAAATTGTCTCTCTCTTTGTAAAATCAAAAAAATGACTAGAGATTCCTGACGTAACTAATGTCCAGGTAAACTGCGAGTTTTCTCAGTTAATTCTATTCTCAATATTTCAATTTACAGTACAAAGAGTGTAATCTATAACATTATGAACTAAATTTTTAAGAAGAGCGAAGTTTCTGAATACGAGAAGAAAATGATATAAAGAGAAATATAGTATCTTCTTTCCCAATTTCTATTATTTTATCCTCATAAAGACAAAGGGTTTCTATCTGATAAAATCCGTTGTTTTTAAATTTCAATTTTATATAATAAAACTTGAATGCAGGCGGCACTACACTATTGAATATTCTTAACGTTTCCGTGTGATTTTTCACCCTATTTTTAGTCACCCATCTTTAATGTCTCATGTTAAAATATATATATACTGAGTCAAGATAATGTACTTTGACAAGTTAGAAATGGCTCAGTTTCTATTTAATATAAACAGTATAAACATTCTCCACTATTTTAAACTTTAAAACCATAATTATTTAGATAATAAATTCAAAATTATTTGAGTATTTTATGATGAAGAGGTTTAGCCCACAGAAATATTGAAAGTAACATGAATTTCTCCTACATACTCAAGCATACATACTTCCAACTTCTCTCTCAGCGCGTCATCTTGGGAAAACTGTAAATTAGTATACAAGGTATGATAATAAAATTCGGATAATTGGGTCATAAAAAATTATTAGATGAATATATATAAAAAATGTTAATATTATTCAAAATACTGACCGAGGGAATATATACAGCCTTTCATTCTTTTTTCACAGTTCCGGAAGCACCCAGAAAATTCCCCAGAAGTTATGCCCCTCAAAACGCTCAGCGATTTTTCCTTTATGGCATTAACGGTATTAAATCTATATCCTTTTAGAACTGACTTAATTCTAGGAAAGAGAAAAAGGTCATTTGGTGCTGAATCAGGCGAGTACGGGGAATGAGGCATTGTCAACATGCTATTTTTAGTCAAAAAAGCACCCACGGAAAGAGCTCTATGTGCTGGGGCGTTATCGTGATGAAGCAGAATTTTTGGAACAAATTTCGAAAACTTTCTTTCAAGTCCAAGATTCTCGGTCAATATTTTTTGACACGTTCCATATGAAACCCCTGTTTATTCTACTAGTTCTCTGATCATTGTCCTAGTGTTTTCCCTTATTAAAGCACCAATTTTTTGGGTCAGTACTCCATGATTTTCCAAAGGAGGTCTTCCCTGACGTGCGCCAACTTGGGTTGACTCTCTACCAGATTTGAAACGGGCAAACCACTTAAACGTTTTTGATTGTGATAAGTCTGCTTCTCCGAACGTCAATTTCAACATTTGAAACGATTCTGACGCCACTTTTCCTCATTTTTGACAAAACTTTATGAATACCCTTTGTTCACTTTTAAGATCCATTGTAAAAAAAAACGCCGCGGCTTTGTTTCTTTTCTTTAGAAAATGCATATAAAATTCTTATTATTAGAGATATTTAAAAAATACAAATATTTTATAGTAGAACCAGGTCTCGTGATTATGATTTTTTTTACTAATTCCCCGAACTTTTTGATCATACCTTGTTCTTCTGTGCATATATAGTACTGATATTTTGAAATCAATTTGTTTCAAAAAAAAAAATATATATATATATATATATATATATTGGTATTTAGTTGGCCTATAGGAAAGAGAGAGGGGGGGGGGTGAATCTTACCTATATAAAGGGTGAAATCTCAGATATGGCATTCAAGCAAACTCTATGAAGATAATCTTTTAGGACAGTAGAATTACATATAAATATTTGCATCGAGCAATGCTCTTCCGTGAACAATAAAAGAAGGTAGTTAGGCATAAATTGATATCAAGCAATAACGCGCCATCTATATATAAGAAATAAAAATATTAAGATCCAAATGTTTCTTTAACCATAAAACAAGCTTCTACTGTCCTTACTGTAACATATATGAGAAGAATCTTCCAATGCAGTATTAGAGTTCTTAAAAGCGGTCTAGTAGATTAAATTGGCGAAACCGCTGGGAGGGTTTACCACTGATGAGTCATGCTCTCCCAATATTTTTTCATCGAAGTAAGGAAAGTCGAAGTTGTTGATGTTATTTATTTGAAATATCAATTTTCATTCTATGATTGAATTAATCTGTGACTTAATTTACTCTGTGGTGTTGAGTGCATATAAATACATGTATTTCTTTGAGAGACAGTTGTGAGAGAGTATATGTGGAGAGGTTTAGGCATATGAGTTTATAGATTTATTATATAAATTTATTTTCATTACTTTTGTACCTTCAATAAAGAAGATTTATGTTTTAATAGATAGTAATTATTACGATCCACCCAACAGAAGTTTGATTTGTGTGAAAACTAAACATTCGTTTCTTTATCTTTTTATTTATTATCCTGTCATATATTTAAACAAACACAAGATGTCCGGCTGTAGGTGGGTCATGAAATGATCTAAGGACCTTTAAACCTAAAGTCTTTAGAACCACTAAGAACGAAGATCGTCCTAAGGGACCATCATTTTTTAAATAAATTTTTACAATTATTTTAAAATTAGGATCCTCAAAATTTTCATTATTTCATTTGCCAATACAGGATATTGAATATATTTTCCCTTTAACATAGCCAGGAAAGGTATTTCTTCTACGGTTCCTTCCGAAGTTTCAGGTAATGGACTTCTAGAAAGGCAATCTGCGTCCTTGTGCTTGCGACAGTTTTTAAAACAAACAGTGACTTCATACTCATGAATTCGTTGAGCCCATCTTGCAAGACGTCTATAGGGGCTCCCGAAATTTAATAGTCAACACAAGTAATGATTGTAAAACGAAAATTGCAAATATATTGTATTTTAAATGTATTACAAGTAATGATGTTCAGTCACGATCTAATAAAGGGCGACCAAATAGGTAGTTTCTCCCTTCTTGTAGTTTTTCTCTGCTTTAGATAGAGCTCGAGATGCACCTGCAATTGGTATTCTTAAATTCATCTTTCAGTTGTATCAAAACAGATCCAGCACCATAACCACTTGTATAGGTATGGACTAAATTGGCGCAGTCTCGTCAAAGCGGCTCTAAAAGGGTTGGAAGTGAAAGCCGACTTTAATTTATTAAACAAAGCTTCTTGTCCGTCAGTTCACACGTAAACCTTTTTCCTTTCTTTAGTAGTTCGTTTAGCGGTCCTGCTATGTCAGCAAAGCTCTTAATGAATCGGTGGTTTTAAGAGCAAAGACACCCAAAAAAACCCTGACTTCTGATACATTCTTTGGTTTTGGAAAATTCATCACAGCTTCTACTTTGTCTGGATCAAGATGAATATCATCTTCAGCAATTAATTCAATCAATATTTTTATTTTTTTGAAACCAAAATTACATTTCCCTTTGGGTTAAGTTTGAGCCCTGCTTTTAAAAAGCAGCTCAACACAATTTCCAGGCCTTATATATGTTCTTCCATGGTTTTGAAAAATACTACTATCTAATTCAAATAACAGACAGATGTGTGTGTGTGTGTGTTTTGGGGAGGGTAACATAGTCCAAAGGGCATTACTTTAAACTCAAAAAGGCCACCAAGGGTTACGAAAACCCTCTTTTCACGGTCAGCCCCGTCGACTTCGATCTGCCAATACCTCGATTTCAAATCCATCGCAGAGAAAATGGAAGCTTCTCTCAAGGAGTTTAGAGTGCCATCAATTTTATAGTGGATTTAAGTCTCTCTCCTACTTATTTTGTTCAAGCGTCTGTAGTCCTCACAGAACAGCCGAGTTCTATTTTTCTTTTTAACTAAAACGACAGGAGAGGACCAGGCACTACGCGATGGTTGGATTATTCCCGATTTGACCATCTTATCGATTTCTGTTTAAATAATGCTCCTTTCTTCAAATGACACTCGATATGGACGTTGCTCTATAGGATCATGATCCCCTGTATCAATGAAATGTTTCAACCTTTAAAGATGTAATTTTAAAGCCTACTTTTGGTTTCAAATACGTCCATGAACTTTCCAGGAACCTCTGCCAGTCTCACAATATCTCATTGGATCTAAAAGGATCACAAGTTTATTAAATCTTTAGTGCATCTATCTTCATTTCTTCTCAAAATCATCATTGCCTTCATACAAGGTATGTCCCATAAGTTCCCGGACTGGGTCCATAAAAAAAAAGGTAAGATTTTTTTTTTATTTTTTTATTAAAACTTTTCAAAGTAATCCCCCCTTGCTTCAACGCACCAGCGCCATCGTTTCTCCCAATTGTCGAAACAGTTTTTATAGGCCTCTTTTAGAATTCTCTTCAATGCCAGCAGCGATTTTTCTATTATGTCTTCCCTGGTGTCAAAATGACTTCCTTTTAGAACTGCTTTGAGTTTGGGGAACAGGAAAAAGTCATTTGGTGCGATGTCTGGGGAATAGGGTGGTTGAGGTAGGATTTCTGTCCCGTTTTTCGCCAAAAAACTCGTCACCAAGTGCGCTGTGTGAGGGCGGGCATTGTCATGGTGTAGGATCCAGTCACCATTAGTCCATTTTTCTGGCCTTTTTTTTCGAATCGCTTCCCTTAGACGGCGAAGAATGCTCAAATACATTTCCTTGATAACTAGTCGGCCTGCAGGAAGATACTCGTGATGAACAATGCCCTTGTTATCCAAAAAAGCGACCAGCAACACCTTGTTTCTGGATTTCAATATCCTGGATTTTTTGGGTCTAGGCTCACCCTGACCTCTCCACTCGGCAGATTGACGCTTGGTTTCAGGGTCATAGCCATAGACCCATGTCTCGTCGCCTGTGATTATCTTGTCTTTCCATTCCGGATCCGTTCTTGTTATTTCCAGCATGTCCTCACAGGTTGCAAGCCGACACAGTTTTTGCTCATTAGTGAGGAATCTTGGGATGAATTTTGCAGGAGTCTTTTTGAGCCTCAAATCTTCGGTTACGATCCTTCCAATCGTTGTTTTAGAGATACCTGTGTCTTTCTCTAGCTCCAGCAAAGTGATTCGAGGATTTTATTTTATCAAATCGGTGATTTTTTTTGCACATTTTCATCAGTCCTTTGAAATGTTGGGCGTCCTTGACGAGGATCATCTTCAATGGAAATTCTGCCAGCTTTAAATCTAGAATGCCATTCAAAAACAGTTGTTCTCTTTGGGGCGTTATTGGGGAATGCTTTATTAAGCATTTCAAAAGTGTCGGTTGCTGATATTTGAAGTTTCACACAAAATTCTATGCAAATCCTCTGCTTCAATTTTTGTTCCATCGTAAAATCGCCGCAGCGCAAGGTGTAACCTTTAAATAAATTAGAATAACTTTGGCGCGCGCGCACGTACCGCCTCGATATTGGTACCACCGTGTTGCCAGATATTTTTTTCTATAATAAACTGTCAAATTTATTTACATTTTTCATTTATTTATTTTTTTATGGACCCAGTCCGGGAACTTATGGGACATACCTTGTATATGCTGAATAAATTACTAGTGTCTATGAAAGATGGTTCAGTCACTTTCATTCCTGCAGGAATTGATCCTTGCAAGGTAACTTCCATTCGACATCCAAACATATTATATGATAACATCTTAGTTCAGAAATATGAAAGAGAAAAGTCATTAATTACTTTTTACGTTCTCTATAAACTTAAGATCTTCTTCTGTTGTCGTCGTGTCCAATGAAGATTCTCAGATGTCCAGATACATCTCTATCACAGCAGCCGCAATGCCCACTACCAGATCTTCTAACTCCAATATTTGGAATGTTAGAAAGGTGTTTTAACTTACTTTAGGATTTGAATGGCTAGTTTTTGTTCATTCGCCTTCTCTATCGATTCTTTCAATTGATCCATTTGATTAGTTTGCCTAGATGAATAAAATGGCGGTGATTTCTAGTATAGAAACTACTAAAACTGACTTAAGTGTAGTGTGTATATTAATAAATCGTGTGTTCCAATACCATATATAATACTAACCAAAAATCGCTTCTCTAACTCTTACAATTACTATTTTCCTTTTCGCAAGAGATTTAATAGACTATTATAATAATATATTTTTCTTTGTATGCAATACTTCAAGAAATGATTATTTCTATGAATAATAAAATTTTATTGCCTTGATACGGAATATTTAAAGTAATAGAGATATCGTAATTTCGGTTCCATAACTTTGTCTCTCTCATATGTAAATACGAGCTCTATGTTGTCCATACGATAACAATCTTGTAGGTTATGCGAAAGGCCCTCCGTAGAATAGCTTTTCGTTCGAATTGCAACCCTAATTATATTTAATAAAAAACGCTATTAAAATTTTCATTTCGTAATTTAAAATGGCTATAAAGTGCGTATAAAACATTATTTTTTTAAGTAAGGCTATTAATAAAGTATGAAAGAGGTAAGCATATTTACCTTCTCTGCGGCTTCTTCTGGTGTAAAGTTTGCTGGCGTAAGTGTGTGAACGCTCTAAACATTGTGAATAGCTGCAATGGAAGTATGCACGATATCAATAAGCTATTTTGATCTGACTCCCAGGCGTGGTCAATTAGAAGGCTCCTTAATTATTCATATTATTTAGATGAAGTGGATCAAATATTTCGAAATCCTTTGTAAATACTATCATTAGAGATTTCATAAAATGTTCCTTTTCAATAGACGGCTATTTCCATCAGGAATCAGTTATTTCTTGTATCTTATCAATCGTTAAATCCATTGAATCAATTGGTTCAATGGAAATCCTTCTAGGGTTATAGTGGATCAGCGTGGATTACTGGTTCATGGAGACGTCTTTGTTTGTGTTCAAATATCTCAAATTGCTTTTCATATCATCATTACCATTTGACGGTAAGAATTCAAACTTTTTCAATTTCTCTCTATTATTAAATTTTGATTTTTCGTTGAAAAGAAACACATGCGGGATAATTTTCGAATGTCGTTTTACAGTTCCTCTCATTTACCTATTTTGAAACCTAGTTATCGCAACAATGACTTTCGTTTTGATCATTCTTGTTTCCGTTACTTCAATCCTCTTTTCTTGTAGAAATCTTTGAATGTGACCCTTTACCATCGTAGGGTTACCAGAGTACTATAAATCTCTATTGACTTCGTAGCATATTTCTTTCCAACTCTTAACGGATTTATGCCAATTCGAATTTAGGACCTAAAAATATCGTTGTTTTTTATTTATTTCTCTGAAATTCGTGTTGACAAGTCTGATCGGCATGTTTCTGTCGAGAATTGAGGAGGAAAAATAAGCCAAAGGTAATCAAGAAACATCAATAGTGGGACTAAATCAACCAATCCAAGACTTACAATAATCAAGGATTATTTTCGATCGATCGGCAAAAGATCGAGGTGAAGAAAACCAGAAACAATTCGAGAGAGAGAAAACCATAAATGGTACAAGTCCAAACTATCAAATAGTAATGGATACTTGAAGGCTATTTGAGATGTTTAAACAGAATCGTCTCCATGAACAGAGGTATAAACGCCGATCCTCAAAACTCCGAAAAAGATTTCCATCAGCCGATTGAATTAATGGACAAAACGATGTAGAGATCCAAGACAATGAAAATATTTTTGTATCTTGCAAATGTTGGGATTTCCAAGGCCCAGAACCTTCCAAGAATTGACCTATCAGTTTTTCCTCGAACGAAGGCGAACATAGAAAAAGAAATCTGATGGGCCGAGCCGGAAATTCAAATCAAAGAACTTCTTGACACTTGGTCCGATATTTCATATTGCGGTGATCCAGAATGTTGACCTATCGAGACATTGCAGCACCAATCCCGAAAAATTAAATAACGATCAAAGAATATTGGCAAGAAGCTAAACAGCCATTTTTTCCCTGTTCAGATTCTGGCGAAACCCCACAAAATTGTTTAAATTTTCACCATCATCATTAAATGTCCATGAGAGGCGGTCACAGAGATGGAAAACATTTTCATCGTTTTATCATTCATGACGTCATCCTTACAGCGCGACACACTTCTCATCCTGTCAATTAGGATCTTTAAAAAAGACTGGGGTAATAAATTTCACTCTTCATCTCTCTCACAAAGTACTTTTATTTCCTAGAATGTTTTTGAAGGTGGCTGGTGACTCGCAATTCGTCTCCCTAAACACCTCAAACATGCTCAATGGGATTCAGATCTAGAGATCTTTCTGGCCATTACATCAGATGAATATCCTTACCTTCAAGGAAGCATCTCGGCGTCCAAAATATATCCCAACACCTATCACCAGCCAAGGTTCCTCGCTATACCATGTGTACTCGTAGAGATGTACCGTAATCAAGCATGATGCAAACCTCCCACCCAGAGCATGAAATCGAAATCTCCATTGCGGCCCTTCGCCTGATTTTGGTTGGTTGATTTCCTGTCTCACCCTCTCTCCAGATGAGAACACGTAGGAAATCAGGCTAAAGACCGAAACGAGACTAAACAATGAAAAGAACATGAGCTCTTTGATCATAGATCCATATGAGGTGTTAGTAAATCTAGTTAAAACATTCCATCCTACGACGAGATACAATCTAAATGTATATCTTTGGCTATTGAAACATATTAGATCTCTCCCTTAGTCTACTAGACAGGTTTTCGTGAAATATGAGTTACTAACGCAGAGGCTAGCTCCGTACTGAGTTGGGTAGTCGTCAAGTCCCTATGGTTGCTGGCTAAACAGTGTTATGAAGCCATCAACTTGGGCCGTTATCGCTATTTTTCTGTCTTAACCGGATCTCTATCTCTCTTCCAGTGACTGTACTTGTTTCCTGAAACTGCTTCCAAAGGTCTGAAAGAGCCTGTCTTGACACATTGAAACATCTCCCCGCTACGGCTTGAGATTGTACAACCTCCAATCTTCCAATTGATCTCCCTCGTAGGACTCCTACCAAAGACTATGAGTTGCCATTACAAAGTTTTGAAGAACTAAAAGCTAAGCAAGCGAAAAGAGCAAAATATCTAAGCGATTCATAAGAAAGCAGTTTCCGTCAACTCAGAAAATAGAATAAAGAAAAATATCCTGCACATAATGCTGCAGAAAATGTAGACACACGTTCAAAATGTGCATATTTAAATTTTTAAATATATATTTATTATGTATAAAATATTTGTGCTCTAACATGTATATTATTTATTAAATAAATAAAAAAAAAAAATTTACCCTTATACAATTCCGTCCACCAGTGATTCATAAAATGAAGATAAGAAAAAGATGCCAAAATGACTGCCAAATTAGCGATGTATATGAACGGAGATAAAGAACGCCATTATTTCTCCAGTTTGCCAACAAGGATTTTCCTTTATTAAAATAACCCGGGATTGAAAGTTTCACACAAAGAAATGTTGCACAATTCAAGTTATCTTTCTTCCTGTTGGCGGCGCGATTATCAAAATATATTCTTGGACATGTTGAAACATTTTATGGCCAGGGCTTCGAAACCATGTTATCATTTCAGGTCACTGGAATCTTTCAACTGTGTGAAATTTCAACTTAATGGAGACATCTTCTGTGTAAATGTTGCATCGAGTTTTTGACCCCGAAATGTACCATTTAGTCCAGTAATATATTAATATTTCCTCTTTTTGTGTCCATTTAATTGGAAAATGGGTGCGTTGCCACGTTAGTCACCTAGGACCAGAATTTTTTCAAATATTCCATGGGTCCAGGGAGGACTGGTGTGGTCGGACTTCTCCCCCACCCAATATTTCCTTTAATCCCGCAGCAGTTTCTGCGACGTAATTGGGGGTAGGTAGTCCAGGATACTAAAAGTCGGCATTATGTTTCAAAGCGTCTCTGAATTCCATCTGTAAATGGCTTGCAGTGTCTCTTCAAGTGATTTATATTTTACTAGTGGATGTGCCCGGCTTCGCCCGGGTTTTTACCCGAGTAAAGGTTTGTCTAACGAACATTTGTTAAAACAATTCTCTATAAACTTATTTAAAAAAGAAGATATATTTTGATAATTTGAAACTTGCAAATTTGAATCTCTCGATAAAGTGAACACTTTTTCCCGGTCCCTGTGTGCCGTGTCATCCTGAATTTTGTCTTTCCTAATTTTCTACATTACAAAATCATCGTTTTATCTAGTGAACATTTTTTTTCCGGTCCCTTGAAAAATACTCGATAAGTTGAATAAAATCAATATTAATTGGTTCCCTCGGTAATTGGAAGTTAAAGGAATAGTATCTTCGCCTTGGAATTGTATCATTATTCTTGTCTCAAATAAATTGCCGTGTCATCCTGAGATAATCTTACTTGTGATAAATAATATTTAAGATTTTATTATATATATTATATTATATATATATTACACGTTATTTGTTTTCTTGGCCGACTGTTTTACATATGGTGTTATCTTAAAATTGCTTGTTTTGAATATTTTTTAGATTGAGATTATTAGCTAGTATGTAAAAAAATTAACTCTGTTGAAATTTAATTTTGTATTTATATATAAATAAAATTAACTCTGTTGATTTTTTTTTGTATTTAATCGATAACAGCGAAGTTACGCATGTTAATGTTAGGGAAAAATATTTTGATGTTAAGCAAAACCTGCTCCATCTCGTTTTACATAAATGTTGAAAATTTGGTTGAAATTGATGCATTGTAACGAAAGTTTTTAGTGATGTACACTTATGAAATTGCATTTTATTAATATAGATTTATATCGCAAAAAGATAGTTGAAAGTTTTTTTTATATTAAAAAACCGCCCTAAATATATTTTTTCTTATAAAGTGCATAAAGTTTAAAAACAAAGTATACATAAACAGCAAGTACAAAAAGAAGGTATACATTCAATATGTTCATAAAGTATATGGAGTATATACACAATGATAAAAAAATAACCTATACTAATTACAGTCCATTACTCGGTTTAAGACTACACCAGGGAACGATAAATTCTAGGTCTTAAATACGCTTCTATTATTGCTGTCTCAAATATAGTTATTACTACAATAGGACACCTCCCTGCGGTCCCCCCTGGACCCTTGGAATATTCGACCAAATTCTGGTTCGTTTCCATGGTGACTACAATGGAGAGAAAAAGCCTTGCAGAAAATTGACACGGACCCAAGATAGTGGACATTGCGACTGCTACGATAGAGATGCAGGGAAACATCTGAGGCTCTTCATTGGACACGACAACAACAACAACAACAGAAATTTGACATGGACCCAGAACAGCAGCTTTACACACCCAAGATAGTTGACATTGCGACTGCTGTGATAGACAACAAAAACAAAAAATTGACATGGACCCAGAACAGCAGCTTTACACACCCAAGATAGAGAACATTGCGACTGCTGTGATAAAGATGTATGGAGACATCTGAGGTTATTCATTGGACATGACAACAACAACAGAAAATTGAAATGGACCCAGAACAGCAGCTTTACACACCCAAGATAGAGGACATTGCGACTGCTGTGATAAAGATGCATGGAGACATCTGAGGCTCTTCATTGGACACGACAACAACAACAACAGAAAATTGACATGGACCCAGAACAGCAGCTTTACACACCCAAGATAGTGGACATTGCGACTGCTGTGATAGAGATGCATGGGGATATCTGAGGTTCTTCATTGGACACAACAACAACAGAAAATTGACATGGACCCAGAGCAGAAGCTTTACACACCCAAGATAGTGGACATTGCGACTGCTGTGATAGAAATGTATGGAGACATCTGAGGTTCTTCATTGGACACGACAACAACAGAAAATTGACATGGACCCATAGCAGCAGCTTTACAAACCCAAGATAGTGGACATTGAGACTGCTGTGATAGAAATGTATGGGGACATCTGAGGTTCTTCATTGGACACGACAACAACAGAAAATTGACATGGACCCAGAGCAGCAGCTTTACACACCCAAGATAGTGGACATTGCGACTGCTGTGATAGAAATGTATGGGGACATCTGAGGTTCTTCATTGGACACGACAACAACAGAAAATTGACATGGACCCAGAGCAGCAGCTTTACAAACCCAAGATAGTGGACATTGAGACTGCTGTGATAGAGATGTATGGAGACATCTGAGGTTCTTCATTGGACACGACAACAACAACTACAAAAGAGGAATCGCCAGATATCATTGCTAAGTAAAACCAAAGGTAAAAGTGACAAGTTTCTTTATTGAAGAGCTTGGTGAGTTTCGGACAAAAACGTCTTTCAACAGGCTATAGATGAACATTATTGTCCAAAAGCTTGCCAAGCTCCTACCTCTTCAATAAACTTATTGCTTTTACATTTGGTCTCTTCTTAGCATAATAGTTATTATCAGTTTTAACTGACAAATTGAAGTCAATATATACTTGACGATTGAAATACAATTCAACCACAGACATTTCTCAATGGGGACTCGACGACCTTGTTTGTAAAACCAGAATAACTTTTTAGGAACGCATTAGACACTGGAATCAGATTCTATTCAGACAACTTGGCACATCACAGGCAAACTCAAAATCCATTCTTAACGTCAGAGTTTCGAACTACATTTCTTCTAGGGTTCTATTTGAGTTTAGGGGATTCCACACGGGCTGTTTATTGGTCTATCGGAAACCCCAAATTGTTCCTGCGGAGAAACTGAACAAACTGCTCAACACCTTATCTATGACTGTCCGAACTTTGCAGAAGTGAGATATCGATTGTTCCCCCAGATCTAAATAATTTAGCTGTCTTATACCAACCACTTTGTTTATACAAACTTTATGAATTCTGTCGCTTGATACATGTAAATATTTATTCCTAAGTTTTTGTTTGTTTATCAGTTTCCTTTGTTTTCTCTGTAATAGGTACAAATACTTCAATAGCACGCCTTGTTGGATAAAAATAAATAAAAATGGAAGGTCCGATTATACGGCATCGCGATTGAATGTGCCTCGATTTTGTGAGCCTGTTCAGAAGGGAGATATTCCCTCATTTAGGCACTTTCCTGAATATAAAATCGCTCAATTTGACCCCGTTTCGAACCAAAGTTCAACCCACTAGTGAGTGCAAGTACCCAAACGAGGCTCTGGTACAATTGTAAGTGCAAAAGGCTAACTACTCTCTATATGTGTAGACACACATGTAAAGCACCTAGAGAAAAAAAATCCACAGACTACTACCCACCATGATTATCATGGTCTATATCACATGTACTAAGGATAATAAAAAGGGAGATGTTAATAATATTTTGAAGAAATAGAAATGATGAAAAAAAAATTTAATACAAGAAACATTTCAAACCAAAATATTAGGACCTACACAATGTATGGTACTTGAAGAAATATTCTATGAGCATATGGGACAGGATGAGTGCAGGGATAGATCCACCTGATGACGTACCGACGCTGAGACATGTAGATAGAGGTGTCAGCCCGGGTGAGAAGGAAATCAATCGTCAGGACAAACAGGGAAACTTGAAATTTCCTCAGATGCCAATCATAAACTGCAGTCATATTTATTGACGCCATGTGGTAGTTAAATACCTTCACTTCCCCTATCAATAAAGTGCCTACATAATGCTAAAGATTTATCTACGGCACTCCCGCTTAGTGGGACTTGACGTAATTAGACCTGTAGATCTTGGAGCACAGATCAGATAGCAGGCAGATCATGCCCATCCCGCGAGGGAGACACCGCGGACGAAGGAGGTCCACCTTACAATGACCCATTCTAGAAGCTTGTGCAGATGATTGTCTTGTGCCGAAATTTCTGGCTTTGTAGTAAAAATAGCCCCTAAGATGGTCAAGGATGTACATGGCGGGGAGTTAGTTTGGTTCTTTCATCTTCCGCACTGAAGACCTTGGCTCTTGTTGAATTTCACGCATATTCCAGAAGTAAACTGAAAGTCATTGATTATCTTAAACTGTTCTTCTTTACTAATTAAGAATATTATGTCGTCGGCGTACGCCAGAACGTTTCCTCAGCCGAGCTCCAGGCGAAGAGGCCCCATGCAAATCGAGAAGAAACCAGCGCTGTACGCTTCTATTTCCCCTGTTGAGAATAAAAAAAGACCGGAGGATGTCTTTCGAGGCCCAGGTCTACCAATCCTAGTTTCGACCTTATTTTTTCCACTTTTTTTCACATTCCAGGTATGTCCATAGAGTTTATAATCTGGTTAATGTAATTATTGGTGAGATAATCAATCGAATTATTCCAAGATTTGTATGAAATGCCCAGTGTCGGAGTAAATTAAATAGATTTTTCAAGAATCCATCTCTATTTTTTACAAGATTATTGGGGTAAGGATTCTTTCTCGCCTTTGTCCAGAGTGAGCATCTAAACTAATTATTAGTGGCATATGATAGAAGTAATTTAACTTCTAAAGAATCCCATGAAATATTGATGAACGCTTTAAGAGATAAAACTCCTCTTATTAGAACAGTTTTTAATTGGTTTAATGAATTTAAATTTGGAAAACCAACCTTGAAGATGAATCTCGTTCAGGTCGACCACCAACAGCAGTGGCCCAAGAAAAAAATTCAGCTGGTAAGATTTTTACTTAGAGAAGATCGAAGAATTATGTATCAGTAGTTGGAGAAAAATGTGGGCATTGGATCGGCAGCAATCAACACCATCATTAATGATCATTTAAAATACAGAAAACTCGTTAGTAGATAGGTACCTCACAGCTTGACTGAAGACCATAAAACTTGGTCGCCTTAAATGGTGTAATTTCATGTTGAAAAAATTGATGAAGGCAAATAAAAGGTTGGTTTTAATATTATTACAGGTGAGGAAACTTTGATTTACAATTTTGAACCAGAAACAAAACGACAATCTACTTTTTGGTGCTCTTCAAAATCACCTCCTCCTAAGAAAGTTCGCAGAGCTCGAAGTGTTGGAAAACAAACGGTCGTTTTTTTTTAAAGTGGTTTCATTGATATTGTGAAGTTAGAAGATCGAAAGACAGTTAATAGTGACTGGCATACAACAAAATGCTTTCCAGAAGTATTTTAAAAACCAAGCAAAGCAGACCAAGAGCTCAACTTAGAGGAGTCCTTCTTCACCATGACAATGCAAGACCGCATACCTCAGCCCAAACATTAGACTTTTTAGCCAACTGTGGTGTCCAATTAGTCACTCATCCACCATATTCACCAGACCTAGCACTCTGTGAATTTTTTTATTTCCAAAAGTTATTGTTAAAAGTGATAAACTGACGCTGATGATGAAGCACTGCAAGCCTTTATCAATGCCGTGAATTCCATCCCCGAAGATGACTGGTGTAAGTACTTCGATAATTGGTTTTCACGGATGAAATCTTGCATAGGTGCTAAAAATGCATGCTGAATTTAAAAGTATAATTTGTATTTTAATATGTGCAAAAACATTTGGAGTGACCCTTGTAAAACAAAGAGAAACACATTTTTAAAGAAATTATGACACATTTTGAGACGAAGCTTTTATTCTTTAAAACAGACCTCAGGGATATTAGATTAGATAACAAAATATTTTATTGACCCCTCCCTCCAGAAACAACATAAATTGTATAAAATAATATAACATAATAGAATAGCCGAACATAATAGGAATATTAACAATAGAGCTATCCAAGATATTTAAAAGTTTAACACATAACAGAAACAGGTCATACATTTAACTTATCTCAACCCATAGTGTATTATGACAATATCCATAGTAAATACCAAATACTTTTAATAGAATCTATGATAACAAAGCAGCAAAAAAGCATAAACAGATGCATTGAAATATCGGAAACATACGAGACAATATGGACAAATACTATCCCATAGATGTCTTCTATATATAACACAATAGTTCATGAATTTATTAAATTTAATTTGAAGTCTCGAGACATCGTTAGGCCAGCACGTATCATTCACCACGCACGTTTATTTTCAAAAAATTTTGTTTTTCAAACTGAAATAATGTAATATATTTTTCTCTAAATAGATAATAAGTATTTAAATTATGTATATAATAATGTGTATATAAAATATTGTATTTATTATTAAAAATGTTAACGTGATAATCCTGTTGAAGGACTGACAAGTCCGAAAGCTTGAACAATAAAAAGTTGCAAAAGAAACTTAACCCTGGAAGCTTCATTTATTTTATAATAACATGATATTACAAATATACAAAAATCTACATTCGGAGTTTCTTTTTCGATGCATTCAAGGAGTCCTAACGAACATTTTCCAGGAAAATCCTCTAGATTCTCAACCCGTCTGAAAATGTGATGGCAATGTCGAAGTCTTGGAATCCATACTCAGAGACCCAACTCTGCTGGTCCTGACACGGCTGTAAGGGATTAAGGCCTCCTTAATGGTGGTATGACAGCAAAGCATCACCAGTTTCTATTTAGGATAGTGACTGACAATTGACAATTAAAAAACAGTTTATTGACATCGAGTCAACAGTAGGGAGAGAGGTTACAGGTTAAAATAGGAAGAAATATTTACAACAGACGGAGCCCTCTCCGTAGGGAAGTCTGGATTACATCAGGAGCTCAAAGCCGCCTTGAGTTCGGCCGTTGCGAGTTATGGAATCCTTGTCCCCAGCATGCTCGATGACGGTGTTAAGGAATTTGACAAGAATGATCTTGTGTTCAGGCGAGAGTTCCGCGAGGAAATGCTCCCTAAGATAGGGGTACAGGACCGCAAGCACGACATTGTCTATGACCATCCCTCGCTGGGGCCTCAGGATAGTTTCATCGTTCAGTTGTTGGAAGAGGTTATAGGATAGTGACTGGTCGTGGAACACACAGGCAATACAGCAGTCACGCTGAATCACGCTGAATGTAAAGGATGGGGCAGTGCATGCTGGAATTCTATTGTATAAAACAATAAACAATTTATAAATTAATTTAATATAAACAAGGAATAACACGTTTTAGGGAGAGAAAAAAACATTAGAAGAAAAAGCTTTACAATTTTTTATTATACACAACAAGGAAACACTTACTTCAGGGGAAAAGGAAAACACATTTGAAGACAATTATTTTCAATTTTAATTACATAAAAAAGGAACAATACACATTAAGAAAAAAGAATGACACGTTTGAACACAAAAATTCAAAATTTCTATTTATAAACAAGGAACAATTACCCTTCAGAGAGACGTTAAGACGCATTTGAAGACAAATAGGCTCACAACTTTTAATGTTTAATACAAGGAATTACATATTTTAAGAAAAGGAGAGATTTTTAAATATATTTAAGATAAAGAAGGCATATCCTTACCAAAAGCACATGTGCTTTTTAGATGGCAGAGCGCCATCTAGTGAAACAGAAATCAACTAAAAATTGATTTAACCTGTTCCCTGATATTTGGTCAACCGATTTTCTTGATAAATCAAGAAAAGATATCCACGAACGCGTTTCGCGCTTTTGCCCCGTCATCGTGGAGCAGGCTGTACCACTGCGACCAAAAATATTTTTGCTCCCAAAGGCTTCTTGAGAAATCAAGAAAAGGCGCTCTGCCATCTAGAAAGCACATGTGCTCCTGGTCAGGATATGCGTTCTTCTTTTTTTTTTTAATATCAACACCTGATCTTTTTATTATTTTTTTCCATTAATTTTTTTAAAGCGTATTTACGCAAGTTTGGCCTTAAATACCCATTTCTTTGTTTCTCAAGAAGCCTCTGGGACCAAAAATATTTTTGATCGCAATGGTACACCCTGCTCCACGCTGACGAGCGCAAACAGCGCAAAACGCGTTCGTGGATGGCTTTTCTAGATTTGTCAAGAAAATGGGTTGACTAAATATCAGGGAACAGGTTAAATCAATGTTTAGTTGATTTCTGTTCCACTAGAGGGCGCTTTGCCATCTGAAAAGCACGTGTGCTCCTGGTCAGGATATGCTTTTTTTATTTTTAATATCAATACCTGACCTTTTTATCATTATTTTTCTATTGTTTTTTCATAAGTATTGTTACGTTGTAACCAAACGCTGTTCGTGTTCTTTGTCTAATCAGGATGCCACAAAGATCCCCCGGTGATTTCGAAGGGATGCAGCTAAAGTTATCGCTTTATTATACGTGGCACTAAACAGAAGGATTACAATCAGCCGGACTTGCCTTCAACCTCCCCGTCAGAAGAATCCTTGGCGCCGTGGATGTCACTCTTGTGTGTCCAGCCTGGACTACATCGGCTTTTAGGTCGCTGACGCCAGGCTCTCCTGACATCGTCTTGCAGGATCATCCACACGGCCGGAGACAACTCCCATGTCTTCTACTTGCCGCAGATATGAACCAGACTGCCCGTTGTCTTCCCCTCACGCTGGAATGCTGTTTTTGGCGCTTCACACATGGCAACTGGAGTAAACCCTTCTTTCCCCAACTTTACTTTGGAATCTTGGCCTTGTCATCCATTTTACAATATGTAAAGGCACACTTAAAGGAGAGAAGCAGACAAATTTGAAGATCCAGCTAAACAATTTTACGTGTATAAAAAAAGGAACAACAAACTTTGAGAAAAAAATAGGACAGATTTGAAGAGAAATAGTTTCACAATTTCATTTTATAAACAAGGAAAAGTAGGGAGGAAGACAATTTCAAGAAAATATCAAAATAAATTTTATTTTAAAAAGTGAAGAACACATTCAAAGTGAGAAAAGATTTTCCAAAATCACTTTATTCGGTACCGATCAACAAGAGCAACCTAGTTTATGATATTTGCAACATTGAATAATATGTGAAGGTTATTCACACATGACTGTCGGGAATCAAGGGTGTTACCCACTCGTCCACCGCCTCTTTAGATTAGATTTGTGAATATTATTGATTGAGACCCGTGAATCGTATAGGAAATAATGTTAATATTCAATAATCTATATTTTAAGACAGATTTTTATTTATTTATTTATTACAAAACACACGCTATATCCTATGTGGATATTTGCATGTAAATGTTTAATCTATTTTATACATATAGTTTTTAAATATATATATATACAAATTATTTATAGTTTTAGAGAGAGAGAGTTATTCAAATTTACATTTTAGAACAATAAATTATACAATAAACAAAGATTATTTACATACATATTATCAACAGATTTGCTAATATATTTGAGAAAAAAAGGAAAACATTCAAAAGAAAGTATACACAAACAACACCTTTCAAAAAATGATTTTAATAAAAATTCATTTTTATATACAAACATATTTATATAAAGGGAGAGGACATACAAAGACAGAGATATATGCAAATTTTATTTCAATTGAAAATAGATCATTAGGATGATTTGAAAGTTATTTTGGAACTATCCGAAAACTGATGTCTGTAGCATTGTCTCTGAAGGAGAAGGCAAAATGAAGATGAAAATTAAGAAAAAAGAAAGACATCTCCTTATCTTGCAACTGAAAGTTGCTGATGACTTGTGCCATCTATCGGAATAAATATCAACTGTTAGATATGTTTAATTATTCCAGAATTGTCCAAATATCCATTGATTAATCAAGAATGAATATTTGGAAAATTATGGAATAATTAAAAATCAACGAACAATTGATATTTATTCAGGTAGATGGCGCAAGCCATCATCAACTTCCAGTTGCACGATATGGAAATGCCTTTCTTTTTTCTTAATTTATGCATCTTATCTCAGTATAATATCAGAAAGATGAAAATAGCATGCTGGTGGAGTGTATTGTGATAACGGGCGCCCAACGCTGTGGATTAAATGGGAATGGTGGCATTCAAGCGGCCGACTCTCACATTCTAGGAAAGTATATGGCCTGATATGCAGCTATGGCGTTTCTATGCATCACAACAACTATCTCTCTTGTTACCCGATCCTTGTATTTTCCGCCACCAGACGCTGGTAGACGCTTTAAGAACAGTTGCGTCCTTGCACTCTCCCCTTGTATTTCTCGTGAAAAGAGCGAGAAGTGCATATTTCGAAGACCTACGATTTAAATGATCAAAAAGGAATTCATTTTGAAGAGGAGGTGTTTTAGAGGCAGATACATATAATTTTATATTATACATAATATTTATTTAAATGATTAATTTCACTATTTTATGGTTCTTATACATTTATATAACTCCTTATGTAAAAAGAAACATATTTTAAAGACAGAATATATGATTCCTTTTTGAGACAGATCCATAAAATAATTTTATTGGGAACACATTTTAATTAGAAATTCGGAAAATTTCCGGGGACGAGATAACCAAATTTGATGATAAAAAAAATCCATTTAAAAAGAGAAGAAAAAATTATTCAAAGAAGGTGAAATAAAAAAATTATTGAAGGAAAAAGACACATTTGGGATGACGCCAAGTACACTGGAAGAACCAGGCTGGAAAGGAACACTTCTTTTTTAATTAACTTCTACTACATGCTCCGTGTGTTTTCCTCGTACCTCTGATACAGTACAAGCCGTAAAGCAAGATATTTTTTATCGTTCCTCAGAATGAATAGTGGGCGAGAAATATCAAATGGTATGCAAGGATTTTAAAGGCATTTTGATAACAGGTGTCGAGGATACTGTGAGGTCGAAAGAGACGCTAGGTCCACCTGATCTAACATTCGAGCTGCAGTGCGTGTAATGATTTCAAAGAGCGGCGTGGCTGTGTCAGCACCGTGTCCTTTTACATGATTTTCTCCTTTACCCGCTGCCGACATACTGTGGCTGAAAACCCCAAGAGCAGTTGCTTCGTTGTACATAATCCTCCGCCTTCAGACGCTGGTAGAAGCTTCAAGGAAAGTTGCGTCGTTTTTCACTCTCCTCTTCTAGTTCTTGTGAAGAGAGAAAGTATATTGGAGAGAGAAATAAGCATTTTTATATAGAATACTAGACGAATGACCCGGGCAACGCCCGGGTTTACACGATTAAATGTATTTTACATATGGAAGATGGACGTAGTTCCCGGAGGTCACCCGCGAGGCTTTTTTGGCACTTGGCACAGCTGTGTCACCAACGCCAGGACCGCGCGCGGTGGGAACTTGAACTGGCCAGCCGGCCGGCAGCCGGACGATTCCATTTTCTCGGAGGGGGGGGGGGCGGGGGCAGGGAAGTCACGTGCTCGCCGCCAGCCAATGGGCGCCCCCCGTCGTCAGACCGCCGCGCGTTCTAGAGGGCGCTGCTCGTGAGCTAAGTAGAATAATTTGAATATATAGTTTTAATAATTGATTTATATATTTTTTAAAATAGCCTATCGTCATCCCCGTTATTTTTTACCTATGTATGGAAATTTTGGTTTGATTTAGTGAACTACTGCGAATTTGTATACCGTGCATACAAACAGACCAACAGACCAACAAACATACAAACATTCATTTTTATATATATAGATATTGTTTAAAAACAAACACATTTTAAAGAGAGAGCTTGACACCAATTTATTGATATTAAAAACAAATCTAAAAAAAAGGAAGCCGAATTCAAAGACAGAGATTTACAACTTTTACGAACTCTGCACGTGAAGTAGGATTGACAAACATTTGAAGCGCAGATATATTTTTGATAATACAATGTATTATGGAATAATGGCGTGACAGTTACCCATACAAAACTATAGTTTTCTCCAAGTTACTCTCTTGATATTCATAGCGTGTTTTTTTAGACAACAGATTCATAAAGTAAGCCCAAAAGAGCAGTCATTTATTGCGCACATTCTACGTTGAAGACAGATATGGATAGTTCTTATTGTGAACAAAATATTTATTGACAAACGATTAAAAATCTATTAAAATGATGGAATATATTTGGCATGAGTCTGAGTGTCTTGGATGAGGTTACACGTGCTGAGGCAAATTAATGCCGCAGCATGGCGGATCAACGACGGAAAAATGAACAGGGCAAGCTGGTAGATGGAACTTCTTGAAGACAACGATGATCCCTAGAGATACTTTATGATGTGACGTTATAAACGGGGAAGAGATGATTTAGCATTTTACATGTTTTCCAAGTAGTGATGCGTAGGAACGGCGTGCTCGTCTCTTACAGGTCCATGGCTTTCTTGAGGCTCTATCTTGGTTCTTCTCTCATGTCTTCTTCTTTTACCAGACGCTTTCAGAAAGTACCAAGAGCTGCTTGTGAACATTCCATGAAGAACTGATATATAGAGAGGAACCATTTATAAGACAGAAGTGTACAACTTATATTGTAACGATCTCCAGTCCTGGATCTTCGGGACTGTCTTGGTGGAAGACGAACTGGCCATTCTCGCATCAGCCAAATCAAGGATTTATCGATACTTCGTGCAGGTCGGGCTGCGTGAGACCATCGAGGACCCCGTCATCGCCTGGAGGCGGAACCTATCGCGGTGAGGAAGAATACCATCCTTGTAAATAAGTCTTTCGATCTAATCTTTTCATCGTGTAAATATTGACTGAGTTGTCAATAAAAGTGCTTTAATTGTCAATTGTCAACTTGTAACAAAATGTAAATAGAATACATGACTCTTTTTAAAGACGTATGTACAATAATTCCATTAAGAATATAATTTTAGGTAAAAAGGAAGACACCTTTGAGAAAGGACAAAAGTACATTCATAAAATTTTATTAGCAACACATTTCAAAGAGAGATTATTCTTCAATATATAAATATTTTATTATGAAAAAAGAAATACCTTTCAAACACAGAGGTTTATAAATTAATTTTAAAAAGAAAACATTTTTATGTGAGAAGGAAGAAACATTTTAACGTGGGATAAAAGGTACACAAATGAGGTACTCAAATTTTATTGTGAGGAAAAGCAGCACTTTAAGATGTACTTAACGCCGATTGTGTTGAATGAAGTTGGGTTTGTGGGAAGAGCTGGGATGGTCTGTAATGAGCGCCCAACGCCGGAGATTATGTCCGTTGGGGATGGCGTACAGGAAAGAGGAAGCTCTAATCTTCGACACGCTGTGCGTGTACTTATGGCAAGTTACTTTGGGGCTGTTCCATTTATCAAGTGTTTTCTTTATGAAAACCCCGGTTTCCGTCCGCTTCCCAAAGTTAAGCAATGTCGGGCCTGGTCAGTACTTGGAAGGGTGACCACCTGGGAACACCGAAGGCTGTAGGCTAATCTTTTTTTTTTTTTTTTTTTTTTTTTGCGACGGTGGTATAATGGTCAGTATAGTAGCCTTCAAATCAATGGTGCGTTCTCCAAGCTAATCTCCTGGTACCTTTTCCTTATGTTTTCCGGTACAAGACGTTGGTCTAGAGTTCTTAGAGCAGTTGGGTCGTTGTGCTCACTCCCCCTTGTTAAGAGAGAAGAAAGAAACCTTTTGAAGACAGAGATTCACAACTTATATTGTGAAAAGAACAAATATCAAAGAGAGCTTATTACAACTTTTGCAAATTGAGGTGTGTAAATTTATTTTAACACGCTCAAAGACAGAGTTTACAACTTTTTAAGGAATACATATGAGATGATGCCAGATCAGGGCCAGACGGAGAGTGATAACCGCATCATGAATTTTGTAGGAGCAGTGATTGAGAGATGTAGAAAGATGTGGACACGCCGTTGGAGTGCCCTTGATAATGGATACGGAGGAATGGCTTGGCCGTGTTTCACTTTGCACGGCAGTTTTCTCTAAACTCTTCACCTGGTATCTAACCATTCCCTTCTACGACTAAATTCTAGCAGAGCGCTCTTAGCAGTTGCTTTGTTGTGCACAATCTTTGTAGGCATTGTGAAGAGATAGGAAGACACATTTGAAAAAAATCATATTTATTTAATTTTAAAAAGAGAAGTGTATATATAATGAACAATTTGGAGAGGGATGTGTATAATGTATATTATGTGTATAAAATGAAGATAAAAGATACAAAATCTTTTAAGAAATTCAATTTTAATAAAACGCATTTATTTAAAGGGAAGGAGCGAAGCATATTAAAAGACAGAGATATACAATTTTTGACGTGACAACGTCTTAAATTAGGTTGCGGCTGGGAGTCACTTATGAAAAAGTGTAACGCCCGGTAACGTTACGATGAGTCACCGAACGAGAGTGCTGCGCGCGCAGCGCTAGAGAATTAGGCGCATTGAATCGGCGCATGCTTGTCTCTGTCTTTGTCTTTCTCGAACGTTCTTGGCGTTGGAAAAACAAGAAAGCGTCATAATACAAGTTCACACGTGTGGTTAAAGTATCGTCAGCTGTGTCTGTAGTGAAAATGTGGAGTGCTTAGATTCGTCATTTACAACAACTACAACAATAAAGGTAAATAATTGTACACTGATATTTCATTATCGTAAACTATGATTGATTGATTAATTGTTAGATTGACACAAAAGTTGAGAAACTGAGTTTATAGGGTATGTCATACTATTGATAAATGTTGATAGTGTTAAGTAAATTATTAGTTTAAAATTAAATAATTAATTAATTATTATTTTTTACAAATTTTAAATAGTTTCAAATTTATTTAGCAAAAATTTGAACCTTCGATCTGAATAAATGTTTTGATTTTCGAATTGATTCTTTAAAATTACAAATATTAAGAAAAAGTGGCAGATATAAGAAAACTTTATTTAAACTGTGTTGAGCAAGAATTTTAACATCTAATTTAAGTAAATGTTTTAATTTTCAACTTCATCATTTACAATTACAAATTTAATTTAATTTCAAATTTATTTAGCAAAAATTTGAACCTTCGATCTGAATAAGTGTTTTGAATTTCAAATACCAACGCGACTGGTGGAGTGGCGATCTATCGTAAATTATCATCGACATCTACGGCGGAAGTGTTCCAAGTTGCGATTACAGACGTAACTCGTGTCATTAAAACCAAGGGTGACATGTGCATGACTGAAGTTACTTGCTTCGCCGCTAATACTAGCTTCAAGTTTATACTCGGTGCTGTATATATTCATCCAGGAGCTAGTATGCAGGATATTGGAATGTTACTATGGCAAGGACTCGGTCCGTACATTCACAACAGCCAGTACGTGCCACCGTTCGTGCAAGTTGATTCTAGTATACCGATTCTTCTGTGTGGTGATTTTAACAAAAACGTAAAGCCTGACAACTCGTTTCTTAATTTCATGAAAAATACGTATAATCTTGATTGCGTATCAAACGTTTCTAAGTCAACTACGTTAAAAGGAACAACTATCGACTTGACTTTCGCAAGACACATTACAGCAGAAACACTTCCTTTCATTTCATATTTCTCCTATCATCGTCCTATCCTCAACAAAATCACTCAAATAGGAATTAGTTAAGTTTAAGTTTACATGTACAATGTTTTAGTAAACAAAATATATTTCTATAGTTAAAATTTGTGCAATTCTTATTTTCATTCAATTCCTTGTTCCTATTGTGCAATTTAAATATATTCGTATCAATAAATATTCTACCGTTGTCACGTAAAATCTTCGCCCGTAAAACCGACTTTACAGGCAACCATTGTTTTTTATTGTAGGAAAATGAACACGTCAAGGACGACATAGGGTGCTTCTGAAGAGGTAGGACCAGCTGGGAAGAGCTATCAACAGCATGGTCTTAGAAGGAACAGCGACAAAGAGATGTAAAGGACATTCTGGCTGAGAGCACGTCGAACTCAGCACGTGAGTGGGATCGGCCAACATTTGAAGCGCAGCTCGAATTCTGATAAACAAGAATGGCGTGGCAGTTGCCCATGCAATACTACGATTTTCTCCTAGTTCCTCTCCATGTGCACAATCTGTGCTTATATCCTACCATATTCAGGCAGTATGGCCAAAGAGCAGTCAATTCTTCTGTATATATATACTCCACGTAGTACTTATGTAGAGAGATAGATTCACATATTTTATTAGAAAAAAGTAAACATTATAAAGAGATAATATGACACATTTTTTAGACAGAGATACATAATATTTTTTCGGAACACATTTTAAAATAATAGGACACATTTGGCATGACTCCTGGTGTAGCATGGCGGCTGAAAGATCAACAACGGGGAGAGGCAAATGCCACATGCTTGTGGCTGGATCGTCTTACCTGAACAACCAGCCCTGAGATACCTTGAGAGAGGACATTGAGCGGGTAGATATGCTCTAGAATTTGATGTGATGTTCTTGTACTGATTCTCGTCCTTTTCACTTCCTTAGAGATATTCTCTGGTTCTCCCTATACATATTTCCCTCCTCCAGGGACTTCAGAAAGCTTCAAGAGCTCTTGCACTCCATGTAGAACTCTTCGTAGAGGGAGGACATATTTCAAAGAGATAGTTGTATGACATTCTTATTGTAACAAAATACAACTATTTTTAAGTAGAGAGTGTCACATCTTTTTAAGGCAAAGGTACAAAAAAATTCAATTTTAATAATAACACAATTAAAAAAAGAAAAGAGGAAGAGACAGGGATACATAAATAGAATTTTATTATCAACACATTTTAAATTCAAATAAAATAAATATACAAATAAACATTTCGATGCACTAGCGCGCCTTCTGTTATCAAATTACAAAACTATTTTAGACGCGTAATATTCTTTTTTAAAATAAAACAATTTCTACTGCCCTTACTGCAATGGAAAAATTAAAGGGAGGGCCTGGCTCGTCAGTGGTGAACCCTCCCAGCGGTTTCGCCAGTTTAATCTACCATTTAATTAAATTGGCGAAACCGCTGGGAGGGTTCACCACTGATGAGCCAGGCCCTCCCTTTAATTTTTCCATTGCAGTAAGGGCAGTAGAAATTGTTTTATTTTAAAAAAGAATATTACGCGTCTAAAATAGTTTTGTAATTTGACAAATAAACATCTTTGAAGACAGAAGTGTATAAATTAGTTTAAAAAAGAACACATTTCAAAGTGATAGGAAGAGGGATTTATAAAATAGAGAAATAAACTTTTATTGAAAGAAAATTAATACATTAGAGATGGGATACAGAGTGTTCTGAGTGAGGTAGGGCCTATAGGAACAGAATGTCTGCAACATGGCATCTTCAGAAGCAGCAATGGAGCCTGAACTATTGTCAGTTGGGATTGGCGTATGGAAAGGAGGACGCTCTAGACTTCGACATACAGGGCGTGTACTTATGTGAAGGTTTTTGTGACAGTCAGTGGTGAAACAGTGTCTTCTCCAAGCTTCTCTCTTTATAACTCTCTTGTAGACTCCGGTAAAAAGTTCCTAGGGCAGTTGTGTGTGTGTGAGTCCTTATTGATCCTATCCCTTGTGATAAGAGAAGTTGACACATATGTGAAGACAGAGATAGACTAATTTTAATAACAACAAAGCCACATTTAAAAGAGATATCTAGCACGATATAGATGAGAGGAACATTAATTTATTTTTATAGAAACCATTTTCGAAGAGAAAGAAAACATATTGGAATATGTATAATTTATTAGTAAAATAAAGAAAATATTTTTAAAAGGCATTATAAATTTGTAGACCTAGACATATATCAAATAATTTTATTAAGAACACATTTCAAAGAAAAAGGAAGCCACATAAAACTTCTTTTGTAGGAAAAAGCAACATATTTCTGAATGAAATAAGACATATAGGACAAGCCGATGTTTTCAGCATGGCGTCTGAAGGAGAAGCGACGGAAAGATTGAAAGATCATACTGGTGGAGGTCATGTCCATAACAGGCACCGAGTGGTAGAGGAAGGTACTCAGCATTCACTACCGCGGCCTGGAGCCTGACCTGAAGAAACTGTAAGGTGACGCAGTCGTCGAGGGACATGATATCCGCAAGTAGATGTATTTTTGTTTGTCCAGATACCCCTGCTGGAAATGTCCAAGGATGGCCCTGAACCGTTATCGACTACGCTACTCGATCGACGTTGAGCTAAGAATGGCCCAAGACAAAGCGGGGGTACCAGGAGTAGGAAGTACTGTACAGGCAGTAGCGGAGGGT
Organism: Cordylochernes scorpioides; assembly: GCA_030710605.1. Taxonomy (NCBI): domain Eukaryota; kingdom Metazoa; phylum Arthropoda; class Arachnida; order Pseudoscorpiones; family Chernetidae; genus Cordylochernes; species Cordylochernes scorpioides. The sequence goes on from CP092870.1 coordinate 12,008,562, forward strand.
CCAGTAGCTGGACACGCAGACAGAGAGTTTTGATAAGAGAGAGAACTGCCGATCATCGACCAACTTCCAAAACCGGAGAGCCTCTTTGGAATGTACGCTATGTCGAGGGAAGAGGACGGGTCGTTCCAGTAGGTCGGTGAGGGCTTTGACTGACCCATACTCTATATAGCTCGCAGGGACCTCGGGCATGCTCGAACCATCAAAGAAATTCGCATTTTTCAAAATCGTTCAACATCGTCCAGGGTCGAGACGTTAGTTTCCTGGATGACGCGTCCACATAGTATTTATTACTTCAGGAAGCAATACAGCTCACTGTTCCTCTCTCGAGCGGCGAGCCCGCGCACATTAATGCTTGTAACGTGAAAGCCCATTGGATGTACTTTGTCTTTTTTTATTATTATTATTAAACCTATTACACGTGGTACAGGCCATGATAATCATGGTGAGTTGAAGTTGGCGACTGCTTTTACTGTAAGTACACCACATATATACACATGTGAAAAGCAGTTCGACTTTGCACTTACAAATGTGCCTGAGCCCCGTTTGGTTACTTGCACTCGCTGGTGGGTTGGACTTTTTCAATAATCGAGGGCCATCGTAGCATTTTTTGAATAGAAAAAATAAAAGCTCAATGCGGGATTCGATCCCGGGTCGTAGCGGTCGAAAACCAAAAGTTTAGACCAACGACCTCCGGTCTTGTTTGTGATGTCCTTTAGTAGAGGATGCAGTGGAATCCAAAATTATCTGTTTAACTTACCAGGATTCAATTATATTATATAAGAAATACAACTATTATATGAGCAATTGTTATTTATATATATATAACAAATAAACAAACTTTCTATTATCCTTACTGCTAGGAAAAATAGTTGGAGGCCTAGCATAGAACACTTGGAGAACACACTTGGTACTGTAGGAGATGAAACTGAGAGTAATCTTCAATTTGATCTCAACTTGGGACATAGCTCTCCATGGTCTCTAGGTGGACGCCTCTCAGTTTTTCAAAACTGGTGTTCTGGCTGTGTCACCGACCTGAGGCCGCCAGTTTGCGGCAACGGTCAATAGTTTGCATCTAGTTTTGACGTCTATTTTGACGGGAGAGGCGTCCATTATCTTTATATTATACATATATGAAAAAAAAAACAATAGAAAAAATAAGTGGGTCAGGTGTTGATATTAAAAAAAAAAGAAAGCCTATTCTAACCAGGAGCACATGTAGATGGCTTTTCTTGATTTATCAAGAAATTGGGTTGGCCAAATATCAGGAAACAGGCTAAATCAATGATTAGTTTATTTCTGTTCCACCAGATGGCGTTATGCCTTCTGTAAAGCACATGTGCTCCTGGTCAGGATATGCTTTCTTTATTTTTAATATACATATATATATATATATGATTTAAAAAAAATTGTAAGGAGAAAAAGAGGCATATAGATAACCTAGTTTCCTGGAATACAGAACGCCAACTACCCAGTAAGGAAAAATGAATATTAGAATAATAGCTTCAAAATTGTTTCAATTTTATATCGAGCTATATTATTTTTATAAAAATACACTCTGAGTTTTTAAAATTTAATTTTAACATATAATTAGTATTAATGTGTAATTTTGTTGATAATATTCTAAATTCATTTCCTTTTTTTTCAAAATTTAGTTTCAAAGTATAAATAGAGGATATTATCTGCGGGTAAATTGATTCTCGGTACACAGCTGAGTGTTTTACCAGAAATCCTTGAGTGTGATGTCGGTGTCCATATTTCAAACATGGTAGAGAGGAACCTACCTGTCTGATAGAGGCTCCAGTCCTACTCCATTGTAGAACACCCTGGGAACAATAACTTCCACTTTACAACATATCGGATATTTTCGGATTTTTTATTTATTAGATATATCTTTAGCAATCAAACATATATTTAATTGGCGAAGAAAAACTTAATAATTTTATCGATCCATTTATAATTCTAATTATATAATTCGCACTATTTTTCCAAACGGAATTCCTACACAGTTCCATCCAAATATTATAGTCACTCAATTTGTCACATCACACGGAAAATTACATAAATACTTAAAGAGGTCTATCAGAAACACCAAAATGTTCCTGCGGAGACTGAACAAACTTCTCTTCACCTTATCTATGACTATCTGAACTAGGCAGAAGTGAGACATCGATTGTTCCCTGATCTAAATGATTTAACTCTAAATGATATAAATCAGCCACTTTGTGTCTATATAATATTTATTAACTCTGTCGATTAATACATTTAAATTTGTAAATATTTAATTCTAAGTTCTAATTTGTTTGTTTTCTCTATAATAGGCGCAAATATTTCAGTGTCGCGCCTGGTTGATTAATAAAGACTAGGCAAAGGTATTGAAAAAATAGATAACTTTTCCCATTGTGAAGACCAAACCGTGGACCACCTTCTCTTCACCTGTTCTACTTTTCAACACCAAAGATTCCAAACGGTCATTTTCTACGAATGACCAATCTGAGCCCAGCATCTCTCTAGACAATCACCAGAGGAATAAATAAGCTTCGCCACTTCATGAATTAGACAACTACTTGCCTTGTACATTAAACAAAGAAGATTCAGGTTTAAAGGGTTAATACGTTAATATCGGTTTGTTCCATAATATTTCGCCAACCAATTTTTTTATATAAATCAGGAAAGGCCAATCACTTGCGTGTTCCGGGCTGTTGGCCATCACTAATTAAATGCATTTAAAAGGAAGATGGGGCCACTTTTAGTACGTGAATATAATTATCCCGTAACTTTATGTTGTATTCTAGCCTGAAAATCTGCCACTTCACCAGTTTAAACACCTTTTTGGCGAATTTGGCCGATTTCATAATTCCCCTCGTAGGATGTTATGAAATCGAAGTCGTCTATGTACTGATCAGGGCCAAAGCCCGAAAACATGGAATACAGTTTGTCTTTGGCCTGAATTTACTAAAAATGATATTGTGCTCATTCTTTATCACTTAATCTACGTTTTGTACTGGGGTGGTAACCTAAAATATATTGTTTAAATGTTTTAGATGGATTTAAAAGGAAGGGGTTCCATCTTAGGTACAAAAAAGTATAAAGAATAATTATGGCAAATGGTGGTGGTGTCTTGTCAATGGAGCAGATCAGATCGGTCCGTGCACCCTGATGACAATACCGGCCAACTGAGGTGCCTTGTCCGTATGGATGTCCTCTTCTGGATTGATGTCTGCCATATAGAGGGCTGCAAGGATGGCCGGGCAACTGTATATATGGTCCGGAATGATTTGGGTGTTGTGACATTTATTGCAGTTCCTCTAGGATCTAAATTTCACGGCAAATACTCGTAGTAATAGATAGATTTGATCACAAGATCTAAGGAATAAAAGTTTTCCCTTATTTCTCTGTCTATAAGGGTCACACACAATGTATGTATTATTATTAATTTGTTTATTTCCCTATACGTTTCCTCAATATTTAAGCAAACTGGCTGAAATTTTAGCAGAATACACAGTTAAGTCTGGAAGGAGTCTTGGCCACTTTTTCATCCAAGGAAAATTCAAATTAAGCAGGCACTGAACTCTGAAAATAATGACAATAATATTGCGGCATCATGTTCCATGGGCAGAAGCAAAATTCGTTCAGGGAATATTTACTCGATCAGAACACGGGCGAAGCCAAATAATCTTTTTAAATAAGCAGAAATAAGATTTAGCGAAAAATTCTCTCGAGCAGATCACGGAAAGACCATCATTTATATTCGCAATACTGTTTGTCTCTTTGTATTAGCTTCTTGGGGATTCACTTGACCAATTCGACCAATGTCAACCTAGATGATTTCGGCTACAGTCCGAAGAGACTGTCCTATACGGAAACAAATAGAGATTGATATGGTTTGACCTGAGTTCAGCCAACGACATGGAGTCAAATCGATAACCGAGCATCATTCAATCACCATGTATGCCTCCATATTGACATGTTCAACTTGTACATACATGTTTTGAAAATAGAGAAATCCATAAATAAATATTTAATTAAAAAGGCATATATCGGATCAAAATATATTTTTTTACCAATATTTCAGTTGGCTGAACTCCCCATTGAACATAAGCAAACATGTTTTAAAACTTAATTCTATTGACGTTATGTGGCGCTGAGTTTGTTGTTGACAAAACTTGATAAAGGTTGGCGTTCAGCCAACTGAAATATTGGTAAAATAAATGATATTTTGATCCAATATATGCCTTTTTAATTAAAGTAGATACATGTATACATGACGACGTGTACAACCTGTACATACATGTATACCGCCCCATATTGACATCTACAACTTGTACATACATGTATACCGCCCCATATTGACATCTACAACTTGTACATACATGTATACCGCCCCATATTGACATCTACAACTTGTACATACATGTATACCGCCCCATATTGACATCTACAACTTGTACATACATGTATACCGCCCCATATTGACATCTACAACTTGTACATACATGTATACCGCCCCATATTGACATCTACAACTTGTACAGTGGCCGTCTTTCAGGAATGATCAAGAGATTGGATCAAATTAGCCACCATCAGAATCATCACCTACTTCGTGCTGCGGTGGTTTCTTCTGAGCATCTTGGGAATGATTTCATTCGATTGGTTTTGACTTGTGAATTTGATCATATAAATGCTTTATATATCAAGTAGTTGGATCATATTCGTATTTTACAACAAAAATTGATATTCACTTGAAGACTTCATTGTTATATTTTCCTTTTTTTATAGAAATCGCGCTGATTACTTTTTCCTTTATCCATTCTAGGACTACGCTACTGATAGTCTTAGTATGTGATTACAGTTCACAGTAACTTCATCAGGTGTCGCTCACCAAGAGCAACCTAAATGTTATTTACAAGGGTTAATCATATATATCCATATTAATGTGTGTGTGTGTGTGTGAGAGAGAGAGAGAGAATATATATTATAAATAATATATACAGTAGAACCTCTATGTAAAGGACACCTAATTTCATAGTCAAAGTGTCCTTTAGAGAGAGGTGTCCTCTTACCGAAGAGCTACTAAATAGTAAAAATGGTAAATTTTCAAATGAAAACTTTCCTTTGTAGAGAAGTGTCCTCTAGCGCGAGTGTCCTCTCATGGAGGTTCTACTGTATATACGAGGTGCGTTCAAAAGGTATCGCGAATTATGAATTTTCGCGGGTTACGTATATTCGAATTTCGATCTTTTTGTGGCTTTATGTTGGTATTCATGTCTCTCAATTATGCCGACAAGCTCGGCCATTTTGAATGTTCACTTAATTGTTGACAGCTGCTTTGCTTGCAGGTGTTTTGGATCGTCTTCGATTTTTACCTATTAAAAAAAATGGATTCAAAAAACCTGTATTAAATTTTGTGTGAAAAACGAAATTAAGTGCGCGGATGCATTCCGAATGTTGACTGTGGCATACGGAGAAGCTACCTTGGACCGAAGCAACGTTTATCGGTGGTACAAAATGTTCTCAGAAGGCCGAGAAGATGTGAACGACGAATAGCGTGCCGGACGCCCGAGCACTTCAACAACAGACGAAAAAATTAATGAAGTGGAGAAAATGATATTGGCCAAACGTCGAATCACCGTTAGAGGAGTTGCTGAGGACCTAAACATATCGATTGGCTCGTGCCATTCGATTTTTATCAATGATTTGGGCATGAGACGGGTCGCCGCGAAATTCGTACCAAAATTGCTCAATTGCGACCAAAAACAGCATCGCATGAACATTGCTAATGAGATGTTGGACTCTGCCCGCGACGACCCAAATTTGCTCCAGAGGGTCATAACTGGAGACGAAGCGTGGGTTTATGGTTATGGCGTGGAAACCAAAATTCAATCATCTCAATGGAAGCTGCCGCACGAACCAAGACCGAAAAAAGCGCGCCAAGTTCGGTCGAATGTGAAAGTTTTGCTGACAGTTTTCTTCGATTGCAGGGGCGTGGTGCATCATGAGTTCTTGCCACAGGGTAGAACGGTCAATAAGGAATATTACCTGCAAGTTATGCGCAATTTGCGCGAAGCAATCCGCCAGAAATGCCCGGATTTGTGGAAGAACAAAAATTGGCTTTTGTACCACGATAACGCCCCTGCTCACACATCGTTGCTTGTGCGCGACTTTTTGGCCAAAAACAACACACAAATGATGCCGCAGCCACTGTATTCCCCAGAACTGGCCCCCTGTGAATTTTTCTTGTTCCCTAAACTGAAGAGGCCCATGAAAGGACGACGTTACGCTACGCTTGACGAGATAAAGACGGCATCGAAGGAGGAGCTGAAAAATATTTTTAAAAAATGATTTTTTGAAGTGCTTCGAAGATTGGAAAAACCGTTGGCACAAGTGTATAATATCTCATGGGGATTACTTTGAAGGGGACAAAATAGGTATTCATGAATAAATAAATAAATTTTGAAAAAACACAAGAGTCGCGATACTTTTTGAACACACCTCGTATATCCGATCTGTAACAAGCTGCATGTTTATTTTCAGTAATGTAAGCGAATCATCTGGTTAGGTAATATGTAAATATTTATTGTATATGATAGATATAACGGAATAAAAAGTGGAAGAAAATTGTGTTATTTTGGCATATTGTGTCAACACCCCAACCAAATTATAGAATTGATCCAAGAATCCTGCATATCAACAGTAGCATTGATTCATACCAGAACAGTTCGATTTCTATTAATTTAAACCTGTGTAATACCGCAGCGCGCCATCTGTAGTTAAAAATGTTAACTATAAGGCGCCTGTTTTTTAATAAAACAATATTCTACTGTCATTAATGCATTGAAAAAATATTGAGACGGCCTGGCTCGTCCGTGGTGAAACCTCCCAGAGGTCTTGCTAGTTCAATACGCTCTACTATTATACTATTTGCTTTCAAATCTTGTACTGAGGAGGAACTCCTGGTAAAATTCTCAAAGCCAACTATGGACAGGGAGGATTCATCACTGATGAGCTAGGCCCTCCCAATGTTTCTATCATTGCAGTAAGGGTTTTTTGAAGGATACAGAGGCAATATTGTCAGGAGAACAGAGTTTTCTGGTACTCCCTCTTAACTTGGCTAGTAGGACCGGTCGGGACAACAGCTACGCCACGTGGAATGGAACATGCTGGCTCGTGCCGCCTGAAGAACAGTTTACGCCTCTCGCTTCAACTCTTGAGTCGACTCGGCGCATGTATAGCATATAACCCTTATTTCATATTTAACATCTTTCGTATAACTAATTGAATAAATATTTAAAGTAATTACTGAGTCTATTTGATTATTTTTATCGCGACAATATGGTTTACTCTTGGTTATTTCGTGTTCCTTACTGTGTATAAAATATCTTTCAGAGTTATTGTCTGAATCCCGATATACACGCTAAAGGATACAACTTTCTTAAGATTTATCGTTGTGAGTAATTTATATTTTTATTAATTACTTCTTATATACAAAGAATCATGAAGATCTCCCTATTCTCTCTCCACGTTCACACTTAATTCCATTCTTTACCCGCTTGAGAACTCCAAAACTCGCGACAATATTGTCGCGCTTGACCCCTCCGGTTCTTCGCGACGACGCCGCTTCCTCCTTCGTGGTTCACCTACCCGGGCTTCGTTGCTATCCTCTGCAGCTCTACCCTGAAGACCACCCAAAGATCTCCGAGAACCACCACTCGATTGGATCTCTCGGCCTTACCACTGGTGGGGGAAAGGAGAGACTTACCAGAAGAGTAGCGACTGTGGTGTTGGCGAGAGTAACAACAGCAAACAGCAACAAGACTTCTAACATTCCTCTTTTTTAATAGTCATTTCTACTACACATTACATATACCTAGAATAACAATCAACGGGTATTTAGATTACATTACCTCCTAGGGACAATATAAACGTGTATTTACAAACATTTGACCAAGGAAACAGGACCACAGCAGTCGGCGATATCACACTAGTTCCAGACCGGAAACAGGTGAAAGCGCCATCTATTGGCGGAGGTTGTAGGTGTTTTCAGGCCCATATACGCGACAATATTTATTGATGCAACTCACTGCGCAAATGTTTTATTTAATTTATAATTTATATCACATTACCTCTTTTTTTATTATTGGACTTCATAAGTAATAAAATAAACGTTTTTCTTGTATAATTCTCTGAGTTGTGGCTCATAAATAAAAAATAGAGTGTTTTTGGAAGGCCTACAGACCTTTTAAACCTACTTTGGGGGTTTTCAAACGTGACTTTTGTTGAAAAGGTTCTAATGTCGTTTCAGATTTCATCTTTACATCTGCCGTAAAATCATTTACTAGGGATGACTGACTACAGGTCCAAGTGTTGAGCTGAAAGCGCCTTATATACACTTGTATATGGGATGTGTATAAATGGAAATGAATTCCAGTTAAAATAATCAGTCGTTAAAACATTTAATCATTTGAAAAATAAGATAAAAGAAAATTGTACTGGGATCAGATGGATATATTAAAAGAAAGACATCTCTTGATCATGCATCTAGTAGTTGCTGATGGCTTGCGCGATCTAATGGCGCTGGACATCAGCATTTTTTAGCTGCACAATCAGGAGATTCCTTTTTTCTTAATTAAACCATTTGTTTACAATTATTTATAAAATAAAGGCCACCTCTCCCGTCAAAACTAGACGTCATCTATTGACCGTCGTCGCAAACTAACGGTCTCGGGTCGTTTACAAAGCCACAACACCAGATTTGCCAAACTGCAAAGCGTCCACTTAGGGACAAAGTTGTCGTGCTAATGGCCCTCGTCACCGACCTGAAGCCGCACGAGCAATTGAGGCGACAGTCAATAAATGGGGGTCTGGTTTTGAAGTCATTTTGACAGGAGAGGTGACCCTTATTTTTATAGATTAATATCCTGCCATAAAATTCCACGTATACACTTCTTTATATCCGCGGGATGAATTTGGATACTTACAGCGTACTTCACGTTAAATATTATGATGTATTAGTGCGCCCTCTGTTATTATAATTCGAAACTATTATAGACGCGTATGATTATTTAAAAAAAAATTATTTCTACTGCCTTTACGCTGGAAGGGTTCATCACTGTTGAGTCAGGTCCTTCCATTAATTTTTCTATCGCATTAATGGCAGTAGAAATTGTTTTATTTTTAAAAGAATCATACACATCTATAATAGTTTTGAATTACATTAAATATATAGATGGACATTTTGTCAGAAGGAAATTGATCTATAGAAGCTAAGGTCGCCTATCCCGTCTTGATGTCGTCTAGTGTTGACGTTTATTCTGACGGGATCTTCGCTTTTATACGTTGAATATATTTGTCGACATCCTTGTACTTGAGCCACACTTGTCTCTGGTACAACACTGATTTCAAAATGTATTTACAATCCGAGTCTTTGACCGATTACCAGTTCTACGTCCGAAAGAAGAGCTGAGAATATCGTCAGAAAGTAAAAAATAATTTATAAATAGAAATACATTTTTAAAAAAGTTTTTATTCAATTGCACTAAAAAGTAAAAAATAAAATATTTATCATATTTAGAGAAGAGGTAAAAATATAGCAAACACTTATAAAAATCACTAATCAGTTACTACATATTAAATCACATTATGTTCGAAATTCATGATGATCGTCCCCCGCCGCTTTTATTTTCACTCAGATACATCTAATTGCTCAATGACAGAAGATACAATATTTTATTTTTTTCCTTTTAGTGCATTTGAAAAAAAAAGCTCTTTTTAAAAATGTATTTTTATTTATTAATTATTTTAAGTTAGTTTTTATTCATGAATTTACAAAACTTAGATTCAAAATTTCACTGGGGATTAGGCCTTAAATAGACGGAAGCCTGCTCGCGGCGGATTGGTCAATTCCTTGTAAGGGGCATAACATAAAATTTAAAAAGAAATATGGAAATTTGTTCATTCCTGGCCATTCCGACCACCCAGAAGTCTGAAAATTTGTACACTTGCATTGTTCATTGGACTGAGTGAGTGTTAAAAGTTTCATACTTCTATGTGATCTGAAAGTATATCAAAATTAATTTACAAAATCTCAAAGGCAATTTGGAAATTTGTCTATTTACCGACACCCTGACAACCCAGAAGTCTGAAAATTTGTCAACTTGCATTGTCATCGGGGTCAGAAAAGTACCAAATTTCAGATTTCTACGTGCTCTAGAAGTATATTAAAAATCGATTGCAAAATTTGTGGACAGACAGAGAGGAAAGCAAGTTAAATAAACGCTTTTAATAAGATGGGTAAACGAAACCCACAGTTTGTTATGCCTCTATATCAATACTGTATATATCTAATGCCTATTTTGTTGTTGCTGTTGATCCTATTTTTTAAAATTCTTTCCTGGACTCCAAGATGAGTCTATTTAAGACGAAATGTCGCAAGAAAAAATGTTGTTGTTGTTGAATTCAAAAATGGGCAGCGAAAAAAAACACAAAAATAATTAAAAATTCGAACTTCGTTGAAACTTGAATGCTAGGAGACAAACATGTTGAAATCCAGAATGAAACAACATGAAGAAACTTCTACTTTTTGTTCATATTTCAGACCAATGGCTTGCTTAATGGGACATGTATATGTAAATTATATTAGAGTATATATGCACATGATTGCTGCTCCAGTAACGTGATGTAGAAGAGCTATAAAGTGGGAGAAGCTGACAGAAGATATTGTTTCCACCACTGTTTCTTTGATGTTGTAGCAGATTATTTATTATTCTATGGAAATATATATTTTTAATTTCGATAATTATATTTTGATACGCTGTAAATTTTTCTCATTTCCTCTCTGCTATTTCATTCGTTTTAATTTGGTTTTATATTAAATAAATTGCTGTGTTATTCTGAAGTTCGTCTTTCCTGATTTTCGAAATTACAATATTTGAGTTTTGTTAGACGCCTTGTTGAAATATATATTTTATAGACACCGTGAGTACTTATTAAATCTTTTTTAACTATACGCAATTGTTCTTTTTAGTAGCCCCTATTAAATCTGTTTAATTTTTGAAATATGAGAAAATTATATAAGAATGTTTCAAATGAAAAAAGGGTACATTTGTGTGGGTGTGATTGAGATTTGAAAGGTTCATTTCAATGTATATTCCTATTTGAAAAGAGCAAGTACTCCTATTGTATGTTTGAGGATTTCTCCAAGCTCTTAAATCCAAGAAATGCCGCTATTTTAAAGTTGTTTATTCTTCTCAATATGAGAAAATAAAAAAGTTGCGCTCGCGGCTTAATGACATTAATCTAACCGAGTAACTAGTGTATTTTTTAAATGGAACTAAAGATAATTGGGAGTAATTGGTGCTTTATTTTTTTCTAAGTCCCCGCCAATGGCAGAAGACTTTATAGCACGAAGTACGTTCACCTTTGGTAGACTATATAGGACGTGGTACATTTACCTTTCTTAGACTATATAGAACGTGGTACATTTACCTTAGGTAGACAATATAGAAGTGGTACATTTACCTTTGTTAGACTATATAGAACGTGGTACATTTACCTTTGTTAGACTATATAGAACGTGGTAAATTTACCTTAGGTAGACAATATAGAAGTGGTACATTTACCTTTGTTAGACTATATAGAACGTGGTAAATTTACCTTAGGTAGACAATATAGAAGTGGTACATTTACCTTTGTTAGACTATATAGAACGTGGTACATTTACCTTTGTTAGACTATATAGAACGTGGTACATTTACCTTTGTTAGACAATATAGAAGTGGTACATTTACCTTTGTTAGACTATATAGAACGTGGTACATTTACCTTTGTTAGACTATATGGAACGTGGTACATTTACCTTTGTTAGACTATATATAACGTGGTACATTTACCTTTGTTAGACTATATAGAACGTGGTACATTTACCTTTGTTAGACTATATAGAACGTGGTACATTTACCTTTGGTAGACTATATAGAACGTTATACATTTACCTTAGTTAGACTATATAGAACGTGGTACATTTACCTTTGTTAGACTATATAGAACGTGGTACATTTACCTTAGTTAGACTATATAGAACGTGTTACATTTACCTTTGTTAAACTATATAGAACGTGGTACATTTACCTTTGTTAGACTATATAGAACGTGGTACATTTACCTTTGTTAGACTATATAGAACTTGGTACATTTACCTTTGTTAAACTATATAGAACGTGGTACATTTACCTTTGTTAGACTATATAGAACGTGGTACATTTACCTTTGTTAGACTATATAGAACGTGGTACATTTACCTTTGTTCCATAAACTTGGTGTATCTGATAAGTTCCCGGACTGAAGACAAAATAATCACGTGTGTCTTCACTGATATATCTTTCGACTGTGTTATATAGGATAATGATTCGACTGCCTGACCATATACCAATCAAAAGACGCTGCGGTAGCCAGAAAAATAGTGTTTTAGAAAGTCACTATTGCTGCTTTGGCTATTTTCCCTTTATGTCGTTTTTTATGTGCGAATTTGTTTTACAGAATAGCTAGAAGTCTAAGGCGTTTATTCGTTAAATAGGGTGGCTGAGAGAGCATTGCAATTACCTTTCATTCTTAAAAAGCCATAATCAAATGCCTCTGTGTTATTGGACCTTATCATGGTGTAAGATCCAATCAACATTTGCCTATTGTCTTGTCTTTATTTCCAAATTGCTTCTCTTAAGGATCTCTCAGATTATCCAAATAAACTGTTTTGTTAACTTTTATGGAAGTTACACCTTGTAAACGATGCACTTATTGTTGAAAAAATGAACAGCATCATCTTGTTTCTAGATTGGAATATTTTAGGATTTTTGGGTCTAGGTTTGTCATTGACAGACCGGTTGGCATAGTTATAGCCATCTTCTGTGAGTAACTTGTCCTTCCAACCTAGGTCTTTTTTTTTTTTTTGTCAATTTCCAACGAATTACTTGGAAGAAACGCTTGTGGAATAGTTCTTCAACTCGAAAAAACTTGCACAAATGATAATATAAGGTTTTACCAAAAGTTGGTGTTTTTCTTAAGACGTTGTTTTTCTTATTTCTTGGCGAATAATATTATTACACGGAGCGAATACATAATACAATTACTTTATACATAATACAAAGACATTATACATAAAAGTAAAATAATATTGGGCTTTCAATTTTTTTTGCAAGTGTTTACGAACTTTTGGAACAACCTTGTAAATCAGAAAAAAAAAACTTTTTGCGGAATAGTTCCCACAAGTTTCGACCCAACACAGTTCCTGCTCATTTAGAAGGAATCTCTTGATAAATTTTTCTGATGGATTTAAGAGTCAAATCTTCACTTTAAAATCTTCCTTCTATTCTCCCATAAAGTAAAACGGAAGATTTCTTGGAACAATTTGCTAATTTGAGTTACACTTGTTGGTCCTTTGGTTCTAAAGTTATTTTACAGTATCAATCCTAAATCACATTTTCATCTTTTTTTTACTTTCCTGTTTTTAAAAACCACAATATTAAGTAGGTTAGTGAACTGATACTGTAGATTTTGTTTGAAAAAATTCTGCTCAAATATCATATTGCGGGGAAACTAAAAAAGAAAAATTAAGACCAAAACAAGGAAAAATAAAGCAAAAAAATGGGAGTAATATAACTGCTCTTTTTAATGTTAACAAAGGTGAACATCACTTTGACATCTATCAGACAACAGTTTCTTTAAAAAATAAATCAAACTTCTACTGTCCTATCTGCGATGATAGTGCTGAATCCTCTCAGCGGTTTCACCAATTTAATCCACAATGCTGCTATAATATTGTATTTGGCTGTTTTCTTTTTATACCGATACTTAAGCTAAATCGCAGTAAGGACACTAGAAGTTTGATTTATTTGTGAAAGAAACATTCACGTCTTAATGTTTTCATTTGTTATACAGGGTGATCCAAAAGTATTGCACAACTTCAACTTCTTGACTCTTTTTTTTTATTGTGGACAGTAAAATTTTTCTTTGTCATTTCCTCACATCTTATATTATGTCGTGCAGACCAAAGTGTCATACCTTCTCGAATAACACTGGTACACACAATTTTACCCCTTATGTTTAGTTTATCGCTTCTCGCTCATTAGAAGAAATAGCATACGGAATATTCTCTGTACACCAATAACTTTAGAAAATTTTCGCAAAAACATAATACTGAAATGATTTTACTATAATGTTATTCAACGCCAAAGGTCTATCTAAAAATCATTTTATTTGATGGTACACATTTTTAAAATTTTGTACAGTATAATAGGCAATGATAACATTTGACAAGCCTATAGGATATTTGGAATAAAGTACGACAAATATATTTCCTCACCCCCCTCTTTATTTCATTTGTTGGATCAATACAAATTTCTAGTTATATAGTCAAGTGTCGCCAATTTGTCAAGAAACTATACATTCCTTATAGCAAGAAATCCTATTAGTAGTGCCATCATAATTTTTTCTCATAAGATTTAGACACCTGCTCACACGTCTTTATAAGAAAAGATTTTGTAAAAAGAGCATTATACGAAGGTCCATTTCCAGCAGTATCAAGATCTTCGAAGACATTTACAGTTGAAATTAACAACCAAGACAAAGTTATTTCTGTCAACAGACCAAAACCTGCATTCATAGAAAACACCCCTCAAAGTTTCCACGATTCTTCAATTCTGCCACCTATGCCCGACAGTGCTGAGGAAACTACACCTAAAACAAGTAGCTACACCACTCGCTATGGACGTGGAACGCTATGGTACGTTTTCGACGTTAAGTCTTCACTGGCGGGGGAGTGATGTAGCGGCTCCCAAATATTAACTTTTCATATTTTCATTATAAGTTTTAATTTGTTTAATAACTTTTAATTCAAATATTAAATTGAAATATTCATCTTATAAATATATAATGCTCTAATAAAATATACTTTATTAAAATTATTTAAATTAACATTAATATCACATTAATTGTTGTCATAATGATATAATAAAAATAATTATACATCATTCTAAAGAGACAAGGGTCGCCGCTCCCGTCAAAATAGACGTCTAAAACCAGACGCCATATATTGACCGTCGCTGCAACTAGCGGCTTTGGGTCGGTGACAAAGCCACAACATCAGCTTTTCGAAGCCGCTAGTTGCGGCGACGGTCAATATATGGCGTCTGGTTTTAGACGTCTATTTTGACGGGAGAAGCGACCCTTGTCTCTTTAGATCAATTTCCTCCCGGCAAGATTTCCATCATTCTAAATATAAACCATAAATTATATAATATTTATGCTATAATATACCAAACACATATATCTAACATTTTATAATATTGAAATGATATTTGACCACACACACAGATACAAAAAGAACATCAACATGTAGTACACAACAATACTTCTGATAATTTGTATCAAATATATAAATGTAATTAAAAGTTGATTTTACGATAAATAATTTGTTAACTGACTCCGCTTAGAATTCCATGTCCCCCACAAATGTATAGAAATGGAATATTATCCAGATGAATGGAAAATATCATATTTAGAAATAATTCCAAAACCAGGCAAAACTAATTAAAAAGAAAATAGAAGTTTTAGACCTATTACATTGACATCTAACCTCTCTAAAATATTTGACAATATAATAAATAAGTAACTACTATTTAGAGAATGATTTATTGAGCTCAAGGCAACACGGATTCATGAAACCTAGATCAACAAATACTGGAATGGAAATATATAAGAAACTATATTGAAGCATAAACAAAATGAACCGACTTCCTTGATAACCATAGATATAGCTGGTGCATTCGACAATGCATGGTCGCCTGCCATCATTAAAATATTGGATAATGGTAATATACCCTCAGATTTAACCCAAATTATAAAATCTTATTTACCCAATGAAAGGGTTGTGAAATTCACATACGAAAATCAGCAACTATTTGTAAGAAACTAACTAAAGAAAAGGGTGGACCTTTATCTCCACTTTTATGGAATATTTTTCTTAATGATTTGTTCATAAATTTTGGATCTCTGAGTGCGGATATTATATGTTATGCAGATGATGTCACAGTGATTTGCTGGAATAAGACTATAAAAGGATTATAAACCATAGATTAATACACCTTAAAACAGGTGGTTGAATGCTGTAATAGAATTAAATTAACGATCAGTACAATTTTTGAAATTTAAACAACTTTATTGATTCTTTTAATCAAATTTTACAAAGGTGAAAAAATAAAAGAGTAAAAGGGCATATAAAGTGTAGGGGAATATATATATAGTAAAACGACACTTGAAGTTACACCGCATGAGTTTCTTTTCAACGAAAAATCAAAATTTATTTCAAGGTGAAATTATGACTATTTCTAACCTTTTTGGATGAGGTATGAAAGGGTGAATTATGAAGAGTAAGGATGAACGGAAAAATAAAAGTGTCCAGGGATGGGAAACGAACCCACAATGTTCCGCTTACCGGGCAGATGCCATGTCCACTAGGCTACCCTGGACGTATTTTTCCGTTCGTAAATAATATTTTATTTTTCCGTTCATCATTACTCTTCATAATTCACCCTTTCATACCTCATCCAAAAGGTTAGAAATAGTCAATATTTCACCTTGAAATAAATTTTGATTTTTCGTTGAAAAGAAACTCATGCGGTGTAACTTCAAGTGTCGTTTTACAATCACAGGCCGCATTGCATTATATTGTAATATATGTATAGTTAAATATTTAATAAAAAGGCATATATTGGATCAAAAAAGCATTTATTTTACCAATATTTCAGTTGGCTGAACGCCAACCTTTATCAACACCTTGATAAAGGTTGGCGTTCAGCCAACTGAAATATTGGTAAAATAAATGCTTTTTTGATCCAATATATGCCTTTTTAATTAAATATTCATCTATGGATTGCTCTATTTTCAAAATTTATATACAGTGGACCCTCGGTTTGCGAGCATAATCCGTTCCAGAGCCATGCTCGTACTCCAAAACGCTCGTAGTGCGAAACTAATTTCTTATTTTTAATAATTGAAACTCGGGCAATTCTTCCATGAATTTTAGTTTAATTAGAGTCGGTAAACACTTCGTGATAAGTATAAGAGAAGCTTGTACTCCATTCAATATTTGAAATCATAGCTATCATATTTTTAATGAAAGATTCGAAAGAAATATTTTACACGTGATAGTTACTGAATTTCAAACCTAGTGATAAGTAAATAAAAAGATGATGCATAAATAAATGTATAAAAAAAGATAAAATAAACAAAAATAAAAGATAATGTTGGGATGGCTGATGCAATTGCGTTAAAAAAAAACACTATTTGAGGGAAAAATGGCATAAAAGGGTTATTTTATAACATTTTATTTTTTCTTTCAATTTTATCGAAGAACTGGTTCAATGACTGTTGCTTCTGCCTCTTTTTGAGAATTTCACGGAAATGCGACAGCGCATTATCGTTGAACTGATCCGTCGCTCGCAAAGCAGCCGGCTTATTCGGGTGGTGCTTTGCTACGAACAATTGCACAGTTTCCCACATTTTACATATTTCCCGAATCTGATCTGAAGGGAGGGATCCCAGTGAATTTTCATCCTCCTCTTCCCCAGACGAGATCACCTCCTTAACCTCTTGGTGTTGCTCGCGATGAAGATCGATCAGTTCATTTGTGGTAAGCTCCTGATCTTCTTCCTCCACAAGCTCTTGAATGATTGGCTCATTCACCTCCAGTCCTAAAGTTTTCCCCAGAGACACAATAACATCGATAATTGGTGGCTCCTGTTCACCAGACAACCCCTTAAAATCATATGCATGGACGATGTGAGGCCACAATTTTGTCCAAGCAGAAACGAGAGTTCTCTGGGAGACTCCATTCCATGCTTTATCAATGATCTTAAGGCAGTGGACAATGTTGAAATGATTCTGCCAAAACTCTCGGAGAGTAAGGTTTGTTTCTTCAGTTAATTCGAAGCATCTCTGAAAAAGTTCTTTGATATATATTTTCTTAAAGTTGGAAATGACCTGCTGATCCATAGGCTGCAGTAGTGGGGTGGTGTTAGGAGGGAGGAACCTGACCTCAATAAACTTGAATTCATCCATTAAGTGATCCTTAAGGCTTGGTGGATGAGCAGGAGCATTGTCCATAACCAGCAACGCTCTGAGTGGCAGTTTTTTTTTCCGAAAGGTATTTCTTCACTGCAGGACCGAATGCTTCGTTCATCCACTCAACAAACAACAAACGAGTGACCCAAGCCTTAGTATTCGACTTCCACAAAACGTTCAATTGGCTCTTTTGCACTTTGTGTTTCTTGAAAGCCCGTGGATTCTCAGAATGATACACGAGCAGTGGCTTTACTTTCAAATCTCCACTTGCATTAGCACACAGCAAGAGGGTGAGACGGTCTTTCATGGGCTTGTGACCGGGCATTGTATTCGCTTCGGCTGTAATGTAGGTTCTCTTCGGCATCTTTTTCCAAAAAAGTCCTGTTTCATCACAGTTAAAAACTTGCTGTGGGAGGTAACACTCGGTAACAACGAGCTTCTCGAACTCGGCAGTGAATGTCTCAGCTGCTTTAGCATCCGAACTTGCACCCTCTCCATGCCTCGTGACACTATGGATGCCACTTCTCCTCTTAAAGTTTTCGAACCACCCCTTGCTGGCTTTGAAGTCTGCATGTACTTCGTTCTCTATTGATGTACATGGTATTTTACTCCCGAGTTCGGCGTACAAGGCCTTTGCCTTTTCACATATTAAATTCTGGGTTATGGTATCACCTGCTAATTGCTTCTCGTTTATCCATACAATAATCAATTTTTCAACTTCTTCTAGAAGACGTGGACGCTGTTTTGATAGTCTTGTGACTCCTTTTGCTGCATCTAACTCCCTTAATTCCTTTTTCTTCTTCAATATTGTGCAAATCGTTGATGTCGACTTCTTATAAAATCTCGCTATTTCTGTCACCCGCATGCCACGTTCGTGCTTTTCAATCATTTCCCTCTTTGCCTCCATTGTGATAATATCCTTCTTCTTACCCAATTCTCTTTCAACATATTTCTTCACGGGGCCCATATTGCAGTGGTTATAGGATTTTTATAGCAAGAGAGGTAGATATTGTCACCAATTTTTGAAAATACATATATAATCTAAAAAATAAATAAGAAATTAAAAAAAGCTATTCCTTTATCATTGAGAGATAATTTTATCGTTGAATTAAAATTAGTCAAAATGATATACAGAGTATTTTAAGATTAAAGAAAACTTTTTAACTTTAATAGCAACTTTTTAAATTTTAATAGCAACTTTTCAAATTTTAATAGCAACTTTTTAAATTTTAATAGCAACTTTTTAAATTTTAATAACACATTCGAGCCTTTGTTTACAAATGGAAAAAGTTATTTTAAAAATAAAAAGTTTTCTTTAATTTTAAAATACTATATACATGTATATATATATATATATATGTATCGATTTGAATATATACATTATAGTATGTATTAAATATATATACTGTGTACCTATATTATAATGATTAATAACAATCCATAAATAAAATAATATTTAATATAAAAATATGCCCTCATCCCGCCGCTAAAGGTGGAAATGGAGAAGAGGGGCAACCATCACGAGTTGCTCGTAATGCGAAATTTCACTCGTAATCCGAGGTAAAATTTTTCAAAAAAATTTTGCTCGTACTGCGAAAAGCTCGTACTCCAAGGTGCTCGTAAACCGAGGGTCCACTGTAGTTGTGTACAAATGTCTTCAGCAAGGAAGGCTTCCCCACCTTGAGAGAGTCCTCCTCCAGACAAGGAGGGGGTCTTCTTGCACACTCCTTAGTTCCGCGCCGAGGAAGTACCTATAGATGCGCGTCTTGGCAGACGCCAGGATGGCCAGGGCGTCATCGTCTAGGCCATGCCCGAAGACCCAGCCCTGCAGGTCAGGGGGCCGTCCGATTATGGTAAATGCCTCCCGGATGAGAGGCCTGATGTAGCGACAGGACCAGTACCGGTGAACCATCGAAAGGTCGCTGGACCCACAGGCGATGCAGAACTGTTGTGCCGATGCTGGATGGAGCAAGGCGTGCAGAGCTAGCCTCACTGCCACGTCCGCGTTGTGCTCGGAGAAGGCGCAGCACCGGAGCGACGACCAGCTGATGTTGATGGGTAGGTTTATATTTTCGTCCCACCTTCTAGCGAACTGGACGATGGGCCGGGCAGTCAGGCGTGGGCGCTCTAAAATGCGACGGGCAGTTCGGGTGATGACTCGCAAGAACGACATAGTCGTCCCGCGCAGCACTACGGCCTGGCCGGTGGTGTTTACTCGGTAGGTCCCGCGTAGATTTTCGTCGATAAGACGACGGCAGAAGCTGGTCAGCGACGCGGCGTCAGCCAGGGCGCAGCGCGTAGGCCGAGTGAGTGGTGGGGCAGGGCCAGCGAAGTCCCCAATGCAGGCACTGACCCACCGGGTAGGAGCGAGAAGGTCGGGTGGCCGGAGAAGGCGGCAGCCACCTATGATGGGGAGGTTCAGGAGTTGATGTGGTGTATGCACAGAGTGGTCTAGCGTGAAGATGTCAGCGACTGCCTCCCAGATCTTAAGAAGCCGGAGACGCCATGGCGAGAGCCAGGACCCGGATGGAGGTGGATATAGCCACGCATCGCTCTCGACCAGCCAAGAGTAGGCATTACGGCTTCCACGCAGTGCGGCCTGCACGCCCTTGAAGCACGACAACCGCAGCTGGGTCTCGATGTCGATGAGGCCGAATCCTCCAAGAGAGACGGGTCTCGCCAGGACGATACCAGGAAACCAGGCGGTGCGCTCCGGCCCCCAGATGAACCGCGCAAGACGTGCCTGGATCTTGTGGATGGTACGGTCGGTAGGCAGGTAGTCGTGGATGTGATGGACCACCGAGGTGAACACCAAGGAGTTGGCGGCTCTGGCCCGGCCGACGAGAGAGATGCCGCGGGTGTAGGGAGACCACCTCGTTATAGCAGCTTCGAGCAGGACCAGGATATGTCTTTCTTGGGCTGAGTTTTGATTTCCTGGCGTCACATTGCAGCCCAACACCTTCAGTTCGACCGACGACCAGGAGATGCCGAGTGGAGCGTCGTTGCGGGCACGCCAGGCGCCGCACCATAGATCTTTGCTCTTGGTGAAATTTCCCTTTATGCCGGAGGCGCGCCGGAAGTTCTCGAAGATGGAGGTCACCACACCGAACTGTTTTTCACTGCGGATGAGCAGGACGATGTTGTCGGCGTAGGCGAGGACATTACCGGGGCCGAGCGTTTGCTCAAGGCGACGTAGGAGAGGGCTTGTGGCGAGGCTGAACATTGCGGCGCTGATGGCGCAGCCCGTCTCACACCGTTCAGAAGCTGGAAGGGTTTGGTGTGGAGGCCTCCGGCTCAGACTGTCGCGTCCGCTCCGGCATAGAGGAGGAGAAACCACCCGATGAAGACCTGTGGCAGCCGCAGCGAGACCATCAGGGACACCAAGAAGCCGCGGTCTAGGGTGTCGAAGGCAGACTCGAGGTCGGTGGAAATGACGGCCAGCGGCGAGCCGGTCCTCACAGCCGCGTCGACCTCGTCGCACACACGCGCGATGTTCCAAGAAGGGGACCTACCGGGAACGGCGTAGGTCTGGCACTGAGGTACCAGAACCGGAAGATGGGGCCGCATACGACGGAGGAGGATATTGCCCAGGATCCGGTAGTCCGCCGTGAAGAGCGAGATAGGCCTGTAACCGCAGAGCCCAGGGCCGCCGTGAGACTTGAGGACCAGGCAGATGGTGCTGCGCCGCGTCGATGTAGGCAAACCCCCGCTGAGTTGGGAGGCCTCGTAGACGTGCTTGAGAGCGTTGACGAAGAAGTCCTCGTAGGCCATGTAGAACTCGCAGGGCAAGTCGTCCCATCCGGGGGCCCTTCCGAGCGGCAGGCGGCGGATGGCGGTGGCGATCTCTGTCGCGGAGATCTCGAAGCGGAGCAGGGGATCGTCATCTTCGAGGATGAGGGGGGTCGTCGTCCCCCGGATGAATTCTGTAGCGGCGTTGGAGTCGCACGACCGGCTGGCAAAGCGGCGAATGTACGATCAGTACAGAGAAAACTAATATGTTATACCTCCATAACAATAATCCATAGGATCAATAAAATAAAATAATAATTGCCGGTTAATCAAATAAAAATTTGAGAAATTACATTTTCAAATCATAAAATAAAAAAAGTTAACTTTACACTTCATGTTAATGATATCCTAGGTAAATCAGGACGAATGAAAAATTTATTAAGTTCACAAAGCGGCAATATGTAGGGTTTGAATACTCAAAAGAGGTTAACTTTATACAAAACAATTGTTGTAAACAAAAACTGAATTCTATGCAGTATCAGATCATTTAATGGGCAGTTAGAGCATACAAAACCACTTCATCAAACTGTGTACATAGTCTGGCAAAAATCCCACTCCTAACAGATTATATAGAATCCAGAAAAATCAATTTCGATCTAGCTCAACTATCAACAGAATATTTAATCACTTATGAACCCCATGCTCAAAGTATAGTCAAGTCCTTTTTAGAGTTAGAAATAATTTTTTGTCAATAAAATGAAATATTTAGATGCTTTTTTGTGTTTGGAATTCCAAATATTTTCCGTCCCGATTTTTACAATGTCCAATTTATCACTTATCATGGAAATTTTGGCCACTATCGGCGCGCGGTGAAGGAACCGGGATGTTTCTGAGGAGGAGATATTCAAGACTCGAAACATCTACTTCTGGAATGCCCACTTTTTCGGAATTATAGGGAAAGAAAATTGGTGGCATCGGACAGCTACATGAATTGGTAGATTAGAAAAGAACATATAAACATTTTATTAAATTTTGTAGATGTACAAGTGTACATACAACTATATTTTGAACTGGGAAAGAGATTGAGATTGAAACTGATTTATTAATCGTTCATATAATATTATATAGTATCAAATTTACAGAAAAAATATATATATATATGTCATAACTTGTACATAGCTAGATGCAAACCCGACCCAATATGTATGAAATGTATGTTCTGAAAGTTTTAATAAAGAACAAGGCTTAACAATCTGGAGGGAGAAGGTCTAAGAGAGGACGATCTTTAGCAGGGTTTTATTATCCCGGAACTCGTAAAATTCGAGTTCAAGAACCTGGCACTTCCTGGTCAAGTTAAAACAAGTCCAAAAAACAAAGAGTTGGTAAAGACCAATCACAGAGCAGCTCATTTAGCTTCGAGCCTATAGCGAACTTACACGTCACGAAGGTCAACCAATGAGAAGGAAGAAGAGTTTTCTTCTTAAATCGAGAACACAGAATTGTCAGTTAGGAGCTGGACACCACCGAGTTAGCACCTACAGTAGGAACTTGGATCCCATCGAGTTAGCACCTAGTTATCTCTTAGGCACCATCGAGTTAGCACCTGGCACTCTAGAGTCATTCTCATCGGCTCAACTCTTCAGATAAGTCAATCCTACCGCTATGTGAACAGTTATAGCCACTAGTCCTCATCCGCTCAACCTCTCAAACCCTTCTCTCCCTCGATTCAGTTGCCTTTATTCAACCCAAACAACCCTTTGTCCTCGCTATTTTCCCCTGATGTGAACACCTGTCCACTCAGCACCAACGACTGCGCCAACACCTCAACAATTATCAATCAACTCAAACATTATTTCACCCGTTTCACCACATATATATATTTACATCAGACATGAGCCTTCTCTGAAGGGACGTCTGGACTATGTCAAATGTTCAAGGCCGCCCTGAGTTCGGAAAGGCCCGTGCTTATAAAGGAGTTTTGTCCCCAACGTGCTCAATTGCATCGCCGAGGAATTCGTACAGAATTCTCCTGTTCCCATAGGAGAGTTCATCGGGGAGTGTTTCTCTGTCAGAGCGGGGAAAGAGAGGGAAGAAAATTTTGAGGGAATTGCTTTTGTATGTTTGTCTTTTTTCTCCTTGAACTTTCTCCTTGTATATAGCCAATTTGTTATGATGTAAAGAAATGTATTAACGGAAATATCCCTGAGTTTGGTATATCGCGTTATAGGATGTTAATAAAGTTAAAAGATAAAAATAATAGGCGCATACATTCTATATATATATATATATATATATATGTAGTAATCCCGATGTGGAATGTATTGGGCAGTCGTAGTCGTGGGTGCGTGATGGGATTCCCGCACTGGGACAGCAAGAGACAGAGGCAGGTCTAGATGGTAACTCCAAGAAGGTAGAGGTAGACCACGGACGAAGGCAAGTCGAACTACGGGCGCCGCGGATGCCTACATCGCGGATAGGGGTGAGAGACCCGACTGTATAACGGCGTCGCTCTGAAAACAACCTGCAACTACTTTTGTCCCAATCTTGGGGGGCTTTTATATGAGACGCTCGCAGATGGCGGCGAGTTCTGATTGGCTCCCATAAAATCACGCCACCTGTCAGGCGCCGGGTTGTTTATTAAGTCTGGCCACCTGTTGACGGGGTGATTGAACTCATTATCATAAACACCTGTTCGTCTGGGTTATTGCGTCGTCTGGTCTACCTTTTACCTCTTTGTTTTATTTGTCATTTCTATTGTTATACAAGGTCGATACATATTTTATATAGATATGGGGTTATGATAAATATTATAAGAAGATTGTGACCTATTTAGCTCAAAATATACTACAGAATGTGTCCCCGGTGATGAAGGTTTGGTTGGGGGAATGACATGTAATGAATGATGACCTAACAAACCTATTATAAAAGAATAAAAGAAATAATTTGTATACAAATTAGTTAAAATTATTATAAAGTTACAAGTTAAACAGAGAAAGATGTTGTAATGGTGGTGTATCAATGAAATTAAGGTAAAAAAAACGCACAAAATGAATGATAAAAGATTAAGAGAAAGTATATAATACAAAATGGTAAATATGGTAAAATGAATCGTACAAGGAAAATAATATCTTATTGCATAAAAGATGAGAGAAAAAAAAATGAAGTTAGTTTATTGACTGAACGTATACTGTGACGCTAAGGTTGAAAAAGGGAAGGGGGTATCTGAGCATGTTTCTGCAAAGTAGTATCCCAAGCATTCTGCAATGCAATGCGAACTTGTTTAAGTGAGGCATTGTTTTCATTAACAGAAGGCCTAAGATAATCCGTCTGCATCATTAGCTCAGACAGTGAAAAGAGGTGGGAAGATTGATGGAGGTAAAAGGGAGAGGTAGAGGTAAGAGGGATCCCTGTTGTCCATAATGATTATGCCCGGTTGAATGATGACAAAAAAATGAAGGTTTGAAAAAATGGTGAATTGAAATGATGAGTCGGGCGATGAGAAAAAAAAATAAAAAGATCGCGCTGGATATCCTGAACTCATTATCGGGAATGGTATAGCGAGGAAGGATTGTTCCAGTCGGATTAATCAATGAAAAAAAAAACAAAAATGTTCGGCGAACTGGAATCCCTTGGAAGGTAGTTGGAGGTTTGAAGGATGTGGAAAAGGGAAGGTGGGAGTAAGAGATTCATTGCTGTTATTTTGATTGTGTCCGGCTTGTGTGGTGAAAAGAAAAAGTTGAAAAATGAAAAAATGATGAGCCGGACGATGAGAGAAAAAAAAATAGAAATCTAACAGGGTCTCCTGAGCTCACTGTTGGGAAATGTACAGCGAGGAAGGGTCTTCTAGTTGATTAATCAATAAAAAAAAAAAAATGGCTGACGAACAATAATCTCTTGATGGATGTAAAAAGTTGGGAGGAAAGGTTCATGGGATAGAGTTAGAGGTTGTAAGGGAAGCGTCAAAAATAACATTTTGAAAATCTATTAAGAAAAATAAAATGATAAATGTTTTATCTGTTTAAGAAATATTATAATTATTGTTAGATGTAGGTTTTTTAAAATGGTGCCTAAAATAGTTGAAGTTGTAAAATGCTAAGTCTAAACATGATGAGAAAAAGAGAAAATAAAAATATTAAAGGTAATAATATATAAAGGGTTGATTGGTAATTGATGGTATTAATTTTGATTAATAATAAACAAAATGATATTATCGATTAATAGTGAAATGTTTTATCTACATCTTTTAGTTAAAAAACAAAGTCCAACACCACAAAACTAGTCAAACTGTAAGTCTATTTACAAATAAATGAGAGAAAAGCTAGCAAACCTATTAAATGGGAAATAATTTGGGGCACAAATTAGTTACTAGAATGAAAATAAAGATAAAGGGGAGTAGTGGTGACACACTGATATAATATTATAAAATTACAAAAAATATATAAGAGGAGTACATAGGAAGGATAAATTTAAAGTAAACACACACAATAGCGAAAGTAAATATTTGGGAAAGTTGGTATACTATTTACAGTTTTTTGTTACTTAAGGTGCCATGAGTATTTACAATATTGTTTCAGGGATGTAATACAGGAAGGAGGAGAAGTAGAGATAATAAAAGTAAAATAAAATATAAAAGAAAATTGACTTAAGCAAAAGGTTTGAGATAGGTAGTGACGCAGTGAGGAATAAAGGAAGAAGGTCTGAATTGGTTTCTGCAAAGGACATCTCAGGAGTCCTGCCCTGCAATACGAGCTTAGAAGCGAAATATTGTTTTCAGGGTTCAGCAATCTCAAGATACTCAGTAAGTAGCATTAGATCAGATGGGCAAAAGTTGTGAAGATTGAAGGAGAGGTAGGTAGTGGGAGAATATGGGAAAGAAATTTTTTCTGAGAGAGGTTAAAAGAGATGGTGTCTCAAGAGCTGCGCTGCTGTCGGTGATTGAGCTCGACCAGATGAAAAATAAAAGTAAACGAAAAATGATTGGGCGCATCGTGCTGATGATGGCCTGGGTCGAGCGTTAGAGAAAAAAAATCTCGCTGGTTACCCAAGCTCTCCGTGTGGAGTTAACATAGGGAGGAAGAGTGTACCAGGTCGATGAATCATTAAAAAATAAAAATTTAAAAAATGTAGACGTGCAGGAGTCTCAGGAACCGTTGAAGAGATTAGAGGATGGAGGTAGATTGTGAAAACAGGGCTCGACTGTTGCCATTGATTTATTGAACCCGTGTTTGAGGAAAAAAGAATGAAATAAAGAATGCTGGGACGGCGACCTGGGTGTAAATAAAAAAAGATCGGCAAACAGGAACTCTGCGATGGACGAGGGGTGGTTAGAACGAAGGCATAGAAGGCCAATGGAAAATGATCAAGAGACGAGAGAAGTATGGAAGGCAGAGTTGGAAGGATCGAGATATAAGAAGGGACAGTTGGTATAAGGTGTCACTGTTAAAACAATATTTTTAAGTTAAATTAGCTTAGACGTAGGCCATGGGAAATTAAAACAAATTATGTCAAAGAATACAAGGTGATGTTTATATAGGTTGGCTAATGGTTTTAACTGTTTAGGGATGGAAGGAAAAGAAATATCTTAATGTAAAATAAATATTCTAAAATATATGGATTGATTCTAAAATATAAAATGGCACACATCAAGGATCGTAAAAGTATAAATGAATAAGATTTTAAAATATAGTAAGTATTTAGGTTAGTGTGTTCCCCACGTGATGTAATGCTTATAAACGCAAATTAGATGATGTTTGGAAAAGTCAAAAGTGGTAAATAAATTGAAATGTCATTATGATTTGTTTTTTATTTTTCTTCTTAATTATAATTTCAGAGACGTCTCACATGGTGAGAGAGAGAAAAGGGAAAACGAACTTATCAAAAGTAGTAAAATGTTACAAATAAACTTATAATGGATATCTGAAGGTTTAGCGTGACGCAGTGGTAAAAAGAGGGGAAGACTGAGTTGAATTTTGTAATGGTGTTCGGCAATGCAATACGTGTCTGTGTAAGTGAGGTATTGTTTTCATTGACCGAACTGCCAAGACTTTTCATAAACAACATTAGATCAGACAGGGGAGGTAATGTGGCCCTATAATTGAATGATTGATAGGCAAGAGTGTTGAAGTAGGAAAGAATATCTCTGCTAATGATGGATGCTAATGATGGATACAAAGGTCATTCCACCCCTTTAGAAGTAGGGAAGGAAAGACGAAGTAGAAAAAACTAGGGGGAGTTCAGTGCGTCCTTGAGCTGTCGTTGGGATGAAGATTGGATTTAATTGTCTTTTTTGGAGGCCAAGATGGCGTCTCACATGGTGTCATGTACAGGATCGATTATAGAGATGATGGGGACCTAAATTTTAAAACTTTTAAATATTGAGAAATATCAATTGAAATAGTAATAGGTTAAGTAAAATAAAGAGCGTAATAAATTTAATTATTAATACTATGGCCATAAATAAGGTATTAAAAAAAACACACACACAAATAAGTTTAGAAAATATGATTCGAGTAATTAAAATATAATATGAATTTTTTTTATGTAAAATTGAAAGTTGCATATTTGGTTAATGCCATTTTAGGTGACTTTAAGAAAGGCATGTAAGATTAATAAATTGGCAAAAATGCGTGATTGAATAATTTTAATAATAAAATTGAAAATGATTAATTAAAATTTATAATTTGATTAAAATAAAGTAAAAATGATAAATGAGAGTGTGAAAGTTTTAAAAATTGAATAAAAATGCTATAAAAAAGGTTATAATTGATTTTAAAATGCTTAAAGTGAAAATATAAGTATAAAATTTATGGGGAAAATGGCAGAAGCAAAGTATAAAGTACCTTGAAATGGCTGATGCTAGCTGGAGTTGATCTCTGGAGATGGTTGTAGGGAAGAAGGCTACTTGTTGCGTGGGATCCGTCGAAAGAGGAGATGAGGGCCTCCTCCGCACGAGGCATGGCTTGTCCCCGAATGGCGTCTGTTAGGTGGCCTACTAGGTCTTCGTAGTGGGGCTGCATGTTGGTGAGGGCATCCGCGACGTAGTCGTCTTTGACCTCCGTCATATTCTGCATGCTGCTGTCCTCAGTTATCCTGTCGACTTTAACGGTTTCTGTAGTAATCCCGATGTGGAATGTATTGGGCAGTCGTAGTCGTGGGTGCGTGATGGGATTCCCGCACTGGGACAGCAAGAGACAGAGGCAGGTCTAGATGGTAACTCCAAGAAGGTAGAGGTAGACCACGGACGAAGGCAAGTCGAACTACGGGCGCCGCGGATGCCTACATCGCGGATAGGGGTGAGAGACCCGACTGTATAACGGCGTCGCTCTGAAAACAACCTGCAACTACTTTTGTCCCAATCTTGGGGGGCTTTTATATGAGACGCTCGCAGATGGCGGCGAGTTCTGATTGGCTCCCATAAAATCACGCCACCTGTCAGGCGCCGGGTTGTTTATTACGTCTGGCCACCTGTTGACGGGGTGATTGAACTCATTATCATAAACACCTGTTCGTCTGGGTTATTGCGTCGTCTGGTCTACCTTTTACCTCTTTGTTTTATTTGTCATTTCTATTGTTATACAAGGTCGATACATATTTTATATAGATATGGGGTTATGATAAATATTATAAGAAGATTGTGACCTATTTAGCTCAAAATATACTACATATATATATATACATATGTCCTAATATATGCTCTTACAGGAATAATAAAGTAAATCTGCAGTCGACCAGAGAGAGAGAGAGACGTAGTCGATAGAAGACAACTAACTTACGACCATTTTGACCACATTCCAAGGGGGGGGGGGGAAAGGGACCCGCCCGTGAACACCTGGACAGTAGTCGGGGGGTGGCCACACAGGCAGTCGTTCAGCGGACAGCGCTCTCACTAGCTCTTTCTCTCTCGGATGGCTTCCAGATTCCTCTTCCAACTCGTCGTGTGATTATTTCTCTCCTTACCACATTTACCACTATATTGTCACATCGAAAGTCGACAGGATAAGACCTGGCCGGGAAGCGAATCCCTCATATACCGGAGTATGAAGAAACAAGAAGCCAAGCCACGATGATCGACCAAACCCAACTCAACTGTAACCACTCCTCTTCGAGCCCTCAACCCCTTCCTCGCCAACCTTTGAACCGTGATCCCGAAGAAGTATTCACCTACGACGGAGATGGAGCTGCCACGCACTTCTTCCAGCACTAGATCTACTCAAGAACGATCGCCGTGCCAGAGCAGGACACCTCCCGCCATCATGGACAAGACTCCGCCATCTCCCTACCGCTACTGTGATGTACAACACTGGTACGCACAGTGTCACAGACAGAACTCTCCCGAAGCTCAATGAACTTACCTGCGCCCTGAACCAACATAACTCGTGAGTGTAATTGTCTTAACTCCTACCATTCATTCTTTAAATAAGTCATTCCTTGTAGATTGTCCCAATATTTCCATAATTAGCTCAATATGTGTGAATATGTAAAAATATTTAATATTTCCATTTATCTCTCCACCCCTATTAACAGTGATCTTATTATCCATATTATATCTAGCTATGTGAAACCCATTTAATTAGTTACCTTACCAGTAGATGTAACAATCGTCATTTTAATTAAATAATTTCCATTATAACGTAACTCTTTAAAAAAAAAAATCATAAAAAAAAAAAAAAAAGGAATTCTACCTATTAACGCTTTACGATTTTTACTATTAACAATAGATTTTTCATAATCAGATTATTTATAAAAATATGCCTCCAGTACCTAAACTTTTGTACAGACCTCTCCTACTTGTAAGCACGGCTCACGAAAAATAATTTCTTTCCCTAATCGATTCAAAATTCACCCTGTAATTCAGGCGTCGAAGAATTCCAACCACCACATGAGCCTTGCTTACAACCAACCCTTGGTGACTCTTATCTATCTTCCCCTTAATGCCCCTCTCATTCTTACAACTCTGTTAACTTTATACCAGCTCAGGACCTTTATAGAGAATTATTGATTAATCAATTATCGAACTTCTATATTGTCATTTCAAAATCCTAACCTTCGCCCTTCATTTATGATAATTTATTTCGTAGTTCATCTCTAGCCTATCCACCGACCCACACCATCTAGCCAATGCTGTGTTCGTCACAGGGTGCAGATTGACTAACTGCTAGATATTTATCAACCCCTTTTTGTTCGCACTTGAACAATCTGCATCGAGCGACACAGTTCGCTTCTTCTTCTCGCGCCACACGTTCGCCACACGGACCCTGTCTTCAAATCTATGTTTGTCCATTGTCCAAACCAGCACGATATAGCCTACCTCCGATATTTCCCACGGTGGTACGTTAAACATCGTCGCTGATTTTGTCCGGTCCGTCATCATTTCGCGCAGACATGGGTCTTACTTTCAACCCACCGCGGAATCATCGCCTTGCACAAGCTCCCACGAGGGTTCAAACACCTCGTGTCCGAGCAGCTTGTCACTTGTAACGGACAACGCAGTCCTCGTCCCAATTTTTGGCACTGTGCGCGCATACTTTCCGCAAATTAAATATAAGTCCGTTCGACTTCCTCACCTACACACGGGACTTTTCCCCTCGGACTCGCTACACAAGTAACTGCATAGATAAGTTAGATTGGCCCAAAGCAAGTTTCCCCTCGCTCTGTTCGCCGAAATTCTAACATTGTATGTAGTTCGATATTTACCTCAGTCCTGAGCTCACACAATTGCCAACCTCAATCTCATTTCTCGTACTCTACACTTATAGCATAGAAAGCCCATGACAAGTTTCCCCTTGCCATGTCCGCCTGAAAAATATCTTAAAGTGTAGAGTTCCCCAGTCTTAATGATCTTCAGAATTCCATCATATGTATGTGACTCTTCTTTCCCTTGTTCACACTCCTCAATAACATCTCCCTTATAGTACATTAGATTTTGTTGTATATAGCCTTTTATAACCTTGATATTTTCAAAGATTTCCTTAAATGTCAAACTCCCCGGTGTTGTAAAACTGCTTGTAAATAATATTTACTTGTGTACTATACAATATTTTATTTACATAAAACTATGTCACCATTACCTTAACTAATTTTAACTGTAAAATTATTTTCTCTATTCCTGCCTTCTCCAGCTTTAAATATACTTAAACCATGTTCAGCCTTCTTCAACGGGGGCCATATGTCATAATATATGCTCTTACAGGAATAATAAAGTAAATCTGCAGTCGACCAGAGAGAGAGAGAGACGTAGTCGATAGAAGACAACTAACTTACGACCATTTTGACCACATTCCAAAGGGGGGGGGGAAAGGGACCCGCCCGTGAACACCTGGACAGTAGTCGGGGGGTGGCCACACAGGCAGTCGTTCAGCGGACAGCGCTCTCACTAGCTCTTTCTCTCTCGGATGGCTTCCAGATTCCTCTTCCAACTCGTCGTGTGATTATTTCTCTCCTCACCACATTTACCACTATATTGTCACATATATATATATATATATATGTCCCTATATAGGGTCCCTATATATGGTCTATTGAATCACTTATATATTATTTAAAAGTAATATTTGAATAATTTTTGTGGTGAAAATATATTTGAAAAATATTTTCAATTATAGGTTTCGTGCTTAACTTTGGGAAACGGAGGGATAAGAAAATAAATATTAAAGACCTTTATATTACGATGCACTAGCGCGCCATCTGTTATCAAATTACAAAACTATTGTAATTGTTGTAATCTTTAAATCTTTAATATTGTCACGTATAAAAAGTAAAAATGAGAAACTTAAGGATGACAAGGCCATTTATTTTTATCAAAACAATTTCAGACCTATTAGAATAAAATAATAAGAAAGACCAATAAAAGAGAAATATGCTGAGAAACAAAATATCGAAATTAATAATCTGCGAATGGAATAATGAATAATCCGATTAAAATCTCTTTCACTTCGGGAGTTGTGACCCGCAACTTGCAAATTTTGCTGCTACTGGCGCGAATCTTCAATATTTTGATTATTAAACTTTGGGAATAACTCCTTGGTCTAATAACCTTAACCTATCCTAACCTCACCTAATCTCTTCATAGCTTGTGTAAACCCTTTACACTAGAGTTGTGTTTGTGAACCAAGATGTTTGTCCCGAGACCTCCAATACATAAAAAGCTATTTTATTTTTCATCCGAGTGATATTTTTGAAATATTTCAAGAGATATATGGTATAATGTTTTTAAATCAAATTTTGGTTAAATATAAGTAAGGATATCAAGAAACGCTCGCTACCTAGCGACCGACCATTGTTGGAGTTACTTTGAGCCTAAACTTTGCTACGACTTGTTGCCCTCTGAGATTTCTACTGTGAATACATTTCTCTTAGAAGCGAACTCTACCGAGAACAACAACAACAACAATGGGATCCTGTCTGGGTAAGTACTGCCATGTCCAGTCTCTTCTAACCGGTGTTGTTGTCCGCGGCCGTGCCGGTGCAAGGTAAGAGCTGCTTTTTGAATTTTACTTTCTTCTTTTAAGTTGAATTTGCAGATGATGCGTTTGAACAGTCACTTTTTCTATATTTTTATTTTGAAACCCCATCTTATATATCGAAGAGAAGAAATAAAACAATTAATTTGTCATTTCTATTTTTAAAAACTTGAGCGCATATATAAGATAGTAGAAGTTTAATAATGAGTCATACAAAGAGTGGGAAGTAAACACAGGGGGGATCACGCGGTTGCAACCCGCACAAACACTCGTGGTCTGACACCTCAATGAATATCCATGTTTGTTTATAACCTTAATTAACTGGTGTTTCTAAATAAATACCGAATTTTTATACATTTGAAAACTATAATTATGGGGACCAAATCATTAAATATCAGAATTTGATATTTTGTACAAATATTCTTTTATCATATTCTAATTATTTTCCTAAAATCACATTTAAAAAAATAACACGAAACTAAAAGGCAAACACACACAGACAAATTGTTTGGAAAACTTTGGGAATAGCTCCTTGGTCTAATAACCTTAACCTCACCTAATCTCTTCATTGTTTGTGTAAACCCTTTATACTAGAGTTTTGTTTGTGAACCAAGATGTTTGTCCCGAGACGTCCAAGCAGTTATGTCAATAACTTATTACCTTAAAAACGTATATAATGATATGTTTTTATTTATATTTTTAATTAATATAATAAATTATATATATATTATATACAAATATATTTTAAAATACTTTGTAAATCGTGTTTTGGTTCAAAACACATACCCCACTTTTAAAAGGGAAATTCTTATATAAATATCGATAATCAAATATAATTTATCGAGTTAAGCACTGTTTAAATCTTTAATATTGTCACGTATAAAAAGTAAAAACGAGAAACTTAAGGATGACAAGGCCATTTATTTTTATCAAATCAATTTCAGACAGAATAAAACAATAAGAAAGACCAATAAAAGAGAAATATGCTGAGTAACAAAATATCGAAATTAATAATCTGCAAATGGAATAATGAATGATCCGATTAAAATCTCTTTCACTTCGGGGGTTGTGACCTACACCTTGCAAATTTTGCTGCTACTGGCGCGGATCTTCAATATTTTGATCAAGGTTTCCTCAGCGTCTTGAAAGTGGTCCATGGTGGCTTCACGTCTTTTTTCTTGTGGTGTGAAGCTGAACTCTAGGAACGTCGTCTTATTGAAGATCAGTCTTTCACACGCCCGGAATCCTAGAGTCAATTGCGGAAAATGTAGTTCACAGAACCCATGGCCTCAAAATCTCTTTGCCGATATTCTGTTTGTCTTCTTTAATCTTCCCATATTCTCCACCAAATTTCCATCTAAAAAATTAGACAAACTTAAGGATGGCAGAGGCAATTTAATTTGATCGTAACAATTTTGAACTTAGTAGCATGAAATGATAAAAAGCAAAAGGAAAAATATGTGAGTAACAGATTAGCGAAATTGACAATCTGTGGTTGAGAAGTAATAAATAGTTTATCACATTATCAATGATAACATACTCAACAACTCGCCTTTAACTGATATCGCATGTTTATAAGCGCTTAGCAAATATTTTTATTTAAGAACACTATCATGAAGCGTCATTTCACCCTGCTCTTCGCAACGCTCTTCTCCTCTTTGTATATTCAAATTACAGACCAATATGTCGCAATGATTTGAAATAATTTATTGCAGAACAACAAACGTTCACCTCTGTTTGAAATCAGAAATCGTTATTCTCCACATAACTGTAATAAATAGGCACGTGTTGTATGGTGTGATGTAGAGGTGGAGGACCGTCGTGGGATGGAGCCGCCGAAAGGTAAGGTCCTTCTTTGCTAACACGGACTGTTGTGTGGAAGAGGTGGCTCCTCTGGTAGAGGAGTCGTCGGAGAATGATTGGCGATCGGCGAGGGAGTCGCTGTCAAGCAGCGATTCCTCACTGGACCTTTGGCTCAGTGGGGACGAGGGCGCGTAAGCAGTGACAGCTACCATTTATTTCTTGATGTTGCAACTCTGTTGTTTTAGATGTTGCAACTCTGTTGTTTTAGATGTTGCAACTCTGTTGTTTTAGATGTTGTAACTCTGTTGTTATAGATGTTGTAACTCTGTTGTTTTAGATGTTGCAACTCTGTTGTTTTAGATGTTGTAACTCTGTTGTTATAGATGTTGTAACTCTGTTGTTATAGATGTTGTAACTCTGTTGTTTTAGATGTTGCAACTCTGTTGTTTTAGATGTTGTAACTCTGTTGTTATAGCTATTATTTTGCTTATTTATCATTATCTTTGATACATCCAAATTCTCTCGCCAAAACTCTGGACTGGTCATCATGAATCAAAATTCTACGGTGCCAAGCGGCTAAAGACATTTTATTATGGAAGCTAATGGTGAGGAGGTAATTCAAAGTTTTCTTTTTACAACGGGGGCTGATATAATAGAAGTGGTCAGCCACGCTGGTGTGCGGATGGTGGAGCACATCAGATCGCCTTGGTTGGGGGATTTTGAAACATATACAAGGTCTGTTCAATAATTTCTTGGAAACTTCCAAAATTTTTTAAATATGAATAGTGAAAATTTTTGAATACCAATTCTAATGAATAGAAAGTTTTAGCAAAACGGTACCAAATAGAATCAAGATTTTTTACACGCAGCACTGAATAAAAATAATTTCAAAATATCACTTCAAGTAACCTCTTCAATTTTAAATGGATTCAAAACTGAACAGCGACTTTGTATGAAATTTTATTTCAAAATCGATAAGTCTGTATATTCGAAACCTCTAATTTATTAAAAATAGCCATCGGTGCGATGTGATCATTAGAAAAATCAACCATATATGAATGATATTCACGTTCTTTTTTTTTTTTTTAAGTAGATAACCAGTGGACAATGATGCACACGTTGCGGGTCATCCTTCACAGGATTTCTGAAATGCACAATAAAAGGACAAGTCGAAAAAGGAAAATCCACTAATCGGCCTACCTTACATCGCGATAAAAAAATGGGATATATTAATGTCCAGTATAGAGATGATAATTAAAGAAGATCTGTAGTTGAGAAAGACCCCTGCCAAATTTGCTCGTAAAATGCTGACATTGGAAAATAAAAATGATCAAGTTGATGGCTCAAAAAGCATGCTTTCATTGGTCGAATTAAACCCTAATTGAAAAGAAAACATAATTAACTAGAGACGAAATATGGGTTTACGGCTATGACCCCAAACTTAAACGTCAATTTATGAGGTGGAAAGGAGAAGATGAGCCTAGAACAAAGAAATCTCGTCTTTACAAGTCAAAAACCAAGATTTTACTAAATTAATTAATAATCATAGAGGGATTCTACTCTACGAATACTTTGAGAAATAACAAACAATAAATAAGGAAGTTTATTTTAACATTCTGAGACATGAAACATTCGCCTTAAAAAAGGGAAATCTGAGAATCCAAATAATGGTTTTTCCATCACTATGTTGGGACACCTCGTGACCATAATATGCCAAAGTAACCCAGAACCCCACCTAACCATATCCCACCTTTGTCCATTTAAGTTACCAACCTCTGGTGATTGCGAGGTGTTGAGATGGAGCCTGAAGCCACCTTTAGCCCTGGCAGCACTGAGCCAGAGACTGAGATCCCCTTCCTGTAATCAAGTCACCTGACCTGTGGTGGATGACCTGGCCCCACCAACACCAGGATAGTCCAAGATGAACTCAGACACCCCTTCCTGGTGGTCAAGACACCTGACCTATGGTGGATGACCTGGCCCCACCAACACCAAGCTAGCCTGAGATGGACTCAGACACCCCTTCCTGTTAGTCGAGCCACATGTCCGATGGTGGCCGACTTGACCACAAACCAGTCCAAGATGGACCCAGACACCCCTTCCTGTAGTCAAGCCACCGACCTATGGTGCTTGACCTGGCTCCACCATCTTCATGCAGAGCACCAGCTCCACCACGAGCCCTGAACCTTTCCCAAGCTGACCCCAAGATGCCCAGATCCTACAATATTAATTGTTTTTTTTTTAATTCAATATTTTCGTATTTTTATTTTATTTTTTGTGAATATTTCTTTAATAATTTTATATTTAATTTATTTTTATCATTTTTTTAAGATGCCTTTTTAATTTTTTTATTTTCATAGAGAGAAAGGTGATGATAGCTTGGGGGGGGTGAGTTCAGCAACACTGGGAGAAGGAAGCGGGATATTTACATTCTTGAAGATTGACATTTTTGATATTGACATTTTTTTTTTCTTGACAAAAGTTTGATTTTTTTTTCTGAGAAAGAAAGAAGACTTGGAGTTGCGGAGGGCGGAGGCCGCTAGCTGCGGCCTTGGCTGCCCATTTTTTCGAATGGTGGACATGGGTGGCTGAAGGTAGGTGGGGATATTCTGGGGATAATGGCATAATAGGCTTTTTTTTTGTGTGTGTTTACATTTATATGTATATTAAACTCCTCCCAATTTTAAACTTATATAGTTTTTTTTTATTATCCTTTTCCATGAAATCTTATATATATATCTGCTTGTAGTACATTGAAAATTTATTTTATTAGAATAAATAAAATATGTTTGGCCAAAATATTGATTGGTTAATTCCCCTTTTTTTAACATTTTATTGCTAGCCGGCACAGCTTTAGGTCTCTATATGTTCCATAGATGAATAAATTTGTGGTCTGCTTTTCTGCAGCCACTGGCGCCCTAATATATGGACATGTAGAGATCTGGAAATAGTAAAAGTATAAAATCATCACGATTTTAACAATGACTTTCTTCTTCCATTATACTAAAAATTTATTAAATGCTCTCGAACCCATCAATGGCGCCCAACGTGGGGCTCGAATTATGTATATAATTTTCTTCTATTATATTCTAAATTATATACATAGTGAAACGCCATTAGGGCTAAGTAGAACGCGATCCTGAGATTAATTAAGAATCAATACCCAGGGAAATGAGACTAATAAAATATTTTTCAATGTACACAGAATTATTATTTTTAGGTAGATATTTATATATATAACTTGTAATTTTTTTTCAAGCAAGTTTGTGTTTTGAATTATTTAAAGTGATAAAAATTATCCAATATCCACTCTGTAGTAAGTAAACAAATCTAATGCTTCTTCTGAAACTTGTTTTGGTGAGTAAGTTTAATATTTGTATGTTTTAATAAACATTTATTATTATATTAGACGAAAATCGAGCCATGATTGGCAGCTTAGTTTAAATTTAGGACTCGGTGCAGAAAAACAACATCTGGAGTCACCAGATGTGCTGGGACAAAATATAATTTTTGGCGCTAGAAATGGGAAACACTGACGTCAGACAATAGTTGATTAAAATTAATTACCATTTCTTTCTTTTATACAGAGAATACACGTTTATATTTTTCAATATTATTGGAGATACACTAATAATAAACCTGTTTCATACATTTATTATATACAATATTTTATTTAAATTCTTTTCTGTTTGTAACATTTAGATGTTTTAAAATATATTTACTCAGAAGAAAATATGATGTTAATAATTTCTAATTTACTTTAATATGGAAACTATGACAGTGTCATAATAAACATATAACAGATGTCAATTTCAAATGACTTACCATTATGTAAGAAATTGGCAGGGAGGTTTTCCTATTACATATATGGTTACATATACTCAGATCTAATAATTTAATTCATGAAATACATTTCATTAAGTTTACCTATATTTATAAACCAGTTCATAGTTAAACCAATTAGAAGTTCATTTATTTTTAGGCCTAAATGTCTTTTTTTTCTCTTCATCTTTATTGGTTGAAACAATTTTCTAAGGAAATTTATCGAATAAAAAGGCATGTTTTCTTTTCAAGTGTTTGAAATAACAAAAGCTATAATTATTATTATCTTATAATAAGGTATTTCAGGAATATTGCATATGAGTGTATGAAAAAAAAATACATTTCTTGACATTCTTTTTGGTTAATAATGATTTTTACTTTTATAGAAGTGTTAGCATGTCTATGCTCTGCCCTTGAGGTACATGCTGACCTACATGATGAAGCTTTTCATAGTATGAAGGAGATATTTACATGGTATGAACAAGATAATTTTAGAGCAAAGGTTTTTTATATCTCATTTTTTTAGGGTAATTTCTAGATTTTTTGAACTTTTTTTTTGTTTGTGTAAATTTATCAAAATGTAAGAGCATTTGTGCATCCTTTTTTTTTTAAACTCAGCCTTTGTTTTTTAGTAATTTTATAAACTTTTATATTAGTATAGATTTAAGACCTACTTTTATGATTAAAGAGATATCCATTTCTTCAACTAGGAGTTAAGATTTTGTGTCTCGGACAGTGAAGCACCTAAAAGCGAGATTTAGGCTCTCTTGGTATCCATCACTGTGAGCAATCTTTATGAAGCAATATTGAATTAGTTGGATAGTCAGTGTAGTAGTTGCCTTTTTTTTTTTAATAGGATTCTAGGATTTATAATATGGTCTAATTTGAGGATTTTTCCTTTTGTTGTTGTTTTCTCTTTGTCGCTTATTGTAAACACAGGACGGACGGGATACAGGCCCTCTAGATAGCTTTTACAGTGAATGATAATATATTTTTTAGGTTAAATAGATAGGATTAGATGAATGTTTGAAGATAGGATTTCTATTTTTTTTTATGAACCTTGCACACTTTTTTTTTAATGTTAGATTACTATTTTGGGTACCGAATGACCAAATTGGTGGTAATTAGTACAAGTTTATTTTCTTTTGTGAGTTTATGGAGGTGGACCATAACTAGATTTTCTTTGGTATAGAGCACTTGTGCTTATCTCCCTGAATTTAGTTTTTGAATAGTTGTTTTGTTTGTTTAATGTTCAGGCAGTGCTTTTGATTTCAAGTTTAGTTTGAATGCACCCGCAAATGTTTTTATTTTTTTGTATGAATGAAGGGTAGTGAATGAGATATCAAACTTCAAGCCAGCAGTATGTTAGACCTGGACAAATTAAAATATTGGTAGGATAGGATCTTGTAACTTTATATAAAATGTGTTAGGACCTTAATAGTTTGATCTACCATCAGGGATTTGTAAACTCACTGACAATCTGATATGTCTGCTTAGGCAGAGTTTCTTCACTTCATGTGGAGGTATAAATTTGATTTCAATTTTTTTTCTTTGTTTATATATGTTAGGTTTAAACTTATCTATTTTTTTAACTGGATTTTTTGACCCTGGATGAGATATAGGCTCTCCAGCTAAGTTTCTCTTTCTGTGAAGAAAGCACTCGTATGGTTGTGGGAAATGTCATTTGTCATGTGCTCTGGGAGCACACTGGATGTCAAGGGAGAGAGTCCCATGAATTTTTCTTCTGACTGCTCTGGGAGCAGCAGTTGTGTTGAGACCATGTGAAGGTCTTTGTCCTCCGCCTGAAAGCCCCGAAGGTGTGAGAAGCTCTAGCTTTGGGCAGCTAGAGGACAAATGGCATAATCCCATGTAAACTAACAAGTACCTGAGTGTCAGTTTGTGATTATAGATTTGGTCTTGAACCTTGAATACCGGTTCGAAAGAATTTTTTTTTTTAAGGTTTATTATAAAAAAGTAGGGTAATTTTTGTGTGTGTTTTAAGGTCATAAAAAAAAGGAGGTATATATACCTTAAGGTTAAGCTATAGGTTTGGTTTAATATTTTGTGAAGCAGGATTTTTTTTTAACAAAGGATGTTTTCATTTATGTATGGCCATGCGAGGTCAATGTACCGAATAATTTAGGTAGACAACTAGTCTAACCATGTAAAAGGTTTCAGTTCAATTTTTAACCAAAGATTCAATTGGTTTTAACAGAATGAGTTGTGTGTGGGATCAAAGTGTTTTAAATTACTGATTTGAATTACCCTATTAAATATTAGTAGAAAGAAGCGCATTAGATTTAAAATTTGTCTTTCCCCCCTGATACCTTTATGTATTTTAGGACTTTTATTTTTTTTGGCTGTTACATTATGAAAAATGCATATATTGGATAATTGTTGTTATTTGAAAAAGAAAATGAATTGCATTTGCATACGTGTATACCATAATATTTTTTAAATTTGTAGATTTATGATTTTAGAATTTTTTTTTTTTATGCACATTCATCACTTCACCTTAGCACCCAGGGTGGATTTGAGTGATTAATTAATATTTGAGTATGGATATACTATTATTGTAGTAAATATTTTCTTTTATGTAATTTTTTTTATTTTATTAAGTTTCCTCACTCGGTGTTGGAAATTAATTTTCCTTTTTATTTTGTAAAATTAATTTTTTGGCAGGGAGGATTGTTGGGACACCTCGTGACCATAATATGCCAAAGTAACCCAGAACCCCACTTAACCTAACCATATCCCACCTTTTTCCATTTAAGTTACCAACCTCTGGTGATTGCGAGGTGTTGAGATGGAGCCTGAAGCCACCTTTAGCCCTGGCAGCACTGAGCCAGAGACTGAGATCCCCTTCCTGTAATCAAGTCACCTGACCTGTGGTGGATGACCTGGCCCCACCAACACCAGGATAGTCCAAGATGGACTCAGACACCCCTTCCTGGTGGTCAAGACACCTGACCTATGGTGGATGACCTGGCCCCACCAACACCAAGCTAGCCTGAGATGGACTCAGACACCCCTTCCTGTTAGTCGAGCCACATGTCCGATGGTGGCCGACTTGACCACAAACCAGTCCAAGATGGACCCAGACACCCCTTCCTGTAGTCAAGCCACCGACCTATGGTGCTTGACCTGGCTCCACCATCTTCATGCAGAGCACCAGCTCCACCACGAGCCCTGAACCTTTCCCAAGCTGACCCCAAGATGCCCAGATCCTACAATATTAATTGTTTTTTTTTAATTCAATATTTTC
Organism: Cordylochernes scorpioides; assembly: GCA_030710605.1. Classification (NCBI taxonomy): domain Eukaryota; kingdom Metazoa; phylum Arthropoda; class Arachnida; order Pseudoscorpiones; family Chernetidae; genus Cordylochernes; species Cordylochernes scorpioides. The sequence goes on from CP092870.1 coordinate 12,050,748, forward strand.
GTATTTTTATTTTATTTTTTGTGAATATTTCTTTAATAATTTTATATTTAATTTATTTTTATCATTTTTTTAAGATGCCTTTTTAATTTTTTTATTTTCATAGAGAGAAAGGTGATGATAGCTTGGGGGGGTGAAACTGGGAGAAGGAAGCGGGATATTTACATTCTTGAAGATTGACATTTTTGATATTGACATTTTTTTTTCTTGACAAAAGTTTGATTTTTTTTTCTGAGAAAGAAAGAAGACTTGGAGTTGCGGAGGGCGGAGGCCGCTAGCTGCGGCCTTGGCTGCCCATTTTTTTCGAATGGTGGACATGGGTGGCTGAAGTTAGGTGGGGATATTCTGGGGATAATGGCATAATAGGCTTTTTTTGTGTGTTTACATTTATATGTATATTAAACTCCTCCCAATTTTAAACTTATATAGTTTTTTTTTTATTATCCTTTTCCATGAAATCTTATATATATATATCTGCTTGTAGTACATTGAAAATTTATTTTATTAGAATAAATAAAATATGTTTGGCAAAAATATTGATTGGTTAATTCCCCTTTTTTTAACATTTTATTGCTAGCCGGCACAGCTTTAGGTCTCTATATGTTCCATAGATGAATAAATTTGTGGTCTGCTTTTCTGCAGCCACTGGCGCCCTAATATATGGACATGTAGAGATCTGGAAATAGTAAAAGTATAAAATCATCACGATTTTAACAATGACTTTCTTCTTCCATTATACTAAAAATTTATGAAATGCTCTCGAACCCATCAACTACAACGCTCGACCACACGCTGCTACATATGTGATGAATGTTCTAGCCAAGAACGGAATTCAATACTTCGCCAACCTGCTTATTCTCCAGAGTTAGCTCCTAATTACTTTTCCTATTCTTAAAAATCAAAATACTTTAAAAGTTAGGGTTTTTGACACAAGAGAAACCATATTTGCAGAATCGAAAAAAAATATTGAAGAGCATCCCGAAAGACAACTTTTGTAAATGTTTTGAAGCATGGGAGAAACGATGGAAGCTGTACATAGATGCGGGATATTTTGGAAATACTATTGAATATCTTTCTCAGTCACCATTTTTCTTATGTTTGCCTTTTCTGGGAAATAATTGAACAGACCTTGTATATGACGAGGTTTCTAAATTTTAAGATGGAAGCTGATGGTGAGGAGGTTATTCTAAATTATTTTTCTCCAACGGGGGCTGATATAATAGAGGTGGTCGCTGGTGTGCGAATGGTGGAGCACATCAGATCCCCCTGGTTGGGGGATTTTGAAACATATACAAGGTATTTAACAAATGAAAACATTGATACACAAATGTTTCTTTTCCTAAATAAATCAAATTTCTACTGTACTTACTGCGATAAAAAATATTGGGAGGGTTTGGCTGATCAATGGTGAACCCTCCAAACGGTTTCCCTGATTTTTAATCTACCAGACCGCTTCTTTAGAGTTCTAATACTAAATTGGATCCTTCTGCTTATATAGGCTACACTGAAAGGTGTAATCTCAAAACTGATATTTAGACAAACTATGGACATAAGCTTTTATGACAGTAGAATTATATTTGAATATTTACATCCAGCAATTCTCTTCCGCAAACAATTAGGACAAGGCCAGTTAGGAATATATTAATAAAATGAAAAAGCGCCATCTATATAACAAATGAAAACAATAGAACACGAATGTTTCTTTTAACAAATAAATCAAATTTCTAATGTCTTTACTGCGATGAAAAATATATTTGAAACTTGATATATTTGTGAAAAAAGTAACAATGGTGTCTCAATGTTTACATTTGTTATATGTAGATGGCGCTATATTGCTTTGTATTAATATAAAAGGTCTGTCCAGTAATTTCCCAAAAACTTCCAATATTTTTTGAAATACGAATAATGAAAATTTTCGAACACCAATTCTAATAAATAGAAAGTTCGAACAACACGAAAAGAATTTCAAAATATCACTTTAAATAACCTCTTAGAAATTTAATGGATACAAAACTGAGCAGCGAATTTGTATGGAATACCGCTGTTATATTGCATTTTTCGGGTTTCTTTTATACTGATACTGATTTTAGACTTTTGGAATTATTGATATTGATGAAAACTGGCTGTCGAATGTTCTGTGGACAGATGAAGCTCACCTTTCTCTAAACGGAGAAGTTAATACTCAAAACAGCCGTATTTGGGTAACAGAAAACCCTAGGATTTTTACAGAAATGCCACTTCATCAGCCCAGAGTTACAGTTTGGTGTGGGTTCACTTTTTCATTTATTATTGGGCCATTTTTCTTTGAAGAAATCAATTGAAGAACTTTTAAAACAGTTTCTGTAATTGGTGAACGTTATGATCAAATTTTGAAAGAAAAGGCTATTCCCATATTGAGGGACAGACAAGCACTAAGCGAAATAACATTCATGCAAGATGGAGGACCTACTCATATCTCCCGCGGTGCCAAACAATTGCTAAAGGATACGTTCGGTGAAAATCGTGTGATAAGTCGCCACTTTATACACACGTGGCCTCCAAGATCACCAGACTTGATCCCTTGCGATTTTTGGTTATGGGGGTACATTGAGTCGCGTGTTTATCGATGCCGGCCTACCACATTGGCCATGTTGAAGGCTTCTATCAGACGGCACGTTTCATTAATTTCAACAGATATGTTATTTAATGCTGTCCATTCTGTCATCTATCGTCTGCAGGCGGTGTTTGAGAATGAAAGGCGTCACATTGAGCAAGGATTGTGACCTAATACAAGGGAGAAGGCAGTTACCTCATTTGTTATATAAGCTGCCATGTATTATATTCTCTACTAATATTTTTCAGCTCTTTGTGTTCGGTTATGGGGATAATAAAAGCCGCCCTCACATATTTACTTTTTTTCTCTGTGAACAGTAATTTTTTTTTTGTTATTTGCTCACATCTTATATTATGTCGCGCAGACCAAAGTGTTATAACTTATCGAATAACACTGGTACACACTAGTTTACCCCTTATGTTTAGTTTATCGCTTTTCGCTCATTAGAAGAAATAGCACACGGAATATTCTCTGTACACCAATAACTTTAGAAAATTTTCGCAAAAAATAATACTGAAATGATTTTACTATAATGTTATTCAACGCAATAGGTCGATCTGATAATGATTTTTATTTGATGGTACACATTTTTAAAATTTTGTACAGTATAATAAGCAATGATAACATTTGACAAGCCCATAGGATATTTGGAATAAAGTACGACAAATATATTTTGTCCATCCCCTCTTTAATTTGTTGGATCATGACAAATATTCAGTTAAATAGTCAAGTGTCGCCAATCAGTCAAGAAACTACACATTACTTATAGCAAGAAATCATATTAGTAGTGCCATAATAATTTTTAATACTATATTAACATCTCAAAAAATCGTGTTTTAATTTCAGCAGTGTTTTTCAAACATTCAGTCTATTTTATAAAACCGCATCTAAAATATATTTATTATTTTTTGCTACATGTCAATTTGCATTTACCTATTTTACATATTTGGGATTCGGTTCCAAAATCACTTTATTAGGTACCGCTCAACAAGAGCAACCTAGTTTATGATAATTGATACAATGAATAATATGTGAGTTATTCACATATTAAACAAAAGGTTACGCGGGATTCAATCCCGGTTCATGACTGTCGGGAATCGAGGGTGTTACCCACTCGTCCACCGACTTTTTATATTTGGGATTGCATTTAAAAATCGTCATCCAATTTTTCTACTTTTGGCGAAATGGTGTTTTATTAATTTATCATTTGATATTATTAGGGTTATTTCCCGGTATTCAAAAAGGAAAAATGTGTCGATCAGTTATATTTTTCAATTATTAAATAATTTGGCTGCTGAATCTCTGATTCTGGTAGAGCGCCATCTAGCGAAAAATTGTATCTAAAATCAATTTTCAAATTTTCAAATTTTCCCTAAAATATCCCATTGCATCCTGAACACAATGGTGTTTACCGCATTGCTATAGGGCAAATATTCGCAGAGTTATTAATTTTTAAAGTTGTGCAATACTCTCTCTCTCTCTTTTGGATCACACCCTGTATATAGATGACGCGTTATTGCTTTGTATTAATTTGTATATATGTAACTGAATTCTAAATCTTAGTAAAATATAAAAAATCAAATACTTTCGTGGAAGAATGGGACAAGTGTCGTTGGGAGACTCGGCAAGAATAGACTCCCGGTACTGTGCTAGCTGAGTTTTGGTCGAATCGGGAGATGGGTCGCTTAGTCAACTTGTTTCTTGATGTTCTCGGAATTTTTACCTATTTTACATATATCTACTCTGTTTATGCATATAAATATATATTTTCAAATTCTAAATCAGACCAATGTGTGCATGGTTCTATTAAATAGTAGCTGTTATACATTATAATACAATATAATGCGGCTTGTGATTGTAAAACGACATTTGAAAATTATCCCGCATGTGTTTCTTTTAAACGAAAAATCGAAATTTACACCCATACCTCGCTTTGCGTCGGGGTTACGTTCAAAAAAACACGACGCAAATTGAAACGACGCAAAGTGAAAATATGTGAAGGCGCAATCAAAAACAAAGGTGTTGCCATATTTTAGGGAAAAAAAAATTGACGACTCGAATCCAAAACAACGCAACTTCGAAAATCTAACGTCGCACAGTGAAAATCATTAAAAATTAAGCAGCGACGTAACTTCGAAAAAAAACGCAAAACGAAACGACGCAAAGCGAGGTATTGGTGTATTTTTAAGGAGAAATAACGATTATTTCTAGCCTTAGGGATGAAATATGATAGAATGAATTGTGAAGAGTAATGATAAAAGGAAAAATAAAAGTGTCCAGGGATGGGAATCGAACCCACAGTGTTCCGCTTACCGGGCAGATGCCATGTCCACTAGACTACCCTGGACATGTTATACCTTAGCTTACCAATACTGTAAGATTTGTTGTATCAAGCAGTGGAAAAACCTAACTTTCACCCAAGATCAGCACAGAGCGCTCATAATTATGATATTGAGAGAATGCGGAATTTCCAGGAGAGGTGACACGATGTGGATGTATAAGACTTACCATTAGAAGTTTATGCTACTCCAATCAATAGAATACGATTTATTTTGCCATGAAATTCATTATAGGTTTGTGAACTTTGAGCACGTTTCTATATATGTAGAAACATTTCGAGACTTTGTACTTTAGGCATGCTGTAATCTTATTTAATAAGGATTCATTTTACCTTTTTTACACTTACAGAGATTCTGGGGTAAATCCAGGTATAAGAAATTTATTTTGCTCCAATTTTCCCAGATTAATCTATTTATTAGCTTGATTGTCTTGATTAAGTTTCACTGTATATAAATTTAATATTACCTGTATATGTGATTAGCTTTAAAAATTATAATAATAACAATTTTTATTACTGGTAGTATTACTGTTATACCTGCATGACCCCTACATTTCTACTCGGAGAATCTGTATAAGACTAAAAGGTCTTAATCAAGCTTTTTGTTGTTGTTGTAATCTTATTTAATACTAGACGGGTGACCCGGGCTTCGCCCCGGGATTGACCCGTGTGTATATCTACCCGAGTGATATATATTTAGATAAGATTTTTTTTATAATTGTTTGTTATTAGCATTATCTATTTGTTTGCATCAGCATAATTTAATCTAATCTTTGATAGAGGGCGCTGTTCGTGAGCTAAGTGGAATAATTTGAATATATAATTTTAATAATTGATTTATACATTTTTTAAAATAGCCTATCGTCTTCCCCGTATTTTTTACCTATGTATGGAAATTTTGGTTTGATTTAGTGAACTACTGCGAATTTGTATACCGGACATACAAACAAACAAACATACAAACATTGATTTATATATATTGTTGCACCAGGCTGCGGCTTGGCAGACTCTTCAGCCTTGATTCTCTCCTGTGCTGGGTCTTGCATCTTACCAGAGCGTGTTTCAACCATCCTACAAATTTATAAAAGGGAATAATGAGATAAGTCTACTTTTAGTAGCCTCCAGAATCCCTTATTTATTTTTTCACATCAAAGAGAGCAGTGAAGTCACACGTGTACCTAAATACAAATAATGACAATCTAAATAATCTGTGTTTTAAATAAATATCATAGAATATTTTATATAAAAATAAATAAATATATAATTTAAATTTCAAATATATTAAAAATAATATAAGAAATACGCCATTAATCATGATGTAACACCTCCCCCTCTCCAGAGGTCGTCACGTCCTCGTGGGTTACCTCATCAATTCTCTCAAAATAGGGTTTGAGTCTTGAGACATGGACAATCAATGGGTCTTGGCCAGGATTATCTTTTGGCTCAATTAAGTAATTTACGTTAGACAGCTTCTTTAATATTCTATATGGGCCAAAATATTTTCTCAGTAGTTTCTCACACTTTCCTATTTTCCTAATTGGTGTCCAAACTGCTACTAATTCTCCTGGTTCGTAGCTTCTTTCCATGTGTTTCTTGTCATAATTCTTTTTCATTCTTTCTTGAGTCTTTATTGTGTTGTTAATAACTAATTTTCTTGTTCTGTTTATTTTGTCTAAGTGATGTTTTATGTATTCATCATAATCATCTTTGTCAATGTCCACCGAGATATTCCTGTCGTCCAAAAGAGACGTGGGTTCTCTTCCAAACATCAGGAAAAAGGGAGAATATCCTGTGGTTTCCTGAATTGTAGTATTGTAAGCGTGAGTGATGAATGGGAGTATCTCGTCCCAATTTTTCTGATCAGTGTTCACATACATACTGAGCATATTGATCAATGTTCTATTTAACCGCTCTGTCAATCCATTAGTCTGGGGATGATAGCTCGTTGTGAAGCAATGTTTAATCTTGCACGTTTTCATCACCTCTTTCATTAAATTACTGGTAAATTGAGAGCCTCTGTCACTAATAAGATATTGTGGGGCTCCGTGCCGAAGAAAAATATCCTCTACTAGAAATTTAGAAACTTCTTTCACTGTTGCTTCCGAGACTGCTCTTGTTTCTGCATATCTAGTGTAGTAGTCCGTCAGCACGATTATCCATTTTTTCCTGTTTTTCGTAGATGGTAGTGGACCAACAAAGTCAATTCCAATTCTTTCGAAAGGAAAGTTGGCTGGGGGGATGGGCTGTAGTAGTCCAGAAGGTAATTGGTTTGAGCCTTTCCTACTTTGGCAAAGGTGACACGTCTTAACGAATTCTGAGACATCCTTTAGCATGGATGGCCAAAAGTATTTACTCTTTATTCGGTACATGGTTCTGGCGACGCCCAGATGGCCATTCGACATATGATTGTGATATTCTTTCATAATTTCTCTCTTTTTATTCTCTGGAACCACAAGCAGCCACGCCCTGCCTTCAGGGTTCGGGTTTTTCTTAAAGAGGCATCCATCTTCTTCTTTAAAGTTTTGCGCAATTGATCGCCTGCTTCCATTAAGGTTTTTCTTAACACTTTCGATAAATTTATCCTCTTCGTCTGTTATTTGATTTAAAAATAGCCTTTCAAAATCCTCATCCCAATCAGTTTCTGGTAAGGGCCCCCTAGATAAGCCATCGGCGTCCAGATGCTTCTTTCCCGATTTATGTATTATATCGAAGTCATATTCTTGAATTTTCAATGCCCATCTTGCCAATCGACCTGTTGGATCCTTCAAGTTTTTGAGCCAGCATAAGGCGTGATGGTCTGTTACTATTTTAAAGTGTCTTCCATAAAGGTAGGGTCGTAATTTTGACATTGACCAGACAACGGCCAGACATTCTTTTTCAGTGGTTGAATAATTTTGCTCCGCTTTACTTAGGGTACGACTCAAATATGAGATCACCTTCTCTTCACCACCAATGTCTTGGACAAGTGTTGCACCTATGCCGATGTTGGACGCATCAGTATGAACATAAGTAGGTGCATTTGGATTGAAGTGACCTAAAATTGGTGGACTTAATAGTGCTGTTTTTAGGGTTTGAAACGCTTCCTCTTGTCTTTCTGTCCAGGTAAATGATACACTTTTTTTTATAAGGTTGGTCAAAGGGTCAGCAATTTTTGAAAAGTCTTTGATAAATTTTCTATAATATGAACACATTCCCAAAAAGGATTGTACTTCTTTGACCTTTTTGGGCCGAGGAAAATTTCTGACAGCTTTGATGTTATGTTCCGCGGGTTTTATACCATGTTTGCTCGTTATATAGCCGAGAATCTCCAATTCTTCAAAAGCAAATCGGCATTTTTTGTCGTTTAACCTTAAATTAGATTCACGAAAACATCTAAAAACAGCTTCAAGTCTTTTGAGGTGCGTTGGAAAATCCGGGCTATATATGATAACATCATCCAGATAACACAAACAAATTTGCCATCTCAGATTTCCAAGCATATTCTCCATATTTCTCTCAAAGGTAGCAGGCGCGTTACAAAGTCCAAAATGCATCACGTTGAATTCATATAATCCATGCGCTGTAGTGAAAGCTGTTTTCTCTTTGTCTCTTTCTTCGACTTCAACTTGCCAATATCCAGATCTGAGGTCTATTGCTGAGAAGTGTGTAGATCCTTGGAGAGTATCCATAACTTCGTCTATTCTAGGGATCGGATAGACATCTTTTACTGTGACATTATTCAGTTTTCTGTAGTCCACACAAAATCTGTATTTACCATCTCGCTTCTTGACCAATATTACTGGAAAAGACCAGGGGCTAGAAGATGGCCTAATTATGCCTTCTGTAAGCATCTCGTCAATTTGCTCTTTTATAATATCTCGTTCTTTAGCACTTACCCGGTAAGGCTTGTGTTTAATTGGCTTCGCGTCTTCTGTGTCTATCCGATGTTTTGCCAAATTGGTTCTCCCTAATCTCGATGAAAAAAGATCTCCATACCTTTCTAAAACTTGTTTTAACTCCTTCTGTTCCTTTGGTGAAAGATTTTCGTTTATTTGGAATCTAGGTTCTTCGTTCTTTTCTACCTCTCTTTCTCGACTCACATTTATTTTCGCTGGACTACTACCAAAAGCCAATGTTTGGTTTTTCATTATTTTTAACGGTCGAGGATACGGATTAGTTATCCAGATGTGTGTTTCCCTATTTATAACATTGATCAAGCTTCTTGCTAGACGAAGTCCATTTGTTTGAAACATTTTGCTGTTCTCTTCGATAATATATTCTCCATCCTCTGTTTCTACCAATGCCTTGATCAATTTCATGGAACATTCCGGTACAATGGAATCCTTGGCACTCTTTATTTTCAACCTTTCAAAATTGATTTCGTCATGATTATTCGTCAAATCATATTTTATAGTTTCTTGCTTACAATCTATTTTTGCGTTCATTTTCTTAAGGAAATCTCTCCCAAGAATTAATGTCCGTAAATGCGTTTTCAATATCACAAAGTTGTGTGATAATGTTTCGTCATCAATTTTTATATTTAAAAATATACTTCCTACCATGTCCAATTTTTTTCCATCGGGTCCTGCACAAATTTTTGCGAGTTTACTTATACCATGGCCTGTATCGAGGGCCGTTCTGAGGTCGACCACTGAGAGGTCAGCACCTGTATCAACCAAAGCTTCAAAAGTCCCTATCTTGTCCACATTAATTTTTAATTTGTATTTAGGGTCCAACTTCTTGATTCCGTTTATGGTCGACTTGCTTTGATTGACAGATTCAGGCGCGACGCTTAGTTTAAATCTTCCAACACGGAATATCTATTCCGGGTAGGAATATTTGTCTGTGTGCTATGACATACATCAGCATAAAGCCGAGGTCCTGATTTCTCTGATATTTCATTCATTTGGCATTTTTCTTCGACCTTCTCTTGGGTATCTGCTGGATCCTCTTCTAGGATTCTTATAAACTTGACCCTACAATAACGGGCCACGTGCCCTGGCTTGTTACATTTAAAGCAGATTGGTCTTCCATCTTCCGTCCTATTTTTGCTCACTTCTTGGCTTTTATTGTAAATGTTTCTCTGAAGGTTTGGTTTCGGCACAAAGTTAGGATTATAAGGACGTCTAGGGGTAGAGGGCTGGGGAAAGTTGTTTCGATACTGTCTGGGGGTAGGAGGGGAGTCGTTCTTGTAATTATTGGAAACAGGGGCTTGGGGCCTGGAAGTGGTCTGGTAGTTTCGTGCGGCAGTCGGCGGCACGTACCTCGATTGTTGTTGGGGTCTAGAATAGCGTGGACCGTTATATAGGTTTCTGGATTTCTCCACACGTTCCCGATACTTCTTTTCAAAAGAATCCATTTTCTTGCACACGACAAGAAGGTCATTGGTCGTTTTAGGAGGGTTCAGGTAGAGCGCGAATGAGTACTCTTTTTTCAGTCCTCCAATAACATGTTCAATTTTTGTTTCTTCTTCCATTGCGGGGTCAACCTTGTTGCACAACACTAGAATGTCTTCCGCGAACCTGATTGCTGGTTCATTCCAGTGTTGCATTCTGTTGAGCTTCATTTTAAGTTCTTCTTTATTCGCGTCCAAAGAAAAATCCTGAATGAGGCGGATTTTAATATTTTCCCAGCTCGTGAAACTAGCTTTGTGTAAATTCAACCAGGTTTTAGCGCTTCCCGTCATGTTCATGGCGGCATAACGAGAGATAATGTAGTCTGCCCAATGGTACAAGAAGCCAATTTCTTCAAGAGATTCAATCCATAGGCGAGGGTCTTCCGTTCCATCATACTTGGGGATGTCGATGTTGGGATTCAGGACAACTGGGTCGGAACTAGCATCTCTACCAATTGTTGCACCAGGCTGCGGCTTGGCAGACTCTTCAGCCTTGATTCTCTCCTGTGCTGGGTCTTGCATCTTACCAGAGCGTGTTTCAACCATCCTACAAATTTATAAAAGGGAATAATGAGATAAGTCTACTTTTAGTAGCCTCCAGAATCCCTTATTTATTTTTTCACATCAAAGAGAGCAGTGAAGTCACACGTGTACCTAAATACAAATAATGACAATCTAAATAATCTGTGTTTTAAATAAATATCATAGAATATTTTATATAAGAATAAATAAATATATAATTTAAATTTCAAATATATTAAAAATAATATAAGAAATACGCCATTAATCATGATGTAACAATATATAGATATTACAATGGCTGGTGGGTTGTCTCTATACAATATGTGAATGTTGTTATTTGATGATTTTATAGTTGCGCTGGGCGCAGTATTGTGGGTAGTTTGATCCCTGTAAGTGTTCCACATGGCTAAATAGGTGGAGGCATGCAAGATACACTGCTCAGTTACTTTCAATCACTGATGGGGCTGGACTTGTGCAAGAATCATATTTTATTTTGAAGCAATTTATTTTTCAAGTTCTCTTAGGGCGAGGCGTTTCGATCCAGGGTCAAGTTGATGTTTGCTCCACGCGCGGTCTTTAGAATGGAAAACTCAGTGAATATTCAACGAACAGAACTCTTGGAGATTGAGACTAGTGGAGCGATTTCGACCTGGCGACCCAAATTCATCGCAAGGAAGAAGTCTGCCGCTGTAATTATGCCAGACTTAGGTACAGGAATACTCCTCCTTCCCGGATGTGCGGGGGAACATTGCATCATTTCTCTCTCTCTCTCTAAGATCAAAGAACCTCAAAAACAAACCTCTGGGTTCAAGTTATAACGGGATCTCTTGTGGGAGGATCTATCTTGCTCCCCCCAATAAACAAACTAGGTCTTGGTTGAATACCAGTCTATTTCAGTGCGTTAAAATTTTATCAATTCCTTTGTCTTTTGTAATATTTTCTTGTAGTTTTATTCCTTAAAACTACTTTCAGGAGATTCTTACAAAATGACTTTACTAGCAATGTATAACACGAATGTAGAAATACATAAAGGAAAACGAACCAGTCCGAAAAGGCGTTCATTTTTACAAAATCTCAAAATATTTACATTTTGGGAAAACTCTCATAGCTAAAAGGTTGATATTATAAAACGACATTTGAAAATTATCCCGAATGTGTTTCTTTTGAACGAAAAATCAAAATTTATTCCTAGGAGAAATAACGATTATTTCTAACCTTAGGGATGAGGTATGAAAGGATGAATTGTGAAGAGTAATGATAAACGGAAAAATAAAAGTGTCCAGAGATGGGAATCGAACCCACAGTGTCCCGCTTACCGGGCAGATGTCATGTCCACTAGGCTACCCTGGACATATTTTTCCGTTATATTGTTTATATTATAATTTACGATTTTTGAAAAAGAGGATATTTATTCAGATGATATTTATGCCGAAGCAGATGTCTGTGAAATTTGCTATTAAACCAATTCTCGAATTTAAAAAGAACGTTTGATAATGAGACGAAAGAGAGTTTTACAACATATTTGTTCTAAGTGCCACTGATGTTTTTCCAGCCCTGTTTCCTCTCGTTAGACCCTTCCTTCCATCTCCCGACGTCACAAGGTCTCCAATATTTAATTACCCGCAAGACAAACAATGATACCGTTTTGAAATTCTTGGCACTTTTCCCCATGTGGTCGCCTCGTTTGTCACAGCTACTGGTTTCCAAATATTTGGAGTCGCCTTGGATGGGATGACATGTGGCGACACTCGCGACCTAGGAGGATGTTGGACGTTAGACCTCCACGGAGCATGACAGGATGTTGGGGTGGTGGATAATTTAAGAAATGGTAAAACAAGCGAACTTTTCACTGGGATTTGATATTTATATTGAAGCCAAACCTCACTGCTTTCGAAGCTGCTGAGTGAGAAGAAGAGAATTGATAGAAGGTTCCTGTTGCCCCTTATATGGGCCTAAGTATTACTTCAGAATCTAGCTTCGATTATAAACTAATGGACTTTAAGTTAATATCTCGAGCTTTGTCATTAATTAATTCATCATGTTTATATTTTCATAAACTCAAGGATTCTACCTGAATGTATCTATACATTCAAACCCCTACAGATGAGGACAACGTAAGGCACCACCGTCATCACCAACTGGTACGTTTCCCTAAAGCGGACGGCACCATGGAAGACAACCCTCCTGGCTGATACCATCTATGTGACAAATCAGGTAGGTCCGGACAGGCATATTAGATGGAGATATTTTAAGGCACACTATGGAAACTTTGGAGAGCCCACAACGGGCTCCAGAGGAGAGGGGTAAAATGTATGATTTATATTGGGGATTGGAGGAAGGGTGGTCTAAATCGTTGGTTTTCGACGGCTTCTACCGGGATCGATTAATGCATTTGGTCCCTATTTTCTAAATAAAAGAAAAATGTTCCAATGGCCTCGATTCTTGCAAAATTCCAATTCCACCAGCGAGTGCAAGTAACTAAACGGGGCTCTGGCACATTTGTAAGTGCAAAAGTCGAACTGATTTTCACATGTGAAGTCATGTGGTGCACTTACAATAAAAGCAGTCGCCAACTTCTACCCACCATGATTATTATGGCCTGTACCACACGCACTGAGGATAATTTAACAATATACACTGCGTGACATTGAAAATGGAACACCAAGAAATAGTGGCCAGAAAGTGATGAAACTCGGCAGACAGAGAGAGACAGGGACGAACAATAAGTGATCTTTATTTCAAAATGATACTCATAATACAGAGCTAGAACGGCGTCGGCTTAGTAGCAAGTAGGACCACCGCGGACGGCGATGCACGCAGCAACACGTCTAGGTAGAGAGTCAATCAGAGTACGGATGGCGTCCTGAGGGATGGCTCTCCATTCCCTCTCAACCATTTGCCACAGTTCGTCTTCTGAACGCGGCTGTGGCAAGGCATGCAAACGGCGTCCAATGATGTCCCAGACGTGCTCGATTGGTGAGAGATCAGGAGAGTACGGTGCCCAGGGAAGCATCTGTACATCTTGCAGAGCTTGTTGGCTAATGCGAGCAGTGTGCGGTCGGGCGTTATCCTGCTGATAAAGGGCATTGGGTACCCCCTGAAGGTAGGAGAGTGTCACCGGTCGCAGCACATCATCAACGTATCGTTGGGCCGTCATAGTGCCCTGAATACGAAGTAAAGGTGACCTGGAATCATACGCGATTGCGCCCCAAACCATGATTCCACGTTGTCGCACGGTGGGGCGTTCCACAATTGCTGCCGGATTGGACCTTTCTCCACGTCGACGCCACACGCGTACACGGCGACTATCACTGGACAAGCAGAAACGCGACTCATCTGAGAACACGACCCTGTGCCATTCCGTCATCCACGTCGATCTAGCCCGGCACCATTCCAAACGTTGGCGCCTATTCGGTGGGGTCAATGGCAGTCTTCTTAGCGGACGGCATGAGTGCAAGCCATTAGCAACCAATCGACGGGAAATGGTTCTGGTCGAGATGGAATGATCTAGGGTGTCTTGCACATGTTGCAGGATGGCGGTACAAGTGGCTTGTGGGGCCGCCACTGCTTGTCGAAGGATACGCCGATCCACACGTGCTGACGTCACTCTGGTTGCACCGACATTCCTATAAATTGCCACATTTCCTTGTTCCAACCATCTTCTCCACAGTCGGTGCACCGTGGACGCACCAAGGACGCATCAGCTGCGATTTGACGTATGGACCAACCTGCCCTTTTCAGTCCGATCACCATGCCCCTCGTAAAAGCGTCTGTCTGCTTGAACTGCCTCCGTTTACAATGACCTGGCATTCTCTGTTATTACACGTGTCTTTTGACACAAGAACAAAATTTCTACAATGATTTTCCTTGAAGAAATAACGACACGAATACTGTCCTTTCTGCAAGTTCCTTCCCTTATATCTTACTCCATGTGCGCACGAGAGCTGCGCATTTTACATCATTTGCATAACTCGGTTAGGCGCGTCTACCCTGAAATTTGCATAATTTTCTGGCCACTATTTCTTGGTGTTCCATTTTCAATGTCACGCAGTGTATATTTCATATGATATGGAACTGGTATGACACCAAGACACTCTCATCTCTTCTGACACCAGATCGACCACATCGGCCTCGACTTATCAACCTTGCTTGGTTCGCAAATCCTTTTATTAGTACGTGCGACCACACAAGCATCATGGTTGATAGAGGGACTGACCCAGATAACACTCCAATACTAGATATAACCCGTTAAATGAGAGTCCCTTAATTCTTTAATCACACTTTCCTGCATACATTACCAGATAGAGATTCCACCAATAATTGTATTAAAATGAACAACAATTAGAACTCACTAACAGTAAAAAATGGATGTTTGGGTGTCACTGAAGGTGACAAGAATATGTTGAACCAAAGAAAATATAACCCGTGGTGGAATGACAATCATTCTAAAATAACAAACAGCAGCCCTCAGGAGACCAGCGCGGATTACGAAACATTAAAAAAGGCAAAAATACAAACTGGAAATTTTTAAATATGAGAAATAGAGGAAAAAATAAGAAAACCACTTTTACAAAGAACATTTCAGTACTATATCCATCACCAAAACATTCACAGGCCTCCATATAGATAAATCAATCATAAAACACGATGGTTCGTAGATTCAAACGGCAGATGAGAGTTTCGAATTCCAAAGTAAATAAAGGAACGACAAGGAGGCTATAATATATTCCGTCTATTGACTGTCTCGCAAACCGGCGGACTCAGGTCGGTGACAAAGCCACAATACCAGCTTTAGTAAACTTTAGTTTAATGGCCCTTGTCAGTCCAGGGAGGGCTTTATTCCATGAGATTCATAAGGGATATAATGAAATATTCACAATCTTCCAAAGAGATGTTTATCTCGCAAAGTGGCTAGGCCATATTTATGACTTAAATATAGATGTAAATTTTGCCGGAAGGATGTTTATCTATAAAAATATAAAGGTCACCTCTCCCGTGAAAATATATAATTACTAGCCGAATGACCCGGGCAACGCCCGGGTTTTACTCGATTAAATGCTTTTATTCAAATACTATTCGTTACAATTATAAATTGGCGCCGTGGATGTCATTCTTGTATAATATATAAATAAGTTTTAAAAATTGTAAAAAAAAAAAATGCATCGGCCGGGAATAGAACCCGGACCGCCCGCGTGGCAGGCGAGCATTATACCACTGAACCACCGATGGTTATGAGAAATGGCCATATTTGGGTATTTATTCCATTCACAAAGCAAACGGTGACAGAATTGATTAAGAAAGAATTGATTATAACGCTGATAACTGTATATATTAATATGTACTTTTTTATTTTGAAAATAGAGCAATCCATATTTAAATCATTATATAATAAAAAGGCATATATTGGATTGAAAAAAAAACATTTATTTACCAAAATTTCGGTTGGCTGAACGCCAAACCTTTATCAAAGTATTACACTTTTGGTTTAAAGGTTTGGCGTTCAGCCAACCGAAATTTTGGCAAATAAATATTTTATATTATTTATATTAATATATTTAATGCCTTTTTTATTATCTAATACTTTTTTATAGATCAATATTTACCTGGAAATATTTACATTTATATTTAAGGCATGAATATGGCCTAACTATCTTGCCAGCTCTTTGGCAGAATGTTAAGATTTCATTTGATCCCTTGTGGATCTCACGGAATAAAGTCCGCCCTAGACTGACGAGGACCATTGCCCGAAAGCATAGTCTCTAGGTGGACGCTTCACAGTTTGACAAACCTTCTGTTGTAGCTTTGTCATCGACCTAATCCCCTAGTTTGCGGAGGCGGTAAATAGATGGTGTCTAGTTTTAACGTCTATTTTGACAGGAGAGGTTCCCTTTATTTTATAGATTAATATCCTTCAAGGAAAATTATGATATAGAAATATAGTCTTTTTGAAAATTTGTATTTGAAATTTTTTTTAAATACATTTTTAAAATTGAATATGTACTTGCACTGAATAATTATAAAGGTTGTCCCAAAAGTTCGTGTTCTAAAAACGTTGTTTTTTCTTATTTCTTGGCGAATAATATTATTACGGAGAATACATAATAATACATAATACAAAGACATTATACATAACAGCGAATAATATTGGTATTTCAATTTTTTGCAAGTGTTTACGAACTTTCGGGACAACCTTGTATTTTGACACAAATATCAGGAATGTCACGTTTTCAGAGTTAAATAAAGAATCGCCAGTTGAGATAGTGTAACCAGTTTTTGAGTTCCTGATTTGTATTTCTTTATCATAAACTTGCACCCTTCAACTCTGGCCACCATATGCTCCTCTGGTAAAGAATTAGGCACTCAGCGAGATAATCTTTTATGGACCTCTTAATTTCCCAGTAGAATCACATTCAAATTTGAACTCATTTTCAAACATGTGGCCACTTTTAAGCGTAATTCGTGGATTTTTTCATTAATTTTAAAACCGTGTCTACATTTTACATTGAACCATCTGTTGATGTCCGGACCTTTTCCTTTTAAATCCAGAAAACTAATTAATAATTGTTGTAGAAGGGGAAATATCAGAGAAATTTTACTTCAAAGAATTTAAAAGAATCTTCATAATTGGCCTTTTCTGATATCATTGAAATTCATGGCTTGAAAATAACGTTTTTCAAACTCAATGACGTTTTAGAAGAATGAATCATTCGGTAGGGATAAACAATAGATTTCACATATGCCACATCTTTTACAAGAAGAAGCACTAATCCATTATTTTGAGAGAAGCATTGAGTAATATTGTAGCGTGGTTGATTTGTAAAACGAATGGGATAAGCTTATATTTTGATACAAAGAGCAGGGATGTCACGTTTTCAGAGTTATATAAAAAATCGCCCGTTGAGATAGTGTAAGCAGTTTTTGAGTTCCTGATTTGTATTTCTCTATCATAAACTTGCACCCTTCAACTCTGACCGCCATCTGCTCCTCTGGTAAGAATTAGGCACTTAATATGTCATATAGCTATATTTTGCGTGTAGATATAATTTTAAAGTAGACAGTTAGAGAGGATAAAGTTTGGTTGGGTTTACCTCTCCTCGCGTCTATTTTTTTCAACGCGACAATATAAACATTCGAGATAAACAGGGAAAGGCGAATTAATCGATAAAAAAAATAGAATTAACTCCTTTAGAGTAAGTAACGAAAATATCACAAAATCAAAATGAATTAATAACAGAATATTTTTATAGAAAGATGAGAATTATAATTTTGTGGAACTCTACATCAATATCTTAATCACTAAATGAGACCGAAATATAAACTTTGCGCAACGGTCACCTTGATATCAACCTTCAATGTGGTGTTATCCATGGCCACCAAAATAGCAAACAACTTGAGCAACTGCCAGTGTCAATCACTCACAAGCTAACAGTTCCTAACACCCAGTAGCTCCTAATCCTCCAGTATTTACAAAACATTCCTTATTACGAAAAATAAAGGAGCATTTTCTTATCGTACAACTAAATGTTGTTGATAGCTTGCGCCATCTATCGTAATAAATATCAACTATACGTTAAATTTTAATTATTCCAGAATTTACCAAATACCCATTCTTGATTTATCAACGAATAGTTTATATTTATTCCGATAGATGGCGCAAGCCATCTGCAACTTTCAGCTTCACGATAAGGATATGCCCTTCCTTTTTGCTTCTTTTATACACCTTATCCCAGTACAATATCAAATTTTGTACTATGCTCACACCATTCCACATTACGTTACAATCAACAATAACCCTCCCTGCCATAAATCGAGGATATTTCATCTATTTTACTATTAAAGATTGCGACAAAATAACACAGTTCTTTTTTTTTAATACAGTTAAACCTGTCTATAGCTCCCCCTCTTGGGACTCACCAGAATAGGTTGCTATAGACAGGTCACTTTTAATGTGAAATGTTTACATGTTAATGTTTAAAATCGGCCGCTATAGAGAGGAAGGCTCTATTTAGAGGGGACGCTATAGACAGGTTTAACTGTATTTCTTTATTCTCCTGGCGCCAACTCCTGTAAATTCTAAAGCTATTATGCATAATCAGAAAATTTCAATTTGAATTTAAAATATATGAAAATAATAATAATAATAATAAAATAGCTGCATTAGCCATGTTGCAACAGTATATGCATTTTACATTTTTAATTTAAAATCTATTATAGAATAATTATGAATATTTTTCTCTCTTTTTCATTATAATTATCACCCTTGTTATCATAATATTATTTCCTTATTATCCCCATTGTAAAATGTGAATACGATGAAGAAATACCACGCGCTAATTTAATATAATCAGCCCTCAATTATTTTTAAAAGCAATTGCTTTTTTAATCCAATATTTATATATCATAATCAATCTATTATATATACTCTTTATTAAGAGAAAAAAGGAATTTATAATTTAATTTCTCTTTAAATATTGTTTATATATATATATATATATATATATATATATATATATGTTGTGGTCTCGAAAGCCCACTAATAAGGGAGAAATATATTCTTCCCAGCTAGACAGTCAATCGGAACCGATACCGCTCAGTTTTTGCCGTCGATGGCCAAGTGGCTTCTCCTTTGTTAAAGAAGACAAGACAAACGATGGATTTCGGAAACAAGAAGTTCCCAAACAAAAACGATGAAAATAAGTTGATTCTTAAACCATGGGTGATTTGAGGTGTGCACAAGGTTTGTCTGGAAGTTGGTGACACAACTTGAAGTTGAAGGGAAATTCCCTAGCTTGAAGTCAGGACTGGACTGTGATTCCTGCTTATCTTCTGCTGATCTTTCAACTGTCTGCTGTCAAAACCTGACTGATCTGAGGGTCACTTGATTCGGGGGACTAATCAGATGGTGATACGCCACAAGAAAACAGTGGATCAGAAATCAATTAAACGTTGATTTAGCCTGTTCTGTGATATTTGGCCAACCCATTTTCTTGACAAATGAATAAAAGCCAACCACGAACGCGTTTCAGGCTGTTGGCCCACGTCACCATGGTACAGACTGTAACTCTACGACCAAAAATATTTTGGTCCCAGAAGTTTATTGAGAAATCAAGAAATGGGTATTAAAGGCAAAACTCGCGTAAATACACTAAACACGTGTGAAAAAATAATCTACTTATATATTTGCCTTATTCTGTCTGTTTGTCTGTTTGTCTGAAGCTCACGGATAGAATGCGCGCTCATTGGCTGCCAGGGAACACGTGTCCTCCCTGCCCCCCTCTAGACAACCCTGTTATTCAAAAACCATACATCCAATCGCCATGAAATTCGGGGGTATTATTAGGTATATCCCCGGAAAGGTTTTCGAAAAATAATTTCTTGAATATCTTGAATATCCTTAGAGTTATTTGCAGAATTGTAGATATAACTCGCAAGCAGCGCCGCCAGACGGTGATAGGCTTAAGCTTGCTGCTCCACCCCTGTTGACCTTGGGTCATCGTGTGAGTCACAGCATGATGCAACAAAAAACACTCTCTCTGGGGATTGCGGCGTCAACAACCTGTAAGTTTGCCTCTCTCATAAACCTGTCTATACAGACCACCCTGACTATAGCGACCACTCTAGACAACCCTGTTATCAGCTGCCTGTCTATACAGACCACCCTGTCTATAGCGGTCACCTTAGGCAACCCTGTTATCAGCAGTGTGATACATCCACCTGTCTATACAGACCACCCTGTCTATAGCGACCACTCTAGACAACCCTGTTATCAGCTGTGTGATACATCCACCTGTCTATACAGACCACCCTGTTAATAGCGACCACCCAAGTCAACGTTTTTAAAATATATTCGCACTCGGGTAAACCCCGGGCGTTGCCCGGGCCATTCGTCTAGTATATATATAATGCATAATGTGTATCAATTGATTTAAATTTCCTGGACATAAATTAAATAAATTTCTGGACACCGTAAATGCAACACCCTGAAAGAAACATACAAATAACATGAAATTTACAACATGCATTATCGGAGGTGAGAAATGCAAATGATTAGAATTTAAGCGAAGACGCACATCACGCGCGCCTGTGGCTCCACTTCAAAGCACTATTTAAGGCTTGAAAATTTCGAAGATTTCAAGTTCGACAATTGAGTTTTTCTTGTGTTTAAAAAAAAACGATCAATATCTCGTAAAAAACAGCGATCATATTTTGATCAAGAATCCGAGTTCGACAGAGGAAGGATAGTGGCCTACCGAGATTGTGGATTATCTTTCAGGGAAAATTGGTAGTCGTTGTTGGACGAAAACAAACAACTGTAATGCGGATATGTGATCGTTGGATGCAGGAAGGTACGACGGACCAACGTGTTCGATCGCATCCACCTCAGTGCACCACTTCACGTGCTGACAGCCAAATTGTGCACATGGCAGTGACAGATCGCTCAGTCACATCACGAACCGTAGCACAGTACATTCAGTCGGTAACGCATCATTCAGTGTCTGTGCGTACCATTCGATGCCGTTTACAGCAGAATGGTCTGTCCGCAAGACGTCCAATGCTTCGTCTACCCTTGACGCATAACCACAGACGTCTCCGCCACCAATGGTGCGAAGAAATAAGAATGTGGATGGCATAATGGAATGAAATTGTCTTTACTGACGAGTCACGCTTTGTCTGGAACACCACGATGGTCGGATTCGAGTCTGGAGACACCGTGGAGAGAGAATGCTGAACAGCTGCGTTATGCACCGCCAGACTGGTCCTGCACCTGGTATTATGGTATGAGGCGGTATTGGATATCACTCTCGCACTCCTCTAGTACGCATTGCCGGTACTTTAAACAGCCAACGCTACATCTCAGAGGTGTTGGAGTCAGTTGTCCTTCCTTACCTTCAGGGCTTTCTCACAGCCATATTTAAACAGGATAATGCGCGACCACACGTGGCACGTATTGTCCAAAGTTTCTTCGTCAATCGTCAGATTGAATTGCTTCCCTGGCCGGCTCGCTCTCCGGAACTTTCGCCGATAGAAAGCATGTGGTCCATGGTTGCTCAACAATTGACCCAGATTACATCCCCAGCTGCCACAATAGATCAACTTTGGCAACGTGTGGAATCTGCTTGGACTGATGTACCCAAAGAACACATTCAAAGTCTCTTTGAATCAATGCCGAGGTGTGTGGCAGCGGTGATCTCCAACAATGGCGGCTACTCTGGCTACTGATTCTGGCAGGAACCACACTTCGCAGAAGTCAATAAATTTAATCATTTGATACTTGGTCAACATGTTATTTACAATTTTTTTTTTTTGTGATATCTCTTGTCTTTCTTGGGGTTGCAATTTGGGTGGCCAGCAGTGTATTTAAAAAGGCTTCTGAAAATGAGTTTCTTTTTATTCATTTATTTTTTTATATCAAAAAGAAACAAATATCAGAAAGCTTTTTAAAATTTTTATAAATAATATGTATATTTTCTATTTATTTTCTATAAAGGTTGGCTACCAGAGATTTAGGTGGCATCGCTGCATAGCTTCCTGAAGTAGGGTGTCAACCGTTTATTGAAAATGTTTTCTTATTGCTTCTTATTTCAGTTCTGCCGCTGGGTCCATTATGCAAAGAGTTCCTAATTATCCAAAGGTATTTGATATCATTCTCCGACACCGTCATTAAAATTACTTCAGAATCTAGGATCTCTCCTTAAAGGGATAATCCTGGTCACGGCACTTTTTTACTTGACTCTCACCCTGGAGGCCCGGGTTCGATTCCCTGCGTGGGAATCTTTTGGGCTCGAAAATCATGCACTTTGGCAAGTAGTCCGTAAAACCATATTCTCTTTCTCTTAAATGGATAGCAGTGTCCCATCAAGTCCTACCAAACCGTGTCTTAGAATAGCCATTAGTCCATTACTTATATCCTCTCATCTGGGAGACATTTACCATCATCCCCCCTGACCTGCAGGGCTGGGTCTTCGGGCGAGGCCTGGATGACGCCCTGGCCATCCTTGCATCTGCCAAGACGTGCATCTATAAGTATTATCTAAACATTGAACTGAGAGCGGTTCAAATTGATCCTGCCCTTGTCTGGAGGAGGACTCTCTCTAGATGGAGGAGTCTCTCTTCCTGAGAACAATTTTATATATATTTTATCACCAAATTGTAAATAATCACATTTACTTTGTTTAATTTATCTTTGATTTTGTAACAATTAACTTAGAGTGTCAATAAAATATATTGAATTGGCTATTACTTATATGTGATAAGTTCTGCCAATAATAATCTTCTATGTGATATATCTCTTCTCACAGAAGGAATTAAATCTCCCGTGTTTCCGATAAAATATCTGTGGATTGAGTTCGTCTAACTCCTTTATCCAAGAACATGATGAATTCTACAGATTATACCATACATTTCTTTCTTTTGTACACAGTTTTTTTTCTCGATATTTTTCCTCTCTCTTTCTTCTTGTTAATATCATATGACTATTCTATTCACGGTCATGTAATGATAAATGTAAAGGCATACATGACAGCGCAAGTGTCCCTAGGGAGACATAGCGCTTTAAATTGAAATAAATAAATACCATACATTCTGTTCTCATTTAGAACCAAAATGTCAAGTTAAAAACTTTTAGAAATTGGTCTCATCTGAACTTGATACTTATTGTGAGGGGTCAGCCTATAAAAACAATATAGCGCCAAGTGTTACATACAGTATTTCTAATACGATATAATGCGGCTTATGATTGTAGAACGACATTTGAAAATTATCCCGCATGTGTTTCTTTTGAACGAAAAATCAAAAATCATTTTAAGGAGAAATCCCTGTACACTCTTATTTTTCCATTTATCATTACTCTTCACAATTTATCCTTTCATACTTCATCCTTAAGGTTAGAAATAATCTCTATTTATCCTTAAAATAAATTTCTATTTTTCGTTCAAAAGAAACACATGCGGGATAATTTTCAAATGTCGTTTCTATTTAATTCTGCTGTCCTAAAAGCTTATGTGCATAGTTTTCTTAAATATAATTTCTAAGATCCCACCCTTCATTGCAGCATATATATAAGCAAAATCGTCCACTTAGAGCTATAAGAAGCGGTCTGGTAGATTAAATTGGTGAAACCGCTGGGAAGATTCACCACTGATGAACCAAGCCCTCCCAATATTTTTTCATCGCAGTAAGGACAGTAGAAGTTTGTTTTATGTTTAAAATAAACTTTCGTGGTTTAATGTTTCTATCTATTATACAACGGGAGTAATGGCTGTACTTGAAAGTATACAAAACTGCTGTGATCCTTGTCATTAAAGGCCCCAACTGTTTTTCTCTCTTAGCGCTGAAGATATTTAGCTAGATAGTGGAAATATGAAAGAATAAAAGTCTAATGGAGGGCAAAATAGCTTTCTAAATTTCCCCCAAATCTTCAGGTTTAGTCTTTGCTTCTTTTCCCTCAAATGATTGATTTTACCCTAAAACGTCCCTGTTCAACGTATGGGCATAAAATGGCAAAATGTATTTTCTTTAAAATATTTCACAGCAACTAGGTTATTTACATTTCCGAGTTTTATGTCACTATTTAAGGTATATAGAATAATGTCTCGCATTCTGCACACACAAATTATCTGAATTCACTTTTTAAGCTGCGGCATACTCTCTATTGTAATGAATATTATTATATAAAAGATTAACAAATTAATTGACTTGTAGAAAGGTTTTGTAGCCGTAAGAATTATTAGATTGCCAACATGAGTATTATGATTTTAGAAGCTACGCAAATAACAAATACAAAACTTTATTGTAGCGGTAAACAAACTAAGCCTAACTCTCACTCGCTTCTTTATTCTCCAGGGGTGCCAAATCTTTACGGCGCGCTAGCTAAATCGTTGAAATATATGAAAAGACATTTAATGATTTCGCTATATACATATATATAAAGCAAAATTTATAAATATAATTTTAAAACCATAAATTCTTATAATAGATCTTTAAATATTCATACTTATATAGAGAAAAAGATCAAGTTATTTCCAAGTCTCAACAATTTTCTCTTGAAGTTTTATCCCAAATCCTGAACGATTAATTTTTTACGGGTTTGTTCAGCAATTTGCTTTGCTTCTAATAACATATTTTTTCTTTAGCTCAGCTTTTTTTAATCTTATTTCGTTGCTAGTCAACCAATAAATACTAAGAGAAGTAAGATTCTACCTTAGGATAATAAGAATAGCCATTTTAGGTAGTTCAACCATCAAGTTTTCTAAGTCTCTCAAACGAGATTTCAAGAATGCCATAGGTAGAGACGGATCAATTCTTTCTCTATATAGAGATTATTTTTCATTAGTTATCAAAAATTTGCTCTCTAACAAAGAATGAGCTACACTTAGACGTTGTTGCTTCTCGGGGCACGATGCGGACGTGGAGGTCTGTGTGAGGTCATCCTGCATATCCAGCCTCTTCCCAAGAATCCTGCATTGTCTGTGGCTCCAATGATCTGTCACTGGCCCACCGGTACTGTTCATGTCCACGCATGCTACTCGCATCCTGGAGGCCTTCAACATCATCCAGCGACCTGCAAAGTTCGCTCTTCGAACAAAGGATGAATAACTACGCCAACGCAATTCACGGGTCAACAAAGTCATCCATCTACAAGTTCTTCCTGAATCTTGAAGTGAGGAGAGATAACGAAGATCCCTGATCATCTAGAGGAGGACTCTTCGGGGTTGGGAAATCCTCCTCGAATCTAGACATTTGTAAATAGTCGTGTGTATAGAATTTCTCCATAACCTATATCTCGAATTTATCTGTATACTTTACCATTGACGGGTGTCAATAAATTATTATTTTTTCATTAACAAAGTTTTCTTAAAATAACCCTCTAGTCTTCCAAAGCCATCTTACAGTCTTGTATATATAAAGATCAGAATAAGGCTCAAATCTTGCCAGTGAAACTTGATTTAGATTATGTCGACTCATAACCTATACCACCAACTTGACTTGTTTTAAAAAATCCACGCATCCCAGCGAACTTTGTTCAACTATTCTATCAATTCGAACATTAAACATGAAGAAATTTACTTCCTACGGTACAGTCACTAGATATATTTGCTAATGCCAGAGCTGATTTATTTCATAATCTTCAATTTCAATATTATGATGCATAGCGCGCCATCTATTATGAATATTCGAAACTATTATAGACGCGTATGATTCTTTTGAAAATTAAAAAAATTTCTACTGCCCTTACTGCAATGAAAAAATTAAAGGGAGGGCCTGGTTCACCAGTGATGAACCCTCCAAGCGGTTTTGCCAGTTTAATCTACCATACCGCTGTTATATTGCATATTTTGGAACTTCCTTTTATAGTGATACTGTGACGATACTGTTGTTAGACTCTTGGAATGGGTATTTTAGATTAACTATGGACATAAGCTTTGAGGACAGCAGAATCTACTTATATATTTGCCTTATTCTGTCTGTTTGTTTGTCTGTCTGAAGCTCACGGATGGGATTTTTCATAACCATCGGTGGTTCAGTGGTAGAATGCTCGCCTGCCACGCGGGCGGCCCGGGTTCGATTCCCGGCCGATGCATTTTTTTTTTTTTTTACAATTTTTAAAACTCATTTATATATTATACAAGAATGACATCTACGGCGCCAATTTATAATTGTAACGAATAGTATTTGAATAAAAGCATTTAATCGGGTAAAACCCGGGCGTTGCCCGGGTCATTCGTATGTAATAATTGTATAAACGAATGCAAGACAAAATCACCGCGAATGTTTCTTTTTTTTTAAGGCAATTTCTTTTTAAGGCAATTATCGTTATTTATCGTTAATTTTTGTTTCGATTTTATTGAAAAAAAAACGATATTGTGCCTTTAAAAAATGATCTTTATTACTATGCAGTTTTCTATTTAGTCAATATACCTAAGTTCATGTTGCAAATATAATTATCTCTATCGATTTAGTAGGTGAAATGCACAAAAAAAAAATCGACATGATGAAATCTTTATGAAAATTCACATTTTTATTTTTATATTTTCAAGACACACACAGTTTGGGGCGGGACGTTTCACAAGAGAGACATCCACGGCGCCAATTTATAATTGTAACGAATAGTATTTTAATTAAAACATTTTAAAAACACACAGTTTGGAACGGGACGTTTCACAAGAGTGACATCCATGGCGCCAATTTATAATTGTAACGAATAGTATTTGAATTAAAACGTTTTTAAAATATATGCGCACTCAGGTAAAACCCGGGCGTTGCCCGGGCCATTCGTCTAGTTACATATAATTATAAATATATGAATATTTTCCATTGCAGTGAGGGCAGTAGAAATTGTTTAATTTTCAAAAGAATCATACCTTTCTATAATAGTTTCGATTTTCAATATTGTCTGTTTCTTTATCTATAGAATTATCATTGAATAGAGAAATGTATTTATTATCCTGTAATGTCTCTATTCAATCCGTGGTGAATTGTCTCCAACATTTCCATTTTCACCACTCCATCAATTATTTCTTCAACAAATACTGACCGAGTATATTTCCTCCATAAATATAGCACGTAATTTATTTTTTGCTCGCCCATAATATGTTTTTTATAAATTTCGAACATGAAAAATACATTTATTTCTGTTGTGTTTTAACTTTAAAAGCACACAAAAAATATAATAAACTTGAATTTGTTTATTCAAGTATCAAAAAACAAAGCTTTACATATAGAACAAATAATAATTAAGAAGAAGAAAGAAACATTTTAGGAAAAGGCATAAACAAAACAAAAGTACTGGTCAAAAAGAAACATTTAAAATCACAGATTAATATCTTCAACACTTCCCCTTAATCAGATTTCAAATGTTCCTCATACCCAGTAGATATTTGAAGATTCATTTAACTGCTTCCCAGTCATATATTGTTAGTGCTGCAAGTTTTCGAGAAACTTTATTCAGTGCAAAAGTGATATCGGTTCTTGTTAAGCAGCTCAGATGCATCAGACTACCATTCGCTTCACGAAAGGGAACATTTTCTAGAATCTCTGCTTCCCCAGGAACAGTAGAATTATCAGTTGGTGTTCCCACTTTATTCGCTTGAGACATATTGAATTTCTCAAGAATTCTTTTTATATATGCCTTTTGATTTATAAAGATTGACCCATCCTGTTGCCGCTCTATCTCAATACCCAAAAAGTAATTTAATGGTTCACTTGTGATCTTAAATGAAAACATTAGTTCATCAAGAAATTCTTTGACTTCCTGTTCATTTGTACCAGCAATGATTCCATCATCAACATATATGGCAATAATGAGTAGATGATCATTTGTTTTTCTGAAGAATAAACAGGGGTCAGCTGTATTTTCCTTCAGACATCTTTCTTTCATGAAGTTGACTATTTTCTGATTCCAGCATCTTGGTGACTGTTTAAGTCCATAGAGACTTTTCTTCAATTTCCATACAAGATCTGTTCCATTGTTGAATCCTTCAGGTTGTTTGATATAAATTTGATCTTGTAAGTCTCCATAGAGAAAGGCTGTCTTTATGTCAAACTGTACCAATTTTAAGTCTTCATTAGCAGCAATTGCTAAAAGAGTTCTTATGGTGTCATGTCTTGCCACAGGACTAAATGTTTCTTCATAATCTATACCCTTCTTTTGTGCAAACCCTTTTGCCACCAGTCTTGCCTTATATCTTGTAATCTCTCCTTTAAAATTCAATTTGGTTTTTAATACCCATTTACAATCAATTGGTTTTTGGCCAGGTGGTAATGTTGTGCATTCGTATACATCATTTTCCGTTAAAGAATTCATTTCTTCATTCATTGTTTCTTTCCAAAATTGTGCATTTGGAGAATCCATTGCTTCTTTGTATGTCTTGGGTTCAAGACCTTCTGCAATATTTATTTCAGCATCAATATACCTTTGAGGTTTTGATATATTTGATCGATCTCTTAGATTGTATACGTCTGATGTTTGAACATTGCTTTCAATTTTCTCAATATCTTGAGTATCATTTTGTTCATCAATCTGATTACTTGAAAGTTCCTTATTTCTCTTTTCAATATCAAGGCTAAATGTTGGTATAGTTTCCTTGAATATTACATCCCTACTTGTGACAACTTTGTTTGAGTTCGGCATCCAGATTCGATACCCATCCTTGTTACTGCAATAACCAACTAAAATACCTTTTTCGCTTTTGGCATCTAACTTTCTTCTCTTTTCATCAGGCACATGAACAAAACATTCAGTTCCAAATATTCGAAGATGATCAACTGCTGTTTTTTTATCAAACCATAGTTCATAAGGTGTCTTTCCCTCAATTTGTGTTGGTCCTGTTCTATTCAAAACATATGTAGCAGTATTAACTGCCTCTGCCCAAAGCTTTAGGCTCATATTTTTGGCATATATCATTGAACGAGCTGCTTCTATTAAAGTCCTGTTTTCCCTTTCCGCTGAACCATTCTGTTGTGGAGTATATGGCATTGTGATCCTATGATTAATACCACACTTGTTTGTAATTTTTGAGGTTTCTTTATTTACAAACTCCTTTCCTCCATCTGTGAGAATTTCTTTCACTATATGTCCAGTAGTCTTTGTTTCCAAGAGAAATTGTTCTAGCTTTTCAATGACTTGTGACTTTTCTTTTAGGAAATACACTGATCGGTATTTTGTAAAATCATCTTTGAAACACACAAAGTATCTCATCCCTCCTTTCGAAACCTCCTGCATAGGGCCACATACATCTACATGAATTAAGTTTCCAGGTTGAGTAGAAGCATATTGTTCTCTTGATCCAAAACTCAGTCTATGTTGTTTGCCATAAATGCATGCCTCGCAAGGTTCATTGTCCATGACTGCATCTATTCCTTGTTCTTTAAGCCATTTTTGAACATGCCTTTTATTTTGATGTCCAAATATTTCATGCCATAGTTGTAGCATATTGACATTTTGGGTTTTGGCTAAATTGACTTCTGCAGCATTTTCAGGTTTGATACTTGTTATTAACATACCATGCAAGCCTCCTGGTAGTCTTTTCCCTTCTATAATAACTTCTCCAGTTGTTGTCTTAAAAAGTTTACAACCTTTTTTATCCATTTTCATTTCAAACCCTTTATCCAATGTGGACTGTAATGACATCACATTACGACTGAAATTGGGAACATACCATACATCAGTTAGGTAGTGAGTTTGCCATTTACCTTTTACACAAGTTTCAATTGTTATAGTTCCACTTCCATAAGCTATCAATTTTTCATTACTTCCAACTTTAACAGTCTGTTGGGTAGGAAAATCCTTATAAGAAGTATAAAAACTTGCATTTCTTGTAATGTGGTTAGTAGCTCCTGAGTCACCAATCCAAATGTCTTCATCTTGTTCATTGAATCTTTCACTGATTAAACTTTCACTTAATTTTGAATTAAGTTTTAATTTAGTTTCATCCTTTTCTTTTTCCTTTAGTTTCTTCTGTTTTGCATACCTACAATCTTTGGCCAAGTGTCCTTTTCTATGACAAAAGTAACATTCTCTTGTTTCTCTTGTTTTCTGAAAATTTTCATTACTTTTGGTAACTTTTCCTTTCATATTTTGCTTATTTTCATATGCATTTGCCATTAGTGCTGTCGAACTTGATGCGCTGCATTCATCTCGCTGTTGAATTCTTATTTCGAGTAACCGAAGCCTTTGTGTGAGATTGTCTACAGAACGTTCTTCTTTAGACACTGATTCCCAAACACTTTTAAAATCAAAATATTCATCAGGCAAGGTGTTTATGATTCTGCACATCAGCATGGATTCTGGCAATTTCAAATTTTCTTGTTTAGTAAGTTCATTTTGCATATCATTCCATAAACTTTCTAATTTTGAAATGTGCTTTGAAATATCATCTGTAGGATCCTTCTTAAAATTAAAGAATTGATTATAGAGCATGTCTAATCTTTGACCAGAGCTTTGCTCATAGACACTTAACAATTTGTCCCACATATCTTTAGCACTTGAGCAGGGAATGATTAGTTGACTTACATCAGGCATCACACTTGTTGTAAATAGCAATTGGGATATTGCATCTTCACTTTCCCATTTTACATATGCCTCTTTTTCTTCATTTGTTTCTTGTTTTATTGGCTTTCTATATGTTCCATCAACAACGCCTATTACTTTGTTTATTGTTAAAAGCAATTTTATATTTTTCTTATATTCTGGACAGTTTATTAATCCTTCCAATTTGGGAATATTCATACCCATTTTAATATTATCCATTCCAGCCATTGCTAATATAAATTTTGACGTGATAAACAAAATAGAATTCTTTTTAGGCTTACCGTTGCTTCGTTTTTGTTATATTTCGCAGTGAATGCGTGGTTGGGCCCATAACCTGTTGTGTTTTAACTTTAAAAGCACACAAAAAATATAATAAACTTGAATTTGTTTATTCAAGTATCAAAAAACAAAGCTTTACATATAGAACAAATAATAATTAAGAAGAAGAAAGAAACATTTTAGGAAAAGGCATAAACAAAACAAAAGTACTGGTCAAAAAGAAACATTTAAAATCACAGATTAATATCTTCAACAATTTCAATAATAAATAAATTACAAGTATAGCGATGGGAGATAGGGTCCAATTTTTTATTTATTATTCAAGGCTAATGGGTTTTTAAACAATGGCGATCGCCATTATTTTGTCTCGCCGACATTTTCCTTTGTAATAAAACATTTCAGCAGATAATAAAAATGGCAATACCTCTTTTTATTTGATCAAAAAAGTAAATAGATGATCATATTTTTTTATAGAATATTTATTTATATTATTGAGGTAAATATACTTAGGGAGATAATATGATTACATCACTTCATAGGTAATAAAAATAATTCTTTGTCACGCTAAGGCGTAGCGCCGTGTTGCGTCTGCTTTTCTGTGACGTCAGCGACACGTACCGTCTTTGATTATGACAGGAAGAACCTGTTTCCATCCATGTTTCACTGACAAAAGCAGTAAATTTTACATTTCTGAATGTGAAATCGTTTATTTTGATAGTGTATTCAGTTAAATAACCGTCTAATTCTCTTTACTTTAATGGAACTTTTACAAGAAGCTATAAAATCTACGTCGAATTCTCATGTAATTTATCCAAAAAGGAGAAATATACATTGATAAACCAGATTTTGAAATTAAAAAAAAAAAACGGTTTTTTTTAAGGGTGAAATATCAAAAATAGAGATGAACATCCTGGGTCCATAAGCTGATTATTATTTAAATCTGACCTGAAGTCGGAATTTCTTAACAATTTGACGGCATTGCAGAGAAGAGATTAAAATCAACTCCCAAGAAATTATCCTTCTGGACTCTTAAAGACTTATTATGGCATTTTTTAAGGCGCCGTATAAGGCGCATTATATTGCCTTATAATTAATTTATGTCTAACTGGCTTTGTCCTTATTGAGGAAGAGCTTTGCCCGATGCAAATATTTATATGTAATTCTACCGTCCTAAAAGCTAATATCCATAATTTTCTTGAATACAATTTCCAAGACCCTACCCTTTAGTTGTTGTTGTTGTCGTGTCCAAAGAAGAGTCTCAGATGTCTCCATGCATCTCCATCACAGCAGCAGCAATATCCACTATCTCTACCCTTTAGTGTATCATTTATAAGCAGATTCATCTAATACAGTATTAAAGCTCTAAAAAAGCGGTTTGGTAGATTAAATTGGCGAAACTGCTGGGAGGGTTCACCACTGATCAGCCAAACCCTCCCAATATTTCTTTCATCGTAGTAAGTAGAGTGGAAGAGAGAGAGAGAGTTTGATTTAGGTGTAAATGGAACATTCGTGTTTCAATGCTTTCATTTCAGATACTAAGAGTGATAGAGTTCTATATAAAATGAAGGTGCTTTTAAAATGATGTTGCTTAAGGATAAATGAATAAGGGGAGTAAGGAAGAGAGAAATGTAGAGTATATAAAAGGATGAATGTGAGAAAACAGAAAGAAAAATAAATCTATGGTGTGTAAAATGATAAGTAAGGGGGAAAAGGAGAAGAGGGGGTGATAAGGTGGGATGGCCAAACTTTGAGGACTGAATGTAGTAATGATTACTGTAACTTGAGGAGGCCGTTTTTTGATAACGTTGATGGTTTCTGAACAAATCGCTTCTATGAATGTGGTAATCTTCCTATCACGATCAGAGTGGATGAATGTGACGTTTCTATTTGTATTGCCAGCTCTGGACATTCTCAGATGTGATCATCTTCTGTCTTTTTTATTATTTGTCTAAAATTTCAGTATCTCTTGTCAGTAACTCGATAGAAATGGGGTCTATTAATTGTTTATATCGTAGTTTTTTGTTTTTAAGCTCTTCAATGGTTGAGGAAAAATGTTTAAAATTGCGATCCTCTCTCTTGAGACCTCGGTTCCCCATGGATCCTTGGAATATTCGACCAAATTCTGGTCCAAGATGACTAATGTGGCAACGGCACCCATTTTCCAATGAAGAGGGCCTCGCCAACAACAATAATTGACACTTTAAAAAAGCCTATTAAAGTTTTTGTTTGTTTGATGAGGCCATTTTGGCTCAGGCATCTGCATCTTCATTTACTTGTATTCCTGCATGTCCTTTTACGCATTAAAAAAAATGTTCGGACACGGGGCTTCTGTGAGGATTTTGTTTACAAAGGGATATCTCGGCGTTAGATTCCAATGGCTTTAATGAGTGATTTAATGTCGCTGTGTGCGATTGTTGTCGGGTTTTCCCTGATTCGCCGCATACTCTTTTTGTCCCTTAAAACAAGGTGAGGCAGCTACTTGAGAACAACATGATGTCCAGGGGAAAATGAACAGAAAAAGAAAAAATAGCATTTATTACATATTAAAGTTTTATATAGATCAACACATATATCCCTAAAGGACGACATCATCCAATGAACCCGCCATCAGCAGCAATAACAGCTTCTATACGCTGTCGAAACCGACTGTAGGCAGTAATGAGTGGGTCTTGGGAATGTTTGCCATTGCATACTCTATAGTAGTTATGAGAATGGGAACGGTGTTGTGGGAATGACTATTGGAGTCCCTTTCATCTACCTCAGACACGTAATAATCCAGCGGTTTGATATCTGATGAGCTGGGGACCAAACGTTAGGCGTGACATGGTCATGAGAATTCTCGACCATCCATTCTTGGGTTGTTCTGGCTGTATGAGATGGTGCTGAGACTTGTTGAGAAACATACAGCCTCCCACGTGCTACAATAGCGATCCAAAGCTTTACAACTGTGGCTAACACCTCGATGTAAGCAACGGCCTTGACTCTGCTGGAACCTGGAGTAAAAAAATGTGGAGGCATCACATCACCTCCACTACTAACAACACCATGAACCATAAATGATGCTGGAAACTTGGTATGCATGACCGTAGGTACCTCCTCAGGGTTTTTACACAGCTACCGATCATTTTTGCGATTTATCTTCTGGGCTCTCTCTCTCTCTCCCTCCTGAACAAAGTTCTTCTCGTCTGAAAAAAAAAACTAATCATTCCTGGCTCCTCGGGATATTTGAGCTTGTTCTGAAGGCGCTTGGCTCCGGTCAAGTGATTCACCTTTGCTCTTTCGGACATGAATTGTCCTCTCCGCATCACGTATGATTTGTAATGGAGGTCTTCTTGAGCCACACGTCGGTTGGTAGCCTCATCAACCTGCAGCTCTCTGGGAAAGTGCCCTCATTGACTTCCTAGAATCTTAACCGATGGCAGCTTGGACACGGCTTATAAAGTCGGGCATCCTGATACTGTCAGAACGTCGACAATGTCGTTTCCTTTGCGAAACTTCCGCCACCTCATCCTTTGCTGCTCCCAATTATTTCCGAACTTTGAAAACGATTGATCGAGCCACTTTAAAGAATGCAGAAGTTTTTTAATCGGTGTGTCCTGCAGCCAAGGAGACAATAACTGCGTAAGAGTAGGTTCTGCCATGTCTACCTACAATAGGAAAAATATATATATTACTACAGAGAGGGTGTTCACACTTATAGGAAACAAGTTTTATTAGAAAATATTAAAAATTAACAACATATTTGAAATTTTGCAAATGTTCTATTTGAAAGCCTTTTTGCTTATTTACAGAACGGCACCTGATTTTCCACAATAGCAGACACTTTCTGATCATGGTCATACTCAAAAGATCCCTTTCTCTCTTTACCACTTTCTAGATACATTCAATTGTCCTAGGGTGTCTCTTTCCAAGGGCTCTTTTAAAGCATCCAAAAATGCAAAAATCCATCGGGGCTAAATCAGGAGATTTTACAGGGGTTCTGTTCTTTGGAATAGTGTTGATTCCTGTTCTTTGCCTTGGATCTTTCAAATAAGCTTGGGTTGAAGATGAGGTATGACTTGTGGCGTTATCATGGTGAAACCAGACTTTGTTGCTCTGTTTTCCATAGATAGAGGGAATATCATTTAAAAATATAGGTTCTAAAATGTTGTTTTGATAGTACTCCGAGTTTATTTTGGCATTTCTTTCAACTTTTCTTATTTTTAATTTTCCTTCATATGATATACCGCATGCCACCATAAATCCTTTGGGGTAACTTTCGGCACATTCCTTCATCCAAATTGGCCTAGATTCTTCCACCCTTTTTTGATAGTATATAGCTATTTTTCTGTCACAATCGGTTAAATATACCCATGCTTCGTTATATGTGTAACAATAAATTTCCATCTATCAGCAGCCAAGAAATTTTCATAAAAATATCTGCTGATAGTGTGTCGCTGACGAATATGGCTCTGAAACAATTTGTGAACCGCATGTTTTTTTGTAGCTTTTAGGCCTAAATCTTTATTTATTATTTTATTTATTGTTGACACTGATGCTCCTATTAATTTGGCTATATCTCTTTGTGGCATAGGATTTTCTTTTGTAATATATTTTTTCACTCTTTTGACAGTTGCAGGATTTCTCATAGATATAGGGTGATAATCTTTTGTCCATTTCTCTGTAGGTGCTTTGAATAAAAACTTGATATTTTTGTCGTGAATAATATTAAAAATACCTTTTTTTAGAAATGTTGATATCATCTTGTTTGCATTTTTTAATTATGTCCAAATAGGTAAGATTAGCTCTGGAAAGTGGTAAAGGAAGAAAGGGATTTTTTTAGTATGACCATGATCAGAAAGTGTCTGCTATCGTGGAAAATCAGGTGCCGTTCTGTAAATAAACAAAAAGGCTTTCAGATAGAACATTTGAAAATTTTCAAATATGGTGTTAATTTCTAATATTTTATAATAAAACTTGTTTCCTATAAGTGTGAACACCCTCTGTATAACACACAGGAAAGTGTTACATCTATATTGTGTGTTCTCAAATAGCAGTCGCCTCCTGTATATACAAAAGCAGCTGATAAAATAGCTTGGAAGATTATTAGATACCCAAAATATATGTTTAATTGATTGCAGATAAACTCACAGAAAATTATACACTGAGTTTCCCAACGTGTGCGGTTGTCGATTCAACAATAACAGTAACAATGCCACAAAGATATAACAGGTGAAGTACAGTAGCTGTCGTAGTACGCCATCCTTTATTACGCCATGTCGGAAGGACACAGCGCGCGTGGTGGCAATGACCCCGGACAGTTATGAGAACATCGCGGAGTCACGCCGAGGTCAGGACGCGCCAAGGTGGGAGAGCTTCCACGGCAGCGACAATTTCTTCACCTACTCAACAATTATGTCTTATTCCATTGTCGCTTTGGTTTCATTTTACGACATGGTGACATATGTGGAATTCTGGTGGTAGGTATCTACGTTTTCGTGGCCTGAATTTAGCACTACTTGCCATTTTCTTGCATATATGTAGCACTACGAGCTTCATGCCTAGACCCCAGAATATCTCTTACACGGTGATAATGAAAGTTTACCAATGGAACATCTTGTCGGATATTCATTTTTCACGTTGAAATGTAAACTAAAATATGTTTAATAGACTAAAGGGAAAAGATATCCGCATTGCCACGTTTTAAGAATATTTCATCATGTAATTTTAACAGAAAACAGAGGTAAGTGTACATATTCGAATAAATTAAATGGATTACAAGTAGTGAGAATGAACATTTCCTCCTTCCATAGACCGGCCATCAGGTGCAAGAACTAAAGGTTGTTCAGGCTTATGGGCACACTACAAACATTTACATGGAATGTGAAAGTCTCACATGGATCAACTGAGATATTGGGGAACACACAAGCTTGTACTAGCCCTACACCTCTCAACTTCCGTACTCACCGCGCACAAACATGCGTCGTTGATAATTCTTCTACACATTACATATTTACATATTAAAAACAATAGAGAAAAATTAAAAACCTGACCCACTTATTTTTGATTTTTTCTATTGTTTTTTCATGTTTTAAGCGTATTTACGCAAATTTGGCCTTAAATACCCATTTCTTGGTTTCTCAAGAAGCCTCTGGGACCAAAAATCTTTTTGGTCGCAGTGGTACAGCCTACTCCACGCTGACGAGCGCCAACAGCGCGAAACGCGTTCGTGGATGGCTTTTCTTGATTTATCAAGAAATTGGGTTGGCCAAATATCAGGGAACAGGCTAAATCAATGTTTAGTTGATTTCTGTTCCACCAGATGGCACTCTGCCTTCTGTAAAGCACATGTGCTCCTGGTCAGGATAGGCTCTCTTTATTTTTAATATTTACATATGTGAATTCATGCACATAATCCTTACATTCATTTTGTATTGGAATATTTTCATTCTTTCAATATTTCGTGTGGCTATACCTGCGCCAAACTCCCTCGAGGAACAAAATTGACTTGGGAGACTGGCGTGGAGTTCTTTATTCAAGCAAACTCCAAAGTGACCTTTCAAGGAAAGTTTTGTTCGTTGAGGTAGTTTGACGTGCGTATAACCGATTAATTTAACGGATTAATAAAACTATATCGATCCAAGATGAGCCTTTTTATAATAAATGAATATGGATTGCCACGTTTTAAAACCAAATACATATACAGAGGGTGTTCAATTTTGGAAAGAACGGTTTTGGAACGCTATAGCTGGCGAGAGAAGCGCGCGATTCAAGTGATATTTATTTATTCGAAAGAAGAAGCATTGATTTATATTTCATGGAAAATCGATTTTTAAATATTCGAAACGCCGAAAATTATGAGTGACTTTGTAAAAAATTACGTTTACAGACTTTCCGAGGGGAAAAAATCGTTTATCCTTTTTATTAAAATTATGAAAGAATATTTTTTTTTGCCATTTCTATATGAATGCATATGTTAAATAATGAAATTATACGAAAAAATCCTTTTAAAAAAATGTGCCTGAAAAAACATTCAACTCCAACCGAAAGAAAAATAAAGGAAATGTTTGTCCGAGAGAATCCACCTTCTCAAAGTAACATTTCCACAATAACCAACGTACCACTTTCTACCGTTAACCGTATTAACAGGTGAATGTTCGGTTTAAAAATACGTAAAAAGGCGAAAGTTCATGTTCTCAAGCCGCAACATATCGAGGAACGCAAAGTCTGCAAGGGTCAAAGCAAAAGGCTCTTTATGAAAAGTACCTGGCAAGTAAAAATTGACGAATGTTGATACACTGGACGAGGCATGGTTTTACCTCAATGATAGCAAACAACCCTGTGCCAAATAAAAGCCTCTCAGAACTGAGTCAAGCAATGCAAAGAAAGTTTCTCAAAGGATTTCATGATCGTTTCAGGTTTCTATTACAATGGGAAGCTTCCTATAAAGAAGGTGAACCCAAATGTCAAGATAACTTCTAGTTCTCCTGTTGAAGGGCATGTTGGCACGAAATCTAGAGAAATAAAAATAGTAAAGAAACTATGGATTGCTTGTTAATTTCATCAAATTGTAAAGTCCGCGATGAACATGTACTAAAAATGAAGTTTAAAATATGTTATTTGGACCATTCAACTAATGCGGACTTTGGGAACAATTCTACAAACTAAACTATAACAGGCTTTAAATTATAATTATTTTTTTTTGCTCATCCCTAGTACACGTGATACAGGCCATGATAATCATGGTGGGTAGAAGTAGGCGACTGCTTTTACTGTAAGTGCACCACGTGTCTACACATGTGAAAAGCAGTTCGACGTTGCACTTACAAATGTGCCAGAGCGCCGTTTGGGTACTTGCACTCGCTGATGGGGTTGGACTTTTGCAAGAATCGGGGGCCATTGGAGCATTTTTTTTTTTAAATCAGAAAATGTGCCCAATGCGGGTATCGAACCCGGGTCGTACCGGTCGAAAACCGACGGTTTAGACCATCCTTCCACTGACCCCCCACAAGTAAATGTATCTAACAGATAGAAAAAAAGTCTTAGCACCTTATAGTTTTGAATGTATTTAAACTCTGATATCTTCCCTATAATAGATCTAAGCACAAAAGAGAGATGACCAACTTACAATTATAATTAAATGGATGGAACAAGTTAATTGTAAAAGGAAGACGTATTTTGATTAACGAAAC
Organism: Cordylochernes scorpioides; assembly: GCA_030710605.1. Taxonomy (NCBI): domain Eukaryota; kingdom Metazoa; phylum Arthropoda; class Arachnida; order Pseudoscorpiones; family Chernetidae; genus Cordylochernes; species Cordylochernes scorpioides. The sequence goes on from CP092870.1 coordinate 12,090,051, forward strand.
AAACCAAATCTTCTGATTCACACTAATTAATTATACCTACTTCATTGTGTATGACCATCTTTCTGACGTGAGTTAATTTCCTTAAAAGAAATACGATACCGAGCAGTGGTAATCTCTATCTTTGAGACACAATAGAAAAACATTTAAAGTAAAAAAACAATATATTTTCCTTGTTTGGTGAAATCGCCGAAAATTACGTTATTTTATTCTTCTTGCAAGGTCTTTGTAAATAAAATAAAAAAGATGTTAATTAGAGGTATGTTTAGGTTTTTGTTGAGATCATATAGAGATTCTCTACAGATGGAGGTTGGCATTCTATTTAGGAAGATCTAGCAGAGATCGAGAAACACAATCGAGAGAACAGTTACCGATCATTCCTGTACAATGGTAGGTAGCCTCTTAAATTTGCTACAAGACTGGTTTATATTGCCACGTGGAAAATTAGGGAAGACAAAAACTTCAGGAGGAGACAGCAATTTATTTCAGGCAAGGACAAACTATGAATGGTAAGCAAAAGATAAGCCACGAGGGAAATTTACAGAGAGTAGCAAAATATAAACATAAAAATGACCACTCTGTTAATAAAAATAATAAAATTAATAAATACTTTTTACAAGATGAATTCTACAAGCTCATCATCTGACTTCTTACTCAAAATCTAAATCTGACGTAGAACTTTAGAATCCTTCTTAATTAATTACAAAGCAGCACCCTATATCTTATGTAAATATTTGCACGTACATATTTACACGTGTGTCAAAAGAGGCATCTCTTCTGGTAACTTTCTATGAGAAGAGTTAGTATTATCCCTAGTACACGTGGTACAGGTCATTATAATCATGGCGGGTAGTAGTTAGTGACTGCTTTTACTGTAAGTGCACCGCATGTCTACACATATGGTAAGCATTCTCGATGTACAAGTGTTCCAGAGCCCGGTTTGTTTACTTGTACTCGCTGGTAGTGTAGGACTTTTACAAGAATTGGGGGCCATTGGAACTTTTTTTTTAATTATAAAAAAGTGCCCAATGAAAGATTCGTTACCGGGTCGTAGCGGCGGAAAACCAACTGTTTAGACACACAACTTTCCCTCCAACCCCTATGAGAAGAGTTATGAAATCTATGAGAGCTGTTGTTTTATTTCGATTGAAGAGTTGGAGCATTTCGTTATAAAATATATTTATTGGCTTATATACTTAGCACAACATTATTAAAGTAAGAAATGATTAAATGCAAAAGATTATATATCTAAATACAAAAGGTTATTCAAAAATTAAAGATCATCCATTGTTCTTCATGTCAAAACATTCTTCTTTGTTCTTCATGATTTTTATTAATGTTCCCTTTTCCACAGGTATTATACCTTCAAGAGCCACATAGCCCTCAACAATGCCATACATGGGTTAAGTTTTGTCAGAAATCACCAAAATGTTGTTGTGTCTCATTCATGGCTTTATTTTAATGTACTTCTTACGGAAGAGGTGTCTCTTTTGATCATGAATACCACTACCCTCCCACAACATTGTCATATTTACATATGTTGTATATACAGAAGATTTCTCTTGATATATCAGACACTTCGGCCAAATTTGTACCGACATTTCAACAAAAATATTTTGCCCTCCTTAGTATGAATTATTTTTGCCGAAACGTCGAAAAAATAAAAAGCTATTCTGGTCAAAGAATGTCTGTTATTTCAAGTAATATGAATACCGGGGGGGGGGGGGGGCGCCAGACAACCTCTATCTTCAAGACTATTTCTCGTATAAGAGAGATATTTTATTTACGAATGTTTATAAATTGAGCAATCAATTGTGTATAGCCTAGTGTCACAGTTTGTCTTCCTAACTGAATACATCTTAGATTGTTTCTATATATTGGAAGACACATTGTGAAAGAAGGGCCTGAGAAAGTGTTAACGTTTAAAAGTTTTCCAAATTTTAATAAAGAGCTATTCGTTTTATTTTTATTAGCAGATTGTGGAGCTTAATGTGTACCGTTGTTTTCGAGGTAGAGTCTACAGAACTTGTTTATTTTCAAGAAAAAATCAACTAACCAACAGGAGATGAGGGAATCTCACCATTCCTGAACATCCCCAAAACATCAGGTTTCTCCATTGGAATGTCATCTGTGATATCTATTTATTCAGTAGCCCTTCAACCTACATTGAACGCTACCTAATTCCGGACATCCCACGTTCTCTTTAAAAAAATATCAATTCCGTAATGAAACAAAACCTAAAGAAACTATGAGACAAATAATTTGCATAAAGAAAATTAATTAACATCCGTGTTGATAAACTGGCCAAACCACCATGGTTCCACGATGGATCGCTGAAGTCAGTGGGAACATATTGACCAATCTAGAGGGGTCCGGGCAGCGATCAAGGCCGCCGGGCTGACGGTGAAAAGCTCGGGGGCCACCACCGCCTGCCACTCTGCCATCGCCACACCATGCGCTGGCTCCCCGTGCTCCTCCTGGCCGTCGCTACCGCCGTCGCTCGGCCCCGCTTCTCGGACGTCCTCGACCGCATCTTCCGCAGCATCACCGGGCCCCTGGATGTCGCCACGTCCGGTACGTCCTTATTATACCTACACAATATATATGTGATCCGTGTACCAGTATCCGTGTACAATACGGTATGTGAAATACCTCTTTAATAGAGATCTATATAGAAAGATAAAAATATTCATAACACCTTGCGGATGATCTAAACCGTTGGTTTTCGACCGCTACGACCCGGTTTCGATTCCCACATTGGGCACTTATTTCTGATTAACTCATATGTAGACATGTGGTGCACTTATAGTAAAAGCAGTCGACTATTCTACCCACCATGATTATCATGACCTGTACCACATGTACTAGGGATAAGCAAATAATAATAACACCTTGCCAAATAATCTATTTTTCTTGACGAGGACAAAAGATATTTTTGTCGAAACGTTGAGAAAAATGAAACTTTTTCTAGCCGAAGTGGCTCTTATTTTAAGAAATATGGATGACGGCCAGGCAACTATATCTTCATTATATAAAAAGATAGTCACCTCTCCCGTCAAATGGACACAAATATTTTGCGCCATCTATCGACCGACTTTGCAAGCTAGCAGACTCGGGTCAGTGACATAGCCGCAACCTCAGCTTTGGCGTCTACTTTGGCGGGAGAGGTGACTCTTTTTCATATACAGTTAAACCTGTCTATAGCGCCCCCTCTTGGGACTCACCAAAATAGGGTGCTATAAAGAGGGAGTGCTATAGACAGGTCACTTTTAATGTAAATCGAATCGTACTACGTATTTAAAATCGGGCGCTATAGAGAGGGAGGCGCTATTTAGAGGGGGTGCTATAGACAGGTTTAACTGCATATATATCCTCTCGGCCCACACACACACAAATGTCCATCAATTACAGCTCTACATATTGATCTCAGGCGTCACGCCAGGATGGAGACTAGGATTTCCTGCGAGAAACAACGTTTCCTCTGAAAATTTCAACAAATCATAACGTAAAACCAATACGCGCTATAAATAATTTACATATTAAACAACAAAAACAACAAAAAGCCGTTATTAAGGACATTCGTCCCATACAGTATTCTCCCAGATACAGAAGTAAACATAGAAGTTATCTACAGAAAGTAGAGAATAAGATCGACCTTTCTTCAAGTTGGATTCATCATCTATGTTGCGCCTACAGAACTACAGTTTATAGAATCAACAACAAAAACAACAAACCTTTATTAAGGACATTCGTCCCATACAGTATTCTCCCAGATACAGAAGTAAACATAGAAGTTATCTACAGAAAGTGGAGATTAAGATCGACCTTTCTTCAAGTTGGATCCATCATCTATGTTGCGCCTACAGAACTACAGTTTATAGAATCAACAACAAAAACAACAAACCTTTATTAAGGACATTCGTCCCATACAGTATTCTCCCAGATACAGAAGTAAACATAGAAGTTATCTACAGAAAGTGGAGATTAAGATCGACCTTTCTTCAAGTTGGATCCATCATCTATGTTGCGCCTACAGAACTACAGTTTATAGAATCAACAACAAAAACAACAAACCTTTATTAAGGACATTCGTCCCATACAGTATTCTCCCAGATACAGAAGTAAACATAGAAGTTATCTACAGAAAGTGGAGATTAAGATCGACCTTTCTTCAAGTTGGATTCATCATCTATGTTGCGCCTACAGAACTACAGTTTATAGAATCAACAACAAAACAACAAAAAGCCGTTATTAAGGACATTCGTCCCATACAGTATTCTCCCAGATACAGAAGTAAACATAGAAGTTATCTACAGAAAGTGGAGATTAAGATCGAACTTTTCTTCAAGTTGGATTCATCATCTATGTTGCGCCTACAGAACTACAGTTTATAGAATCAACAACAACAACAAACCTTTATTAAGGACATTCGTCCCATACAGTATTCTCCCAGATACAGAAGTAAACATAGAAGTTATCTACAGAAAGTGGAGATTAAGATTGACCTTTCTTTTAATTTGATCCAACATCTGTATTGCGCCTATTGTCTGTTCTGTTTTCCAGAATTTGTGAAATTCGAATTCATTGAGTTTGAATTTTACTACTTTTGTCATCAGAACATATGGCGAATTGTTTTCATACCCAATCTTTTAACGGAGAATTTCTCTCTCTTCCTCCAGTACCGGACAATAAAACATGTAGTGTGGAAAGTCCTGGCTAAATTCACTATTGCACAGAGTGCATTTCAAGTTCTTAGATTTCAATAATAAAACGTGATTATTATAAAATAAATAAAGCTTCCAGGGCTAAGTTTCTTGTTCAACTTTTTATTTTCAAGCTTTCGGACTTGTCAGTCCTTCAACAGGAGTATCACGTTAATAAATTGATGATAAATACTATTTTTATATATAAATTATTATTTATATATTTTAAATATTTATGATATTGAAAGGGAGAAAAAAATAGAATCTTTGTGTGTTAAAAACAAATATTTGAAAATATACGTGCATGGTGGATAATGCGTGATTATAAACGTGATACTCCTGTTGAAGGACTGACAAGTGCGAAAGCCTGAAAATAAAAAGTTGAATAAGAAACTAAACTCTGGAAGTTTTATTTATTCTATAATTTTATAAATCAGGGAAAAACGTGATTATGTTTAAATATAGTGAAAATATAGTTCTCACTTGGGCAACTGACCATTGTAATATCATCATTGAGATAAGACTCCATAGTAGTTGATGTATGGAAATGCTTGTAGTAAGGATAAAATATAGAGTTTCTTACTTTACATATCCCCATTAACAGATGGTGTTCATACCCAGCAATGACCGCAGCCTTGCAGAAAATTGACATGGACCCAGAGCAGCAGTTTTACACACCCAAGATAGTGGACATTGCTGCGATAGAGATGCATAGACACATCTGAGGCTCTTCATTGGACACGACAACAAGAACAGATGGGGCGCCAATGTATCATGAATTGAATAAGGTTTACAAGTTATAATTTCCAGGCTGTTAGAAATATTGAAGACGTACTTCATCTAACCTCCACTTAGTGACTCTTGTAAAATTTATCAAACATATCAGTGTTAATGATATGTTTGGGAGCTCTAGAATATTCCAGGCAGACAGGGCCGCCTCAAGGATTGGATGCTCCTGGGGCGGGATTTCTAGCGTCACCCCATCCCATCCGAGCTTCTTCTCCCATACTCTATCCTTGTATTCTTAATCTTTCTATATTTTATCAACTCAACAAATTGTAAATAATATAATAATGATTATATTATGATGCATTAGCGCTCCATCTGTTATAAAAAAAAATCATACGCGTCTACAATAGTTTGGAATTTTAATATAATAATGAGTTTTTTAATTTGTTGTTTTGGTATCATCATGATTAATAGCCACTTTACGTTCCTTTTGTTTACCGGATCGAGCGGCCCTGGTGAAGGATTATTGTTGTAGTTGTTCGGTTGTAGCCTATGAATAACTTTCGTGACGTCCGAGACACGGAATTCTTGACACGAGGAAAACTGTCAATAAATTCTTTGTGTTCCTACTCCGTCGTGTGAATATGATTGACGTGGGTTGAAGGTCGCAGCAGATAAATATAGAATTCCCGGCCTTGGTCATTTGAATAGCCAGGGATCTGTCTGGCAAACACAATCGCAACAAACGGGAATACAAGGCATATTTCAACTTATTCTAAGATAAAGGGGGAAAATACTAGGTGGGATCAATAAATAGGGTGAATTATAATTTATTTAAAAAGAACGATATTAAAAATTAGGACTTGATTTATTCAAAATAATCACCTTGGCTTTCTATACATCGTCTCCATCGTTCTGGCAACTTGTAAATACCCTCTTTATAGGCACTCTTAGGGAGCGTGTGAAAAAAATCTTGCACCACTTTCTGGACATCTTCATCCGAGTCAAATCGCTTTCCCTTTAACTCCTTCTTTAGTAGTTCAAAAAGGAAATAGTCAGAGGGGGCTAGGTCTGGACTATATGCAGGATGTGTGTGTTTTAAAACTTCAAAACCTAATTTAATGATTGTAGATAGAGTTTTACATGATGTATGCGGCCTTGCATTATCATGAAGGAAGAGAACACCTTTACTAAGCTTCCCTCTTCTTTTGTTTCTTATACCGGGCTTTAGCTTATTTACAAGAATGTCACAATAAAGGTCGCTTTTCATACGTTGCCTTGAGGATAAAAAATCAAGACAGATTGGTCCATCAACATCCCAAAAAATTGTTAACAAAACTTTACTGGCCGAACGTTGAGACCTGAGGAACATGTAATTCGTCCATTTTTGAACTCGTTAACCCATTTATAAATGTTTTTTGAGACAAATAAGACTCACCATAGATATTTTTCATTCATTGGCATATTTTAGATGTTTGAATACCTTCTGCATTCAATAAACGAATAACTGCACGTTGTTCAAGCGTGGTGCAATCCTTCAAGGGAGCTTCCATTTTAGTTTATTTATAAGTCTCGCGCCGCACATGGGAAAAAAAAAGAACAGAACACCTTAAATAGTCTTTCGATGTTATATTTTAATATTCTGTGGTTTAAATTATTTTTGCTTTTTTAATTTTTAATAAATAAGATAATTCACCTTATTTATTGATCCCCTTTGTAGCCACATTAACCAATGATTTATTTAATTCCCGATGTTTCAGTGACCTGCTGTCACTTTCCTACGGGGAATGATTATTTTGAATCCTAGTTCAACCTTTATACATACATGATTTTATAAAATAGATGTAAAGCGTCACACCTATTTGAATATATATATATGTCGTAAACCCGGGTAAGCCAACAAGTGAGTTGGAAGCAGTCGGGGTTGAGTGGCAAGGCGTGCAGAGTGGGAAGTCCGCACGGGACAGTAAGGACAAAGTTTGGGATCAAAAGACGCTCTCCTAGTACGTCTCACGTGGCACCAGGACCAGGGGAAAGTTGAGGATTAACTGAGGAAAGCTCGGCGTCCTGCATGAGCCGCGAGGGCAGAGAGGAGCCAAAACGGCGGCCACGAGGGCCGCCGTGAGATGACAACCGACTTAGACTCAGCGGGCCTGTACGAAATATCCACTGTAACCTAACTAACTGTCAACATCCGGACCAAAGCCCCTTCTTTGTCCCTCTCTGTTGTTGTTGTTGTTTCTTATCCCCTTGTGTAAAGATTACACAAATTCCATGAGTTCATGCTCCTCGAGCTGTTTTATGATGAGCAGCGGCCTCTCCCAAAGGTCCTGTTTAGTGCATCTAATGCAAGCCAAAATGTGTTCTGGAGCTGAAGGTGCCAAGCTACATTTTGGGCAAGTGGGGTAGATTTTGTTATTATTTTCTAACTTCAATGGCTTGAGATGGCCTGTTCTAAATCTTGTTAGTGTTGTTTGATGCTGTCTATTTCTGATGTTCAGAGCTCCTCCTGGGTTCACTCCACTGTACCAATTGTGCTTAGGTGGGATCCTCCAGTTCTTGTTTATTTTTGTTTTGGCTACTGTTTCTATTTCTTTAAAAGTAAGTTTATTTTTCTGTGACAAGGGTTCTTTTGTGCCTTTTTTCGCTAGCACATCAGCAGCTTCATTGCCTTCAATTCCAACATGTGAGGGTATCCATTGAAGGTGAATTTTTGAGGTTTTTGAGAGTTTTTGGAGATAGCCAATTATGTTCCTGCTTACTTTGTCTCTAAGTTCCCCTGTGTGACTCAAGTGTTGTATGGCACTTCTACTATCAGTAAGAATCCAGATATCTTGATAACTAGTATTTCTGATGGATTTTAAGGCTTCATAGATGGCTATAAGTTCTGATCTGAAGACTGAGCAAAAATCTGGGTTTCTTCTGTTCATTTTCTCAATGCCATTTGTGGTTTTGATGAGACAGCCACTGCCAGTGTGTCCTAGCTCGTCTCTGCTACCATCGGTATAAATAGTTATTGCATTTTTAGGAATGTTATTAATTATTTCTAATGTTAATTGTTTTAAGTATTCTGCATTTTGGCATTGTTTGTTGGTAGGTGTTAAAGTGGTATTAAAAATAACATTTTGTAGTGGTTCGCATGGAGAAATTTTTTCTACTAAATAATTTTTTTCTACTTTATATTTTAAAAATCCATTTCTTTTGGCCAGGTGGAGAGGGCCTTCTTTTTTGAGTCTTAGATTGGATTCCCAATTAAGTATGTAATTGGAAGTTCTGTGTTTGTTTCCATAACTCTTGATTTTGTTTATATATTTTGGCAGATTGTAGCTTCTTCTATCCTTTAAGGGCATAATGTCTGCCTCGTAAAGTACAATATCATTAGGGCAGGTATTTCGAAGACCTGTAATAATTCTAGCTGCACTTAGTTGTATCCTTTCCAGTGATTTTAGATTTGTTTCAGATGCTGTACCATAGATTTGATATCCATATTCCAGGATAGGTCTAATTAGAGATGTGTAAGTTAATTTTAGTGTGGTTGCATCGGCTCCCCACTCTCTTCCTGAAATATATTTCAGGATTTTTAGTCGGTCTTTTCCTTTTCTAATAACTTCTTCAATATGTTTACTGGAGTTAATTTCTGGATCCAGGGTGTAGCCGAGATATTTAGGATGTTTATTATATTGTAATTGTTGTTCTTTCAGAATAATTTTTGGCCTTATTTTGTATAGTTTCTTATCGGTAGTAAAAAGACAGGTTTCAGATTTTTGGGGGTTAAATTCTAATTTATGTTTATTAGCAAATTTTTCTAGGTGGAGAAGAGTCTTGTTCAAATCCCTTTCAGCTTTTTTCCAGTTAGTGTTACTGCTCCATAGAATAATGTCATCAGCGAAAAGTCCAATATTGGTTTTATGTGAATTTTTTTCTTCTATGCCTGCAATAAATAGGGTGAAGAGAGTTGGGCTAAGGACTGATTCTTGTGGTAATCCTTGGTACAATTTGAAGGTTTTAGATAGAGTTCCATTATATTTGACTCTGATGTATCTATTTTTAAGGAAATCATTTATCCAAGTGATAGCTTTTCCATCAATTTTGAAATGCTTGTATAATTTTGTAATTAACTTGTTTTTCCATACTTTATCAAAAGCTTGTGTAAGGTCTAAAAAAGCAGCTAAGGTGTGGTTAGTTGGTTTTCTGTTTTGTGCATCTTTTACCTTTTGTGTGAAAAATAAGAGTTGGTCTATTGTCCCATGTCCTTTCCTAAATCCATATTGTTCTTCTGGTAAGAGATTTCTTGTGTCAAGGTGGTAGGTAAGTCGTCTGAGTATAATTTTTTCCATTAATTTGCAGCAAATACTTGTGAGGGAGATAGGTCGATAGTTTTTTGGGTCATCAGCAGATTTGTCAAGTTTTTTAATAGGAATTATTGTTGCAGTTTTCCAGTCTTGAGGCAATTTTCCAGTTTTCCAGGAGTTTTTGAAAATATCAAGAAGTATTTCTTTGCCATTTTTGCCCAAGTTTGATATCATTTGGCCATGGATTCCATCTGGCCCAGGAGTCTTGTTCAAGTCAGTGTTTTCTAATGCATAATCTAGCTCTTTCATATTGATTTTTTCATGGAAAATATTATGAGTGCTGGTGAAATTTTTACAGTCATGAATAATCTTTCGGGCCTTTTTTTCAACTTTCTTATCTTTTATTTCAAATTTGATTTTACTACTTATTTGATATGAATTACCTAAAAGATTAGCAGCATTTTTGTCATTAGTTGCTGGAGTACCATCTGTATTCTTAATCATATTTGTGTTTTCAGTTTGTGGCTGGGCTCTGTGAATTTGTTTTGCCAAATGCCAAAGTTTTGTATTTGGGTTTCTTGGGTTCAGGTTTTCACAAGTTTGTTTCCATTTTTCCCTTTTCATATTTACATATAACCTTTTTATTTTTGCATTCACAATGTTCAGTTCAGTTCTACAATTTGTTTGGTTTTGGATGCACATTTTTTGTAGTTCATTTCTTTTAGTTATAAGTGTTTGAATATCTTTTGCCTGGTGTGTATAATTTGGAATCCATTTCTTAATATTACCTCTTGGTATTGAAACTTTGGCTGCTTTAATAATAGTGTTTTTGAAAGATATCTCCAATTTTGTTCCAGATCTTTTATTCTAGTGGGTGCTTTTCTAAAGTCTTCATTGGTGTTTTGCTGGTAAAGATTCCAATTAGCCTTTTTGAAGTTCCAGAATTTTTCTTTAATTGAGCTGGTTTTGGTCTTGGTGCTAATTTCTATCAATTTCTATCAATTTCTCTCTGGATCCCCCGGGTGTCCGGTGGCAAGCTGGTGTCACTTTGAGACGACTAGAAAAGACGTCATACTTTATTACTTACATATCACATTGTTTAAATTACGATATATATATATATATTAATATGTAGTAATGTAGTTGTTGTTGCTGTAGGATGAATGTAGTGTGGCATGTTGGTTGCAGTCGTGGTGGCCACAATGTTTAGAGTGGGTTCAGGCGTGGAATTGGGATTATATAAAAGGAAGAGGCATGTTGGATGTCACCATATATATATATATATACACACCTTTCCCCCTATTTACACGGTACTTATTTTACACGTTTTCGCTTTTACACGGTTTTCCAAATAAGTTTTTTTTTATCGCACTATACTAAATGCTACTGTGATTGAACACATGCGCTGTGTAACACATCTCACGAGGAATCCCGAGCTTATATGTGCTGACTACATCTTTTAACCTGTCAATGCATTTTATTTTTATTTCTGTATACACCTATCCCCCGATTTACACATTTTTCTCAGGAACGTATCTACCGTGTAAATCGAGGGAATCGGGGTATATAGAGAGAAATAAATAAATTACATCTATTTTAGAAAATTGTGTATGTATATAAGTAGAACTAGGATTTTTTTAAAAATAATTTCCTTGAGGAGAATGACAGCAGGTCATTGAAACGTCAGGAGTTAAATATATTATTGGTTGATGTGGCTGTGGTTTTTCTCTGAAACAACTTCAACCAACAAATGATCTTCGGAATTATTCTAAGATGATAGTGTTATCTAGAAATATATACAAGGATGGGCAGGGTAGTGTAGGCACACGGAAAGAGTCTTACACGCAATTAAGATTTGTTCCTACTGTTTCGGATGCGATCACTGCCTCACTTACAAAGCTCGGAAAGCTTGCCGCATCCTGGATGTCTGGCCTTATCTGAATAGTTGTGGCAGAGCTTCTGTATCTTCTTGCCAGACTTCTTGTCTCCAACCGAATTGAAGCCTATATGCTTCCTCAAAAGTGCCCACAACACCAGAAACCCTGATGACACTAATGATTCAACAACACCCGATGGTTACTGACACACTTTTATTAAACTTTCACATCCTTATATACACAATTATATTTACAAATATGTAAATCTGTCTGAATAAGCAAAAAGAGAAATTTACATAACCGGCGTCTCCACCTACAAAACACCAGGTTGGTAGTAGTACCAATTACTGGTATGGTTGTGTAGAGAGTCAATGAATATCATTGAAATGGTTGCTTCCTGGCAACACCAGTGTTTGGTTACTTAGCCCTCTCTACCTGTGGATCTATTGAAAGAATTATTCAAAGTTAAAAAGAACGAAATGTTGTTGTTGTCGTGTCCTTCATTGGAAAATGGGTGCCGTGGCCACGCTAGTCACCTTGGAATAGAACCAGAATTTGGTCAAATATTCCAAGAGTCCATGGTTCTCCCTGGGAGGTGTGGTCAGACCCTTGTCCCCCCTCCCCCAAAAAGGACGAAATACAAGAATTTAAAAGATCTGACGCGATAATATGGGAATACTTCCAAAAAAAAACAGAATATGCGATATGAGACATTGTTGTCCACAGTTCTCTGAATTCCCATCAATGTAGAATTTGGTACATCTATAGTTGACTTACAGAATTCGATCTAGTAGGTGATGTTTCAAATAATGAAGATCTTCAAGTGTCCACTTTCACGTTAGCTCACCAAAGACTATGGACTAAGCTTCCACATTTCTCCTATCCGTCCCTTTACATGCACAAATATGGCTGCATTCATAGAACCAGATGGCTTGGAAACTGGTCCGTATTCAAAAATAAATATTTTCTGGTAGAGGAATAACCGGTAAACTCGAAAAAACATTCTTTTCCAAAATAATTTTACGTAATCAGGAATAAATGTTAGTATATTAACAGGAATAAATGTTATTGTATAGTTCATATCATATTACATAAGTTTATATACAGATAGATAAAAATAAATATATGAGATTATAGAGAGATTGTGTTTTAAGGAGGAAGGTTTGTCATGCAAAATATTTTGAAATTGTTTTTAAGTATCAGCATACCCCCTGAAATAAAAATTAATGTAATATCAACTCTTCAGCGAGGTTTTGGTCAGGTTCTTTAACCAGATAGACTTTTATGTGCAGAGGCTCGAACTTTGGTAAGGCCAAAATACCCAGTCGAGCTTACTGGAGTTTTATTGTGATCAACTTCTGTAGCCGGGTGGGTAGACTTCTTGAAGAGAGAGAGAGATTTGATATTTAAAAAATATGTTATTGACCTCATACACAAGTCAATGGTAGTAGTATATAATAACTAGGCGAATGACCCGGCTTCGCCCGAGAAATCCCTTGGGTGCAATTTCCTTCATACTAAAAGTATATCGATAATAAATATTAGAAGTGCCATAGAATAGCAATACAGAAGTAACACATAAACTACAGGAAAAAAGTGTGTGTGATGGCAAAAATTGTGTATTATATTAGTGTTTAGGTATTTGATTTAATTAATATAGTTGATATAATAGTATATATTTATATTATATTTTTTATAAATGAGTTTTAAAAATTGTAAAAAAAAAAAATGCATCGGCCGGGAATCGAACCCGGGCCGCCCGCGTGGCAGGCGAGCATTCTACCACTGAACCACCGATGCTTTTAAAAAAAAATGGCCATATTTAGGTATTCATTCCATTCCGGATTAGTCCGCGTAAAAAAAAAGTTCTTCAAATTAAAAAAAGAAATAGCCAAAAAAACTAATCAAAATGCAGCCGAAAATTTCCCTCAGGTTTATAAAAAGCGACATTCAAAATTTGGTACCAATTGGTTCAGTAGTTTTTGAGTTTATCGCGAAACAGACAGACAGAAATTGACTTTTATATATATAGAGATTATAAAAAGAGGGAAAAGAGGGTAAAATAAAAGTGTAAAATATTTACAGTTATGCACAGTCGAGGAGATTCCCCCAACGACAGAGAGTCCTCCTCCAAACAGTAAAGGGGTTTCCACGCAGAGAGAGATTGAAACTACTATGCGTTCATATAATGTCAAATAAGTTTATACATACAGATAGATAAAAATAAATATATAAGATTATATACATATAGACAGAGTGTGTGTTTTAAGGAGGAAAGTTTGTAATGAAAAATATGTTGAAATTAGTTTCAAATATCAGCATATCTGATCTTAAATTTAAATTAATGTAATTTTAACTATTCAGCGAGGTTTTGTTCTTCAACCATATAGACTTTCATAATTGTGGAGAAAATTAAGGGAGGAAGAAATCCTTCAAAATATCACCAAATACCTAGGTTATATCGTTTTGAAAATAGAGCAATCCTTATTTGATTCATAAGATAATAAAAAGGCATATATTGGATTTTTGTATACAAAAATGTAATGCCTCGATAAAGGTTGGCTTTCAGCCAGCCGAAATATTGGCAAAATAAATCTTTTATTAAATCCAATATATGCCTTTTTATTATCTTATATACTTTTTATTATCTTATATGTAGTTTCATTATTTTTATTATTTGATGGACACTCATTCAATTCAAATAACACATGCTATCTTTCTCTCTCTCTCATAACAAATAGAGTGCAGTTCCCACAAATAACAATTCTTAACAAACTATAACATTGAAAGGATCGAATTAGAAAAGGCTTTGGCAATTTAAATTTTCCTACAAAGTAGAAGTTGATAAAAATAGAAGCTTTAGTAAGCCTTAATTCTGAATGATGTTCTGGACTTGCCGACGACATTTGACAATCTATTTGGACCGAAAACCTCAAGTTCTATGAGTCAATGGGACGGACAATCCGACGTCACCACGAACTAACCTGCTGGAATCACACGTTTTTATCATAGTCTGTTTCATAATTTTCAAATATTTTTATAATTTTCGTTTTATATTTTTAGGAAAAAATTCGCAATATACAGTTAAAGGCAGAGCGCCATCTGGTGAAACAGAAATCAACTATTCATTGATTTAGCCTGTTCCCTGATATTGACCAACCCAATTTCTTGATAAATCAAGAAAAGCTATCCACGAACGCGTTTCGCGCTGTTGGCGTTCGTCAGCGTGGAGTAGGCTGTACCACTGTGACCAAAAAGATTTTTGGTCCCAGTGGCTTCTTGAGAAACCAAGAAATGGGTATTTAAGACCAAATTTGCGTAAATACGCTTAAGACATGAAAAAACAATAGAAAAAAATAAAAAATAAAAAGGTCAGGTGTTATATGTATACTTTCAATTATATTTATAAAGACAATATTTAATTTTGAATAATACTAAATCCGTTGTGGGTGTGGTATACGAAAGACGGGAAGACACACACACTGTGGTCTTCCCGCCCTTCGAACCATTCGAGTTTAAGAAGAAGGATCTGCCAGCTTCCATACCAGGCATTCCAGCATCCTCCCTCTTAAGAGGCCTCTCGGCTAGGGCCCCGTAGATTGCACGCCAGTCTATCACCATTACCTGCCGTACAACCTTTCCGACTTCATTAGATGACATCTTAGATACATTTCACAAGAATCAATATTTATCTTTATATTCATCGTCTGCTGAGAGAAATTTTGGCACATCGCCACATTCCAATGGACGCAATATAGTCAATTAGATTTATTCTTATTGGGTTTTTATATAATAGCGTCATATATATGTTGAAATATATACAATAGATAGGTGATACAATATATTTACGATATCAATTGAAGCGATTTTAACGAAGATAGAAGAGTTCAGGGGAATACTAGCGTATAGGTCTGTCAACCTAACATGAAAACTATAAAATGATCAGTTTCTCTGATAAAAAAGTGTTGGAATATTACAGAGTAACAATGGCTATAGATGAAACTGAGTTTGAAAAGGAACTTGTATGTATATAATGTTTTAGTATTGTTTTCGTTCTTTTCATGTAGACATATATACCAAGATTTGTTTCATATAATTGCTATTAATAATAAATAATATGTAAAGTTAAATTGGTTACGGATTCATTCTTCTTACTTATTTTGATTATATAACAAAAAAGACATTGACTACTGTGACCTACAGTTAGGATTGTCGCTTAATCCCCATTGTTCAATCCTCCTTGGTCTGTTCTGAAAGCCGTCTAGTCAGACCTAACCGTATATCGACATTGGAAAGCCTAGAAGATCAATTAGATAAATGAGGAAGGGTGGAATGCAGCTCTGCCCTGGGCATGGCCAGCGGGGATAGTCCCCTGTCTAGCTTATAGCTTCTGTGCACAATTACATCCATTATATACAATTTCTTAATACCTATGTAACTTGAGCCCTTTTGGAAAAAATATATAACTCTTTAAAGAGATGGTTCAATACTTTATATTTTAGTGCAGAACAATTTTTGTATAAGAAGGTTTTAATCTTAATCGCCTGATCCATGATATTCTGTAAAAAAAATGGCTACCTCTCTGGTAAAAAAAAAAAAACGAAAAAATGATGCGCCATTCTTTTGCTCTTTCTGGATGCTAGAACAATGAGTCGGTGAGAACACCAGCTTTAGCGAATTCAGTGTGCCAACTTAGTGACCAAGATTTCAGGATATTTATTTCACGAGGTCCATAAGGGACTCAAATGAATTCTCTGAATTTGTCAAAGAGGCGTTCAACTGGATATTTTTTTGAGGGGAAATTGTTTTTAAAAAAAGGCCTACCTCTTACGTCAAAATGCAACAAAAATGCGTCACAAACATCTTTTTTTTTTTTTCGATTACACTTTCCTCCTGATAAAAAACACGCATCTTTGTCCCGGTAAAAATGATGAGGAGTCGTCCAGTTTAAATAAGCAAATATTTGTTGATAAATAAGAAATATTTTTGTTATAAGGCTATAACGTACCATCTATATATATATATAAGTAATGGAAGCTTTATAAAGCATGAATTGTTATTCTTTCAAACACAAAACAAACTCTTCTATTGTCCTTACAATATATCTTTTCATCTCAGTAAGGACAGTAGAGGAGATTGTTTTGTGTTTTAAAAGAGAAAAATTCGTGTTTTATAATGCTACCATTTCTTATAGATACTTTTGTGTACATCTATAACAGTATAAACAAAAATATTTATTCAACTCTTGATAATAAATAAACGTTTTTTCCCTGATTAATAATATTATAAAATAAATAAAGCTTCCAGGGTTAAGTTTCTTGTTAAACTTTTTATTTTCAAGCTTTCGGACTTGTTAGTCCTTCAACAGGAGTATTACGTTTATAAATTGATGATATATACTATTTTATATACAAACCAGTATGCATCATCCACCATACACGTATATTTTCAAAAATTTGTTTGTTAAACACAAAGAATATAATATATTTTTCTCTCCCTTTCAATATCATAAATATTTAAAATATGTAAATAATAATTTGTATATAAAAATAGTATTTATCATCAATTCATTAACCTGATAATCCTGTAGAAGGACTGACAAGTCCGAAAGCTTGAAAATAAAAAGTTGAACAAGAAACTTAGCTCTGAAAGCTTTATTCATTTGATGAAAATATTTATACATCAAGCAGCAGTGGGGTAAAAAAAAATATTTAATATTATTCACTGACAATATTCTCTATTAGACAATATTCAGAAACACGATATGCTGCAACCTATAATCATATCTAAGATATCGGAGCCATTTCAAAGTTTGCTATGGAATCCTGGATCTTATGGTTAGTCCATCTTTTATCTCTCTATTTTATATATTTATATTATGCATATATTTATCATCATATAATCTTATTTATTCATATATATGTTGAAAATATATAAAATATAAAAATAAAAAGGTCAGGGGTTGGTATTAAAATAATAAAAAAACATATCCTGACCAAGAGCACATTAGCTTTTTTAGATGACAGAGCGCCATCTAGTGGAACAGAAATCAACTAAAAGTTGATTTGGCCTTTTCCCTGTGATTTTTGGCCAACCCAATTTATTTATAATTCAAGAAAAGTCAACCACGAACGCGTTTCGGTCTGTTGACCCTCGTCAGCGTGGTGCAGGCTGTACCACTACGTACAAAAGTGTTTTGGTCCCAGAGGCTTCTTGATAAAGCAAGAAATGGGTATTTAAGGCCAAACATCCATAAATACGCTGAACATATGTGAAAAAATAATAATAAATAGAAAATATTGTATTTCACCTTATATAATCTTATATGAACGATATAATAAAAGTAGTCTCAATCTCTCTCCCTTCGTCGGTGGCGGAGTCTTTCCCGCGGTGGGCGCCACCCATATATGCCAACAGCGCGAAACACGTTCGTGGATGGATTTTCTTGATTTATCAAGAAATTGGGTTGGCCAAAATCAGGGAACAGGAAAAATCAATGTTTAGTTGATTTATGTTTCACCAGATGGCGCTCTGCCTTCTGTAAAGCACATGTGCTCATGGTCAGGATATGCCTTTTTTATTTTTAATATATATATTCATATTTATTTATCTATACATTTATCATTATTTAATTCTATTTTTATAGTATTTACAAAGTTATTCACTTTTATATTTACCATTATATAATCTTATATTTTGATATAATAAAGTATTCTCGATCTCAATATCTCTTTCTCTTCTTTGTACACGCTTGTTCGGCGGTACATATACTAAAATTGGAACGACACAGAGAAAATTAGCATGGCCCCTGCGCAAGGATGACACGCAAAATCGTGAAGCGTTCTCTCTCTCTCTTCTCTGTGCTCCTCTCTAGTTTCTGGTTCGGACGTGTCTTTCACGAGAGCTTCAAAGAAGACTTCAATCTTCCAACTTGAAAAAATAAGAGATTGCGAAGTAATTGTATCAATTTTTATGCATATTTTCATAAAACATTGAAAATTTTTTAATATTCTATTTTTTAAAATAGTTTTCCTCTTTTTTCCAATACAGTAGAACTTGGATAACTCAAGTGTCTTTAATTCGAATATTTATCTTGGTCCCTAGAATTTCCTATGAATAGAATTTCTGGTTTTTATTCGAATTTTTGGATAATTCGATTTTTTTTTATCTCTTGGGCTTCGAATTGTTCAAGTATTACTGTATATGATTCATTAAATTTTATTATTAAATAGATGTTTTCATTCGTGCTTATAATTTTTAAAAATAATTAGAAAGTATATATTACTTTATGAAATATCTATTATCAATTTAAAACTGGTTTCATATTTATTATCGACTCAAATATTTATGTAGTATAGCTTAGAACACTTACTTTAGTCTCAAGAGAATAATTCACGGTTCGTTGAAGATAAAAATCCCAACAAAGGATAATCAAGGCCAGTCATAGCTACAGATATATAAGGTTATCTCAAAAGTTCGTGTTTTTCTTAAAACGTTGTTTTTATTATTACTTGGCGAATAATATTATTACGGCGAATACATTATAATACATAATACAATTAATACAAAGCAATAACGCGCCATCTATATAACACAAATGAAAACACCAAAACTCGAATGTTTTTTTTTTTTTTTCACAAATCAAATTCTACTGTCCTTACTGCGATGAAAAAATATTGGGAGGGCTTGGCTCATCAGTGGTTAACCCTCCCAGCGGTTTCGCCAATTTAATCTACAAGACTACTTCTTTAGAGCTCTAATACTGTATTGGATCATTCTGCTTTTATATGCTACACTGAAGAATGGAATTTTAGAATTGGTAGATTAAATTGGCGAAACCGCAGTGAGGGTTCACCACTGATGAGCCAAGCCTTCCCAATATTTTTTCATCGCAGTAAAGACAGTAGAGGTTTGATTTATTTGTGGAAAGAAACTTTCGCGTTTTGGTGTTTTTATTTGTATAATACAATTACTTTATACGTAATACAAAGACCATTATACATAATGGCGAATAATATTGGTATTCAATTTTTTTTGCAAGTGTTTACGAACTTTTGAGACAACCTTGTAAGAATCTTTCCTTGAGGAAATCAAGTCATTATGCTGTAAGTGGGTGGTTAAAGGCTTCTGATTGAATGGCGATGTATTATTTATTACCTTAACTTGCTTCCATACCTGCCCGTCTGTCTGTCCACAATTCTTGTGATCAATTTTATTATACTTATAAAGCACCTAGAAATCTAAAATTTGGTACACTCATTCAAACCTTTTATAAAACACAATTTGAATTATAGATAATTAAGGTAATAAGACCAAATCTAAATAAATATATAGTATGTGACGTTTCTGTAACAGCTTTGTTACCATTATCTTTGAATGCATTATTGTTAACGAGGAACGGAATAAGATCTTAAAGAACATTATCCAAGAATACGTGAACCCAGTTCAGCTAATCAGAATAATGTCCGAGAAAAAATATATAGCGATAGAATTGTTTAACTTTTATAAAGTGTTAGAGAACAAGATAATCTCTAAGAACTAAAATTACAGAACAATTTCCTTCCATAGACAATACAGTACTTGAGGTAAAGATAGAGGCTGCCTGGCCGGTATTCATAATTCTTCAAATTAAAGACACTTCGGCCAGTAAATCTTGTTTACTTGTGTTTGTGTTTAACCTGTTTACGTTGCAAGTTGACAAAATATTTGACTTCTGGGTGGCCGGATGGTCTGAAATGAACTAATTTTATTTTATATATTTAAAATCAAATTTTGTGTTATTGAATTTAATATACTTCCAGACAACGCAGAAGTATGAAAATTTGCACACTCACTCAACCAAGCTAACAACGAATGTGTATAAAATATCAAACTTCTAGGATACCATAATGGTCTGGAATAGAATAGAATTTGTATATATATCAAAAGAATTTAAAAAGGAAGATGTAATTTGCAAATTCTGCAAAACTGAAAGCATAGAAGAAATGACCCACTACATCTCTGAATGCACTATTGTTAACGAGGAACGGAATAAGATCTTAAAGAACATTATCCAAGTATACGTGAACCCAGTTCAGCTAATCAGAATAATGTCCGAGAAAAAATATATAGCGATAGAATTGTTTAACTTTCATAAAGTGTTAGAGAACAAGATAATCTCTAAGAAATATAATTACAGAACAATTTACTTCCATAGTTAATTTGTATAGTCATTTTTAATACTTTGATTTCCTTTTCATTTTCCCTTCTCTTCTAAGTTTATATTTCTTTTTTCCTTTTCTCCATAAAAATGATGTATGGCGAGTCTTTACAGGACGGAAATGTCCATATAAAGCTGTTGTTGTATATACCAAAAGGAGAAAATAGACGCAGCCGTTTGTGGTGTAATTAACCGCTGCCATTCCATATAAATAAATCGGTAGGATGAACTAGAGCTATACATGATTGTCAAGATATTTTCAGAAATATATAATCATTTGAAATAATCTGAATACAAATTTCACTAAAAATTTAAAATGTAAAAATATAATGATGAAATTATACATTTATAGAATTCACACACACAACGCACAGAGGACTCTCTCTCTCTCTCTAAAAATTAAATAGAGAATTAATTAATAAAAAGTGCTTTTAAAAGCATTTATTGATATTCACTACAAAATATAAAATACATATTTCAGCTACCGTCATTGAATAATTAGATTTATATAAATCAAAATAAAGGTGGCGGGGGACGATCATCAAGAATTTCGAACACAATGTTATTAAAACATAAATCAACTTTTAAAATATTTCTGACACGAATGATTTATTCTAAAAAGAATCATTTGTGTCGAAAATTGTTTAAATTTCTTATAACAGATTGCGCATTAATGCATCATGTTGTGTCTTTGCATGTTTGCTCTTTGCATATTTCCTCTTTGTGTACAATTTACATAGTTTTAATTTAACGTATTTTGTGCTATAAATAGGACGTAAGAATTAAAGTTAAGGTTCCAGCCTTAGGAATAGAGTAGCCTTGTTGCCTTAAACTCCTTTTCTACTGTAGCTTTTAACTTGGAAAATAAATAACATCCATTTCAAGTGTAGGAGTAGTTTCGTAGCCCGGAGCGACACGACACATCATATATCATATATATCATATACGTAAAGCAAATGATTAACAAGTTTTATATAACAAGTTATATTTCACCTAAAATTTTACCTCTTCACTCACCATACGATGATGGTCCTCCGCCACTTTCATTTTGACTCATAGAAATTTGAAAAAAATAGTACAAATGTGATTTTGTATTGGGCTAAGGTTCATAAACGAAAAAATAAAAAAGGGCATCTCCTTGTTGTCTCAGTTACCCGATAAGGTAATGCCCCTTTTTTCTTTTTTTTTTTTATAAATGTATTTGTTCAATGACTGTAGCTGAAATTTTGTTCTCCTTTTTAGTGAATTTTAATAAAAGCGTCTTAAAAAACACACTATTTTTAATAATTATTTCTATCAAATACTTTCCGCGTTATGGAAACTTAGGACAAACTTCAAACCTTCCTCTTAACTTTTCTGAGAAGGTCGTCATGAAGCTGCTTCAATTTCAGAAAAATTAGTTTACATTTTTTTCGTAACTTTTTTGAAAGCCGTTAACTATATATCTGAATGCATAACTAGTCTAAAAAGGGCCATAACCCGATTCTATACTAGTCTTGAGTTCTCCATAGCTGGGGTTATGAGATAAGGGTACTTATATATATATGTGGCAATATAGTGGTAAATGTGGTGAGGAGAGAAATAATCACACGACGAGTTGTTAGAGCAATAATCCAGGCAGCCAGCCGAGAGAGAGCGAGCGAGACATTATCAGCTGAACGACTGTTTTTCCCTGTGTACACAACCGGGGGGCTAACCAGGATAGTCGCCAGGTGGTGACGCCCCCCCCCCTCAGGAATGTAGCCAAAAATGGTCGTAAGTTAGTTGTCTAAAGTGTCTCGCTTTTAGCTGCCCAGCTCTCTCTCTCTCGTTGGCTGTTGGTTTGTTTTATTAATCCTGGAAGAGCATATATTATGACTTATATATATATATATACAAGTTCACAAAGAACTATTGTTATATGGATTTCTACATTTATTTTTATTTATTTATTTTTTAATTATCAACAAATCACACAGACAACACACAAAAAAAAACACGATATCCCCACAAGGGATCCTTGCGACAAACAACAACACTAAATTGACGAACTATTTTACATAAACAATTGGTGAATTACAAGGTTTGAGTAGAAGTTTAAAGAAGAAAAGAAAGATATGGACATTAAAATCATGCTTGATTCCATTCATGCTTTATTTTAACGGGAGAGTCTTCATCTTCCCTCTGAAAACAATCTTCACCATAGACAGTAAGTTTTTCTATCAAGTAGTGGCCTTTCGAACTAATCTATCTGGAATATTAAAGGGAGGTGAGTTAAAATGATAACCTTTCTTTACATACAGCTCAATGTAGAGAGTTCCATTTATTCAGTATGTACAAGGGTATATTACTAATGGGTACTTAAGGGTACTTATGTATAAAGGGGGTGTTCATTAGTTACCTGAATTGTTCAAAGTGTTCTAAAAAGTAATTTTAAACGTTCATATGACAAATTTAAAGTGCCACATTATTTTTTATTATATATTTGTAATTAAAAATATTAACAACGAATTTGAATAAATTATTTTTTCTATAAAATTGGTAAATCTGCCTCATGTGAATTTTTATTAGTCAAAGTTAGATTTGTGGGAAAGGGAATTGTTAATAGATTCGGTACATTCGACCCATTTAAAAGGGACAGAGATCAGCGCAATATGTTGGACGTTCAGTCCTCACATGAACCCTGGGAACAAAACAAAAACAGAATACATTGTCTAACAATGGTCGCAGCTTTGCATAAAATTGACATGGAACCAGAGGAGAAGTTTTACAAACCCAAGATAGAGGATATTGCGACTGTTGTGATAGAGATACAGGGCGACATCTGAGGTTCTTCATTGGACACGACAACAACAACAGAAATTGACATGGACCCAGAACAGCAGCTTCACGCACCCAAGATAGAGGATATTGCGACTGCTGTGATAGAGATACATGGAGACATCTGAGGCTCTTCATTGGACACGACAACAACAACAGAAATTGACATGGACCCAGAACAGCAGCTTCACGCACCCAAGATAGAGGATATTGCGACTGCTGTGATAGAGATACATGGAGACATCTGAGGCACTTCATTGGACACGACAACAACAACAAAAATTGACATGGACCCAGAACAGCAGCTTCACGCACCCAAGATAGTGGATATTGCGACTGCTGTGATAGAGATACATGGAGACATCTGAGGCTCTTCATTGGACACGACAACAACAACAGAAATTGACATGGACCCAGAACAGCAGCTTCACGCACCCAAGATAGTGGATATTGCGACTGCTGTGATAGAGATGCATGGCGACATCTGAGTCTCTTCATTGGACACGACAACAAGAACAATAACAGAAAATTGACATGAACCCAGAACAGCAGATTCACACACCCAAGATAGTGTACATTTTGACTGATATGATAGAGATGCTTGAAGACATCTGAGGCTCTTCATTGGACACGACAACAACAACAGAAATTGGCATGGACCCAGAACAGCAGCTTCACGCACCCAAGATAGTGGATATTGCGACTGCTGTGATAGAGATACATGGAGACATCTGAGGCTCTTCATTGAACACGACAACAACAACAGAATGGACCCAGAACAGCAGCTTCACGCACCCAAGATAGTGGATATTGCGACTGCTGTGATAGAGATACATGGAGACATCTGAGGCTCTTCATTGGACACGACAACAACAACAGAAATTGACATGGACCCAGAACAGCAGCTTCACGCACCCAAGATAGTGGATATTGCGACTGCTGTGATAGAGATACATGGAGACATCTGAGGCTCTTCATTGAACACGACAACAACAACAATTCTGATAAAGCTGAAATGTCGAATAAGCGCATTGAGGTAGCAGCTAGGATTTCAAAATCTCTATTGGAATGATAGTAATATAATAATTCTATAGATCTTCAAAAATTACTTTTTCCACGGCCACTTGCCAAGCAAATGGCATCCCAATACTTCAGTAATTTACTTTCACAGACCCAACTGCCAAGGTTCGCTTGTTAATACTTAGAATGACTTTAAGTGTAAGATTGGACCCCAGAGAGAAGTCATCTTCAAAAAGTCACGAAAAGAACAACTCAAAAGGAAACTATAAGGTTGTCCAAAAGTTCGTGTTCTTCTATTACTTGGCGAATAATATTATTACGGCGAATACATAATAATACATAATACAAATAAAATATACATAATACAAAGACATTATACATAAAGGCGAATAATATTATTGGTATTTAATTTTTTTTCAAGTGTTTACGAACTTTTGGAACAACCTTGTATTATAAATGTTTGGAAGCCACGGAATTGCGGTGGAAAGTTATGTCTAAATTGGGAAAAGATAGGAAGGAGAATTTTGAACATTACTATTGCGATATTTTAGGAAGCTTACTCTTGTTTTTAAATAGTTTAATTAGTTCAAATTGTTTTAAAAGTATTTGGCCAATTTTGAAATAGTGAAAAAGCAGCGATTAGTTGATATTTATTCAGATAGATGGCGCAAACCATCAGCAACTTTTATTTGCACGATCAGGAAATGCCTTTTTTTTACTATTGTTCAATTTCAGAGGATATTCGAGTATTTGATAAACACTTCTTGTATGAATGAATATGTCACTTTTACTATATCACAATTACCTGAATATCGAAAGAATGAGAGGATGTAACTATATAAGTTCCTATATTCAAATACATTGGGCGGTTGGCGTTTCTTACGCTCCAGGGGCCTGGGTTATCCTTATTTCTCTCTATTCAATTCCTCCAGGAAATGGTCATTCTTCGATGGTGCGGTCGTATGAGTAGAATTGTGATGGTATATGATGAAGCATTTAATGAGAAAAATGTACGTTTGGAGTGGAGGCAGCACATTTAGGAAGTTCTAATCCAATTCTTCCAACTCCACACCAAAGCAGATAACCATCCATGTATTACAGTCTATCTTAGAATTCTGTCCAACCAGGGAGACCATAATTTGTACTTCCCCTCATCTGATCGTACAAGAAAGGTGGAAGAATGGTATAAAACCAGGGGTCCGCAAACTTTTGAGTCGGAAAAGTCAAAAATTACAATTTACAAAATTTAAAATTTTTAAAAGAGCCAGAATTTTTTTTGCCAACAATAAATAGTACTCTCATAAATAATATTTGAATATGGAACTATATAAAGAATCGCAGCTTCACATCCAAGAGCCGCATGTGGCTCACGAGCCGCAGTTTCCCGACCCCTGATCTAAACCATTGCTTTTCGACCGTTACAAACCGGGTTTGAATCCCGCATTGGGCACTTTTTTATAGTTAAAAAAATGCTTCAATGGCTCTCGATTCTTGCGAAAGTCCAACCCCACCAATGAGTGCATGTAATCAAAACGGGGCTTTGGTATATTTGTAAGTGCAAAAGTCGAACTGCTTTTCACATGTGTAGACATGTGGTGCACTTACAGTAAAAGCAGTCGCTAACTACCCACTACGATTATCATGGCCTGTACCACACACACACACACACACGTATACTATAGGATAATTAAAAAAAAAACAAGGAAGAACAATACCTGGAATAAGACGTCATCGTCTGGAGTCGTTTATCAGTCGCAGACCTCAGAAGATATAGACGATCCTTAGAAGAACCGTCTGAAGCATTTTACAGGAAATTTACTTCACAAAGAGGAATTTTTTTAATCAAAAATCATATTTATAGATAATAAATATTTGTTTAGGAGGAAATTTTGAAAGTATACGGATGAGAACACTATTAATTGACAAACCTTATCTATTTAAATATATTTTGATATTTATACAAAACGAATTTCTTAATAAGAAATTTTAATTTATAAATAATAGAATCACATGCCTACTGCTGCAATAAACAGAGGCATGTGCTCAAAATTACTTATTTGTATGTTTACACAAGATCTCTTCATACAAGTATTATTTATGAATTTTTTATATCTTAGTACATATTAAATTTTAGCAAGGTATTAAAAATGTCTCAAATATAATATATAAAGAGATCTGACACACAAATCTATATATATTTGAGCGTATGCTTCCGCGTTTACGGCGGCTAGTGTTTCTCTTCTTTATAATATTACTAGCCGAATGACCCGGGCAACGCCCGTGTTTTAATTTAGACACGTGGACCTGTTGGATCATTAACGCCCGTGTTTTACCCGATTGAATGTTTTTATTCAAATACTATTTGTTACAATTATAAATTGGCGCCTTAAATAAATGCATATATTAGTTAATAACTATAGCCTATATGCTTTATCTGTCTATGTACTTATTTAAACATGTAAACTTTCTCCTTGGATTATAAATACTACAGAATAAAGCGTTAGGAGAAAATAAATTTTAATAATCGACTACCTGTCTATGTACTGTTGGCTTCCGTAGGCGTCTCTTACTGGGAAAAAGAAAGAGAGGATTCCATTTAGTTATTAACTAATATATGCATTTATTTAAGGAGCGACCCGCTCCAACACAATAGTTACAAAAACCAAAAAGGTTTCTGATTCCTGAGGTGTTCTGATATGGAGAGAACATGTACAACCGGCCAACATCAGGGAAAGAGATAGCTGTGGAAAGTCCAGTTTCTTTGTCTGGGGTGGCATCATGCTGGACAGCCGTACACATGATGGAGCGACTAGTGACAGATATGGGGATGAAATCTTGGGCCCATATGTCATATCATTCCGTAATTCGTTCATCCTCAATCTATTTCCTTGACGATGATACCAGAGCTGGTCGTGTTATCGATTTCCTTGAAGGTGAGGATATGATGTAATGGCCAGCAAGAGGTTTGAATCCCATTGAGGATGTGTGGGATAATTTAGAGAAACCATTTACCACCACAAACCATCTACTCCTAGAACTCTCCAACTAAAAGTAATCTGGTAGATTAAATGTGTGTGGCATAACCGCTGAGAGGGTTCACCACTGATAAGCCAATCCCTCCCAATATTTTTTCATCCCAGTAAGGACAGTAGAAGTTTGTTGTATGTGTAAAAGAAACATTTGTGCTTTAATGTTTTCATTTTCTATATAATCTCGTTCTTGTAAGTTTGGGCGTTCCATGTGCCTCCCTCAAACGCCCGTTTGAAATGAAGCCGGCCCAGTCCATGAGATCCCTTATCCTTAAACGGTCTTTTTCTTTGATAAGGACCCATCTAGAATGAATGTCATGGTAATACGGATTCCTTTCTGAAGAGAACATGGGCCGATGTTCACGGCACCAAATCAAGTGGACAATTGGGGTGAAAGAGATACATACCGCTGGTCGTCTTGTCGTATAATGTTCACTATGCTGATATGCCTCCGATAGTCAGTTTGTCTATAATATTAGAATGATTCATTGACTACAATCTGTAATAATAAATTTACACTATTTTGACGCGTATGCTTCTTTTTAAAATAAAACAATTTTCTACTGCCCTTATTGCAATTATAAAAAATAATGGGAGGGACCTGTCTCATCAGTGGTGAACCCTCCCAGCGATTTCGCCAGTTTAATCTACCATACCGCTGTAAATAAGCAAATACAATATTACAGTTGTTTTTGTTGTTGTCGTGTCCAAAGAAAAGTCTCAGATGTCTCCATGCATCTCCATCACAGCAGCAGCAATATCCACTATCTTGGGTGTGTAAAGCTGCTGCTCTGGGTCTATGTCAATTTTCTGCAAGGCTGCGGCCATTGCTGGGCATGAGAATATGTGAGTAGGTGTTAGTTCCACACCAGGACAGTTGTTGAATGATATTAATACAATGCTAATATTACAGTGATATGGTAGATTAAACTGGTGAAAGCGCTGGGGGGGTTCACCACTGACGAGCCAGGCCCTCCCATTATTTTACCATTACAGTAAGGATAGTTTGTATAGAAACTGTGGTTTAAGATGCACATAAGAAATCCGACTATCTGTCATCTTCCTATGGTACCAAGTAGCCATATTCCTATAGTGGTCTTCTTAGACTATGGTGAATGTATATCTGTCCTACCCTTGTGTTGGTTTCAATGAAGTGTTTCCAGTGCAGGCAGACCACATGTATGTTCCCATTTAGCCATTTGACGACCTCAGTCTGGGGTTGACAAGCTGCTTCCATCATTTCCAATACCTCACATTGTAATAAACGATTACGTCAGGCCATTATGCTAACTTTTTCTCTAAAACAATTACAGTTATGATTTGCTAACAGAGTAAGGGTTTATCAATAATCTTTAAAAATTTACTTATTTCCAAATTTTCATAAATCAAATTATTGTTACAGCTGAATTTATCATACAATTTAGCATAATTAAACAATGTTTTAGTCTTTTTATCTTTAATGAATAGAGCGTACTAATTCAAAAAATGTTTGTTCCCTTATATTTGGTGACCTTTATAAGAGTAGAAAGTCAATCTACTTTCTTTATCCATTTGTAGACACGCGGTTCACATATCTACTGGCACAATTCTCAGTGACCGTTGTGTTAGCGTTGTGTTCTTGGGACGCGTAATATTGGTTGGTTCTCTCTTGTCAGGATGGTTTCTGTGGAATTTCAGCCATCTTTGACGTTGGCTGAACTCGAGAGGTTAAAATTATTGTGCCTTAAAAATAATAAACACAAATAATCAATATTAAAATAACGATTATTAACGATTATGTTAACGAACAAATAATCAAATTAAGAAAAAGGACATCTCCTGATAGCGTAAATAAAAGTTACTGATGGCTTGTACCATCTGTCGAAATAAATATAAATTACTCGTTGATTTTCAATTATTCCATAATTGGCCAAATACCCATTCTTAATTAATCAAGAAAAGCTAACCACGGACGCGTTTCGGGCTGTTGACCATCATCAGCGTGGTGCAAGCTGTACCTCAACAACCAAAAAACTGGTCATTCAAGTATCCTGAAAAATCATGAAACGTGTAGTTAAGGCAATAAGTACATGAGAACGTCAATGTGAAAAAATGGTATAAAAGTGAAATTGTACTGGTTCACTTTTGTACTATTTTTCTCAACAAATAATCAAGTTGCATACAAGCAAAAAGTATGTGGAAATATGTATTCTAGGGCGGTCAGACGACATCGATCCTACTTCCGGGTGATGCTCCCCACATTGTGCCATATGTTATTAGCCTCCTTTCTCACAGCTCCAGAGGGTCAAGCGGAGAAAAACATTTTAAATAAATTACATCGTTTTGTAATTGGTACGTTCCATATACATATTACTCTACTTTGTCCTACCAAATATGTCTTCAGTCAGAGCAGCCTTGTTGACTGATTGCTGTAACTGGGGCATTGAACTTCGAATGGCCAGTCTTGGGATAGCTATCTCTTTCTGGCTGATGTCTCGACATCAAACATTTTTACATATTTTATGAAAAAAGGCATCTCCTTATCGTGCAACTGAAAGTTGGTGATGACTTGCACCATATATCGGGATAAATATCAACTATTCTCTTTGATTTTGAATTATTCCAGAATTGGCCAAATACCCATTCTTGATTAATCAAGAAAAGCTAACCACAGACGCGTTTCGGGCTGTTGGCCCTCATCAGCGTGGTGCAAGCTGTACCTCAACGACGAGGTTAGTTGAGAATCCGGGCTAATTGGCCTACAAAAATGGGTCTTCTAGCCCTACTATGGCTGCAGATCGCGAACTGGTGGGAAGGGATCCAAGGATCTGGCGGTAGTGGTGTCATCGCAGGGGGGAGGGGGGGGGGAGAAGCTGGAGAGGTCAGGGAAACAGCGCCTTGATGGGTGAGAAGCCGGGATGGAGGCCAGTTGAGGAGGCAGGAGGTCCTGGAAGCTTAGAATTTGAGGGCTCTAAGCTTCAAGGTGGGGCAGCTTGAGGCTCGCGCCTCGTGCTTGTCTGCAAGGTCCTTGGCACAGCAGTTGGTGCACTTGGAAGTGTGCCGGTCAGCAGCAGAGGGGCAGAAACGGCCTTCATGACCGCCTTCACCGCAGTGGAAGCACTTGGGATCTCTGGTGCATTGGGCAGAGTTGTGGCCGAAGCCACAACAGCGGAAGCAGATTCGTGCGCGGATGGACTCCTCGAAGTTGAAGATCACTCCATCCACCACGATCCTTCCGCGATTTCCCAGAGCTCTGAAGGTCGTGAGGTCCACCTCGATGAAGGCGGTGCAGGTCCCGTTTCTGGTTGCAGAGCGGTGCGCCACGCGCACCACCTTGTCCCCAGGTAGTTGGCTGACAGCAGGGGTTTCCAGCAGCGTCTCTTCAATGGTGGAGTTGGAAGTCTCCTCATCCACTTTGAAGAGGCAGATGCGAGGCAGGATCACCTTCTGTTGGCGGACCTTCATACCATCCAGCTTGTTGGCCAGGGAGGTGGTGACAGCTGGGATGGTATCGGGGTTGCTGGAGTGGAGGACAAGCTTCCCTTTGGTTCTCAGGGAGGCCCAAACGCCTTGGGGTAGAGTGTGGGCAGCGCGGACAGCTTTGAGCATGGCTCTTGGGTCGGCCTGTGGGTCATCAGAGATGACCACTGTGTGGGCCGCCGATTTTTCCCCATGGAGGACCACTTGGGCGGCCGCAGGCTTGGTGGGACGGGAAGGCGCAGGTTTTGCGGGACCTCTGAGGTTGGTCCTCTTTGCGGGAGGGTTGGGAGCCTCGGTCTGCTTCCTTTTGGTAGGAGCAGGAGTGGCGGGCTTGGTAGGGTCAGTCTGGGAGCTGGTTTCCGTCAAGCAGGGAGCAGGGCTTGTTTGGGTGCTGTGGCAGTCAGTCTGGGGCTTGTTGGCATCTTCGTCCAGCTCCTTAAAGGACGCGAGGATGCCAGAGAGGCTCTCCACCTCAGCAAGGAGGGCATTGATCTGCCCGGTCCGCAACTTGATGAACTTGTCCATTTGGGAGTACAGTCTCAACGCGTAAGCAGGATCAGAGGACCTTGAGGCATTATGGAAGGGTAGCATCGCCTCCTGGTTCTCTATTTCCATTTGGGCGAGGGTTACGAGGGGCTTCTCGGCCTCCTTCTTTTTCTTCCTAGAGGGAGCCATGGCAGGAGCAAGAGTAAGAGAGCAAAGGTGTGCACAGGTAGAGAGCTAGCTGCGAACTGGAAAAAAAAAAAGGAAACGAGTACCTTAACGAGAGAGAGAGACCAAAAAAACTGGTGATTCAGGCATCCTGAAAAATCATGAAATGGGTAGTTAAGGCCAGAATTGAGTGAGACCGCGACACAATGTGAAAAAATAGTACAAATGTGATATTGTACTGGGATAAGGTGCATAAAATATGAAAAAAGGCATCTCCTTATCGTGCAAATGAAAGTTGCTGATGGCTTGCGCCATCTATCGGAATAAATATCAACTAATCTCGTTGATTTTTTAATTATTCCAGAATTGGCCAAATACCCATTCTTGATTAATCAAGAAAAGCTAACCACGGACGCGTTTCGGGCTGTTGGCCCTCATCAGCGTTACATATATTTTTTAAATTTTATTTCAATTTAAAGCGCTCTGTCCCCCTAGGGACACTTGCGCTGTCATACATATATGTCTTTACATTTGTCTATACATATATTAGATAATAAAAAGGCATATATTGGATTTATTAAAAGATTTATTTTGCCAATATTTCGGCTGGCCGAACGCCAACCTTTATCGAGGCATTACATCTTTGTATACACAAACTATAAATAATTTAGGCGGTGAATAGAATAGTCATATGTGTTAACAATGAGAAATAAAGAAAAAACAACGAGAAAAGACCTGTGTACGAAATAAAGTAGTGTCTGGCAATATATACAATAAGCATAATATAAATGATCAATTTCTTAAAAGATATTTGTTGCTATTTAATTTAAAATACATTTTTACTTATCTAGGTGAAAACATAAAGCTTCCAGGGATAACTTTCTTATTTAAAATTGCACCAAATATTGTACCAAAATTGTACCAAATAGAACAAAAAACAGACCTCCAACTAAACAGAAGGAAGTCGACACAATTGGCCAGATGGCAATCTGGTCACCTGCGCCCTCAAGTCTATAAAGAGGGAGCCAAAAGCTTCCCCATGTGCACTAGGTGCAAAACCGAAGGGGCCACTCCCCAACATATACTAAATTAACACAAATCAATAATGCGCCACCTATACATATAAAATGAAAGGATTTAAAAGCACGAATGTTTCTTTTATACACAATACAAACTTCTACTGCCCTTACTGCGATGAAAAAATATATTGGGAGGGCTTGGCTCATCAGTGGTGAACCCTGGTTGGATTAAATGGTGGATTAAATTGACGAAACCGCTGGGAGGGTTCACCACTGATGAGCCAAGCCCTCCCAATATATTTTTTTCATCGCAGTAAGGGCAGTAGAAGTTTGTATTATGTATAAAAGAAACATTCGTGCTTTTAAATCCTTTCATTTTATATACTAAATTGTATTGGAAAGGACAAAGGAACCCTGTACAGAGAACCAATAAGAGTTCTTGAACTTCTTTATGAGCATGACCTCCAAGACCTTGTCTAATTTAGACTAATAAAAGGATAATAAAATGCAATTCAAATCTCCAACTTACGAGCATGAAAGCCCTTCTATAAGGAGAGGAAACACGATATAATGATTGCATTGTGCTTCTCCTTTAGAAAGGTTTTACATGCCTGAAAGTTTTAGATATTTGAATTACCATTTTTAAAAAGAAACTTATCCCTGGAAAGCCTGATGTTTTCACCTTAATATTGATACATAGGAATACGCCTATCCCCCGATTTACACGGTACTTGTTTTACACATTTTCGCTTTTACACGGTTTTCCAAATAAGTTTTTTTTTTGTTTTTATCGCACTATACTAAATGCTACTGTGATTGAACACATGCGCTGTGTACACATCTCACGAGGAATCCCGAGCTTATGTGCTGACTACATATTTTAACCTGTTAATGCATTTTATTTTTATTTCTGTGTACACCTATCCCCCGATTTACACGTTTTTCTCAGGAACGTATATATTTTTACATATCTTAAGGTGAAAACATGAGGATTCCAGGGATAACTTTCTTATTTAAAATTGCACCAAATATTGTACCAAAATTGTACCAATTAGAAAACCTCATAAAACAGACCCTCCAACTAAACAGAAGGGAGTCGACACAGTTGGCCAGATGGAAATCTTGTTCTAATGGAAAATGGGTGCCGTTGCCACGTTAGTCACCTTGTACCAGAGTTTGGTCAAATATTCCAGGGATCCAGGAGAATCCACCGCAGGGAGGTGTGGTCGGACTTCTCTCCCTTTGGCTTACGCCATCTGTCGGAATAAATATAAAATAATTGTTGATTTTTAATTATATTCAAGCCCCTTGTCTACTCGGTGCAAGTTGTAGCTCAACAACCAAAAAATCTGATTCCAGAGGCTTTTCTTGCTTTATAAAACAAGGGTATTTGATCAATATTTTGGAAATGATATTGAAAAATCAACAATTAGTTATTCCGACAGATGGCGCAAATCATTATCAGCTTTCAGTTGCCGATCAGAAGATACCTTTTTCTTAATTATCCATCTGGTCCCAGTACAAGAATATATCTTTCGTGTTATTTTTTATATAGTTTTATAAACTTTTTTATTTACTTCTCCTGACGAAGACAAAAGATTTTTGTCGAAACGTTGAAAAAATAAAAAACTCCAACTGGCCGAAGTGTCTATTTTTCATATAAATTTAAATAAGTTTTATAAAGGTTATGGGTTTTTTTTTTGTATGTTGCACATACACTCATGGACAAAACTTAAGGAAGTTGTACCTTTTAGCAACAGAATTCAGACAATAACTCTGAAAGACATTTAATACACAGTAATCTTTATTGAAGACACACAAGATAACCAAGTGTGAATTGAAATGATTCTGTCTCCTTAAGAAAAAAAAAACAGACGACCGGCGACATTAAAGACTTTCCATTTAATTAAGTTTTGTCCATTATGTTGTAAGGAATATAGAATAAACGTCGTTTACAGTTCAACATAAATAACCAGACATTTACGTAAACAGATATATATATAACGAGAGATTATTTCTCAATTCTCCAATTAAGGTAATTGCTGTCGCTAAATTCTGGTGCGTTTTTCTATTTCCCCAGATCCTTGTAGAATGATTTATTCGACATGGCGACATCGTTCATTCACCTGGCCGTCAACTCTCCAGCTAACCTTGTCCTCCGTGTGACAGGCCGTCTTGACCAATGACAACACCTATCGTCTGTTTACTCTAAAGTCTCCATCTGCGAACAAACAAAATTATCTTTTTTTTTTTTTAAGCAAAGCAATAACTCGCCATCCATATATACATTGGTTTCTCAAGAAGCCACTGGGACCAAAATATATTTTTGGTCGCAGTGGTAAAGCCTACTCCACGCTGACGACCGCCAACAGCGCGAAACGCGTTCGTGGATGGCTTTTCTTGATTTATCAAGAAATTCGGTTGGCCAAATATTACTTGCAAGTTAAATACACGTTTAGTTTATTTTTGCTCCACTAGATGGCGCTCTGCCATCTAAAAAGCACATGTGCTCGTGGTCAGGAAATGCCTTCTTTGTTTTTAATATATATATATGTCATTTAAAAAAAAAACGTATATTCTAGTTATGTTACCAATTCATGCAGTCGTGGATAAAAATGAATTATACTTTTGTCCTAAATTATATTTATTTTTTGATTATTTTTCAAAAGCAAACAGTTTTTGCATACATAGACAACTAATTACGTTATTATTATAAAAAAAAATAGCAAATTAGGTTATATTCTTTTTGTTTAGGATTCCTTTACATTTTAAAAATTAACTCTGTGTTTAGTTCTTATTTTTAATTTGATTATTTAAATTTTAATTTTAGTTATATTATGAAAACAATTTTAATAAATATAATAGTTATGATTATAAAATTTTAATTATATTATAATGAATAATAAAAATCATATTTTTATTATGTCATATATAAGCAAATAGGTGACGCTTTACATCTATTTTCAGAAAATCGTGTATGTATATAAGTTTAGCTAGGATTCCAAATAACCAATCCACTGAGGAGATTGACAGCAGGTCACTGAAACATCAAGAGTTAAATAAATCATTGGTTAATGTGGCTATATTTTCTGAATCTTAGAATAAGTTGAAATATGCCTTGTATTCCCGTTTGTTGCGATTGTGTTTGCCAGACAGATCCCTGGCTATTTAAATTACCAAGGCCAGGAATTCTATATTTATCTGCTGCGACCTTCAACCCATGTCAATCATATTCACACGACGGAGTTGTATTTTATTAATAATATAATATTTTAAACATATTTTTATTGGAAGGATCCAAGACTTGATATCCTTTTACTAGAAAAGTTTTTATTTACAATTTTTGTTATATAATTTTTCAAAATTTAATTATTTAAAAAATTGATTTTTTTTTTATTTAATTACTCTCAAAATATGATGAGGTGAAGAGTTTCTCGTAAGGTTTTTATTTAGCTGAGATTTCGAGTATTTGTTTTTCTACAGGAGTAAAGATGAGAACGTATAAGAAGATAGATTGTTTTATATATACATATCTACACATTTGCATATTAAAAACAAAAAAGTCCCAAAAGTTCGTGTTTTTATTATTACTTGAAGAATAATATTATTACAAGCGAATACATAATAATACATGTCAGCAATGGTGGCCTCTCCCGTCAAAATAAACGTCAGAATCTGACGCCATCGATTGACCGTCGCCGCAACTAGCGGCATCGGGTCGGTGACAAAGCCACAACACCAACTTTGGCAAACTGATAAGCGTCCACCTAGAGACCATGGTTTCGGGCTAATGGCCCTCGTCATTTTCCATCTATGTTTTGCCAATAGATTTGGCCCAGCCACATTTCAAGCAAAACACCTCTTTGGTAGATTGTAAGGATTCCATTAGATCCCGTGTGGATCTCATGGAATAAAGTCCGCCCTAGGCTGATGAGGGCCATTACCCCGAAGCCATGGTCTCTATGTGGACGCTTCTCAGTTTGCCAAAGCTGGTGTTGTGGCTTTGTCACCGACCCGAGGCCGCTAGTTGCGGCGACGGTCAATAGATGGCGTCAGATTCTGACGTTTATTTTGACGGGAGAGGCGACCATTGCTTCCATGGATAAATTTTCTCCTGGCAAATTTTCCACTTAATAATACATAATACAATTACTTTATACATAAAACAACGACATTATAATTAACGTCGAATAATATTACGGCGAATAATATTGGTATTTCAATTTTTTGAAAGTGCTTTCGTACTTTTCGAACCTTTCGCATTTAAAGAAAAAGGAACGACAGAAATATATGTCAAAATAATCCTCTATATGTGGGATAATGTTCTGGTCAATTAAGCTCTTCCTTTTAAGTAAAACATATCAGGTTTCAATAGAGAACTTTTTTTTTCCAAAATCTTTAATTGCTAGCTTTCGAGCACGCACGTCTTTCTGCATGGGAAAAGACGGTACAATTAGTGTATTATGTTTTCTCCTGTAGTAGGGCGTTCGCATTCCCGAAGGCTGAAGATTAAAGATTTTGGAAGAAAACCTTCTCTCTGTAAACCTGATATATTTTTACTTAATATTGATGTGTGTTACGATGCACTAGCGTGCCATCTGTTATGAAAATTAATTATCTCATTAAAATCCAATTAATTTTTCTATTACAGTAAAGAGGCAGTAGAAATTGTTTGATTTCAAAAAGAATCTTACGCGTCTAAAATAGTTTCTAATTTTCATTGATGTGTGTGTGAAAAGGATTACAGTAAACTCTACTATAACGCGAGTTTTTACAACGCGATTTCGTACAACGCGATAAAAAAATTGCGACAAATTTATTTATACAACGCGAATTTTCGTATACAGCGTTATAAAATAAAATAATTTACCCTAACAACATTCGCGTTATACTAGTTTTATTTCGTACAACGCGAATTCCTATAACGCGATTTCATACAACACGGAAAACATTAATCGGGTTATAGGAGAGTTTACTGTATTTTATTGAATTATAGATAAATAATTTTAATCGCGATCGAACGTTGTACTGTATGTATTACATCCCAGACATGATGCGACACCAGCCATCTCTGTCTTGAGCTCGGTGTACCATCAAGGCGACCGTTAAACCAGTGAGTTCCTTTAAATCGTCCACGAAGCATGTCGGTGGGCGTCCAGGTATGTATCGCCCAGACGTCTTACCGGTCAATATGGTATACTCCATTCCCCTGTGTCGTGCGATGTGGCCGAAGAATCTCAAACAATTTTGTTATTCACGCTGCAGAAGTCGGTCATCTTCCGAAATCGATAGTTATATTGAAATATAAGCTCTTCTTATCAGTAGCTATTTCGTCCCTTTGACCATCAATGTCCTGCAGCAATACAAGGTCACGGAATCCCATTGGAATTCTCGTTCAAGCACAAGAAACATAGCCAAGTGTTTTTATACATTTCTCTATCAAAGATTTCATAAAATATCTTCCAGGAAGCAATCGAAGTAATAAAATGTGGGAAAAAAAAACATCCTTCCCACAAAAACACGTAAAAAATGGAACAATGATTAAAACCAGTTTTGACCGCTAGTTTGACAGCAATAATTCCCATCGAATTCCTTCTGAAAAGTAAAAAAATGTCAAATGAAACTATAATTTTGGAGGAATTGGTACCTGTGTTATTATTTCACTTCCTTACTATCTCCTTCTATCCCTAAGCAATGGTTATATAATAGATGCTGATATTGTTGCATCATGATTGATGCGCGTATTTTTAAAATTATTTGTAATATTATTTTTAATATATTTAATATTTAAATTGTTTATTTATTTTTATAAAACATATTATTACTATAAAATATTATGTACAATAAAACATTTGTATTTTGATACACTGATACACCACCTGCTTTAAACTTTGATGTGATAAATAAAGAGAAATTCTAGGTGTTACCTAAAAATATATTTGTCTTATTATTGACTGGTTTAACCTTGTAGAATGGTTGAGACACGTTCTGGAAAGATGCAAGACGCGTCTGAGGAGAGAATCAAGACTGAAGAATCTACCAAACCGCAGCCTGGTGCAACAATATCTATAATTATGTTGGAAGTTTATCAATTATAGTATTTTGATTATTTCATACAATTTATTTTATATTTATCAACACAATCATGTATAATTTCAATGATATTAATTTCTATTAATATTTAATTTCGAGCAATCCAACTTTTTGTTAGGTTCCCAAATATACAGAAACTTTACACACCCAAGATTGAGGACATTGCGACCGCTGTGAAAGAGATGCATGGAGACATCTGAGACTCTTCATTGGACACGACAACAACATCTTTGAAAACCTCAATATTAATACAAAAACCTTTATTCCCTTTAAAAAACCGTACTAGGCCATGCCACACGAAGGTTCGTCCTCTCTAGCCATAGATACATGGTAGAGGTGTCACTTATCTTAAGTAAAGGCCATGATAATCATGGTAGCTAGTTAACAACTACTTTTACCATAAGTGCACCACATATCTACACATATAGAGAGCACCTTTTCACTTACAAGTGTTTCAGAGAACACCATTTGGTTACTTGCACTTACTGATGGGGTTGGACTTTTGTAAGAAGCCTTTGAAGCAATTTATTTTTAATAAAGACAATATGAACAATTTTATTGATTCTTCCAATATCAATTTCTACAGAAAAAATATTAAGATCAAATAAAGGAGTAAATAATTTGTAGATAAAATGTAGTATAATATATACAGCCGTATATGTGCACAAATCTCTTCAGCGAGGGAGGCCCCCATCCCGAAGAGTTCTCCTCCAGACAAGGTCTTCTTGAAAACTCCTCAGTTCCTCGCCTTTTATTTTTATTAAAAAGTTCCCCCGGTACGGGATTCGATCCCGGCTGTCGTAAATCGTCTATTCATACCACTCGTGTGTCCATCAACTTGACACATTATGGATTGAAGTCTGTTAGATGATCTTAACTGGATGTCCTTCACTCAAAACTCCTTGATTAAAACAGTTAAATGACAAATTAAAATCAATGCTTCATTAACAGACATCTCATTAGTCAATGTCAGTAGAGTGGGGAGCGCTCTGTACAAAACCCTCCCATTACAAATATACAGAGGGTGTTCACACTTATAGGAAACAAGTTTTATCATAAAATATTAAAAATTAACACCATATTTGAAATTTTTCAAATGAAGTAACTGTTCTATTCTGTTGTTATATTCTATTGCATCCATGATTACCGTGTTTCTACCTTTATCTGAAGGTGCTATGATTATTTGTTTGTTTTCTTTAAATTGTTTTATGGCATTCTTTTCTTCTTTACTCAAATTAGTCTTGTTATGTTTTTCTAATTTCTTTATAATTGGTGCTATTTCTGTTCTAATTTTTGACTTTTGTTCATCTGGGAAAATTTTAATTGAATTCTCTATTCTCTATTGAATCCACACAACTACAAATTTTAATGTGGAAACGCTACATTGATGATGTATTATGCATCACAGAGGTGGATGTTTCCATAATTATAAATTTTCTAAATAGTCTTAGACCCTTTCTGAAATTCACTTATGAATTAGAAGAAAATGGGTCTCTACCATTTTTGGACTTACAACTGACCAGAAATCAAAATAAAATTGAAACGAAAATTTATCGAAAACCAACCCACACAGGAAGTTACCTGAACTTCAATTCTTTTGGTCCTATCTGTCATAAGGTTGCGGTGGTCAAAACACTTTCCAAGAGGTTGACTACACATTTTACGGATAAAACTGATGAAAAAATTGAAAGAGCTAGATTATTTCAAGAACTACAAAGCAATAATTATCCTAAAGAATTCATCAAAAGGCAATTATATGCACCAAAAATTCCATCCACGAACAATAGACAGATCTCAACCCCGAACATGTTTTGCTCCCTACCTTACAGCTATGGCTGTGAAAGAATAGCCAGAAGTTTAAAAAAAAACACAATATTACAACCAGATATCAACCCAACCAGAATTTAAGAAGCATCTTCCCCGTCACCCTGATACAAAACAAATCTACAAGCCAGAAGATAGAGCGAATGTGGTTTATAAAATACCATGCAAATCCTGCCAGGCAATATACATAGGAGAAACCAGCAAACCTTTATCTGAAAGAATTAACCAGCACAAATCCGCACTAAAGCACCATAACCCGACATCCCTACTGGTAGATCATGCATTCAACAATAGTCACACTCCAGACTTCGATCACACATCTATAATATATCAAAACATCAAAGAAAAACATTGCCGTTTATTTTTAGAAAGCTGGAGCTCATTAGAAAATAAAAATAGTATCAACAGAAAGATTGACTTGTTAGATGTATATACTCAGTTTAGAACCTCTTAGATGATTATGATATTTACATGTTTATTTTATTTCATTTTTAATCGGATATTTATTACTATTATTTGTATATTTATTTCACAGTTATTT
Organism: Cordylochernes scorpioides; assembly: GCA_030710605.1. NCBI lineage: Eukaryota > Metazoa > Arthropoda > Arachnida > Pseudoscorpiones > Chernetidae > Cordylochernes > Cordylochernes scorpioides. The sequence continues at coordinate 12,131,283 of CP092870.1, forward strand.
CAATTTTTATGATATTTTATTTGTTTAATTAATTCGATATCTCTTAATTTTCAATAGTTATTTACATATATCACTTTTGTATTATATTTACTCTGTTTAGAATGTATATATTAGATGGTTTATCACCCAATAAGCTCGGAAGACGTCTAGTGGCTCACCTGGGGCACGCGACCTGCTGCGTGCTTCACGGCAAAACACCTCGTAAAAGATGGAAGATTGATCCATCGAAATATCGGATTAATAAATAATCGTATTAAAATCCAAAATAGGCCTTATTTTTAAAATATAAATGTATTATGGATTTCTCTATATTCAGAAGTAAATATATATGTTCATCTGAAACCGTATACCCCGAGGAACAGGTATAAACATGGTGGCCTTAAGACAACCCGCATAGAAGGATTCTTATAATGAATGAGATAGGCTATTATATCACACACCAGGGTAATTAGTATTCATGTATATTACGGAACCCGTGGAGTTATTTAAGTGGTCACGCACCTGGACTTGCTGTAAATATCCCCGTAAGATGGCTGGTTAGGATAGAACTTGAAGTACTCACAGCTCTTGGAGGGAAATAGCGGCGATGATACACTCATGGACAAAACTTAAGGAAGTTGTACTTTTTAGCATGTATATTGGGATTCAGACAACAACTCTGAAAGATATTACTGTGACCTTTATTGAAGACATGAGATTGAAGAATGTTATCTCAATCAATATACATTCATGGACAAAACTTAAGGAAGTTGTACCTTTTAGCATGTATATCGGGATTCAGACAATAAATCTGAAAGATATTTGATACACAGTGACCTTTATATTGAAGACACACGAGATAACTAAGTGTGAACAAAATTACCTCTGTCTCCTTAAAAGAAAAGACGACTGTCGACAACAAAAACTTTCCTTTTCTCTAAATTTTGTCCATGAGTGTAAATAAATTCAGGCGAGGAAAGAATATAGAAGTCAAAAACTTATATAGAGACTCCTTCACCAGTGTCAGGAGGACGGCCGGCTGTTTTTATAAGTTGAATTAAAGAAAAATGTATTCTAAAAAAGATTATGTATTAATTATTCCTATAATATCCATGAGCTGATCGTTATATTATGCCGAATTTAAGGGCCACTTCATTCTAAATCAAAGAGAAAAAACTTTTTTCGTGTTTTTCCCCTTTGAGAAATCCGTTTTTATAAATATATTTTTGAAAATCTTTACCTTATGTTGAGAAAGAAGATAGCGCCTTCAAATAATACGTTTGCTTCCAGATCAATTGGTGATAATCATCGTTTGAAAATATCCATTTATTTAGTTAATTCTCACTGAATGCGGCTATCAATTAAAAATTCAGTATCATTAAGACTTTCGTTCTGGTCCAATAATATGTGGATATTTTAGAATGTTTGTGCACATTAAAAATTTTCATTATTTACAACTTTTGTATTACAGATTACATCGTGACGTATTTTCAAAATGAATTTTAAGGTTAAATTTGGTGATAGCCACCCAGGATAAACTTGTGAATAAAAGTAATAGCTTAGTTTTGGTTCTAACAAAACCTCAGAAAACTAAGGAAGTGACTAAAGAAATGATTGAGTTGGATCCTTGAGAGAAAACAGAGATATTCTTTGTTTTCTAACATCGTACGATGCGACATTCTGGTGCTTCCCTTCACATCCATCCATCTCAGCTAGCCGTATAGGATCAGTTTTAAATTGACAAATATGCAAAGTTTCATTATATAAATGCTGTTAATGTACTCTAGAGACAAAATATTTTGACAATTAAAACAAATTTATTGACAACTCAGTCAATATTTACAAAATGAGGAAGAGATCACAAAAATAATTAGAGAAAATAAAAAAATAGCGAAAAACGTGTTCGAACCAGGGACATCAGGTTCTAAAGTCTAAAGCTTTCGCAGCTAGATTATTTTGCCTTATTATATAATAATTTATAGAAGAATTAATATTTACAAATTTAAATTTTCAACCGGGGAGTCTTCCCCACCGTACAAGTGTCCTCTTCCAGCCGATGAGGGGGTCTTCAATTCTACCACCCAGCCCCACCTGCACGAAGTGCCGATAATGTATTGTAGAGGTCCATACATGCACATTGATGAAATGTTCTGTACCACCAGCTGATTCAGCAGTTCTGGGTTAAGTTGGTACGACTTCATATAAACCCACGTTATTGGACAACGTCACTCAACCGTATAGTGTCTAGGAGAGTAGACGTTGTTTTACACTTCAATGACTCCTAGCACCAAGTTAATGATTAAAATACTTTATTGATTCATCATGCGAAAAGGTGAACAAACTTCCCGTTTTCTCTTGTTGGTCATTCGTCCATCTTTTAAAAATTTAATAGTTAAAGAGAAGAGTTAATAGTTGGTTAATAGTATAAATAGTTAAAGAAGTTAAAGAAGAAAAGCAATGTAGAATAGAAGAAGAATAGTCCTTTAATTCTATCTATGGATTTTTTACCAATTAGGCAAATATAACAGACGTAAAGTCCAGTTGGAGTTGTGCTACAGAAATGTTGCCCAACAGCCGGATGTGTCAAGATACCGAAAGCTGTCAATCACTCACACCTTTCTTGCCGTCATAAATCATGTTGTGTTCCACGCTAACTGTAGATCCAATCAGTATCCAAGGCCGGGGTATTAATTACAGTTTGATTTGTGACCTTCGGTGAAAGAACTTGCATGGAAAATTTGGCCGGAGCGAGTATATCAACACCGTCAGACTTCCAGCAGTTGTTGTTGTTGTCGTGTCCAATGAAGAGCCTCAGATGTCTCCATACATCTCTATCACAACAGCAGCATTGTCCTCTATATTGGGTGTGTAAAGCTGCTGCTCTGGATCTATGTCAATTTTCTGCAATGCTGCGGCCATTTCTTTCTGAGCATGAGAATATGTGAGTAGGCGTTAGTTCCACACCAGGACAGTTGTTGCATATCCTATAGGTTCTTGTGCTATCTGGATGTATTGTCATTACTTTGTAGTTTTTTGTTCTGAGTCTTGTTATAGTTTTTGTCATTTTTCTCTCAGACTTTATTTCGCATATTTGAACTTTTTTTGTTGTTTAATTATCTTTTAGGCAGTAGGAAGAAAGTAATGTACACATTACCTATAATACCTCTCTGACATCTGAAGCACTGAAATGGCAGATAAGGAAGAATTCGTGGACAAAGAGGGAAAAAGCCATCTGTATTTGGTTAAACAACGACCGAAAGGTCTTGAATCATATCTAGTATATTTCGATTATTCAGAAATTTCAGTGGAAAAGATATTTTTATCAGCGAATATCTTGTATAGAGAGCATTTTGAAATGGTTTGTTCTCGTTCAAAATCAAAATTTAATAGAACGATTTATAGTGATCTTGATCTAACTGTGTGGAGAATATACGCCAGAGAATATTTAAAAATTCAGTTCAAACAGATACATTTGATACTGAGCTGAACTTATGAAGAAACCAAGCTCTACTTTAATGAAAAATATTAAATTTGACCCAAATATTTCTAGTCCTATACGTCTCTCTCTCATGTCGCGTTTAATAATCAAATGAATCTATCTTCTTAGACCATAGTTTCCTGGCTGGTAGTATACCTGACCTCTCGAGCTTTTTTCCTATGGCTAGTCTCTTGATGGTATTGCATGGTATTCTCCAGAAATTGTCTATGAATTCTATCCTTTGACTTTCTCTTTTCCTTCTACACTGTCCTCCAGTGATACCTTCATCCATGTTGGAGAAAATATTATAGATGGGTAGAAGAGAAAGAAGGCTGATAATTACGAAGATCCTTTATTACTTAAAGGTATTTCTAAACAATAAGGAAGGATAAGAGATTGAGGAAATTGAACTAGATGAAATTATATATAAATCAGTAGCTCTCGCCTATCAGCGACCTGCCCTATTCAAGAACCGCTAGGGGGGTCAGTGGAAGGATGGTCTAAACCGTCGGTTTTCGACCACTACGACCCGGGTTCGATTTCCGTATTGGGCACTTTTTTCTGATTTAAAAAAATGCTCCAATGGCCCCCGATTCTTGCAAAAGTCCAACCCCACCAGCGAGTACAAGTAACCAAACGGAGCTCTGGCACATTTGTAAGTGCAAAGTCGAACTGCTTTTCACATGTGTAGACATAGGGTGCACTTACAGTAAAAGCAGTCGCTAATTACCCACCTTGATTATCATGGCCTGTACCACGTGTACTAAGGATTAGCATAAAAAAAAAGAACCGCTAGCCAACACACAATTCAGCAAAGCCGAGATATATAGGCTGAGATGCAAATTAGCATAGACAATATCACAACAAAATAAAAAGTACAAACAGAGTATTACATCGCTAAATATTCTAGAATTGCCACTTTCAACAATCCACTCCGAGTGTTGGACAACATGTCTCCTCCTGTTGACCGTATCTCCCCACGACAATTTTGGGATATCTTCATTTCTGTAGAATCATTTGTAATTGTACAGTCTATTTCCTGAGGTATAATTTGTAGCATTCAAATTTTTATTTGGAAGTAGTCACATTTGTCGTTTTTTTTTTCTATTGGTTGATGGTAGTTGAAGATGTCAATTGTAGTCATAGATTTTAGCATACATATATAATCATTAATAAATTATATCAATAATTAGCCTTTTTTGCATTATAATACGTTTTTTCAAATGCAATTATATATTTGTTTTTCAGCAAACTCTTCCTTCTATTCAGAATGCTAGATTCCCTCTTCTCGTTCAAATGAGATCATTCTGGTAATGATCCAAGTTAATATATAGACTCTTTAGCGATTAAAAATAAAAAGGAAATTACTTTTACTGCATATCAGGAAGTCTGTGTTCAGAAATCTCTCTGTGATCATTCTTGCACCAAGTTTGACCTTTCCACCTGCATTATGGTGGGTAGTAGTTGGCGACTATTCAGACACATGGCTGGTAACATCAGCAACAATGGCTTGTCAGATACAACACTAGAAACAACAATGGCTTGTCAGACATCGTTGGTAACAACAACAATGGTTTATCAGATACAACGCTATAAACAACAATGGCTTTTCAGACATCGTTGGTAACAGCAACAACAATGGCTTGTCAGATACAACGCTAGAAACAACAATGGCTTGTCAGACATCGTTGGTAACAGCAACAACAATGGCTTGTCAGATACAATGCTAGAAACAACAATGGCTTGTCAGACATCGTTGGTAACGGCAGCAACAATGGCTTGTCAGATACAACACCAGAAACAACAATGGCTTGTCAGACATCGTTGGTAACAGCAACAACAATGGATTGTCAGACATCGTTGGTAACAGCAACAACAATGGCTTGTCAGACATCGTTGGTAACCATAACAACAATGGCTTGTCAGAAACATCGTCGTTAACCACAACAATGTCCTGTGAGACACATCGCTGGTAAAAAAAATGGTTTGTCAGACACATCGCTGGTAAAAAAAATGGTTTGTTAGACACATCGCTGGTAAAAAAAATGGCTTGTCAGACACATCGCTGGTAAAAAAAAATGGTTTGTCAGACACATCGCTGGTGAAAAAAAATGGTTTGTCAGACACATCGCTGGTAAAAAAAATGGTTTGTCAGACACATCGCTGGTAAAAAAAATGGTTTGTCAGACACATCGCTGGTAAAAAAAATGGTTTGTTAGACACATCGCTGGTAAAAAAAATGGTTTGTCAGACACATCGCTGGTAAAAAAAATGGTTTGTCAGACACATCGCTGGTAAAAAAATGGTTTGACAGACACATCGCTGGTTAAAAAAATGGTTTGCCAGACACATCGCTGGTAAAAAAAATGGTTTGTCAGACACATCGCTGGTAAAAAAAATGGTTTGTCAGACACATCGCTGGTAAAAAAAATGGTTTGTCAGACACATCGCTGGTAAAAAAAAATGGTTTGTCAGACACATCGCTGGTAAAAAAAAATGGTTTGTCAGACACATCGCTGGTAAAAACAACAACAATGATTGTCAGTCACGTTAGACGGTGTAAGTGACAGCAATTGATTCATCTGTGCTAGTCCAGTAATTGTATTTTCTAAACAAAAAATTAACCTTACCCAGAGAATCCACATATTGAAGTGTAAGAGAAAAAATATTCGAAAGTGTATTTATAAAAACAACAAAACAGAAGAGTCAAACAGGCGAGACAATGAATGTCAATAGTATCTCCATTTTTTGCACTTTGTTTTTTCTCATTTAAAATTACTTCTTTAGTCAATTTATACTCCACCTATTCATTCAAGGTTCATTTAAATTTAAATTTCCGAAAAGAATAATAACACTTCAACTCAGAAACCATCATAGAAGTGGTTTTGTAAAACACCCCATTGATACATGGGTTCCCAGTTCTCCCATCTGCGCCTCTTTGATAGTAGAACTTTGGTTTGATATGAGGTCGTTTAATTCGGAGGAAAAAGCTCAATATATCTACTAGTAAATTTGAATATAGCCTATTTATAACCTACAAAGATATATATACATATAATTTCGTTCGTATGAAAATAGAAATATAAATTATATTGCAAAAAAGTGGGGGCCGAGCAAAATAGAGAAGATTATAATTCCTTTGAAGATATTAAAGATGGCGCAGCTTATGTTGGGCCAGTCGTCTGTAAGTCAATCCCTCGGAATACATTCTGAGGCATATTTATAGAACATTTGATATGTTTCTAGCCAATTAATTAGATTTCATCTGGTGCCAAAGTTTCGGTGTCCAATTCTACTCCTTGTATAGTTGCCAATGGAATGAGAAGTTACATCTGTGCTACAGATTTCAAGTCGGTGTGTATGGGCGAGTTGGGGTGTTTCTACACCGGGGCGCCGTACTTCCACCCGGTGTACCGCAACGTGAGCCTGGAGCCGGCTCCGCGGGACAGCATTCTCACCCGCCTGGTGCTGCTCCGCCGGGGTCGTTCTCGCACCCTGCTGCGGCTGGGGGGCGTCTACCGTGTGCCCCTCGACTCCACCCCCTTCGACCCAGAGGCCACCACACGAGTCATTATCCACGGCTTCATCGAGAACATCAACATCTCCACCTGGATTGAGGTACGCAGAGATACGCAGATCTCCGTGTGTGTTGTTAACCTTTTAGTGGGGATAGCAGGACAGCTTCGGGGCTTTTATACTGCCGGAAAGAGATTTCTTGTGGCGCTCCGTTCCAGCCCTTCTTTTCCGAATCTTGCAAATAATCTTTTAATCTATGAAAGCAAAGGTCGCCTCTCCCATCAAAATAAACGTCTAACCTAGACGCCATATATTGACCGTCGCCGCTAATTATACATTAGCCCGAAACCATGGTCTCCATATGGACGCTTCTCAGTATTCCAAAGCTGATTGTGTGACTCTGTAACCTACCCGAGGCCGCTAGTTTGCGGCGACGGTCAATAGATGACGTCTTGTTTTGATGTTTATTTTGACGGAAGAAAATAACTTTGTTTTTATTGATCAATTTCCTCCAGACAAAATTCCCATCTAATCTTTCAATATCATTGACTTACATATATTGAAAATATAGGGAAGTTTAAATTGTTATTTTGGTAGCATTAGAATTATTTGACAATTTGCGACCTCCTTGCGGCGCCTCCTCTGATCGAGTATCTGGGGCTTACATTAGAGTTACAACTTTATAAAATACAAATAAACACACTGAGGTCTGTATATCAGAGCTAGACCGATGGAGTGTGTGTATCCAGGAAATGGCAGAAGCGCTGCTCGAAGTCGAGGACATCAACGTGGTGCTGGTTGACTGGGGCAACGGCAACGACATCCCCTACACCAAGGCCGTGGCCAACTCCAGGGTGGTGGCGGCCGAGCTGGTGGACTTTGTCCGGGACGTGCAGGTAGGTGACGTGGATGAGCAGCAGGTTGGCGGCTGATGACAGGACGTGCGGCAGGCCACGTACAACACCTCCTGGAGGCTCGGCTCCAACTTCCACATCATTGGACACAGCATCGGAGCTCACATCGCGGGGCTGGCGGGCGCCGAGCTGCCGTATCTCTCCCGCATCACTGGTGAGGAGGAACACTGGATGGAAAATACTAACTGAATGAACACTTGTATTGCCATGATGCTTGTTACCTATGTTGTAAAATGATGCCTATTGTAGATTGTTATGGTTTTGAAAAAATATATGTAGTATTTATATCGGAAAGCACACTAGAGAAAACGAGCTTTCAAACCTTTCGGTTTTAAAGGTGTATAACTCATTTTTATATACCTTATAATATAATAAAAATATTCTCATCGCTCTCTCTATGAATTTCTGTTATATATATAAGGAGAATATTAATTATTTAAAAATTTATTATTTACAGATAGACTTGAAACAATGTTATTAGCATTATAGAAAAAGCGCTGTTGAAATGATCATTTATTACAATCATAGATGGACAACAACAACACTCATAGAGATAGAATGAGAAAGAATTTATTTTTTACACATATAAATTTACTGGCAATGCGCTTCTTTTTAAATATCATCAAATATTATCTCTACAGACCTTACTGCAATGATATGAGTAATTTAATGAGAGGGTTAACTACTGATGATCCAAGCCCTCTCATTCAATAACTCATATCATTGCAGTAAGGTCTGTAGAGATAATATTCGATGATATTTAAAAAGAAGCGCATTGCCAGTAAATTTATATGTGTAAAATTTTAACGATAGATGGCAATTAAATTTAATTTACTAAAGAATTTATATTAGGGAGAAATAGAGCATTGTGTGTTTATAATAAAAATAATGATATATCGACAGCAGATTATTCTAATAAAAGTTCTAACAGTTCTCCCAGGAAACTCTACGAGCCAAAGTTCTGTCGCCATTATAGGCCGTCAAGTAGGCTGGTAGCGTGTAGACCTACGAAGGTTCTGAGTGGTAAGCTTCCAAGATCTCGGAAGGTTGACTCTGGTCCAAATTACCTGTTTCTGCCGAGGATTTATTCGAGGATCATAATGTGGAAGCCAAATCAGATTAAAATTTCATTTTTTTTTCTTTGTACCTAAGGCAAATGTAACCGTCTTCTTTGGGGCACTCAGTTTTTCTTAGTTGATTGATGTCTCTTTTGAAAATGTAGCCATCATGCAACCTTATTTGATAATGTAGCTTTTCTTATTTTCGGATTGTTGTTGTTATTTTTCTAATTGTTTTGTTGCTTCATACCAATGTGAACTTGTGATCTTGTACCTTCCACCCTGAACTGTCGATGTTCCTATTTTGTTAGCTGAATTTCGTGAACATAGGTCGAATCCCACATGGAGTTGAATGTTGCGTTGAAATTCTGCTGAAATTGTCCAGTTGACTGAGGTGTTGTTGCCTTAAGGAGTATTGCACTTCCTTTCCAATAAACATATCCTATCGTTTACAAATGTGATTATTTTTAAATGTATATATGTGATATCTTGGGACCTCTGGGACCAGTGTTACCTGATGCTAGACGACCCTCGATGTCAACTCTACCGTGCAGTCGTGGTGGAAGGCGACACAGCTGGGCCAAAGGTGAAATAAACAAACAGAGATTCCACTAAGAAGCGTCTGACGTCAAGAAGGAATGGGATGAGGAGAGAGGGAGATCTTTAGAGCAAGTGTTACCGTTGGGAGCCAAGCGTAGACTGACAATTCTTGCTTCTCGATTTAACACCAAGACCTGTCTTCTTTCCCATTGGTCGAAAGGTGTCACATGGCCTTTTTCTATTGGTTGACCTATTTAGGTGATGTCTTCTGATTGGTCTTTGCTACTGCCTTTGACGGAAGATACGTCCGGTCTTGTTCCGGAAATACGGGGCGTTACTCGACTTTTATGGTTTCCGCTGTCACAAGATACGTCCGGTCTTGCCCAGGAAATATTGTCTTGTAAATTATTTATAGTTGGGCTAGTTTTAAGCCTCTTTTGCTAGGCCTTGCTTCGACTTCTGTCCTAAGCCTGATTAGTTTTAACCTTAATCTTCTCCTGTTAGTCTCCATTCCTTCTATCTGTACAGTTGCGATACTTTATTAGATTCTTACGCGGTACAGATTGATGTTAGTTGAGGTTTTCTATGTGCAGTACATAAGAAGTTATATACAGTCATGGGGTGGAACATGTGGTAGTAGATATCTAGACTATTTACAACAATTCCATGGTCTTAAATCATCACAGATGGCCCCGGATGTGAGAGGGTTCATATGGAGGGATTTAAGAGAGCGGAATAGGAAGACTGTTATTAAGGAAGTAATTTTTTTAAAAATTAATTAAAGTGAGTTGGTATATAACATGGGGTTGATTTCGGTATATCCATAAGAGATAATAAAGCATAAACAACTAATATTAAACATACAAGTAAAAATAAAAATATGAATAAAATATTTAATAGAGAGCATATAATGATGATAGGTAAAAATAAAAACGATTGGATGGGAAAATCATGATCTCTTCGTGATGGGCGTTAGAAAGGGTTGAGGGGTTAGTTATTACTTGGTTGAGGCAATGTCACTTTGACTCAAGTCCCAAACCATTTAATGTGCACGGCGCGGAGAACCTAGGCCATGTTTCACATGTAAATTTAAGGACCGAATAAAGTTACAGTACCACAATCGAATAGTAAGATAAGGGTGATTGTTATGGGTTTTAGTAATTAGTCGTTAAGACGTACGCATGCAGGATAAATGAGGGCGTAGATCAGTGACCAGAAATCAAAGTTTTAATTAGAGTCGTCAGGGGCTTAGCGAGAAAAAGAGTAAAATAAAAAAAAAGATGTGCCAGCGTGTGGCATGAGAGTGCCCTGGAATATATAAAAAAATACAATTTGCACGTATCCAAGCCAGAAGTTGGGATAAGGTAAATCTGGGGGACGGTGTGACAAGATTGTTAATTACGAAATCAAAGTAGGTCAAGTCTAGCCTGCGAAGGAGTTAAAAGTTCCTGCGGAAAAGGGTTAGTATTTATTAAGAAGTAACCTTTAAAGTGGTTGTTTAAGCGGTTATTGAAGATTGCCCTGTTTTTAGGTCATGATTTTTAGTTTGATTATAAAATAATATATAATTGATATATAAAATTGCGAGATTAAGGCTTTGCATATAGCGTTAAAGGATTTGAAAAATCGAAAATAGAATTGCGAAGTTAAATGCAAAGTAATCTTTAAAAAAAAGTAAAAATAGTGATGATATGATACAAAGATTAACACACTACAGCAGTATATAAGGGGTAATAGAAAGTGAAAATATTAAATGAAAATTAATAATGAGCAATAATATACTCGATAGCATTGACATGGTAGCGGAAGATGAGACAATGTAAATAACATCGAATTTATAAAGTGAGAGAAAATATAAAATGACAAAGGCAAATTAGTGATATAAACATGAAATATAAACTTGAGATTATTAGATATGAAAGATAAAATATAAAGTTGATTATAGAATAGAGTCATAAAGCAAAAGTAAATAAGTTTTGGTAAAGAAAAATAAAATAAAATGACAATAATCTAAACTGATTGGTTGACGTTAAAAAAAAACAATTATAAGAGCTATATAATGATTATATAAAGAATATTAAAATGAAAAATTTTAAAAAATGTTCATCGAGAAAGAAGAGCAAGTAAGATTATACATAGAAATTATATATCGTGAAAGAATGGAAAGTTGTAGGCCAAATGAATGTTCCTGTTTTTTTAGGATGGGTGGAGAGAGCTTTAAATTGTCCTCGATTGATATCTTTGGTCTTGTTGGCCTAAGTTGTTCTAACTTATCGAATTTGTTTTATGTTTGACGTGACTCGTGGGTCACATTGTTTCCAGCTGTGAAACTAACTGAGTCCTAATGTTGTCGATTTTTTAAACTTATGTGGGTGTGTGTGATTTTTGTAGGTAAAATGTTGTCCTTGGATCTAAGTGTCGATGTTAAGTTGACAAGTTAATCGAGGGCGAGAGAATCTAGACCTGGTGACGGGCCGTAACAAGATGTCGGCTGTTTGTTTGCTCGTGTCCAGCGGAAGAGGAGGGAGCGAAGCTATTTTTAATGCGATTCCGGATTTAGGTCAAGGGGGGGAGCGAGGGGGCTTGCTTTCTTACAACTTATTGGAAGTTAATTCGAACTACGTTCGGAGATATTAATTCTATAATTGTAAACGCAAAAGCGTTTTGAATTGTCACGTTTGGTGACAAGCGTTATGGGACTGACATAGGGAGATACAGAGGTTGTAATGATCCTGTGTGTTCAAGCATTTGTTCGATTTGTGTTTGTATTTCGAAAATTCGGATATTGTATCTGTTGATATTAAATCGAATGGTTTTTGGCGGACTTAGTAAAAATGTTATTCATTGATATCGGGTTAGAATTGAATGAAATTGCGACTATCTACGTGGACAATGTGTGGTTAAATGTCTCACAGGCGTGCTGAAGGCGTCTTTGGCCTGAAAATTGAAAGAGTTTAGTGGTGTGGCGCTGTGACACGAAGCGAAAAAAAATTGTAAATGAAAAGGTGTCACGTGAAGTCTTTGTTTTGTACAAAATCTAACCTGTTACACTAAGAATAACAAATTTACTAAAGTCATGGTTGCTGGTTGTACGAACATATCGAGAATTTTGATATTGTTAGTGGATATGGCATGTTTAATGTGAGAGAAAAAAAAGATTGTGTGTGTTTAGTAGGGCGACGTTATAAAGCTTGTGTGACTCGAAATTGGATTTGGGTGTTAAGTCGCGCACTAAAAATTTGTTGCCAATTGGAGCAAGTGATGAGAGAGGGAGTTGTTTATTTTGTTGAGAGAGATTTGTCGATATTTAACTATGCATGTAAAAGGAAGGTACGAGGGAGTGTAGCTATGTTGGACTTTAACGATTGGAATAGTTTTGGAAGGCTGTGACTTAAGTTACTTCTGTCTAAAGCTATGAAAGAAAAGGACATAGGGGCGTTGAAAATGGGATTAGGAACAATATAATGAGACCAAATAAGAGTGTTGGAGTTCACCACGTGTGAGCAACCCGTTCCAGGAGGGGAAAATTTAGTAAATGGGACAGTTGTATTAACCTGTCCATGGGACACGTGTTGCTTGCACGAAGTGAATTGGTACAAGGTAGTTGGTAGAAGTACATTATATTGATACAGGAGTAGCTGAGGACAGTTTATAATTAGTAGAAATCGTTTTATGGAGTTAAGGGATAATATGATAAAAGGCAAGGGTGTATCGATGATATGGAATTTTAGATTCCGCGTTATGTTACTTATTTTTAATATCAAAAAGATATAATCTATGGTGACAATATTGTTAGCTATGGCGTTAATAGTTAAGTTAAATGGATGGACAGGTATTTTCTTTTACAAACTGATTTCTATTATTTTAAAAGTATTCTGCATAATTATAGCGATAGATGCTCCTGAATCAAGTAGTAGAGGAAGGTTTACATTATGGGACAGTTCAGCTCGAACGAACAATTGTTCAACAAAAGTTATAGAAGGAGGAACCTACTGTTGTGCTGCCTTGTATGTCGGGATAGTCCTGGTCTTGTGCCGTGGTTGGAGGTTCAATGGGACAGTTGAGAGTTCACTGCTTGCGCTGGGCTCGTGGTTTAGAGATGGTCGGGGGAGCGGGTAACATACGCTCGCGTGTTGGTAACTCGGAGGGGTGCTTGCAGGAGATTTGCTGGCTTTCTCAGTCTTGTAGAGTATTGTAGTTGGGCCCGATCTGCTTGGGCGTCGTAGTTGGTGAAGAAGCTCTGCGCCTCGTACGAACCATCGTAGCGATTCCACCTCTCGCGATGTCCGGTCACGGCAGAAAGCTGATGTCGCGTCGTCGTCAACCTCCCCAGGACATCTGACACCGGCGGCGGGGGCGTGACGTCTTCCTGGCTGGGGGCGATTTCCTCCGTTCTACCGAGAGTGTTTTCTTTCTTCGGAATAGTGGTGTTTTCGCCACTTTCGGAGTCGGGATCGGACTCCATTGGTTCCTTTGGGTCCTCCTCTCTTCCCTGTTCCATCTTTCTGTACAGACAGTGGTCTACTTGCTTACTTGTACCTTGGCGTCCACTATCCTGTCGACTCTTCGGGACGGGGGAGTCTGTGATATCTTGGGACCTCTGGGACCAGTGTTACCTGATGCTAGACGACCCTCGATGTCAACTCTACCGTGCAGTCGTGGTGGAAGGCGACACAGCTGGGCCAAAGGTGAAATAAACAAACAGAGATTCCACTAAGAAGCGTCTGACGTCAAGAAGGAATGGGATGAGGAGAGAGGGAGATCTTTAGAGCAAGTGTTACCGTTGGGAGCCAAGCGTAGACTGACAATTCTTGCTTCTCGATTTAACACCAAGACCTGTCTTCTTTCCCATTGGTCGAAAGGTGTCACATGGCCTTTTTCTATTGGTTGACCTATTTAGGTGATGTCTTCTGATTGGTCTTTGCTACTGCCTTTGACGGAAGATACGTCCGGTCTTGTTCCGGAAATACGGGGCGTTACTCGACTTTTATGGTTTCCGCTGTCACAAGATACGTCCGGTCTTGCCCAGGAAATATTGTCTTGTAAATTATTTATAGTTAGGCTAGTTTTAAGCCTCTTTTGCTAGGCCTTGCTTCGACTTCTGTCCTAAGCCTGATTAGTTTTAACCTTAATCTTCTCCTGTTAGTCTCCATTCCTTCTATCTGTACAGTTGCGATACTTTATTAGATTCTTACGCGGTACAGATTGATGTTAGTTGAGGTTTTCTATGTGCAGTACATAAGAAGTTATATACAGTCATGGGGTGGAACATGTGGTAGTAGATATCTAGACTATTTACAACAATTCCATGGTCTTAAATCATCACATATACCCAAGTAAATACGCTTGTAAAAGAGTTCTTTTACTCGAAAGTTTTCCAATTATAATAAATAAGAACAGAAACCTTTTGCGGAGTGGTTGATAAAAAATTATAATGGGGATATCAATTAGCTTGATGTTTTATTTTGTTATTCCAATATGCGTTCGATGGATTTCATCTAACGCTTGCTTTTGGGGTTTATTTTGTAATGCTACCGACTTCATTAAATGGGATACCATCTTAAGAGAATATTCCAACGAAGGTTCTGATTATTTCTGAAGTAACTTTAGGATTTTTGACAATTAACCATTATAGTCAGTTGCTGTTACGTTCGCCTATCCGCATTTTAACAATGTTTCTGAGATAATATGTCGATGTTTCTAGAGAAAATACACTCAAGGACAAAACTTAAGGAAATTTCGTATTTTGATGTCGCCTGCATCTATTTTTTTTTCCTAAGAAGACAGAGACAATTATTTTCACATTTGGTTATCTTGTGTTTCTTCAATAAAGGTCATTATGTATCAAATATCTTTCATAGTTATTGTCTGAATACCGATATACATACTGAAATGTATAACTTCCTTAAGTTTTGTCTGTGAGTGTATTTCATTGAAGGAGTGATGATACAGAGTAGGGATTCTTGAATGCCTGCCATAATGACATCTCTCAGAAAAAAAAGGAACATACGAGAGCAAATTATATTATAGGAATAAGAGGAAACTCAGAGTTGATTTAAAATGGATACGTGCCAGAAGACAAAAAAAAATATCTGATTTCCAGATAATGACTGAATTTTTTTCCTTTATTCTTTTCTCGACGGTGATTTTTCTATGACAAATAGCATCAGCGGTTGAAGAGTGTTCTTTGACACAATTAAGGCGCTGAAGAAAAGGAATATGTTCCAACAATGATTGAGTCGAGGATGTATACATTTTGTAGAACCTTGCCGAAGAATGGAAGGGATTGGACAGTGGGAATAAACAAGTTGGATGAAAAGGATCAGTTCGTCATTAGCCTAAGTCTTCTAGATTTCCAAATGATGGGGAAATGATTATGGTTAAAGCATATGCGTTGAATAATATGAAAGAAATAACTCCATGAGGCAAAGAAGTTGGTGATGTTATCGATACTAAGGGACTTTTTGAGGCGGAGAAAATTGAGAACAAGGTGGAAATCTTGAAATGTGAAGGGAGGATCAGATTCGCATGGTGGGGCGGTGTAGAGGGATGGGCAGGTCAAGAGTGAAGTAGGGTTTAAGGGTATTTTGAAGTGTAGTGGATATGTTAGCGGATGATTTTTTTTTTTAAATAGGTGGATGATAAGGAATTGAAAACTGTGTGACCTATATTATCTACGTAACAATACTGGATAACAGAGTAGAACCTTCCGTGAGAGACCATGGCCTAGAAAACAGATAATCCTTGTCTTTCTTAAAGGTGGTTTTTCATTGGAAGTTTGGTTGTGTCAGGTCACACGATGGTTTTACAGAGGTGGTCGGTCATAAGAGGCCTTGCTCTTAATCCAAATAAGTTTCACATTATAAATATTGAAAGTATAAAGGAATATCCATAGTTTGACAAAGATCATATTTACATATGTTCGTGGGGTCCATGAACTTTTCAGAAACTGCTGTTGAGTAATAATTGGGTAATAAATAAAAGGAGAGCGATCTCCGCACAATGATTTTCCCTCCGCCTAAACCTGGGACACCCGGAGAGTTCATCCGTCAAGAAGAACTGAAACGTCATACTCTATATTGTAATCGAATTAAACGAATTAAATTGAATTCAGCGCCCTCCTACAACCACATATTCTAACATGATGATGAACAGGTCTCTATCAGTCTTTCTCCCAAGGGGCGCTAGTTCCTCGTTGCCGCCATAGCGAGACTACTGTTGACACATCCCATTCCTACACAGGAATAGAATCACTCTGCAGGAATATTGTTTGATCACCCTCGTTCTCTGGTAGAAACTGCATACAATAATTAGTGATTTCCTCTGAGCCTTGTTCTGATTGACAGAAGGCGATATTGTGTCAACATAAGACTAACCATTCACAGCACCTACGTTCACTTACCCTTGTGCAGGTCTGGACCCGGCTGGACCCGGCTTCAACCACTTGAATCCCCGAGCCACCCTGGACCCCTCGGACGCCGAGTTTGTGGACGTAATCCATACGGACGCCAGCTGGGACTACAGAGACGGTAGGTCCGTCTCCATTTGGCGAGATTTTGAGGATGTGGAACCATTCCGATGTTATTATTCTGAGCATAGCTGAGAATTATCCACTCCTCTGACGATGTGTCCAGGATTCGGCAGTCCTCTGCCCGCAGGACATGTGGACTTCTTCGTGAACGGCGGGGACAACCAGCCTGGCTGCTCGCGTAACCTCACGGCCCTGACCAAGAGCATGGGGCTGCTCAAGGGTAAGTCTATATCTGTCTATTCCTCATATAACTTAGTCACACAACTCTAAACAACGTAAGCCAGACATCCAAAATAGATAAAACACTGGCGTGTGGCAAGAAGGAAACTTTAGCAGAACACCGATTGTCTACCGCTGATCAGGTCGCCACTATTTGCAACATGTTTGTTGGTCTTGGCCCCAGTCAGTTGCTTCTGGAGTCTCTACTTCAGAACATATTATTACACGGGCTTCCAAACTAGGAACTAAATGTGAGCCATCTCTAGTAATTTTTTCCTAAAACTGAGTGTGCCCAGTTGAGATGGTTTAGTGATTTGGTGTAAAATTGTGAGATTTTGATTTGCATAAATAATTATAAGAGGTATTTTGAAATACTATGTAAAGGCCTTAAATAAGAATAAAATAATTCGGTACTTTATCCTATAATATTTATAATATACAAGTGATTTTTATTATATATTTACATATACTCTAAAAACAAAAAAAGACGCACCAAGAAATGGTTATGCAAATTCGACATGAATTCGCTATGCAAAGTCATCTCGAGTGAGAATGCAAATTATTATTGATACATTTTTATCGGACATACAATTGAGAACATATCTTACCTGAGAAACTGGCTGGTTTCAATTTCAGGTAATTCATCTTTGCCAATTTCATTCCGTCCAATCAATTAGATTGTAACTATGCCTCGCAAACAGGTTTGCGCACAAGCTGCGCATATGTCAGTATTTGAGAGTGGGCCTGCAGTTGGACTGAAAGAAGCTGGTTGGTTTAATAGGAGGATCTCTCGACATTTGTATAGGAGCGATGTCGCTATTCGACGGCAGGAATGGCTGAACCATGGCCGAATTCTTCTAGAATATATAATGGCCATTTGTACTATTTTATTCTAACTCCTTTAGTATAACCTTTGGTGAACAGAATTCTAAGCATAAATATTCTATTTAATTTTATGGCGATATCCATAATTGCAATTTGACCAAGTTGTTCCTTGTAGAACTGAAGTTCAAACCTTACTTGCTGATGTTTCCTGGACTGAGCCAACCATCTCAACTGGGTGGAATATATTCAATTTTTCCCTCATGGCCGAACTCAGTGGTCGACCTAAAGGAACGACTCAAACATGGGGACTGAGTAATCATCAGAACGGCTCTCACAGTCAGATTCTTCATTAACATCGACTCGACGTGTAACTGGTACATCAGTGGCAGCGAGAACCATTGATAGGTGGCTTGGAGAAATGGGCTGAGCTTACTGCGTCCCTTGTGTCGACTACACTTGATCTGTGCACACTGACAAGCATGTTTGTAGTGGTTCTTAACTCATTCAACCTAATATTTAATTGAGTGGAGTGGAATTATGTTCAGTGATGAGTCGCGTTTCGAATATAGCCCCGATAACCAGCGAAGACGTGTCTGGAAGTGTCCAGGAAAACGGAGGGGTGCCAAACGAATTGTTCCCCGCCACACGGCCCGAGTTATGGTCTGGAGTGACATTTTTTTTTTTTTTTTTTTTGATAATTGACCCTTTTGGTTGTTATCAGCGCACCCAACAGCACGGCGATATGTTGGCGAGATTCTATGCCCAGTTGAGTTGCCTGCCCTTCATATCGCTGCGCATCCTGGGTTCAAATTTAAGCAGGATCTGTCCGCAAACGGCAATAGTTTTTATTACATGTCCTCATTCTTGCTCAACTATCTTTGGCCATATTGACCCTCTTTCTGGGCATGTCGAATCCATCCTATGCTACAATGAAACTCTTCCTCCGTGTACTTATTTATATCCAGTATACATCGATTGTGCTGACGAATTAGAACCGTCTAAGATACGGGGTAAACACTGAGCAGGCAAGAGGTGCTACAGCTCTGTAAACCGCATAGTTCTTCCAGGGTGCGCCCGGTAAGGTGGTCCTAATAAAGCATACACAGATCGAATACCCAAGAGTTTTAAGACTCCATGGTCCCATTCTACAGTGGTTATACATGGGCAGTGGGTTCCACGAAATCACCCTGTCCACTGCTCAAGGGTGTGAATTTGATGGACAAGGCCCTACAATGAGCTTAGGATCTTACCGATCTCACGTGGCAGTTGTAGAGAATTTGGCAATACACATTTCGCAGAAGGACACCGACCAACTCTATCAATCGATGCCAAGCCGAATAACAGCTTACCTGAGATCCAGGGATGGGACAACTCCTTATTCACTACATGTAGCTCCTGAATAAAACAGCAGATTTCTTCAAGGATATAGTCGTTTCTGTCTACACACGTATATCACATCTACCGAGTATTCAGATAACTACTTTTTCTTCTATCTTGTATATATTTTACTATATATACTCGTATATATATACTAAATTATTATAAATATTTACTTATTATTCCTTTTTCGATATGTTCTTATCGTTTTCAAGGATATTATCAAATATACAGTTAAACCTGTCTATAGAGTCCCCTCTAAATAGCGCCTTCCTCTCTATAGCGCCCGATTTTAAATACGTAGTACGATGCGATTTACATTAAAAGTGACCTGTCTATAGCACCCCCTCTCTATAGCACCCTATTTTGGTGAGTCCCAAGAGGGGGCGCTATAGACAGGTTTAACTGTATATAAAAGGATAAATATAACTTATTTATGTAAACGCGCTTTTTACCATAGTTTTTCTTGTCATATAAAAAGACCCCATAGTTTAAGTTTTCCAAAAGAGACCCCCCAAATAAGCTGCTCTATCCGAAATACGCCACAAGAACAGAGGTCGGCAGGGAACTCTCCACACAACATTTAGATCGCCACCAACACTCGGGGATAACCGAGGTCACTGTGATCAGGAGTGATCGAGTTCCAGACATGCGAGCATCTGAGGGCCGGCAGTCTGTTCCTGGAGTCCATCCTGGCCAACACCAGCCTGATGCCCTACGGCACGGAGTGTCCCGAGGGCTACCCGGCCTACCTGGCGGCCCGCTGTGTGGGCAAGCCCGTGGTGCTGGGGCTGCGGGCACGGCGCCCTTTGCGACCCATGGGTCCGGTGTTCCTGCTGACTGGGGCGGAGTCGCCTTTCGCAGGTAGCTACTGCCCCCACCCGGCAACACTTCTGAATATCTTCACTGATTTTAAACATTGACCATTTACTGTTTTATCAAAATTCTTGGTTTGTTTAAGTACATCTGTACTGATTAAGGCCAATACTCCTAACGAGTTTTTAGTTGAAAATTATAAGTATTAACAATATATATTATCAACACACTCATCGCCCTCTATCGCTGAAAATCTTGAATAATATTTCATCATAACTTTTCTTTTTAATTAATAATAAAAAGCTATTTTTATACGGCCCTTATACTGCTATGAATAAAATTTAAAGATCCCTTTTTTATGCATGGCTATGGTGAACCCTCTCAGCAGTTTCGCCATTTTGATCTCCAGACCGCTATACGGCTGAATTAGACTAAATTTCTTATATACTCGGCATATTTTCTATTGATAACAGTAAATGAGTGTTTTGAAAAAACCTATCATGAACTTATGATTCTCTAAAACTGTAGAAATGAGTATCTACATATTTGTTTGTAGTTGGTATTTCTTGTTCATCAGGGAACGGCACTTGACCTTTAGCTATTTCGGGGTTGAAGTGAATGTTTTTTGCGACTGCTGTGATGGACACGACAAGTGAATTAAGGGATTTATCGAGAGGTGGGAGTTAGCGACGTTTTGTCTCTCCCCCTTCACTCCATACAATGATCTAAGCAAAGCTTAGTTTCATCATCAGGGGCTACATTCATGGACTTTGATGCGCCGGTTGTCTGTTTTTTGAAGGAAACAGAAACAATTTTGTTCACACTTGGTTATCTAGTGTGTATTCAATGAAGGTCACGGTGTATCAAATATATTTCAGGGTTATTGTTTGAATCCCGATATACAGGTAAAAACGTACAACTTCCTAAAATTTTGTCCATTAGTATACATGCTTGTCACCATCTACTTTAATTTCTCCTTATAAATTTACGCTGTTCTTTTCTGTTCCTTAGAGCTACAAGCTTGCGTAGTTATTTACGTCTTGAGCATTCGTTGCTCTTTAGTGGATTGTACCGATAACTTTCGCCAGTGTTCAGTAGGAATAATAACTTTGTTTCATTCCGTCAACTTGGTCCCGATAGCGTGCCATGTTTAATCTTCCTTGAAACATGGACACTCACTGCTGTTTACTACCGGACAATTTGGTTTATTATAAGTACAACTGGAATAAGTAAGAAATTAGGGTAGTATTCCACACTCGTTGAGTGTTATGCAATTTATAAAGACTTTTAGTGCTCGTTAATTCGATTTTAGGGGGGGGGGATGGGAAAAATGTTAATATTATAATCCTGCCGGTAAAATTATAAATAAAAGGCAATTCGCTGAGGTAAATGTTGATTTTTTTATCTCAACAATTTAAGCTTTCGTAACAGGTATAATTACAATGATCCTTCCCTGATTTTACACTTTAAATTAATCAATAAGGAATCAAAGGTTTGGTTTCTTATTTATTTAATTTCTTGACCTTTCCGGCCAACATGCCTGTTTCGGATACGATCACTGCCTCACTTACAAAGCTCGGAAAGCTTGCCGCATCCTGGATATGTCTGGCCTATCTAAATAGTTGTGGCCGAGCTTCTGTATCTTCTTGCCAGACTTCTTCTTGTCTCCAACCGAATTGAAGCCTATATGCTTCCTCAAAAGTGTCCACAATACCAGAAAGGCTACCCTGATGACACTAATAATTCACCAACACCCGATTGTAACTGACACACTTTTATTAAACTTTCACATCCTTATATACAGAATTATATTTACAAATATGTAAATCTTCTGTCTAAATAAGCAAAAAGAGAAATTTACATAACCGGCGTCTCCAATGCCCTTCAACACAGTGATCCAGAAGTACAAATGGATTATACTTCAGGATCTCTGTGTTGAAGGACATGTTGGCCCGAAAGCTCGATAAATAAAAGAAATAAGAAAAGAAACCTTTGATTCCTTATTGATTAAATCAAAGTATAATTATGATTCTCTTTAGCTTTCGAAAGGCTGTTGCGCCCGAGGGCTTGTATGGTCGTGATAAAGAAACTATTCCCTCAGAGAATTGTCTTTACGAGTCATCCTCTTTCTTATCTCCACTCAATCATATTAGGATATCAAGTTGTGACCCTTGATGATGTCTGTCTGACAACCATCATGACTGGGTGAAGTAGAATGCATCTGCCTTTGTCATTAAGACTGGGAGCACTACTCAGTGGCAGGCCGACTTAGCTCCAAAAGAAATGGCCGCCTCTGACATGAGGAACAGACGCCATGTGCAGCTGCTCCTAACATGGAGTACAAATGCTGCTCATTCTGTATCCCTGGATTAGGAGACCTTACAGGGTACTATCAGCCGGGCCAGCTAAGCTCAGGTTTTTTAGCGAGCTTGTTACTGCTCCCCCTCCTCCTTTTTCATCCGGGCTTGGGACTTTTTTACGAGTCATGATTATCTGAGTTTGTAGCTATCTAGTGTTTGTATGGACACCGGAGCTGTGTCTAATTTGGCTATGGAGTGGCGTGGGTTTACTTTCTGTCCAATATCATTCAGGAACCGTTGTCATGGTTGAAGTAGGAAGTGGAGAGAAATGACTATGGAAAGAAGTGGTGCCTATAACACATATGTCCTCTAGAATTTGGGGAGCTTGCTGTATTCTTCATAAATATTCGACAAAATTTCCTCTACAAACCAAAATATTTACTTCACAGTTTGCCATGAATATTTTTCTGATTGAAAAATTTATTCGTCTTACTTTGGGGATTAGAATTACCTCTGAATAAATTGCCATGTGAGATTTTGAACAATGACCATTTCAACAATTAAATATTTTCTACATTTTGCATAAGTCCTGCTGGAATTAGAAGGGTTTCACGAGATTAAACTGCCCTATGTAAATTAAGGACTATTTTTAAAAATAATTGAACATTATTTTTAATCTATATCGAAATAACAAACCACAATTTCGATGCTATATCTGTTCAATTTGGAATAATTGCTGTTAAACGATAAAATACATCTACAGCAAATTTTCCTTTCAAGTAAGCTATTTCTAAAGATGTATAACTCACGGACAAAACCTAAGGAAGTTGTACCTTTTAGCATGTATATCGGGATTCGGACAATAACTCTGGAATATATTTGATAGCAGTAGCAGTAGTATTAACATAAAGGTAACCCAGGCTCCTGGAGCGTATCCTTAGATCACCAACTACCCGGACTGCCCTGCGGTTTAGGAGTCTGTCTTGGTAGCCTTAGTGAACCAGTTCACCAAGTGTTTCCAGGCCAGTTTGTTTCTTGGTAGATTCAATAGGGCAATGTCATTGAATGAGGACAGTCCAATAAGTGTAGCCGTTTGGAATCGCTGTAGTTCAAATGCTGGGAAGGGCGATATAATTATGATATTTAATAACTAAGCAGATGTGGCGTATATCTTTGGTCAAAATTAATTCTTCCAATATTCTGTGATTAAAATAAAAACACTCTTCTTGAAACAGCCTATGTAGTACGGAGATATTTTATTTAGTTTTATTAATTTATTGTTCCTTCAAAGTTTTGTCAATTTTTAAGTATATTTTACGCAATTTTGTGGGAAAATAAACATGTTTTATTTATAGAATGTATCATAGTTCCGGCCATTAATTTCATGGCAGTAAAAGCAGCGCTGTAGGATTCACAACAATTTCCTTATTGGCTTAACCGTTAGCAGCCTTCGTTCCCAGATGGCGTCGAGGTCAAGTAGAGAGGAACACCAAAAGCTGACACAACTCACTCTAGTCACTTACAACACCATATGTATACGTAACTTTTACACAAGCTAGTGATGCAAATGTCACTTTGCATATCTCTTGACACTACAACAGGGTCAGTCACGTAAACTATTGCACTTAGAAGTTTTGAGAATTCGACACTATATATTATAGATGTGTATGATTCTTTTTTAAAAATTAAACAAATTTCTACTTCCCATACTGCAATATCAACCATTGGTAGATTAAACTGGCGAAACCGTTGGGAGGGTTCACTAATGAGCCAGGCCCTCCCATTAATTTTTCATTGCAGTAAGGGCAGTAGAAAATGGTTTAATTTTTAAATTAATCATACGAGTCTATAATACATAGAAGCAATGGGCGCTTCTCCCGTCAAAATAAACGTCAGAATCTGACGCCATCTATTGACCGTCGCCGCAACTAGCGGCATCGGGTCGGTGACAAAGCCACAACACCAACTTTGGCAAACTGATAAGCGTCCACCTAGAGACCATGGTTTCGGGCTAATGGCCCTCGTCAGTCTAGGGCGGACTTTATTCCATGAGATCCACACGGTGTCTAATGGAATCCTCACAATCTACCAAAGAGGTTTTTTGCTGGCAATGTGGCTGGGCCAAATCTATGGCTAGAACATAGATGGAAATGGAGTCTATAATAGCTTAGAATTCTCATAACAGATGGCGCACTTATAAGTTTACTTATATATGGACAGTTTGGTAAATATTGAGGAAGAATTGAGGAATAGAAATAATAATAGAGGAAGAAATTAGGACGTTTGTATACATAGACTTGTTTTGAAGTAGGGAACCATTGTTGGGCTAATGCCAAGTGTGTACCAGCCTATCACTACCGCGTGAAGATCTTCCTAGAGGACTTTGAGAGCAGGAAGATGCCGTTTAAGGAAATCACCTTGGAGTTCTCCGAGGAGAGCGGAGACAGCATCGAGCTCAGCTTGAAGCCCGAGTAAGTGTCCTAACACTGATAGGCTTAACTATACCAACCTTTTTTCTATTTGTAGGTAGTGTACATTTATAATGTGTGTCTACATCTTTAAAGAGACGTCCAACGGGCTATAAGCCTAACATTAATATTACCGATTACATAAGCATGTGTGAAAAAATAATCTACTTATATAATTGCCTTATTCTGTCTGTGTGAAGTTCACTGTGTGAAGTTCACGGATAGATTTTGGTCAGAATGGATAAAATAAAAAAAAGTGTCAAGGGATGGGAATCGAACCCTCGACCTTCCGCTTACCGGGCAGATGCCATGACCACTAGGCCACATGACCACAATTTATAATTGTAACAAATAGTATTTGAATCAAAACATTCAATCGGGTAAAACACGGGCGTTGCCCGGGTCATTCGGCTAGTAATAAAAATAAAATAATAAAAATAATTTTAAAATAAAAAAGTTCAGGTGTTTGTTATTAAAATCAAAAAAAGGCATATTCTAACCACGTTCACACGAACTTTAAGATGGCAGTTTAGTTTATTTCTGTTCCATCAAAAGTTCATGTGAACGTGGTCAAGATATGCCTTTTTCGATTTTAATAAGCAAACATATGATATTATGGAACGTCATTATGTTCCAAGAACAGAAAAAGGTTAAACAACAACAGCGAGGTAAAACCAGTCTGCGGTGACCGAGGCAAAGTGCATCTAACAGTACAGTATATCTATATGTAGGTAGTGTACATTTTGGTATTTGCTTCTTTCTTTAAAGTGACGTCCAACGGGCTATTGGCCTCTAACATTATCATTACCAATTACACAAGCAAAAATATGATATCATGGAATGTCTTTGTGTTCCGAGAACAGAAAAAGGTTAAAAACAACAGCGAGGTAAAACCAGTCTGCGGTGAATGGTGCAAAGTCTTTCTAACAGTCAGTCAAGTCCGGGCCGTGTCCACCGTCCACGAGGATTGCCGCAGTTCAGAAAACTGGGGAAGATCTCTGTAACACCTTGTTTTTACATCGCGGGCTGGCTAGCTAGTGGCTCGGTTGATGTTTTTCTCAATAAATACGTTTTAAAATAGATTTTATATTAAGTTTAGGTTCAAGAGAGTTAGATTCATCTACCGCAGTGATTGATTTCAGCGCTAAACAAAGAGTTGGGAAACTAGGAACATCCAGTTGCATCTTTGTTGAATTTACTTAGGGGGAAGCCCTACGTTAACAAAGAGAGGAAAAAAAAACTCCGTTACTTTGAAGATATTTCCTTTGTTGTCATTGTTACCGACCAATGTTACTCCACCAAATAAGTTTTTCAAAGAAATCCCTTAATTAAAACGTACTTAATTGTTTCATTTCATTTTTACGCAATCATAGTTAATGTTAAATAAGTAGTTTGTGATCTTAAACGTTCGTTCAATATAAATTTCAGAATAATTTTCATAAATGTAGACATTTTGTATAGAGATACCCCTCTCGTATTGTACCTAGCAAGTGCATTTATAGGAAGTGAGCTTTGGCGTAGGAACTACTTGAGGAGGATATCTAGTATATAAACAATTTCTCTCTCTATTTCCCAAAGATGGAAAATAAGGAATACAATCAATAAATTGGAAAAATTTAACATCTATAACCAAAATTATATTAATATTTATTTTAAAAACCTCTTAAATTGTAAAAAATCTCGTCAAATTCCGTTTTCTTTGTTTTGACCGTTCATGAAATAAAAATGTAAAGCAAAAATACATTTTATTCTGAAGAGACAACCTTTCTCACCGACTGCTGAACCAAACTGCTGGCACATACGTCGAGCGATGGTTTTATCTTCAGTATCTTTAATAATTAATGCAAAGCAATAACGCGCCACCTATATATAAAGAATGAAAACATTAAGACGCAAATGCTTCTTTTCACAAATATATCAACCTTCTACCGTCCTTACTGCGATGAAAAAATATATTGGGAGGGCTTGGTTCATCAGTGATGAACCCTCCCAGCGGTTTCACCAATTTAATCTACCAGACAGCTTCTTTAGAGTTCCAATACTGTATTAGATAATTCTGCTTTTATATGCTACACTGAAGGGTGGAATCCTAGAAATGGTATTCAAGCAAGCTATGGGCATAAGCTTTTGTTCGTGACTACCCATGTTTGTGATCCACCTGCAGCCCTGAGGTCCGGGCCCTCCAAGGCGGTATCTTCAGCTACCTGAGCTCCAGTCCCGAGCGAGTGTCCCACCCAAGGCTGGCTGCTCTCACCTGGGTACCGCAGTCAGGACAAGAGGCCAACCTCACCGTGGCCCGGCTGGAGCTGCGCCGGCTGGAGGCGTTGGACCATAGGTAACCTATCCATTGCTATCTCCAGCGAAGACAGGGAGGTATATCACCAACATGGGGGTGTACAGCGGGGAGCTAATCGCCGCCAGCGAGTGGTGCTTCTCCTTCGGCTCCGTGGAGCCTTACAGCCGGACGGAATCTGTTGCTTTCTGTTAGCCAACCACCTTGTTGCCATACCGTGTAAATAGCCTCTCATTTGTTACAATAAACTCTCCCACTACCACACTGGTCTCGGCTTATAAATGACGCCAACAAGCGATTTACTTCAAACCACCATATGACTCAACCACCTGATGTTGGGGGAAGTAGATTGATGTATCACAATTGTCAGGGACTCTCGAAGAATCCACCAAGCCTCATTGATCTCTGAAAGTGTGTTTCTTTCTTCATTTACCATCCAAAGAGCTGGTACAGAGGGTGTTTCCTTTCAAATGAAACGATTTCAAACGTCCGTTAGAACTTTATTTTTCGAACGTGAATTTTTTTCATGTGTTCTATGTGCTTCCCCTTCTTCTTGGCTATCTCCCTGCATCGGACTTTCCAAGCTGCGAACACTTCCTTGACTTTGGAGAGCGAAACATTCGACCACTCCTCTTGTGCGGCTTTCCAAAGTCCGGCCTCAGTTTTGGGACGTCGGTTGAAGAGCCGTTGTTTCAACATACCGAACCCGTAAAAATCCAGTGGGCTGGCGTCGGGAGACTTCACTGGAATGTCCGAGTTCCTGATAAAATTTAGGCCTAGGGTGTCCTTCATTTCTTGTAGGAACTGTTGGGTTTTGTTGGAGGTATGGGAAGAGGCTTTGTCGTGATGAAGGAACACTTTGTCCATTTCCCCTGGGTAAAGGTCCTTCAGTTGTTCGATGACAGGTTTCAGAACGCATTATATATAGAATTCTGAGTTCACCTTCACCTTCGATGGAACCTTTATGAGCGGAAGGACTCCACGGCCAGTCATTACCCCGACAACCATGAAACCTTTAGGGAAAGTTTCGGAGCATTGGTGGACCCAATTATCCGGGACCTGATTGCCTCTTTTGATGTAACAGATCTTCCGGATTCCATTGCAATACGTCACATACATCCATGCTTCGTCCAATGTTGCAGTATATTCCGATCTGGAACCGGCCAGGTGTTCCTCGTAGAGCTTCCGGGCATTCGTTGCACGGTTTTTCATGTGGAAAGGGGTGAGCTTGTGAACCTTGCCTTTTCGTCGGGTATCCAGTTCCAAATCTTTGTGAATGATGTTATTTATCGTTTTTAGCGATGTTCCACACATTCTGGAAAGTTGGCGCTGAGATGGTGGATTTTCAGTAGTTGCTAGCTGCTTTACCTTGGAAACCGTGGCGGGGGTCCGCACCGGACGTGGACGATCGACTTGAAATTTTTGCCCATTGGATTCAGCTTCCCTTTTCTTTCCGATGCCATTTACTACCCTACATATTGTAGCTTTGCCAACATCTAGTCCTTCTGCTTTTAGCTTTTTCACTATGACGCTATAACTGTTTCCTTCTTTGGAAAGCCGCACAAGAGGAGTGGTCGAATGTTTCGCTCTCCAAAGTCAAGGAAGTGTTCGCAGCTTGGAAAGTCCGATGCAGGGAGATAGCCAAGAAGAAGGGGAAGCACATAGAACACATGAAAAAAATTCACGTTCGAAAAATAAAGTTCTAACGGACGTTTGAAATCGTTTCATTTGAAAGGAAACACCCTCCGTACTAGCCCGCGTTTTTATATATAAATTGATAGAAATTACAATCTCTTTAGAAAGCTTTGAATACTTTGAATACAGTGCTAGAACGAATGTCTACAATACCACACACCTCGGCCAGAAAATTATTTTTTTATCGACGTTGCAGCAAATATAAGGTTGTCCCAAAATTTCGTGTTTTTCTTTAAAACGTTGTTTTTCTTATTACTTGGCGAATAGTATTATTACGGAGAATTCATAATACAATTACTTTATACATAATACAAAGACATTATACATAACGGCGAATAATATTGGTATTTCAATTTTTTGCAAATGTTTACGAACTTTTGGGACAACCTTGTATTTTGCCGTGATCAGGATAGCGACACAATCAAGCCACGTGAGAAGCTAAAAGTTGTGTCAAAACGTCATAATTCTACAGATGCCTGCGGTTCTCTCCTTAACATTATGTGAATAGCTATCAACAGCTCTGGCTTTATTAAAATAGGTAAACCACGGGGTGAAACACCAGTTCTACCCTCATTTAGAAAGTCAAAGTTATGGAAATCCCGGGTGTAAGCTACCAAATAAGATGAGAGTGCAGCTTTTCTGTCGTATCGGCCTGGACACCACCACCTGATGAAGAACGAACCAATTCTATAATTTGTCTTGAGGTAGCGCCTAGTTTAGGCATATTTTAAAAACTTCGTGGGATGTAAAATTGAATTTCTCTTCACCAAGATCCCCTAGAACTTTGCAGATGCCCATCAGAGAAAACCATAGAGCTGTACAAAGAACAATTCAAAATTCGATTTCCCACAGGTGTGATGTGTATTTATATTTACATATAGGCTATGCTAAGGATAACAATTATAAAATGTACTCTCTTTATCACAAGATTGCGGATTTCGACAAATTACAAAAAGGCATAAGACGCCGCAAGTATTTTTATTTACTTGCCCGAAAGCTTCCTTTAAACAAGCAAATAAAAAGCTTTGCGGCGTCTTGAGCTTTTTTAAAAAGGTACATTATTCATTTTCCACAATTGGAACACCATCCGACGCCTTATTTCTATAGAAACAGGGGATGTGACTAGGGCCTCCAATCCCGGGATCCCGTTTCCCGGGATCCCGGAGCCAAATAATGATCCCGAAATCCCGGGATTCTGCTCGAAAAATCCCGAGATTACTGGTTTGCAAATAAAAACCAGCGCAAAAATATATTTTTCTTATCTAGCATTTTGGTAATCAAACAGATGATGAGATAGCACACTTTTGACGTTTTGTTTATACAGCTGCATTTCGGGTCTTTTTTTTTTTTTTCTGAGAGATTTGAAATTATTTTCATGCACTAATAACGAAGGGTTATTCTGCAAGATCTTTCCAAAATGGCAGCCTCTAGAATGAGAGTATGCAGCAGTATACATGATGGGGGCCCCAGTTTTTGTTGACATGCAAATAGTGGCTTCTTAGATAGTAGCGGCATCCCTTTATTTTTGTGGCGGACCTGCGTGTAACATGGACCCGCCACTTACCTCTTATCTGGGCTCCAAATTGTTTTATATATATATTTTTAAAATCTATGTTTATACTCTCCATCCTGTACTCTGTATGCATGGGTCATCATGAACGCACTGCTCTGCTGTTCATTTTGTGAAACCCTCGCTAGCTTTTTTGTCATTTAAACATTTGACTGCAGAAGCAACAGTAAAGTTTCTTCTAGAGGAGCTGCAAGCACAATCTCATTCTCTCAGCAAAGATCTGCAAAAATATTTTCAAAAGAGAATTTTAGAAGAGCGATGCAATAAAACATCTTTAGTCCTCCAATATCTGCACAATCCGCAAGCACAGTTAGAAAAAAAGAAGATGGTCAAAGACTTTAGCGTGAAATTGCTTTTGCGTCTTAAACCGTTACAGGAACAAATGGCCAAAGTAAGAAAATTCAGGCTGATAATTCGCAACTTCCTCGGAGTTTACAAGAACGCCATGAGCCATCACAATCGAATGACCATCTTACAATTGAGCGCCGATTGCAAGAAGCTATTGAGGCTGCCTTTTCAACTTCAATTGCAATACCTACACCACAGACCCCGCATCCTACTCAACTATGATTAACCACGAACTTAATATTGCTGCTCAGTCAGGCAAACGAGGACCCCATTTAGAGAGTGTGTATCAATACTTGCTGACAATTCCTCCAACGTCTGTGGAATCGGAAAGAGTCTTCTCCTCCTCTGGATACCTATGCAATAAGATACGTTCTAGTTTGCATGATGACACTCTTGACAAATTATCTTTCCTACGCTCAAATATTTCTCGAAATCGAATTTTTATCCTTATAATAAAGTAATTCTTGGTTTTTAAAACGGTGCTGTCTTCTTTCTAAACATTAATACATAGTTGGGCGAAATGCAATAATGATTACATTTTCTATAATCACAATTGCAAATAATCATGATTACATTTGCTATAATTACAATTACAAGTAATTTTAATCACAATTGCTATCATTGTATATAGAATTACGAGTAATTATGTTTACATTCTAATACAATTATTTTTTTTTGCAAAGTAATGCAGTGCAAAGTAATCTTAATTACAAGGTAATGTATTACTTTGAATGGATTACGGCCCAACACTGCATTAAGAGATGTGGTCTAAGAGTTCCAAGAACAGTAATTTTTTCCAGATGTGTGTACAGTAATTGACAGATAATTTCAAACTGTAACCCAAAAGCAATGATTTAGTTCATAAGCAGGCGCAAAATATATGGCTTTCAGGTTGTTTTAATCGAAGTAAGTGCCACGTCATTGGCACTATATAAAAGAAAAAATTAAAAATATAACGAACTAAACGATATACCTCTTGGCGTAGAAAGACGAAAATGTTTTTCAATCCCGGGATATCCCGGGATTGAGAAAAAAACAATCCCGAATCCCGGGATTGAAAATATGTACCGGGATTGGAAGCCCTAGATGTGACCAAGTTGGCCGCACCAACATGGATGGGAATGATATTCAGGCCTATTCCTTAGGGACTGGCAACAGACAAATGGTACAAACAGCATGATGAGCTTGTCTATATATTCCCATTCTACATGTGTGATTCTATTAGTCTCTTATTTTTCTTTCTTATCTCCACTTAACCATAATAAAAGGTCAGGTTTGTGGATCTTGAGCTTTTTGGTGTCTTCTGGGAATAAGTCGAGCGCATTGATGGATGTGCGAATGCAGTCGTTAATGTGGTTTGGGTTTGCAGGTTGAGAGTTACACTTGTTACATAGTGGAAATTACATGCGGTGCCTAGAGCATCGCTCTCCTCCTGGAGCATGGAGGGAGGCGTGCGTGTGACCTCCATGGAGCGTTGGGAGGTCGCTAGGTCTAACGAGGGGGACTGGAGCCGTCGTCCGGGTGGAGAGGGCGGGTGTGTGGCGTCCGGCCCGGGCACCCAAAACAAGAAACATAGTGGAAAAACCTTACAACCGCTCTGGAAGATTATTGCCTATCGTTTATCAAGCTTAAGTCTGGAAATCAAGAACTGGTGTAACCTAGGGAGGACAGAATTGATGCTTGTTCCCTCTACTCTATACCAGTTATGTGTTGCAGCAGATATCCTATCTAGTAGAGTGGTGGATTGTCTGGCCTCAGGGTGGCCAAGAGTTACAGGTTTATCCAGAGATTCTGCCAGTTCATTTCCAGGAATCCCAACATGGGCTGGAAGTCATTGTACGATGACAGAACTGTTGTTTAGAAGTCGGTTTATTGATTTGACACTATCTCAAGAAGAGCTTCTTGATTGTAAAAAGAAAGGGAAAAAAAAATATTTCTGTAGAGTATACGCAAGAAAGCATAAATTTGAGGGCAGAACCTTTTCTAAGTGAAATATTCAAATCCCCAAATAAAGAGATTTCGATAGAATAAGTCCTTTGGTGACTTTTAATATTTGTGAAGTATTTTGCTTATCCTCGGATACACCTCAATTACCATGGTTCGTTATATTTAATGAATCAAGCGAACTACTGCGAAATATGAGAATTTTATAACATCCAGGATACACCAACTGGCTGCCTGATGACAAGAAGATTCAAAGCCCAAAGTTATAGAATTATCACAGATATTATTTCACATTTAACACTGGACGTCATATTCTCCAAGAGTGGATATCTAGCAGCTATAGACACGTTGTAATCATTACTTTTTACTAAGCAGTATTCTCTTCCTATAGATCAAGACGTTTTCAGGAATTGGCAAGCCCCAAGACTAAACTGATCTAGACTAAATATTCTTGAAGTTGGTGGAAGGGGCGATGGCCAGGATCCGAGGGGGGATATCAGGCACGGGAGTGGCTGCAGGCCGCAGCTGCGCATATTGCTTGCGCAGCTCCTTGATTTCTCCCAGTATTCGATCGCGCTGTTCTGACATGTGGGAGAACCGGCGCAGGAGGTGTTTGTGTGCGAGCAGGCCCATCTGGGGCTGGAGGATCTGCAGGCGGCACTCCACCCAGAACTTGGTGTGGTTCAGCTGGCCCAGCTCAGACAGTTGCTGCACAGGAACACCACTGGTTGACTAGGTTGTGCCAACAACACCCAGAACTTGGCGTGGTTCAGCTGGCCCAGCTCCAACAGTTGCTACACAGGAACAACACTGGTTGACTAGGTTGTGCCAACAACACCCAGAACTTGGTGTGGTTCAGCTGGCCCAGCTCAGACAGTTGCTGCACAGGAACACCACTGGTTGACTAGGTTGTGCCAACAAATTGCAGAACATGGTGTGGTTCAGCTAGCCCAGCTCCAACAGTTGCTGCACAGGAACACCACTGGTTGACTAGATTGTGCCAACAAATCGCAGAACATGGTGTGGTTCAGCTAGCCCAGCTCCAACAGTTGCTACACAGGAACACCACTGGTTGACTAGGTTGTGCCAACAAATCGCAGAACATGGTGTGGTTCAGCTGGCCCAGCTCCGACAGTTGCTGCACAGGAACACCACTGGTTGACTAGATTGTGCCAACAAATCGCAGAACATGGAGTGGTTCAGCTAGCCGAGCTCCAACAATTGCTACACAGGAACAACACTGGTTGACTAGATTGTGCCAACAAATCGCAGAACATGGTGTGGTTCAGCTAGCCGAGCTCCAACAGTTGCTACACAGGAACAACACTGGTTGACTAGATTGTGCCAACAAATCGCAGAACATGGTGTGGTTCAGCTGGTCCAGCTCCGACAATTGCTACACAGGAACAACACTGGTTGACTAGATTGTGCCAACAAATCGCAGAACATGGTGTGGTTCAGCTGGCCCAGCTCAGACAATTGCTACACAGGAACAACACTGGTTGACTAGATTGTGCCAACAAATCGCAGAACATGGTGTGGTTCAGCTGGTCCAGCTCCGACAATTGCTACACAGGAACAACACTGGTTGACTAGATTGTGCCAACAAATCGCAGAACATGGTGTGGTTCAGCTGGTCCAGCTCAGACAATTGCTACACAGGAACAACACTGGTTGACTAGATTGTGCCAACAAATCGCAGAACATGGTGTGGTTCAGCTAGCCCAGCTCCAACAGTTGCTACACAGGAACAACACTGGTTGACTAAATTGTGCCAACAAATCGCAGAACATGGTGTGGTTCAGCTGGTCCAGCTCCGACAATTGCTACACAGTAACAACACTGGTTGACTAGATTGTGCCAACAAATCGCAGAACATGGTGTGGTTCAGCTGGTCCAGCTCCGACAGTTGCTACACAGGAACAACACTGGTTGACTAGATTGTGCCAACAAATCGCACAACATGGTGTGGTTCAGCTAGCCCAGCTCCAACAGTTGCTACACAGGAACAACACTGGTTGACTAGATTGTGCCAACAAATCGCACAACATGGTGTGGTTCAGCTGGTCCAGCTCCGACAATTGCTACACAGGAACAACACTGGTTGACTAAATTGTGCCAACAAATCGCAGAACATGGTGTGGTTCAGCTGGTCCAGCTCCGACAATTGCTACACAGGAACAACACTGGTTGACTAGATTGTGCCAACAAATTGCAGAACATGGTGTGGTTCAGCTAGCCGAGCTCCAACAGTTGCTACACAGGAACAACACTGGTTGACTATATTGTGCCAACAAATCGCAGAACATGGTGTGGTTCAGCTGGTCCAGCTCCGACAATTGCTACACAGGAACAACACTGGTTGACTAGATTGTGCCAACAAATCGCAGAACATGGTGTGGTTCAGCTGGCCCAGCTCCGACAATTGCTACACAGGAACAACACTGGTTGACTAGATTGTGCCAACAAATCGCACAACATGGTGTGGTTCAGCTGGTCCAGCTCCGACAATTGCTACACAGGAACAACACTGGTTGACTAGATTGTGCCAACAAATCGCAGAACATGGTGTGGTTCAGCTGGTCCAGCTCCGACAATTGCTACACAGGAACAACACTGGTTGACTAGATTGTGCCAACAACACCCAGAACATGGTGTGGTTCAGCTGGCCCAGCTCAGACAGTTGCTGCACAGGAACACCACTGGTTGACTAGATTGTGCCAACAAATTGCAGAACATGGTGTGGTTCAGCTAGCCCAGCTCCAACAGTTGCTGCACAGGAACAACACTGGTTGACTAGATTGTGCCAACAAATCGCAGAACATGGTGTGGTTCAGCTGGCCCAGCTCCGACAGTTGCTGCACAGGAACACCACTGGTTGACTAGATTGTGCCAACAAATCGCAGAACATGGTGTGGTTCAGCTGGCCCAGCTCCGAAAGTTGCTGCACAGGAACACCACTGGTTGACTAGATTGTGCCAACAAATCGCAGAACATGGTGTGGTTCAGCTAGCCGAGCTCCAACAATTGCTACACAGGAACAACACTGGTTGACTAGATTGTGCCAACAAATCGCACAACATGGTGTGGTTCAGCTGGTCCAGCTCCGACAATTGCTACACAGGAACAACACTGGTTGACTAGATTGTGCCAACAAATCGCAGAACATGGTGTGGTTCAGCTGGTCCAGCTCCGACAATTGCTACACAGGAACAACACTGGTTGACTAGATTGTGCCAACAAATCGCAGAACATGGTGTGGTTCAGCTAGCCCAGCTCCAACAGTTGCTACACAGGAACAACACTGGTTGACTAGGTTGTGCCAACAAATCGCAGAACATGGTGTGGTTCAGCTGGCCCAGCTCAGACAGTTGCTGCACAGGAACAACACTGGTTGACTAGATTGTGCCAACAAATCGCAGAACATGGTGTGGTTCAGCTGGCCCAGCTCCGACAGTTGCTACACAGGAACAACACTGGTTGACTAGGTTGTGCCAACAACACCCAGAACATGGTGTGGTTCAGCTGGCCCAGCTCCGACAATTGCTACACAGGAACAACACTGGTTGACTAGATTGTGCCAACAACACCCAGAACATGGTGTGGTTCAGCTGGCCCAGCTCAGACAGTTGCTGCACAGGAACACCACTGGTTGACTAGGTTGTGCCAACAACACCCAGAACATGGTGTGGTTCAGCTGGCCCAGCTCAGACAGTTGCTGCACAGGAACACCACTGGTTGACTAGGTTGTGCCAACAAATCGCAGAACATGGTGTGGTTCAGCTGGTCCAGCTCCGACAGTTGCTACACAGGAACAACACTGGTTGACTAGATTGTGCCAACAAATCGCAGAACATGGTGTGGTTCAGCTGGCCCAGCTCAGACAGTTGCTGCACAGGAACAACACTGGTTGACTAGATTGTGCCAACAAATCGCAGAACATGGTGTGGTTCAGCTAGCCCAGCTCAGACAGTTGCTGCACAGGAACAACACTGGTTGACTAGGTTGTGCCAACAAATCACAGAACATGGTGTGGTTCAGCTGGCCCAGCTCCGACAATTGTTACACAAGATCAACATGTGGAATGAGGGATACCGAAGACAACAGAAACTTCTCCCAGCCTCCTGATGAGGTAAAGACTCGCTAACTATCCGAGGAAAGGGAAGGCGCTTGTTGACATTCTTTTCATGGTTATACAAAGCGGAAAGGTTTTAGACCTGTTTCCTTGGTCTGCTGCCGGATTCTCTCTGTCTGAATGGAGTGACGTTGATCTCTCACTTCCACGTCAGTTGTGGATACCTTCAACAACATATGTCAGTATTGAAAATAGAGCAATCCATAAATAAATCTTTAATTAAAAAGACATACATTGGAACAAAATATCATTTATTTTACCAATATTTCAGTTGGCTGAACGCGAACCTTTATCAAGGTGTTATAACATATTTAATGTGTGTCAACAACAATTCAAAAGTTTTTCCCCGTTTCTAATTTTGTTGTTGACACACATTAAATATGTTTGAACATCTTGATAAAGGGTGGCATTCAGCCAACTGAAATATTGGTAAAATAAATGGTATTTTGATCCAATATATGCCTTTTTAATTGAATATGTCAGTATATCTTCTTGGATTCCTGGGCCAGCGCAGTAACTCGACCGTATTAATTTCTTCAACCACAATAAGGGATGTACAAAAATTTTAAAAAGGAATCCATATAAATGATCATATGAACAACAATATGACAATATGAAAATATATAATCAAAATCAGATACACCAACTTACCCCATCAATTCTGTCTTTGAGCTCCACCAGTCTCTGGGTGTGCTGAGCGGCCAACTGCCGCAGGTGAGCTTCCTTCTCGCGGTAGTGGGAGATGATCTGCTGGGTGTTCATCACCTTCCTCTCGAACTTCTTGGTCTTCTGCACTCGGCCCACACCGCTACACTCTAGTTGGCTACAGGACATCTGTGTAGAGTGGGCGCTTCTTAACGGGTTTTGTGGCTTTGTGACCAACCAAAGTTCACTAGTTTTGCAGAGACGGTCCATAGATGGTGCTTAAGTCTAGCGACTTTTTTGATAGCGGCCTTTAATTTTATAGATTATTATTCTACCGGCAAAATTCCCAAATATATCCATGTATTTTTGATACAATATCAAAAATGGATTGCTCGATATTCAACAAGATATCCATGTATATATGTGAAAATTTTGCCAAGAGGAAATTGGTCTATATAAAAAAAGTCTCCTCTACCGTCAAAATAGACTAAACGCCATCTATTGACCATCTCTGTAAACTAGCAGTCTCAAGTTGGTGAAAATACCACAACACCAACTTTGGCGAAATGAGAAGCGTCCATCTGGAGAACCAATTTCTCCAAAATAAATTATTGGAGCAGTGAAAAATTGGCAGAAAACCGAAGATTTTAGAGCATCAGCATTTAGAAGAAGCACGGCTCTACTTCTTCCTTTAATTAACAACAATTTCTTACTGCAAGGATACAATTTGTATAGATATCTAGTGTTCCCAAAAAAGCATATGTCCATTAATTTGCTAAATAGCTTCTCCACAAAGAATTCTTCTAAAAAACGATCGGTCATACACAGCTTAGTAGAGCGAACTGGAACTGGGAAAACAACTTCTGGGCACACATCACTGGCGTAGGGAATAAAACGTAGAGATAAAAGATTCGAAAGTGCTACAAGTCTGTGTGATGTTGGTTGCCCTTGAACAGCGTCTGCTAACTGTGATAGCTATTGATAGCCACTCAATACTAGCTTAGGCAGTCATTCTATCCTATGATGTAATAGCCACTGATAACATAGAGCATTAGCAGATTTAAATTTATAGAATAATAAAATTATAGGTGCTATTTTTCAAATAGAACTTCTGTTCTTAATGCGTTGCGAAAATTATTGGGAAGTTATGGTTTATCAGTTGCGAATCCTCTCAGCAAATTCGCCAGTTTAAACAACCTTCTTCTATTGTATTGGTCTGTTCTGCTAATCTATCGGGGGTACTGGAGAGAAATTCTTGGCTGAGGTATTCCAGTAAACTAGGCACAGGACAGTAGAATTATATATAGTAAGGCATAATTATTTTATGTGAAAAAAAAATCGGATCCAATAGTTTCATTCCTTAAACAGTTGTAACTTGTTAGGAAACTATCACTTGTTAGGAAACTATCACTTATTAGAAACAATCACTGTCATAACTAGATAGTGGACATTGCTGCTGCTATGATAGAGATGCATGGAGACATCTGAGGCTCTTCATTGGACACGACAACAACAACTGCTATAACCAAGTTGATGTGGTTCCTCTGTACAAGGATGATGTGCTATAGTTCTATATGTTTGGCTGCTCTCTTTTATAATAGCCTCCTCGATAAAGGGGCGGCTTCCAACAAATGCCATTACATTCTAATTGGAAGTTGTTGTAGAGAAAGGTATTTGGAGAAGGGAAAATACGCACAATGTTCTTGGCCTCGATGTGGCTCTGGTAGCTGAGAAGTTCCCCACGGATCTTGTCGTACTGGATAATGGCCTCCTCATCAGGGAGGTCCACCTGCACCAGCCAGGCTGAAGACAGTCCGGAGGGTAGAAGGAGGACTATGTACCAGGGACTTGAGGTATTCCTGGGCCTTCTCAAGTAGCCACCGCTCCCGGATCTTGGTCTCCCGCAGGGCCCGAATGGTGGCGGTGGCCTGGCGGTCTTTGGTTATGAACTCTTCCACCGTCTGGACACCAAGTTTTGTGTGTGCTAGAGGGTTGGGAAAGTATTTATATTGTCGCAATTAAAAAATAGATATACACAGAGCTATCTTAGCAGGTTTTATTATTAAATTAAGGCACGAAGTGAGTAATGTATTTTTACCACAATCTAAAAAAGAAAAATATATTTACAGAATTTATATTTCTTATATAACCTCCAAAAAAATATTTTTTTTATATATATATATATTTAATGATAAACAATTACTTTGATTTCACTCTAAACAAATTTTGCAACAATATTAAAAAGAGTTTGTTCCTATAAACTCCAGAGGGGAATGAGATTAGAACAAAAGGGACAGATCTATAATGGGAAGGACGTTCAGCACTAGAAGTAGAATGTGGCATGTGGGGTGAGCCAGAAGCCCGACACTCCATATATACATTATTTTTCCAATGCCTAGAATCATGCAACTTCAGGAAGGCGATGTATGTTAGCTTCGTGATGCCGTTGATTCAAAGAATCTGAAGCTCATACTGTGGATGTCTGACTTCGCTACAGATGAGGTCACTCTTACAATGGACCCTGACATGCATTCAAACTCAGCTGTTGGGTGATAGTGTCTACTTTTAATGGCAGCATATAAATTCTCAATTCACCCAGAATAGCAATTCAGTTTTTGTGGATTTTGTTTGGTTTATATCCCACTATAGGATGGCCCATCACACTAAAGTCAAGTTGTAGCCATTCAACAGGAAGCTGTCAGATCGGCTCAGGCAGATACAGAGGACGACACGATTCCAACAATGTTGAAATTCAATTATTTGATGGATTCTACGATGAAAGGGACTGGTACGTACAAAGTCGTCTCAGGATTCAAAGTCAGATAAGAAATTTACGACCGAGCAGTTAGAGCGCTTCAGAGTTGGTACGGTGACAAAGTTCTTCTACCAGTGCACATGAAGAAACTACTCTTTCAAAGTGTACATAGCAACCATTGAGAAAAAAGGCATAATGTAATGGAGTTTCAAGATGATATTTATCTCCAGTCTTATTAAAGCAGATCCAGGCACGATACTATTCTCCCTGATTCAAGCCAGCCTACCGAAAGATGTCGCTCTCCTGGCAAAGTAGCCTTGATTCAGAAATCGAAGGAAGCAAAGAAGCACAGATGAGAACAAAGCCGGATATTCTGCAAGACTTTGTCCAGCCGGTTGGCGGGTGAGGTCCGTTCGAAGCATGATGGACTTGCTGAGGAAGAACGTGGGGAAACCGATGGTCCTCTCAGCGACCATATTCTGCCATCCCTTCTTGAGCGGCTGGCGGCGGTTTTGGAGCGGTTTGACCATGGCAATCTTCCCATCCGTGAAAAGCCCCATCGACAAGTGAGTACCAACGATTTGCGAAGCATTCTACGAAGTTTCCCGAGTCGCTTCACTTTCATCGTTTCGTTCAAAAAGTGAACGCGATCTTATAGCTGTGCAGCTTATTCTTAATGCTTAACTCACTGATCCCGAAATCCTTCACCATTTTGCACAACGAGTGCCCCCGATTTATTTGAATTCAACAAAATTCTGGAGGTTTTCTGACAATGTCATAGTGGTTGGACGACCGCTTCTGTCTCTTTGTAACGTTTCATGGCATTTTAGACTGCCTTAACTGTTCGAACTGTGCAACTTGATTTTCACAAGCCATCAGCAAATCTGAAACAAACAAATACATAAAACATCTTCTGGGCATCAAAATTACACAAGAATTTCAATTAACATAAAATCACAATGACAATGCCAAAAAAAAAAAAGCGGGAACTTTTATCGCACACTGTCTCTAGTTGAGGATTGAACCCTGATGGGAGATAGTTGATCTGGTGAAGACACAGGACGCCTGGGATGGAAATGGATGAATCTGTGATAAACATAGACCTCTCGCCATGGACGACTAAGAAAGTTCCAGGTAAGTGGAAGTATTAGATCAAGAAGAACCTCCTGTTGACCTTCTCATTATGGTTTAGGGACCAAAAGGTATGGCATTGAATTCAGTGTAGAATTACACTAAAGCATGGGGGTCGGTGAACCATTGGTTTTCGACCGCTACGACCCGGGAACGAATCCCGCATTGGGCACTTTTTTTTTCTAATTAAAAAAAAAAAATGCTTCAATGACCCCCTATTCTTGCAAAAGTCTAACCCCATCAGCGAGTGCAAGTAACCAAACGGGGTACTGGCACATTTGTAAGTGAAAAAGTCTAACTGCTTTTCACATGTGTAGACATGTGGTACACTTACAGTAAAAGCAGTCGTCAACTTCTACTCACCATGATTATCAGGGCCTGTGCCACGTGTACTATTGATAATTAAAAAAAAAAAACACACACACACAGATGCATATAATGTGGTTGGGATCTGAAAGAATATTTGAAGCATGGTGAATGTTAAATTGAACAGCACTTATACTGTCTTTGTAGACAAAGCCATTTGTAGACAGGCCATTTTAATTAGCATGCAACAAAACCCTCTTTGTTTGCTGTTTCTGTTATGAACTTGCTTCCACCGAGATGGATGACACTAAAGAGGGGACACTAGGTGGGGTATAATGAAACTTTTGGCTTCTAGCCACCTCCCAAGCTAAATATGTCATTGAAAGAGGATGATCAAAATGTGAAGTAACAAGAGAAGGTTTTTTTTTAACATTATTAAAGGTAACAGATTGATTCTTTCATCGTTATATGATAAATCGGAATCTTATGCAAGTGGGGGTGAAAAGTCAAGCTGGCCTAGGTCAGGGAGAGAATCTTCATCAGTGTGATCCTAACCTGGTCAGGAATGGGATGGCTGGTGTCGGAGAAGAGAGCCCGGCTGGTGGCAGCCTGTACTCTGCGGTAGAGGTTGGAGTATGTCTCCTCTATAACGGCCTGGTTGGCCTGGTAGGCTGCCTGGAGCTGCTCTACTGTGGCCGCCAGCTCCTGTTCCTTCTCCAGCTTCTCTTGGAACTTCTCCCTCACTCCCCCTGGACACAGCCACACAGTGGCCCACACAGCCGTACAATGAAACACACAGCCACACAGTGGCCCACACAGCTGTACAGTGGCCTACACAGCTGTACAATGGAACACACAGCCATACAATGGAACACACAGCTGCTTAGCTACCTGCACAGTCACACAGTGGCCTACACAGCTGTACAATGGAACATACAGCCATACAATGGAACACACAGCTGCTCAGCTGCCCGCACAGTCACACAGTGGCCCACACAGCCGTGCAATGGAACACACAGCCACACAGTGGCCTACACAGCTGTACAATGGAACACACAGCTGCTCAGCTGCCCGCACAGTCACACAGTGGCCCACACAGCCATGCAATGGAACACACAGTGACAATTGAAAAATATTTATTGTCATCTAGACAATTTTACAATTCAGCTAGAGAGAATAAGAGAAATATATACAGGAATGAAAAATATAATACATAATTTTTACAAAGTGATGGAGGATGAAGGAAGGCATCCCCTGCGCACGAGGGTCCTCGTCCAGGCGATGAGCGGGTCCTCCATTCCACCGAGCCCAACCTGGACAAAGTGGCGATAGACGCGCAGCTTTGCCGACGCCAGGATGGTCAGGGCGTCGTCCTCAAGGCCGGACCCGCCGAAGATCCAGGCCTGCAGGTCAGGGGGCCGCCCGATGATGTTGAAGGCCTCTCTGATGAGGGGCCTGATGGAAGAGCAGCTCCAGTAGCGGTGGCCGAGGGAGCGGTCGACGGACCCGCAGGCAGGACACGAGGGGACGGCCGAGGCAGGATGGGCCGGATGGGGTAGAGCGTGGAGGGCCAATATGAAGGCGGCATCGGCCTCATGTCCCGAGAAGGCGCAGCGCCGGAGCGAGGCCCAGTCGATCCTGGATGGTGGGCTGATGGTGGGTGCCCATCTCGCCAGGAATCGGGAGATCGGCGTGGCCGCGAGGCGTCGGGCCGAGCGCGTCGTGAGGCCGTTGAGGAACGGCGTGGCCGTCCCGCGCAGCACCACAGCCGCAGCTAATGAAGATGATGAAGATGGAGACTCCCCCCCGAAGCCCACGGCGTTCTCGGAGGTCAGCCTTCGACAGAAGGCGCCCAGGGTCGCGGCGTCAGCCAGGGCGGAGCGTGTAGGGCGGGCGATGTGACGGTCCTCGGCCAGAAAGTCCCGGACTCGGACTCCGAGCCAGCGCGCTGGGGCCAGGATATCGGGAGGGCGAAGGAACCGGCAGCCGCCGATGATTGGGATGTCCAGCAGCTGAGATGTGGGGAGCGCCCGGTGATTGAGGCTCAGGATCTTGGAGACCTCCTCCCACAGCTTCAGCAACCGGAGGCGGCGGGGCTGGAGACGCGTGCCGTCTGGTGGAGGGCAGATCCAGGCCTCGCTGCTGCTGGCGACCTGCACACCCTTGAGGCAGGCAAGCTGGAGTTGGGTTGCCAGGTCGAGGAGACCGAGGCCTCCGATGGCAACGGGCCTCGCCATGACGGCGGCGGGAAGCCACGCCGTGTGCTCGGGCCCCCAGACGAACCTCGCTAGTCTGGCCTGCAGTTTGGCGATAGTCGGGGGTGATGGCAGGAACCTGTGCAGGTGATGCTGGATGGTGGAGCCCACCAGCGAGTTCGCCGCTCTAGCTCGTCCGACGAGGGATAGGCCGCGGGTGAAGGGCGTCCATCTGCGGCAGGCGGACTCCAGGAGGGCGAGAAGATGCTGCTCCTGATGGGCTACGGAGCTTCTGGGGGCGATGTCGAGCCCGAGGACCCTGATGGAGGTGGTCGACCAGGAGGCGCCGAGAGGGGAGTCGCCGCGGTTGCGCCAGGCTCCGCACCAAAGGCCCGCGCTCTTCCCGAGGTTGACGGCGATACCGGAGGCCCGCTTGAAGTCTTCGAGGACGGTCGCCACCCGCTCGAATTCTTCGTTGCGATGGAAAAGGA
Source organism: Cordylochernes scorpioides (assembly GCA_030710605.1). NCBI lineage: Eukaryota > Metazoa > Arthropoda > Arachnida > Pseudoscorpiones > Chernetidae > Cordylochernes > Cordylochernes scorpioides. The sequence goes on from CP092870.1 coordinate 12,175,812, forward strand.
GGACGATGTCGTCGGCGTAGGCGATGACGTTGCCCACGCCGAGGGTCGACTCCAGGCGACGTAGCAGCGGCCCCGTAGAGATGCTAAAGAGCGCGGCACTCACGGCGCAGCCCTGACGTAGGCCGTTGAGGAGGGGGAAGGCGGTGGTGTGAAAGCCTCCGGCCCGAATGGTGGCGTCCGCCCCGGCGTAGAGGATGTTAATCCAGGCCCTGAAGGCCGGCGGGAGGCGGAGGGACGTCAGCAGGGACTCCAGGAAGCCGCGGTCTAGTGAGTCAAAGGCGGACTCCAGGTCTACGCCCATGACGGCCAGCGGCGAGCCTAGGGCGGTGGCCTCCTCGACGGCGTCCGTCACCATGGCGATGTTCCATGACGGGGACCTCCCGGGGACGGCGTAGGTCTGGCATTCCGGCACAAGGGTCCGCAGGTGGGGCTTGAGGCGCCGGTGAAGGATGGCGGCCAGGACCCTGTAGTCGGCCGAGGGCAGCGCGACAGGCCTGTGGCCATCAAGGCCGCGACCTCCGCGGGCCTTGGGCACGAGGCAGATGGAGCTGCGCCGCGTCGACGGAGGCAGGGCATCGCGGAGCCGTGAAGCCGCGAACACCCGGGCCAGAGCTTCCGCGAAGAAGTCCTCGTTGAAGGCGACGAGGAGTTCGCACGGCAAGCCGTCCCAGCCGGGGGCCTTTCCGCGAGGGAGGTGCTCGATGGCGTTGGCGATCTCGCTGGGGCTGATGTCCGGCCAGTGGAGCGGGTCCTCCTCACTCAGCTCGCGGGTGGTAGTGGGCGCGCTGCTGGCGATGAAGGCAGCTCCCGCAGCTGGATCGGTGGTGGGACGGGCGAAGCGGGGCCGGAAGGTCGCGAACGCCCTCCGCCGAAGCTCGGGACCCTCGATGACGTTATCTTCGTCGTCCCTGATGACGCTGACCGGGCGTCGGAGGCGGATGGCGCGTGCCAGGTCCGGCAGCGATGGGTAGTCGGCCTGGATGGAGGAGGCCTCGAGCTGCGCCTCGATGTAACATCTCGCCCTGTAGACGTAGCTGTCGCTGGCAGCGTGGCGTGGGTCGTGCAGGGATCTGGCCTCCGCCAGCAGCCCCGCCTTGATGGAGGTCCACCTATCCCAGAAGGTCCCGTCGTCGTCAACGTGCGCTGTGTCTTCCTCCAACTCCCGGATGTAGCCAGCCAGATGTTCGAGAGCAAGGCCCGAGCGGAGCATCGCGGCCAAGCGAGGCTGGGTGGGGGAGGAGACGGCGGTGGTGGGCGGGCCCACCTGGAGCAGCACGAGGCGGTGGTCCGAGAGGTGGTAGTGGCTGGTCGCGTAGATGGACACGCGATCCAGGACTCCAGCAGGGACGAGGATCCGGTCCAGGCGGTTGGATTCGACTTGGTCGCCGTGCATGGCGACTCTGGTGGGCAGGTGAGCGGCATCGAACTGGGTGGCCACGTCGACCAGCGCGGCCAGGTCCAGAAGAGCGGCGAGGGCATCCGACGATGACGATGATGAGGGGCCCCGATCCCTGATATTAAAATCGCCGATGATCCAGCAGGCCTCCTCCTGTGCCGCTGTCGCCGCCAGGAGCTCCAGTTGCCGGTTTCTCTCCCGGGGTTCATGCGCCAGATGAACGGCGATGGACGTCATCTCCTCGCCGTGGACATCTATGGCTGCCAAGGCGATGTGGCCCGGCCACAGGATGCGCTGTTGCAGCACGGCTACGCCTGGTCCGAAGACGCAGGCGAGTCCAGATCCCGAGATGACTACGGGATGGGCCAATACAACAGCGCTGTAGCCGAGGCAGAGGTCTTGGCCGCTGCCCAGATGAAATGCGTTTGTCTCCTGGACAAACGCGATGTCCACGTGATGTTGCCTGAGGAGATGACAAAGGGCAAGGCTCCTCCCCCGAGTGGCGAGCCCTCGCGCGTTGATGGTGGCGACGCGGTGGTTCATTGGCGCTGTAGGCCACGCAGGACCTTCCTGGTCTTCTGGAGGGTCTTGCGGATGGTGGAGTTGGAGTCTGGGCACGAGGCCTTGAAGGTTTTGTGCAACTCGTCGAGGGTGGCGACCTGTGCCTCTGTCAGCGTGGGCGCTAGCCTCTTCATGGTGGTTTCAGAGGTGAGGAGCTGCTGTGCGTCCTTGCAGTTAAGGCCGGGCAGCTTGTCCCAGTCGATGGAAAGGGTGGGGGTCTCCTCGATGTGCTTCAGCAGCTGTTTGAGTGCGGATTCTCCCCGGACAGGCGTGGAGGGAGGTGAGGTCATCTTCTCCACCGCCATCTTGTGGTCGAGCGAAGGGATGCCAGGCTCGAGGGGCCGCGGGGCAGCCAGGGAAGCAGGGAGGGCGGCAGGGGCGGGCTGGGCGAGATCCATCGGTTCGGCAGGATGGGGCGCCGAGGGGATCGCCGGAGCCTCGGTTGTTGTCTTCGCCGGTTGGACAGGGGATCGCCGGAGCCTCGGTTGTTGTCTTCGCCGGTTGGACAAGGGACGCCGGTGTTGCGGGCGCAGGTGCCGGCTTCCTTGGTCGCTGAGGAGGAGGGAGGGGGGGCCTTGCGTCGGTGGGAGACGCTGCTTCCCTGGTGCTGCTGTTCCCTTGCCTGGCGAGCGCTGGGCAGTTGGCTCTGCGGTGGCCCTGTTTACCGCATTTCGAGCACTTGATGCCAAAGGAGAGGAAGGCAGACAGGGTGTCTCCTTTGGACTTGATGGTCATTCTGGTGGGCAGCGACTCCAGCCTCACGCCCTCGCGGAGCAGGATGAACGCCTCCCGGCGGCCGTCGTTGAAGGTATACTCCCCCATCTTGATCATGATGGGGGCGATGGAGGTCACGGTGCCGAAGTTGCGCAGGGCCTCCACGATGGCGCTGTCCTCGACGAAGCCGGGCAGATTTGCGATGACGATGCGTTCTGCCCTTTTTCGGAAGGGGAAGACCTTCAGGTGAGTTCCCTCGATGTCAAGGCCCACCTCCACCAGACGGCTCGCATGGTCCTTGGTCGCGAGGCCCACGACGTGGTGGCCGTTCATCCTGTTGAATTGGCTTATTCTCCCTGGCCCTCCGACCAGCATGCCAATTGCCTTGAGGTAGGAGTAGTCCGGGATGTCAGGGCACAGCTCCACGAAGATGTAGTTCTCGTGGTTGGTGGTGGCCTGCCTCGCCCTGGCTGCGGCGATGTTGGGGCGCGTCGCCTTGATTTCCTGGGGCGGCATTGACCTCGACCCAGATGACCGCTTCTGCTGCTGGGAGCTGGGCTTCTCAGCAGGCCTGCCAGACTGCTTTGCGGCGTGCTCCGGCGATGAGGTGCGGCGCCTTTTCTTGCTCTTGACAACGGTGTAGCCGTCGTTGGCGTCGACCTCCGCCATCTCGCTGTCGGCCCAGTTGAGCGAGGTCGGGTTGGGTGATGTGTCGCTGGTCGAGGCAGCAGTCGGCGGCGCCGTGACGTCACCACGCGCGGCGGCCAGATTTGCATGCATGTGTGCACAGTGGCCTACACAGCTGTTAAATGGAACACACAGCTGCTCGGCTGCCCGCACAGTCACACAGTGGCCTACACAGCCGTACAATGGAACACACAGCTGCTCAGCTGCCCGCACAGTCACACAGTGGCCTACACAGCTGTACAATGGAACACACAGTGGCCCACGCAGCCGTGCAATGGAACACACAGTCACACAGTGGCCCACGCAGCCGTGCAATGGAACACACAGTCACACAGTGGCCTACACAGCTGTACAATGGAACACACAGCTGCTCAGCTGCCCGCACAGTCACACAGTGGCCTACACAGCTGTACAATGGAACACAAAGCCACACAGTGGCCTACACAGCTGTACAATGGAACACAAAGCCACACAGTGGCCTACACAGCTGTACAATGGAACATACAGCCATACAATGGAACACACAGCCGCTCAGCTGCCCGCACAGTCACACAGTGGCCTACACAGCTGTACAATGGAACACACAGCCGCTCAGTTGCCGCACAGTCACACAGTGGCCTACACAGTCATACAATGGAACACACAGCCACACAGTGGCCCACGCAGCCGTGCAATAGAACACACAGTCACACAGTGGCCTACACAGCTGTACAATGGAACACACAGCCATACAATGAAACACAAAGCCTCTCAGCTGCTCGCACAGTCATACAATGGAACACACACAGCACAGTGGCCCACACAGCTTTACAGTGGCCCACATGGCCATACAGTGGGACACACAGCCGTAAAATAATCCAAAAAGCTGTACAGTGGCCCACACAGCTGTACAGTGGCTCACATGGCCATACAGTGAAACACACAGCCGTAAAATGATCCACAGAGCTGTACAGTGGCCCACACAGCTGTACAGTGGCCCACACAGCTGTACAGTGGCTCACATGGCCATACAGTGGGACACACAGCCATAAAATAATCCAAAAAGCTGTACAGTGGCCCACACAACTGTACAGTGGCTCACATGGCCATACAGTGGGACACACAGCCGTAAAATAATCCAAAAAGCTGTACAGTTGCCCACACAACTGTACAGTGGGTTACCTGGCCATACAGTGGGACACACAGCCATAAAATAATCCAAAAAGCTGTACAGTGGCCCACACAGCTGTACAGTGGCCCACAGCTGTACAGTGGCTCACATGGCCATACAGTGGGACACACAGCCATAAAATAATCCAAAAAGCTGTACAGTGGCCCACACAGCTGTACAGTGGCTCACATGGCCATACAGTGGGACACACAGCCGTAAAATGACCCAAAAAGCTGTACAGTGGCCCACACAGCTGTACAGTGGCTCACATGGCCATACAGTGGGACACACAGCCGTAAAATAATCCAAAAAGCTGTACAGTGGCCCACACAACTGTACAGTGGCTCACATGGCCATACAGTGGGACACACAGCCGTAAAATAATCCAAAAAGCTGTACAGTGGCCCACACAACTGTACAGTGGGTTACCTGGCCATACAGTGGGACACACAGCCATAAAATAATCCAAAAAGCTGTACAGTGGCCCACACAACTGTACAGTGGGTTACCTGGCCATACAGTGGGACACACAGCCGTAAAATAATCCAAAAAGCTGTACAGTGGCCCACACAACTGTACAGTGGGTTACCTGGCCATACAGTGGGACACACAGCCGTAAAATAATCCAAAAAGCTGTACAGTGGCCCACACAACTGTACAGTGGGTTACCTGGCCATACAGTGGGACACACAGCCGTAAAATAATCCAAAAAGCTGTACGGTGGCCCACACAACTGTACAGTGGGTTACCTGGCCATACAGTGGGACACACAGCCATAAAATAATCCAAAAAGCTGTACAGTGGCCCACACAACTGTACAGTGGCTCACATGGCCATACAGTAGAACACACAACTGTAAAATGGCACACAGCAGTCTTACAGTGACATACACAGTCATATAATGGTATACACAGTCATAGAGAGACATATTTCAAGTGGACCACTCACTGAGAATGGAGCTGTACTCCTCCAGGGGGATCAGCTTCCCGAACACTGGGATGTCGTTGATCTGCAGATACACACATTGTCTCATGCTGCTTTGGTTTACATCTGGCATGGCTTTCAGAATCTACTTCACATTCTCATTAAGACAGGTCTAGATAAATTGGAGAGTTGAAGGTTATAATTTCAACACAGAAAATTATTCTGGAACATGCTTTTGTACAATAATGCATTTTAAAGGAGTTTTTCATATCTGATTGTAAGCTAAACATCTAGCTAGTCAATAGAATAACATGGCTTTTTTTATATAAAATATAGCAAATTGTCCATATCTCTAGCCTTCCACAACAACTTGCAGCCTTCCCCTTGACACAACTTGCCCCTGTAAGGACATGTCTTCACAAGGACAGTTGAGGTTATTGACATGTCTATAAGAAAGGATGTCAATGGTTATCAGTTGTATGAAATGAGGATTACAACCTGGCTCCTATCGAAGAAGAAGCATTATGTCATGGATAGCTTTCTTTTTAAATAATAATAGAGTAGAACCTCCCTGTAAAGGACACCTAATTGCAGAGCCAAAGTGTCCTTTAGAGAGAGGTGTCCTCTTACCGGAGAGCTACTAAATAGTAAAAAAGGTAATTTTGCAATTTTCTTTTTCTTATCCCTAGTACACATGGTATAGGTCATGATAATCATGGTGGGTAGTTAGCGGCTGCTTTTACTGTAAGCGCACCACATGTCTACACATGTGAAAAGCAGTTCGACTTTGCACTTACAAATGTGCCAGAGCCCCATTTGGTTACTTGCACTTGCTGGTGGGGTTGGACTTTTGCAAGAATCGGGGGCCATTAAGCTTTTTTTTTTTTTTAAACAGAAAAGAGTTGCCAATGCGGGAATCGAACCCCGGTCGTAGTGGTCGAAAACCAAACGGTTTAACCAGCCTTCCACCGACCCCCTAATTTTGCAAATGAAAACTGTCTTTTGTAGAGAGGTGTCCTCTAGCATGAGTGTCCTCCCATGGAGGTTCTGCTGTACTCTTAATCCCACACATAAAAGAGAACAAAATGATATCATTAGAAACACCTTTTTTAGGTGTGTGTGTTTTGTTTTAAAGAATAAATAGGTACAAGTTAGAGAGAATGGTAACTTATATGCCTTGTTGCTGTAGAGGGTATGCAGCATATCCGTGAAGCCACAATACAGCCACAAATACTATTAAACACAGCATATTTTAACATGATGTATTAGTGTATACCAACTGTTATAATATATTTAAACTATACATTGACGCCCATGTTTCTTTTTAAAATGAAATTCAATATAAATATTGCAGTTAAGAGAGCAGCACCACAGAGAAGAAAGGATTGTGCCTTTGATGAATGACCTGCACAGTCAAACACATGGAAAAACCAATTTTTATTTTGACAGCAATTAAGTTGAGGGATACAAGAAAATAAGACTTAATCCATGGATTAGGTCTTATTTCCTTGTAGCTATGATCTATAATCCAAATTGTGCTTTATCATAAGTTGAGAGAGAGAGGGTTATAAAGTACAGTTAAACCTGTCTATAGCACCCCCTCTTGGGACTCACCAAAATAGGGTGCTAGAGAGAGGTTTAACTGTGTGAAAAAATAGTACAAATGTGATATTACACTGGGATAAGGTTCATAAATTATTAAAAAGGCATCTCTTTATCATGTAACTGAAAGTTGCTGATGGCTTGAGCCATCTATCAGCATAAATATCAACTATTCTCGTTGATTTCTAATTATTCTCGAATTGGCCAATTACCATTCTTGATTAATTAAGAAAAGCTAACCACGTACACGTTTCGGGCTGCTGGCCCATGTCAGTGTGGTGCAAGCTGTGGCTTAACTGCATTCTTGAATTATTTATTTTTTCAATATATTCTCTCATACATTTAATGTGATGATGTTTGGTTTCCTAACTGCTGTAACAGAATAGATATTTGGATACTCTTAGTTAGAAACCATGATGTTTACTCAACTTCAATTACTACTTGTATATGTTCAATAAATAATACTACGTATTAAACTACTCATTGTTTCTATCAACTCACAACACCATTTTTGAACCTTAAAAAGTTTGTAGAAAAAAACAGTAAAAATTTGAAATAGTACTGGGATAAGGTGGATAAATTAATAAAAAAGCATCTCCTTATCATGTAACTGAAAGTTACTGATGGCTTATGCCTTTTTCTTAACTTGAAAAGTTTGTCTGGAATAGAAAAAGCCGTACACTATCGGACTTAAATATCCTTTTAATGAGGTTTGATTGGAAATTTTCCAAGTTTTAAATGTACTGTAGGTACACTCTTGAACAACTATAATGGCTCAGCATTCTCTATTGACATCATTCACTTATGTGTATGCCTGTTGATGTGATTAATACGTTTTATGAATCTGGGAATGATTCTTTTATAAGGTTCTCCCAAAAGTAAGTAAACACTTGCAAAAATTTGAAATACCAATATTATTCTCCATAATATTATTCGCCGTTATGTATAATGCCTTTGTATTTGTATATAGTAATTGTATTATTATTCACCGTAATAGTAATAGTAGTAATTGTATTATTATTATTATTATTCACAGATTTAACTATTTTGTAAATATATTTATAATCACCTTTCTAACCTGAAAGGATTAGGTTCCTAATATATCTTATTGTTTCTCTTTTTTATTTATTTTTTCTTATATAAAATGTTTATAACTGTTTCTGTTTAAAAATGTAAATTGATGCAATTATCCCTAGCTGGGATATCACATTTTGTGTGTTGAAATAAAATCTTCTTATCTCTACTCAATCATATTAGGGTGTCAATTTTGTAAAGCTTGAGACTTTTGATGGTGTTTGGGTGAAGTAGAATGCGTCTGCCCTTGTCATTAAGACTGGGAGCACTACTCAGTGGCAGGCTGACTTAGCTCCAAAAGAAATGGCTGCCTCAGACATGAGGAACAGACGCCATGTGCAGCCGCTCCTAACATGGAGTACAAACACTGCTCATCCTGTATCCCTGGATTAGGAGCCCTTACAGGGTACTATCAACCGGGCCAGCTGAGCCCAGGTTTTTCAGTGAGTTTGTTGATAGTCTTCATGTATGATTAGAGCTACTGTGCTAGCTGCAATTCTTTTGTTCTTTTTATGTTTGGCTATATAAAATTACCTTATTTTCTTGGATGAGATGAAGGATGGTGGAGTTAAGCTGTTTATTGGTCTTCTGGGCAGTGGTGAGTCTCAGCATCACCTCCTGCAGTCCACCAATGTCTTAGGTTAGATGACATGAATTTATTATATCTCTAAGTAATACATACGGAAGAAGGAGCAATTCTGCTATGGAGACATCAACTATTGAGAGAATACAGTACTTATATTTATTTGTATAAAAACACATTTTGGAAGTTTGTAATATGATTTATTATCCACCACAACCTTTATTTATTGCTGACATTTTGGTTAGCCGCTCCCACCCTTTTGAAAGAAAACTAAGCCTATCATGTTTACTTTTCCCAATTTAGGAAGATATTTTTAAAATGTGTGGCGTGCAACGCATCTCTATTGTAAATACTTGGCATTCTTAGCATGTAATTTCTTTACCAAGTTGACCTGTGAAATATTTCCTTTGATTATTGTGAAATCACTCCATTGTTGATACTGCCGAATCCCTCCATTGTTGATACTGCCAAATCCCTCCATTGTTGATCCTGTTAAATCCCTCCATTGTTGATCCTGTTAAATCCCTCCATTGTTGATCCTGTTATATCCTCCATTGTTGATCCTGTCAAATCACTCCATTGTTGATCCTGTCAAATCACTCCATTGTTGATTCTGTCAAATCCCACCATTGTTGATCCTCTCAATCAATTCAATGTTGATCCTGTCACATTCCGCCATTGTTGATCCTGTCAAATCTCGCCTTTGTTTACTGTCACATTTCTACATTGTTGATCCTGTCACATTCTGCCATTGTTGATCCTGTCAAATCTCTCCTTTGTTTACTGTCACATTTCTCCATTGTAGATCCTGTCACATTCTGCCATTGTTGATCCTGTCAAATCACTCCTTTGTTTACTGTCACATTTCTACATTGTTGATCCTGTCACATTCTGCCATTGTTGATCCTGTCAAATCACTCCTTTGCTTACTGTCACATTTCTCCATTGTTGATCCTGTCACATTCTGCCATTGTTGATCCTGTCAAATCTCTCCTTTGTTTACTGTCACATTTCTCCATTGTTGATCCTGTCACATTACGCCATTGTTGATCCTGTCAAATATCTCCATTGTTAGATTTGGTCTTATTACCTTGTGTTTAGATCTACCTATTGTAATCAATCAACTGTACTCACCTCGTATTCCTGCAACAGCTTCTCTTTCTCTGGAGAAATGGTGACGGTGATTTCTCTCTCTGTCTCCTCCTCCTGCAGCATGGGCTCCTCCTCCTCCACCGGCTCTCTGATGGTCACCCTCTTCTCCTCCTTGGCTTCCTCCAGGCTGACTTCTTCTGCTTCCTCCTCTTCTCTTTCTTCTTCCTCTTCCTCTGGTGGCAGCTCGGGGATCACCACGGTCTCTGAGATCCTCGTCAGTCGCCCATCCTTCTCTTCCTCCAAAGATTCCTCCTTCTCCTCCTCAATGCTGCTGGCCACGTACTCCTCTTCCATTTCTTCTGACTCTGCAAGTCTTTCTTCCTGTGTTTCTGGAGGCTGGGGTTCTGGAATCTCCTCTTCCTCCTCCTCTTCTTCTATTTCCTCTTCCTCTAGACTTTCTTCTTCGACTTCCTCGACTTCCTTCACCTCCACCTTCCCCTCTTCCACAACTTCTGAAGGTCTCCCCAGGAAGTATTCCTGGAGCTCTGCCCCGTAGTCATCACCAATCATCTCCTGGAACAACCGGTCAGTGGAGGCGGTGGCCTCGAGCTCCATGGCCCGGCCTGCCAGCACCTCGATGTTCTCTGGCTTGGAGAGGTCCACATTCCGGCAGCTATCTACACATGGGGCATTTCATTCATATGGCACATATCATAGGGAAATGTTATTTTCATATAAAATAGATACTGTGGTGAGACCATTTCTATAATCATGAAATAAGATTATAAATAGTAGTAGCAATGCATTTCTTTATTAATAATAATACAGTAGAACTCCTCAAATTCGGAAAGCTTGGGGCGCAAGGTTTTCCGAATTTGAGGATTTTCCGAATTTGAGAGAGTTAGATTTGTGAATATTTATGTGGCATAAATAGGCATTTAGATGACTGAGACAAAGATTTTGAAGCATATGAACAATTTTAGGTTGAATATTATATGTAAATTACATAATTTTAATTACGATTTTTAATCAAATGTTCCTTGACTTTTATGAGTTTTGAGCATGAAACCGATGAAAAATAGTAAAATATTTTATTATGTATGTAATGCAATTGATGGCAAAGTAAGTTATGGCTTGGCAAAGAAGTTGCTGATTGTTGTCTGTTTCTTTGGCTTGTTTAACAAAGCTTCTTCTTCTCTCATAAGCATAGTTCGAAGACTATTGATGGTGTTGTAGCTTGCAAGCATTTCTGGTTCAGTGCGCTTTTCCAAATATTTTAATAAAACATCCAAACTTTTCAACGTTTCGCATCTGGGAACATCCGGCTCCAAACTTTCGTACCAGATGTTAACTGCTTTATCAACAATTTCGTATAACGGATTTTTTACTTGAGAAAACTTTTTGACATCTTTTTCGGTAGAATCAACAAACTTTGTAAGTTTAAGCTCAGACTTTTTTATATCATAAACAGTTGTCTTAGAAATTTTATACTTTTGCATTATCGTTGTATAGCTTAACCCTTTTTTAATGTCACTAAGAACATCTAACTTTTCACCAAGCTTAAGAATTCGGTACTTGCCTCGTTTTTGCCGCTCCTCTTTGGATGCCATTTTGTTGAAGAACAAACTTGTAAATGCAAAAAATTGAGAGTTGAATAAAAGAATTTGAAACTTACAATGTCTGAAAATGTTTGATAATTTGAACTTTAGGTGAATCAACTTTGCAATAAAAAATGTGTGAATGGCTTATGACGTAATAATGCTGCCTTCTTATTGGACAATATCCTAAACTAAGCACAAAGGTCAAATGAAACTGTTGATTTATTTAAGCTTTTAAAAAAGGGGATAAACCCCTAATTAGCGATTATAAATAATTGGTAAAAGTAAATTAATTAAACACTTAAAAGCAAAGCAAAATGAAAAGTAAATAAAATAAAATAATGTTGAAATATCAACAAAATAAATGCATGTGAAAATTGATTTTTTGTATGTAAAAAAAGCATTACAATACTTTCCGAATTTGGGAGTTTCCGAATTTCAGAATTTCCGAATTTGAGGAGTTCTACTGTATAGTCTCTTCTTCTTTTTTCTTATCTCCACTCAATCATATTAATATTTCAAGTTTGACAACCATCATGACTGGGTGAAGTAGAATGTGTCTGCCTTTGTCATTGAGGCTGGGAGCACCACTCAGTGGCAGGCCGACTTAGCTCCAAAAGAAATGGCCGCTTCTGACATGAGGAACAGACGCCATGTGTGTTCATGGAGTACAAACGCTGCTCATCCTGTATCCTCAGATTAGAAGCCCTTACAGGGTACTATGAGCCCTGGTTTTTTACTGAGCTTGTTACTGCTCCCCATCCTCCTTTTTCATTCGGGCTTGGGACCGGCAAAGGCGGAGTTAGAATAATATAGTGATAAAGCACAATTTGGATTATAGATTATAGATACAAGAAAATAAGACCTAATTCAAATAATCTAATAGTGTGTGAGGTTTCAGTAACAGCATTGTTACCATCATCAGACAAAAGAATAAATGCCATTTGTCTGATTATGGTAACAATGCTGTTACCGAAACGTCACACACTATTTATTTATTTGGATTTGTTCTTATTACCTTGTGTTTATAATCTACTCCTGGGCAACGCCCGTGTTTTACCCGATTTAATGTTTTTATTCAAATACTATTTGTTACAATTATAAATTGGCGCCTTAAATAAATGCATATATTAGTTAATACCTATAGCCTATGTGCTTTATCTGTCTATGTACTGTTGGCTTCCGTAGGCGTCTCATACTGGGAAAAAGAAAGAGAGGATTCCATTTATTTATCAACTAATATATGCATTTATTTAAGGAGCGACCCGCTCCAACACAATAGTTACATAAATGATAAAGCGAGTGGGGGAGGCATGATGGGGGGGGGGGGCAAAGGTGGCGTGATCGTAGCCAACCAATAGGAGGGCGCCATTCCAAAAAAAAAGCAAACGGTGACAGAGATGAAGAATGACGCTCGTAACTGTATTATATATAATCCAAATTGTGTCTTATCAAACACATGAATACTATTTATATTCCTATTTCATACTTTATAGCAATTTTATATTCTAATTCCTATAATCACTAGGTCTAAAATACCCTGAGGTATCAGCAAGGAACTCAGTGACCAGCAATCTCACCAGAACACCACTTTATTGAATACCATCTACAGTTAAACCTGTCTATAGCGCCCCCTCTTGGGACTCACCAAAATAGGGTGCTATAGACAGGTCACTTTTAATGTAAATCTTGCATCATACTACGTATTTAAAATCGAGCGCTATAGAGAGTAAGGCGCTATTTAGAGGGGGCGCTATAGACAGGTTTAACTGTACTTATATAGTGCCAACAGTTGAAGGTATAACAATCCTTAATATGAAGACCATGTTTTTGTGGTAAAGATCAAAATTGACAAAGTGAAAAAGTTTTAAAAGAGTCAACTATTTCTAGATTTACACAAAACTGGATAGCTCATGAGTTCCTAAAGTTTACAGACAACATGTGCTAAAGGCAAAAACAGCATCATATTAATAATTGTATCCAATCCACAAAACACGTTTGGGAAAATACAGGACTTCTGTAATATCATCAGCTTATGGTGTTGTTAGATATCCCTCAAAATTTTTCAAAATTTAGAAATATTCTTTTAGCATTACTTTTTAAATTTATGTAAATCATAAGGCACAATTTGGATTATAGATTATAAACATAAGGTAATAAGACCAAGTCCCTACTACTATTTATTTATTTGGATTTTTGTAAGTGCAAAGTCGAACGGCTTTTCACATGTGTAGACATGTGGTGCGCTTACAGTAAAAAGCAGTCGCTAACTACCCACCATGATTATCATGGCTTGTACCACATGTACTAGGGATAAGCAAAAAAAAAAAATTATTTGGATTAGGTCTTATTACCTTGTGTTTAAATTTATGTAATTAAAACCTACAGCTCTTATAGTGCAATGATTAAAAATTGAATAAGGGAGAGTATGGCTCATTAGTGTTGAACCCTCCCAGCGGTTTTGCTATTTTAATCTCCAGGATGCTTTACTATTGTAGTGGACTGTGTTTCTTATATATGCTGCATTTGCTATTGAGTACAGTAAATTGGCGTTTTGAAGGAACTATGGAATTTGTTTCTCTTGAACTGTAGAGAGAAATGTATAACAAAATTAAAGATTTGATGCATCAAGCAATGCTCCTCCGCAAAATCAAAAAATGAGCTTGAAAGGCAACATTTATATCTCCATAAGTCAACAATTAAATTTATTGAAACAGTGTTTTGTGGCCAAACATCCACCCCACTTATGTTTTAGATAGCAGAGCACCATCTAGTGGAAAAAAAAAATCAACTAAATGTTGATTTAGGCATGTTCCATAATATTTGGCCAACCCCTTTTTTTTAATAACTCAAGAAGGGCCAACCATGAACACATTTTGAGCTGTTGGTCCGTGTGTGGTGCATGTTGTATCTCAACAACTAAAAATTTGATTCAAGAGGTTTCCTGAGAAAAATGAATTGGGTAGCTAGGCCAAATTTGCCTAATTATACTGAACATGTGAAAAACTTTTTTTAAAAAAAAAGGTCAGGTGTTGATATATAAAAATAGGCATATCTTGACCACTCACATGGGTTGGCCAAATATCATGGAACAAGTCTAAATCAGCATTTAGTTGATTTCTTGTTTCATTAGATGGCACTCTACCATTTAAAAAGAACTTGTGGTTGATCAGGATATACTTTTTTTATTTTTCATATACAGTTAAACCTGTCTATAGTGCCACCTCTTGGGACTCACCAAAATAGGGTGCTATAGTGAGGGGATGCTATAGACAGGTCATTTTAAATGTAAATCGCATCGTACTACGTATTTAAAATCTGGCGCTATAGAGAGGAAGGCGCTATAGACAGGTTTAACTGTATATAACGGACCATTTTTCTATTTTTTGTCTTATCTTTTTGACAGGTTCAGGGTATTTATGCAAATATGGCCTTAAATACCCATTTTTGATTTCTCAAGAAGCCTTTTGGACGAATATTTGGTCTTTGAGGTACAGTCTGCACCACACTGACAAGGATCAACAGCCTGAAATGCATTTGCACTTCTTGATTTGACAATAAAATGGGTTGGCCAAATATTATGAAATGTTTATTACTGCAAGGTACACCTTTATCTGCTTCTTAAGTCTTCCTCTTCTTTCTTATCTCCACTCAATCATATTAGGGAATCAAGCTTGTAAAGCTTGAGATGGTGTCTGCTGGTAATACTGAGTAGAGCTCATCAAAGGAGATTTGACAACCATTATGATTGGGTGAAGTAGAATAGTCTGCTTTTTTCATTGAGACTGGGAGCACTACTCAGTAGTAGGCCGACTTAGCTCAAATATGAAATGGCCGCCTTTGACATGAGGAACAGACGCCATGTGCAGCCACTCCTAACATGGAGTACAAACGCTGCTCATCCTGTATCCCTGGATTAGGAGCCCTAACAGGGTACTATCAGCCAGGCCAGCTTAGCCCAGGTCTTTTAGTGAGCTTGTTACTGCTCCCCCTCCTCCTTTTTCATCCGGGCTTGGAACCAGCAAAGGTGGATGTATGTCCTTCCACCAGCCTAAAGTGGAGTTACACCATTAAAGAGCATCGAATAAAGTTTTGTTTTCCATATTTTTAAAGTTGATTTGAAACAGATATTGAATCCAAAATGCCTCCAAGTGTTGTTACTGAAGATAATTTACTGTTGAAGATATTTTTTTAAGTTCAGTATTTATCTGTTGTGCATGTGGGAGACATCTGGTATGTAGATGTATTATAGAATAACTTGAAGCACAACAGAGTACTTAAGCTTAATTTGGATTAAATTAAAGTTCTTTGAATATTGAATTCAATCCCAAACCTATATTTGAAACCGTATTTATGTTACTAGAAGATGGAATGAGGGCTATATCAGAATGATGGACCCCAGCTTCCTAACCTAGAACTATCTGACCTTACCTTGGGTGTTCTGGTCTTGGCTCTCCATCTGCACACACTCTAACTTGAACAATTCCAAAATTTTCTATTTAAAGTCTTATAAGAAATAAAATCACTTAGCATTTTTTTTTTCTGGGAGGGGTCGCCACTGATGTGCCAAGTCATTTAAATATTTTTTCTTATGGCACTAAGGACAGAAGGAAGTTTGTTTCATTTTAAAAAGAGAAATTGGTGCTCCATGGTTCATTTATTACAGTTGAACCTCCCTGTAAAGGACACCTAATTGCAAAGCCAAAGTGTCCTTTAGGGAGAGGTGTCCTCTTACCAGAGAGTTGCTAAATAGTAGAAATGGTAATTTCACAACTGAAAACTGTCCTTGAGAGGTGTCCTTTAGTGTGAGTGTCCTCTCATGGAGGTTCTACTGTATATAGAGATAGTGTGCCTTGTATATTTAAGGTCTTGACACCAAGTAGCCTTGAACAAATACATATGGGGGAATGTGGAATATCTACCTTCCTTCTAAAGGTAAATTGGATCATAAGAGGTAATAATTTACGTTTTGTATAATGGGGTTGTGTTGATAAATATATAGTAAATATATATGGGGGAATGTGGAATATCTACCTTCCTTCTAAAGGTAAATTGGATCATAAGAGGTAATAATTTACTTTTTGTACAATGGGGTTGTGTTGATAAATTGTACCTTTCAATGTCCACCTCCATATTTACTGCATGTGCTGTGGCAGTGCATATGCATAAAGCAAATGTGTACTCTTCATCTCAAATTTGAAACTAAAGTTCATTTTTGTGAATTTCATTGTTACATGAATGTGTAGGAGACAATGCAATTAGGTTTTTGCTAAAACAGGCACAGTGGATGTTCTAGGTATGCAGGCTTACAAATGCCTGTCACCCCATTGCACCAGATTATATACCCTCATTGCCAAAATTTAAGGGAGTTTCACATATTTTGATGTTGCGGTCATCTATTTTATTTTTAAAGAGACAGAGGCAATTTTGTTCACACACTTGGTTATCTTGTGTGTCTTCAATAAAGGTCACTGTAATATCTTTCAGAGTTATTGTCTGAATCCTGATATACATGGTAAAAGGTACAACTTCCTTAAGTTTTCTATGAAAAAAAGACACTTCGGCCAGTTAGAGTTTTTATTTTTCTCAACGTTTTGACAAAAATCTTTTGACTTCGTCAGGAGAAGTAAATAAAAATAAAGCATTTGGCAAGGCGTAAAAATTTGTAACGCCTTGCCAAATGCTTTATTTTTATTTACTTCTCCTGACGAAGACAAAAGATTTTTGTCGAAACGTTGAGAAAATAAAAAACTCTAACTGGCCGAAGTGTCTTTTTTTCATAGAAATATGAATGCCGGTCAGGCAACCCCTAACTTCCTTAAGTTTTGTCCATGAATGTAGATCCCTCTCAGGAGTGAATGCTGTAGATGTGATTCATGTGAACATCAATGTCTGTGAGCTTATTGTATCTCAGTAGAAACTCTCTGAAGAGATAAATTAAGTCCTAGAGGTAAAATGTCCCCTTCTGAAGAGCAGCCAATTGGCAAAAAAATTGATAATTTTATCAAGAAAAATTGTCCTTTGTATATACAGTTAAACCGGTCTATAGCGCCCCCTCTTGGGGCTCACCAAAATAGGGTGCTATAGACAGGTCACTTTTAATGTAAAATGTTTACATTTTAATGTTTAAAATTGGGCGCTATAGAGAGGAAAGCGCTATTTAGAGGGGGCGCTATAGACAGGTTATAAGTTAATACAAAGCAATAACATGCCATCTATAAATAACAATTGAAAAGATTAAGACGCGAATGTTTCTTTTCACAAATAAATCAAACTTCCACTGTCCTTACTGCGATGAAAAATATTGGGTGGGCTTGGCTCATCAGTGGTGAACCCTCCCAGCGATTTCACCAATTTAATCTACCAGACTGTTTCTTTAGAGCTCCAATACTATATTGGTTATTCTGCTTTTATATGCTACACTGAAGGGTGGAATATTAGAAATGGTATTTAAGCAAACTATGGACATAAGTGTTTTCATGTTTTCATTTGTTATATATATATGTGTGTCTACTCATTGAGGTTCTACTGAATAACAAAAATCCGAAACTATTAAAGACACGTAAGATTCTTTTTAAAAATAAACAATTTCTACTGTCCTTACTGCAATGGAAAAATTAGTGGCTCATTAGTGGTGAACCCTCCCAGTGGTTTCGCCAGTTTACAGTAAGCCAGGCCCTCCCATTAATTTTTACATTGCAGTAAGGACAGTAGAAATTGTTTATTTTTAAAAAGAATCATACGTGTCTATAATAGTTTCGAATTTTGATAACAGATAGCGCTAATGCATTATATAATAACAAAAATTTTTGTTGTGGAATATTTATTTTAGACGTTTAAGAAGATTCATAATTAAAAATAATAATAATAATAATTCAAATATGTTACATGTTTAAAATAATGTTCAATTTTATCTATAGATGGTCAAACAATCCCATGCCATCAGCATACCATGAAAGACCAACATTTTCTAAGTGGGTGTACTTCATAACAAATATTAATTTTAGAAAATTTTTAAAAAGTGACAATTTTTCATGTATCTTTAGTCTTAAAAAATATCAAGAATATAGTACAAAAGGGATGAGGCACAATTTGGATTATAGATTATAAAACACAAGGTAATAAGACCAAATCCAAATAAATAATTCATTAAGTACTATTGTCTAAAGATGGTAACAAAACGATGTTATCGAAACGTCACACACTATTTATTTGGAAATTTGGTCCTTGTGTTTATAGTACAAAAGTGAAATTGTACTTAATTGTGAAATTGTAAGTAGGCTCTACTTATATTGTCAATCTTTGTGTGTGAATATGTGTGTGATATGCTTTAAATTCTTTATAAATATATCTCTACACTTTCACACCAGTTATTAAAAAAAAATAATATTTTTTACAAATCTCTATCAGCGCAGATAAATAAAATGAGAGCGAATATATCATCTGAAACTAATTCCGAATAATGTTCTAGACACCACATAAAGATATTAGAAATATCATTGGGATTAAATAACGAACATACCTTTAAATATAGGCAAACGAAATTTTAAAAATGAAGAAGAAATATTACACAGTAAACACTTCAAAAGTAGAGGCAAAATGTATATAAACAATCGGTTACTAGGCAACAGTGAGGATCATCAAAGAAACATTTCTAAAAATTCCTTTTATTTAACCATTTAAAATAATCATTAAACTGTTGTAAAACCTAAAATAAACCGAAATTAAAAATAATAATCAATTCTTCTTTTTGCCTTCATATGAACAATATTTTTATTTTATAGGTGTTAGTATATTAAAATATTTCTCTCATAATTAAAATGAGTCAATAGCTGATTTGATTAAATTAAGGCATTTATATGGCCTATAAATATTTTAATGTTTGAAAATTTGTAACCTACTTAAAATTATATAGCGGAAGAAATAAAAATACTAAACGAGAGCATTAAAAATTCAAGTTGATAAAATCTGGCAACCCTGCTCACTCGTGGCCTCTTTTCGTCGGCTACAGTATTCGTTGACATTTCTTTGAAGGCTCTTTCCTTGTAACATGTCATCCATTATATTGGACAAAATGGCTAGTAGTGAGACAGTTTTGTCTCTTGCAAATAATATCAATAAAAATTTTCGTTACTATGAAGCAATTTTTGCATTTATCGGTTTAATATATACAGGAACTCTGACTGCTAAGTTAACTAGGAGGATTTTAAATGGCCTCCGTGTTTTTGTATTGGCAAGAATTCTTAAAAAGAATCTGAGACAATATGGAAAATGGGCAGGTAAGTTCAATTTGCATCTCTTATAATCGCAAAATAAACCTAAGTACATTATTTTTAAATCTTGTTTTCAAAACATAAAGTTATATATAACTCGTATATAATGTATATCAGCATAAAAGTAATGTATAAACGATATTATATAAATTGTAAATAGATATTTTTTATTAAAAGTCATTTAAATCAATTTGGGAAGTTATGACAAATCTGTCATCGATGCGATGACATTTAACGACTTATGCAGCTTGAGATATGAAACATTTTGGATTTGCTTTTTCTTTCCTGAAAATCATATGCTCAACAAGTTATTTCAATGCATTCCAATTGTAGTTAATAAACTACCTCAAGGCCCAATAATTACTTTACACAGATGTGTGGGAAGGATTGGTAGGAAAGGAACACATCAACTTTGAGTCATTTAAATTGACAAATGAAGGAAATACACCATCAAAAGGTGTATTAAAAGTGGAAGGAATATGACACAGTAACTCAGATGTTCTAAGAATCTAACAACAGGACTGAGAGGCTGTTTCAACCATACATATATCCAAGAGGTCTGGAATGACCTAGTGAACTACTCTGGGTCAACACAAGTAGAATTCAACATTTTTTCATATTTTTCTCATTGCAATAGTCACACTATAAAATTAATAAACTTACATAGACTATAAAACTTCAAATAAAAAGGCATATATTGGATCAAAATATAATTTATTTTACCAATATTTAATTTGGCTGAATGCCAACCTTTATCAAGATATTATAACATTTTAAAGTGCCTTATAATACCTTGATAAAGGTTGGCATTCAGTCAACTGAAATATAGGTAAAATAAAATGATATTTTGATCCAATATATCCCTTTTTATTTAAAGATTTATTTATGGATTGCTCTATTTTCAAAATTATATAGACCATATAAAGACTTTCAAATTTATAACCTAGAAAATATTTTGTTAAAACATTAATCTCTTCAAAAAAAAAAGTAAAAAAAAAGTCATGGCCATTTTTTTGTTTTCCACATAAGTGGTATAACTTGTCCCAAGAAAAATTCCAAGAATTACGGGCCCACAACTGATATAAGAGAGGGGGATCCTCCCCCAGAACTGTGCCCCAGGGTGGGGCAATAGTGATGGGGCAAACTGGATTGGAAGCCCCTGGATAACATCCGAGGGGCCATAAATACCAGATAACGGAGTATTACTAAATACAACGTCGCAATCACCCTTACTACATATTTATCTAGAACTACAGCCCAGTCTGTCCTTGTAGTCTTATTATAATTTTACCATCATTTTATTATTCATTATATTAGCAGCTTATTTCATACTATTTATGCTTAATAATAACTTTTGACTTTTTAAATTTACATACAATAGAAACTTCCTGTAAAGGACACCTAATTACAGAGCTAAAGTGTCCTTTAGGGAGAATGGTCCTCTTACTGAAGAGTTGATAAATAGTAAAAATGGTAATTTTGCAAATTAAAACTGTCTTTTGTAGAGAGGTGTCCTCTAGCAGGAGTGTCCTCTCATGGAGGTTCTACTGTAAATATTTATCTAGATGGCACTTCCGTGGAGCACAAATCTCCTATTTGCCTTTGAATAAAATAAATATTGGTAGCTCTCATTAGAAGAGTTATAAAGTGAAATATAAACACAAGGTAATAAGACCAAATCCAAATAAATAGTGTGTGACATTTCGGTAACAGCATTGTTACCATCTTCAGACAAAAGTACTGAATGTACTGTATGTCATTTAGTACTTTTGTCTGAAGATGGTAACAACGCTGTTACCGAAACCTCACACACTATTTATTTATTTGGATTTGGTCTTATTACCTTGTGTTTATAATCTATTATCCAAATTGTGCCTTATCAATTGAAATATATGTATAGGTACACAGATAGGCTGTATATTGGGGGAGTTAGCTAGAAACTTCACAGCACTTAAACCTCTGTAGGTCTATCTCTATATACACCCATGGACATAACTTTAGAAAGTTGTACCTTTTAGCATGTATTTCGAGATTCAGACAATAACTCTAACCTTTATTGAAGACACACGAGTTAACCAAATGCTCTGGGTCTCCTTCAACAAATAGACAGCCAGACACACCAAATATGAAACTTCCTTGAGTGTATATAAATAATTTTAAAACAATTGTGATTGATAAATATAATCAAAATTTTTAATACAGTAGAACTTCCCTTTAGTAGACACCCATCTAGCAGACACCTCTCCACAAAGGACAGTTTACATTTGCAAAATTACCATTTTTACAATTTAGCAACTCTCCGGTAAGAGGACACCTCTCTCTAAAAAACACTTTGGCTCTGCAATTAGGTGTCCTTTACAGGGAGGTTCAACTTTGATTTTCTGTATGGTATATCTTTTCGCAGTTTCCAAGCTTGTTCGACTTGTATAAATGAAGCTGGTTCAGCTTCATGTTGACATTTCCACTTTCCTCTTGTACCCCATCACGTAACTCCTTATCAATAGGTCAATAGGAAGATTGTCTCTTTCAATCACCTTCAAGTTTTTGGTATTGTCAAAGAACAATAGTAAGCAGCAATTGTGTTACAAGTACGTCTCAAAACTGTTTCCACATTAATTCATTCAATTTGAGCATTTTCCATTACAATTTTAAGACTTGAAACACAAAGTAAAAAGACCAAATCTAAATAAATTATATGTGATGTTTTGGTAACAACACTGAAATTTGACACCTTATTTATTTAGATTTTGTCTTTTTTTTACCTTATGTTTCTAGTCTATAATCCAAAAACACAAGGTAATAAGACCATATCCAAATAAATAAATATTGTGTGGCGTGTCGGTAACAGCATTGTTACCATCTTCAGACAAAAATACTGAATGTACTGTATGTCATTCAGTACTTTTATCTGAAGATGGTAACAACGCTGTTACCGAAATGCCACACAATATTTATTTATTTGGATTTGATCTTATTACCTTGTGTTTATAATCTATAATCCAAATTGTGCCTTATTATAATCCAAAAATTGTACCTAATCAATTTAAAGACTTTTTGTGCAGCTTGATATTGGTGGGATTATTTAAACTCAATATTTTTTTCATATCTTTTAAAAGGTTGGAAATTTGGGTGTTCACACCTTACTAAAAGAGACTTCATTCGCTATTTGACAGATTTTTTCTATTATCAGTTCATTTGAATAACTTCTTCTTCTTCTTTCTTATCTTCACTCAATCATATTAGGGTGTGCTGGGGATTAGTAGAGCTCATCAATGGATGAGCCAATCCAGTCAGAATGACAACTGTCATGATTGGGTGAAGTAGAATGTGTCTGCCTTCATCAGTGGCAGGCCGACTTAGCTCCAAAAGAAATGGCCGCCTCTGACCTGAGGAACAGATGCCTTGTGCAGCCGCTCATACATATGGAGTACAAACTCTGCTCATCCTGTATACCTGGATCAGGAGTCGTAACAGGGTACTATCAGCTGGGCCAGCTGAGCCCAGGTTTTTTAGTGAGCTTGTTACAGCTCCCCCTCCTCCTTTTTCATCCGGGCTTGGGACCGGCAAGGGCAGAGTTAAATCACTCATTAGGATTCAAGGTTAATTTAGGTTTTATAAGTAAGAAATTTGAATGAGTTTATACATTTACCTAACACAGACAGGTAAGAACATCTCTGAAAACTGGCCCATGAATCCGTGCCAATCCAACAATGCTGAATTTCTGTCCTAGGTTGCCACATTACTTGGCATCTGGGTAATTTTGTTGTTTTAAGATAGCGCTGTTATTTTTAATCAAGATGGCTTCAGACAACTTTTCCTTATTATTATCTCACAAGGTCATGAGGAATATATTTATAGATCAAATTTACAATCTTGGAAGGGTTGCCATATAGGTTGAGGCTTCCATACATTCCAGGAGGATCTCCGGTGAGGCCTCTCTGTTCCTGTAGATGGTACACTGTGGGAAGACACTATCTTGGAAAAGGAGTTGTAAGGCTACCAGTTTTGAATCTGGGAATACAGGTTTCTCTGTCTATTAGTCCTTCCTGGATTTTGGTTTAAATACCAATGACAAGATGTCAAGTCCTGTATATTTGCCTGGATGATTTTTTTTTTGTATTAGGCCTTATTTTTTTGTATCTATATACAGTTAAACCTGTCTATAGCTCTCCCTCTAAATACCGCCCTATTTTAATTGCGTAGTACGATGTGATTTACAATAAAAGTGCCCTGTCTATAGCACCCCCTCTCTATAGCACCCTATTTTGGTGAGTCCCAAGAGAGGGCGCTATAGACAGGTTTAACTATTTTGGTGGCATTTGAAGGATTTTAAATCAAGGTCTTAGTAAGGTATTGCTGCTGATTTTGTAAGTACATCTGCTGTTGTCATTGCCTTTTAATCCTATGTGGGATGGGATCTACTGGATCTGTCTCTGTGAAGTTTGTCCAAATTCATTGCAGTTTCCTTAAAGGACATTTTAGAGCTGGTTTAACAGATTTGTAGTACTCCGCCTTTGCCGGTCCCAAGCCCACATGAAAAAGGAGGAGAGGGAGCACTAACAAGCTCACTAAAAAACCTGGGTTCAGCTGGCCCGGCTGATAGTACACTGTAATCCAGGGATACAGAATGAGCAGTGTTTGTACTCCATGTTAGGCGCAGCTGCACATGGCGTCTGTTCCTCATGTCAGAAGCAGCCATTTCTTTCGGAGCTAAGTTGGCCTGCCACTGAGTAGTGCTCCCAGTCTTAATGACAAAGGCAGACTCATTCTACTTCATCCAGTCATGATGGTTGTCAAAACTTGATACCCTAATATGATTGAGTGGAGATAAGAAAGAAGAAGAAGACTTGTAGTACTGACACTGAGACTTGACAACTATGTTTTGCTGTTTGTTTTAAAAATAGTGGGCTATATATCTGGATGACATTTCATTTATTACAGTTAGTCTGAAAGGAAATGAGAGAAAAATTCTAGCCTTTTACCAAATACAGTTACACCAACACTTAAGCAACAACCAGGCCAAATGGGTAAACATTGCCCAACCCTTTGGTCATCCCTCCCAGTTGAGGAAACTAGAGAGAGTGATCCCTGGTGGTGATAACCACTCAGAGCGGATTGAGGAAGTTTTTAAAAAATTACTTCAATGTCTTCTCTCCTGCTTCTGGAAGATGTCCAAAAGGGCTCTTTCACTTTGTAAATCTGAAGTCAAAATGCCTCTACATGTGTAGAGATCAGATCATCTATGGTTATCATGACTACCTGTACCTTTTTATTATTAAAGTAATAAAAAAAAAATGGAGAGAGATGCTCTATTTCTTTTTTTTTTTATTATTATTATTATTATCATCCCTAATACAGGGTACATGGTGGGGGTAGTATGCAACTGCTCTCACTGTAACTGCACCACATGTTTATACAGGTAGATATTTGGTTACTTGCACTTGCTGGTGGGGTTGAACTTTTACAAGAATCAGGGGCCATTGGAGCATTTTTTGGGATTCAATCCCAGGTCGTAGTGGTTGAAAACCAATGGATCAGACCACCCTTCCACCGACCCCCTATTCTATTCCTGAACACATTCAACAACAAATTTTATAATATGAAGGGATCAAAATGATGCAATATCATGGGAGGATTGACCTCAGCTGCTGTCACTTCCTCTCAGCCATGACGCAGCGAGATGTGTTCCCCGGGTCAGAGGGTCTTTATATAAAAAGTCTTATTTTTTCAGCCTTAACAGTAAACTATAACTGAAATAAAATATCTGCACACACAGTAAAAATTATGAATGAATTAGTATTTATGTACCCACTGAGGAGACTGGCAATTCTGACACCAAGCCAGAGATAGGTTGAGCAATCTTTTTCAAAAATAAATAGCCTTGGTATTTTGGAAAATAGCTCCTATTAATTGTGATGGAAGAGGGAAATTCTTGAGTTTAGAAACAATGGTTTTTATTGATTGATGCAGGGAGATAAAAGTTTTTTTTTTTTTTCAACTTTTGAAGTTGCCTCAAAAACCTGTCCACAATTAAACTAATGGATTGGGATTTGATGGCCTCCAGCAAAAAAAACTGACCAGGTAACATCAATAAGAGTTTTAGAAACAATGACACACTGGGACCATAGTCGGATAAACTGCACTTACAAAGCCTGGTAGCAGTTGAATTTCCTAAGATTGGAGAATGGGGGTCTGGTAACACCCAACCACCCAATTAAACTTATAGAGACTGGGATATTGATGAGCAGTAACAAGCTCACCAAAAAACCTGGACTCAGCTGGCCCGGCTGATAGTACCCTGTAAAGGCTCCTGATCCAGGTATACAGGATGAGCAGCGTTTGTATTCCATGTTAGGAGCACCTGCACTTGGCGTCTGTTCCTCATGTCAGAGGCGGCCATTTCTTCTGTACCTAAGTCGGCCTGCCACTGAGTAGTGCTCCCAGTCTTATTAAACAAAGATAAAAACATTCTACTTCACCCACACCATCAACAAGCTCTACAAGCTTGATACACTAATATGATTGAGTGGAGATAAGAAAGAAGAAGAGGATATTGTGTTGATTCAGTATTAGAACAAACCTGGATTATAGCAAACCTTCCCATATAATGAACATAAATAATTCCCATTTTTATATATTATAATATTGCAAACCATGGTTATATAGTGAACCAAAGATATAATCCCATTGTGCTTTGCTAATGTGAGGTTTTACTGTTTGTAATTGGATTTACACTCATTGGACAAAACTTAAGGAAGTGCAAAGTCTTTGATGTCTGCCAGTAGTCTATAATATATATATATATTTTTTTTTTAAAGGAGACACAGAGGCAATTTTGTTCACACTTGGTTATCTTATATGTCTTCAATAAAAGTCACTGTATATCAAATATATTAGAGTTACTTGTCTGAATCCTGATACATGCTAAAATGTACAACTTCCTTAAATTTTGTCCATGAGGGTATGTATATAAGTCACTTCCTCCAATATAAAAAAGAAGACATGGGAACAAAATGTTGATGTATGGCGTAACCCTGGAGATCTAAGGATACCTACAACAACAACACCTAATTAAAAGTTTTTCCTCCACTTCAAGGCCAGTGATTGGCTGGGACAATTAGATGGAATTGCCCAGTATAGTAACATCTCTCTGGACTACACAGCAAGCACAGAAATTGCCTGAAGGAAAATTTTTAGCTTCAGGAATTTTGTGTTCACTGCAAAATTGTGGGAAGGAAGGTAAATTCATATATAAAATATTGAATTATTATAAACAAAATTTTTAAAATTTATTAACTACAATGGGAGTCAGTGGAAGGATGGTCTAAACCCTTGGTTTTCAACTGCTACAACCTGGGATCGAATCCAGCTTTGGGCACTTTTTTTTCTAATAATAAAAAAATGCTCCAATGACCCCTGATTCTTGCAAAAGTCCAACCCCACCAGCGAGTGCAAATAACCAAATGTGGCTCTGGCATATTTGTAAGTGCATGTGTGTAAGTGTAAGTCAAACAAATGTGTAAGTCAAACAGCTTTTCACATGTGTAGATATATGGTGTACTTACAGTAAAAGCAGTTGTCAACTTCAACCCATCATTATTATCATGGCCTGTACCACATTAACTAGGGATAATAATTTTTAAAAAGTTAACTACAATATCATGTTCTTTATAAGCCTAGTATTTTAAATGGAATTTATTAATTTGGGATTTAAAGTTAGGTTGGTTATAAGAGTAGTTGGTTATTTTAAAAAATGTATAGTTTGTTATAACAATGGTATTTTCAATGGAATAGAATTGGGGATTACCTTAGGTTTGTTATAAGGAAAGGTTCGCTATATATCCCAGGTTTGTATTAGCAGGATTTTACTGTATATTTAATCACAAAATTTGAAAAAAAAAATAGTCTTTTGCCGATTGTATGGAATTTTGTCAACTTGCATTGTCATCAGGTTTGAGCAAGTATACCAAATATCAGACTACTAGGTGCTCTGTAAGTACAGTTAAACCTGTCTATAGCGCCCCCTCTTGGGACTCACCAAAATAGGGTACTATAGAGAGGGAGTGCTATAGACAGATCATTTTTAATGTAAAATGTTTACATTTTAAAGTTTAAAATCGGACGCTATAGAGAGGGAGGCACTATTTAGAGGGGGCGCTATAGACAGGTTTAACTGTATATTAAAAATTGATTAAAAGATTTGTTTAGACCAGGGTTCAGCAAACTGCGGTTCTTTGGATGTGAAGCTGCGGCTCTTTATAAAGTTCCATATGTAAATATTATTTATGCGAGTACTATTTATTGTTGCCAAGAAAAAATGTTGTGGCTCTTTAAAAACTTTGAAATTGTAATTTTTGACTCTTCCAACTCAAAAGTTTTGCCGACCCCTAGTATAGACAGATAGATGAACATCCATGGAAGCAATAAAAGTTTTTAATTAATATTTTTATCTATATCTTATATGTATTGTTTTTGACCTTTTATATTTCAAAATATTTTATTATTATTGGTGTAAAATTAATTATAAAAAAAAAAATTGTAAAAAAGTAGTCTTTTTCCAACCACCCAGATTTATGGAATTTTGTAAACTTACATTGTCATCAGGTTTGAATAAGTGTACCAAATTTCAGATTACTAGGTGCTCTGTAAGTATATTAAAAATTGATCACAATATTTGTATAGACAGATAGATGAATATCCATGGAAGCAAGAGTTAAATAAAAGATTTAAAAAAAGATTTTAATCTATATCTTATATGTTTGATGTATTGTTTTTGATATTTTATAATAGTAAATTGCAATTTTCTTATATCTGAATATTTCAAAATATCATTTTATTTTTGGTGTAAAAAATTGGAAAAAAATATTATTTTTCCAACCACCCAGATGTATGGAATTTTGTAAACTTGCATTGTCATCATGTGTGAACAAGTGAATTATTTGACAACAATTCCCATTAGTCTCAGCAGAGTTTCCAGTGAAGGTTACCAAAGAAAATAGAAAAAAAAAATGTTGGAAAATTTTCCTCTTCCTGCAGCCTTCACCCCCCACCCACATAATCTCTATATTTTACAGAAAATAATTGTTCTAAAAATGTTTGGCATCATCTTGCAGTTTGAAGGCTTAGATTGGAAGTTTTGTCTTCTTCCTTCTTTCCTATCTCCACACTGGGTGAAGTAGAATGCATCTGCTTTTGTCATTAAGACTGGGAACACTACTCAGTGGCAAGGCTGACTTAGCTCCAAAATAAATGGCTGCCTCTGACATGAGGAGGAAGTTTTGTGGATGCAAGAAGCCCCTGTTTGCTCTCAATGATGTTTCGAACAGAGAGACCAAGGCCAGTAGGTTATAAAGCTGATAAAATCCAAGATATCAAACAGGTTATTTTTTTCACATCATTCTATCTTCTTTATATAGTTAGACTATACTTTGTAAGATCTTACAAATTGAGCATTGATTGAATACATATTGATATATACAAGAAAATAAGACCTAATCCAAATTAATTAATAATGTGTGATGTTTCGGTAACAGTGTTGTTTCCATCATCAGACATTTTTTTCTTTTGTTTGATGATGGTAAAAACACTGTTACCGAAACGTCGCACACTATTAAATTATTTGGATTAGGTCTTATTTTCTTACATCTATAATCTAGAATCCAAATTTTGATTTATCACATATTGATAAAGTTATAAAAGATCCCTAATTTCTGACTATATTCATGTTGGAATTTTTCACTCTACATATATTTTATGCATGTTAATGTTAGGTTTGATTATTATCATATTGTAGTGCAGTGAGGCCAGCCATCTTGTGGAACACTATTTCCTCTGGTTCTTCTATTCATCCATTCTATTCTTCTTTCTTATCTCCACTCAATCATATTAATGTATCAAGCTTGTTGAGCTTGAGACTTGACAACCATCATGACTGGGTGAAGTAGAATGAGTCTGCCTTTGTCGTTAAGACTGGGAGCACTTCTCAGTGGCAGGCTGACTTAGCTCCAAAATAAATTGCCGTTTCTGACATGAGGAACAAACGCCATGTCAGCTGCTCCTAACATGGGGTACAAACGCTGCTCATCCTGTATCCCTGGATTAGGAGCCCTTACAGGGTACTATCAGCCGGGCCAGCTGAGCCCAGGTTTTTTAGTGAGCTTGTTACTGCTTCCCCTCATTTTTCATTCGGGCTTGGGACCGACAAAGGCGGAGTTTCCATGACATTATCAAACCAATCCTTATCTGGTCGTATCTCCCTTCATCTGTCAAGATGCTGCATCCCTCTGGTATAAAGTCACATTATGCATTATGCAACATTATGCCAATGATTCTTGGAATACATGTCCTACAAACTTTCATTTCCTTTTGATTACTCTCTTTAGAAGATTCAACATTTTAAAAAAGTAAATCTTCTCCAAATTTCTTTGCTTGTATCCCCATTTGCACGTTTGAATTTGAGTCTTCTTACACGCCAAATGTCACAAAATAGTTTATTTTCCGCTCCTGGATATAGAAGATATAAATGTGAGAGAGAGAGCATCCTGAACATTTATCCTGATGAGTTATCAGAGCTCTGGAATTGAAATAGCTCTATCATCTTCAATAACTTGGAGCCTGGGTAAAACGCTATAAAAAACGCTAGGTCAAGTAAATCAGTGAATCTGAAGTGATCCACCCACTTGTTAACCAATTTATTTTTTGAATATCTTACACAAATAAATTAAAAGAACTTTCTTGTGGTGTAAACTCACTACCACTTACTGTTGTTAGAAACTTGGTACACATTATTGACTGTATTGACTTATCCATTGATGAGCTCTACTCTTCCCTGGCAGACACCGCCAAAAGTCTCAAGCTTTACAAACTTGATACCTTAATATGATTGAGTGGAGATAAGAAAGAAGAATAAACTGTGGTAAAATTTCTCATTCAGTACTTTTGTCTGAAGATGGTAACAACGCTGTTACCGAAACGTTACACACTATTTATTTATTTGGATTTGATCTTATTACCTTGTGTTTAAGAATATATGTACTTGGTTGTAACAATGGGACTTAAAACTTGGGGGAATTACAGTGAGATCTTTTAATAACAGCCTTCTAGTTATAACATCATAATTCTGAAGTCCCAAGTTTTAAGTTCGAATTATATTAACTTTGACTATAACAACATAAAATCTTGGTCTCAAGTGATTTCAAATGAATGATGTTCTTAACAAGTTTACTGTTATAAGAGGTTTCACTGCATTGAGTCAAATTGTCCATTTTCTCTCTCTCTCTCAAATGTTAGTTTTAACAATTTCTTAGAGTAGATATATTATACCTTGACATCACACAACTTTCTTGGTAGTAGAGAAATAATCAAAATTGGCAGTGTTGAATCCTATTATTGATACATATCTAAATCTTTCTTTATTCAAAATAACTTTAAATCTCTCCAAATTCAGTTATTGCATTATATAAATACATTTTAATACCTAAATTATTTATTTATCTGTGAGAATAAATTTATTCACATAATATATAATAATAATCATCTGTTATATTTTTTTACTACTTTATTTTAATTAAATTTAATGTAATGTTTATATATATATATAATTTTTTTTGTAAAAAATAAATATTAAAAAGATATGAATCAAGGACCTTTTTTTTTTGGTTTCAATAAGGCTCATTATTCTGAATCATGTCTCAATAAAATCCTAAATCAATTCAAAGTGGTCAATTGCTTCTCTTTATATTATATATTGAACAATCACGCCATACCAACAGGCAGTTTTATAATGGGGATGGATTCTGAATGGTGTTTATTGCTTCTCCTAGAGATAGTTCTGGGGGGTAGGTCACAGCACACTGATGTAGCAGACAGTGTGAGGGCCGATCCGGGTCACTGCCTCAGCAGACCGGAAATGACGGGAACTACTTCCTTGTGTCTCCCCCCCCACCTTCTTGGTCAATCTCTCTCTCCCCTCCACTGTCTTGCTGAACTTTTGTTATGTGGGACATTACTTGTCCTCTGCACCAGCTCTTCTTTATTCGATCTCTTCTTCCTCAACATCACAAACTGCTGAACCATTTGGATTCCACATGTAAATCATAACAGACACTAGACCTAATGCATATAAACTATGTGAGGGTGTTACCCTATATTGGATCTTTTTTTTTTCCTGACCTTAAAGGAGGTCTTTTGCCGTTAGTTAGATTGGACAACCATCTTAGAGTCCATGCATAGCAGCCACAGTCACCAGAAAGGGAACAAGTCACCAGAGACAAAAAAAAATATTTGATTCGGATGTATAGTTGCAATTCTCAACCTGCAACCCCAAACCACTTCATTGACTGTATTGGCTCATCCATTGATGAGCTCTACTCATAATCAGAAGACACCAACTCAAGCTCTACAAGCTTGATTCCCTAATATGATTGAGTGAAGATGAGAAAGAAGATATAGGGTGACCATAAGTCAGCATCTTGCCACCATGGCTAGAATTCAGATGCTGCCACATCTATTATTCAATGCCACATCTATTATTCTTTGCCTTACACTGGCCGCAATCTGTCGAGCTACTTTGCATGTGTAGACATGTGGTGCCCTTACAGCAGCAGTCACAAACATGATATGGTCGGTCTCTACTTGGGAAAATAACTATTCTCTGAAGGTCCTGGCACTGGTTATAATCAAAAGTTAGGGGGATAATCTTTACACTACATTGGCCAAACTTGTACGCTGAAAGACCACATAAACTTTTGAATGAAAATTGGTTTTAAAAAATAGGGTTTAAAAATTAATTAGATATAATATATACAATATACAGTAGAACATTCCTTTAGCAGACACCCTGGTAGCGGGCACCTCTCCACAAAAGACAGGTTTCACTTGCAAAATTACCATTTTTGCAATTTAGCAACTTTCTAGTAAGAGGACACCTCTCCCTAAAGGACACTTTGGCTCTGCAATTAGGTGTCCTTCACAGGGAGGTTCTATTGTATATATAATAGCAATCATTTTTTTAATGTTCCATTACCAATTGATGTGAAGTTGAGATGCATGGAGAACATTAAACCAGTGTTCATGATTATAAAAAGTCAAATCTTTTATATGTGAGCTATAATTTTGAAATTAATGTCTCATCCTCAACCTGGCACAATTTGGATTGATGGTCAGCTCAAATACTTAGTTGAGTCTTGTTCCAAATGGATATAATTTTATTCTTCCATACCATTTATTTCCCCAAATGTACATTCTCTCAAGATGACACCCTTGCTTGCTCCAAGATAGAGGTTTGAATTCCATCATCTCTAGCTCTGTATTCAAGAACAAGCTCCAGAAATGTCCCAAGTGGAGATACAAATTGAGGATTGGAGAAGGGTTTCATCAGTTAGCATATGCAGTATTTGGTTAGGAACTGTGCTAGAATCTGTATGAGAGGTTCACAGGAAGTGTTAACAGTAAGTCTACTTGGCAACATCTCAAAGCCAGCCAATTATAACTTTACCATGAAGCTAGAGGTTTCCTGACCAGCATTCATAGTTCTTAGAGAATTAAAGATACTTCAGTCAGTAAATCTTTTTATTATCTCTATGTTTCGACAAAAATCTTCTGTCCTCATCAGGAACAAATAAAAATTAAAGCATTTGGCAAGGTGTTAAAATATATATATTATATGAATAAAAAGAAATGAGTTAATATTAGAGATTTCTTTATTTGAGCTGAGGAATATATAAAAGAACATAATTTGATAAAAGTGCTGCCTGGCTTAAGGCGAGTAGAATAAGGAAAACAAAAGATTATTTACATAATGTACAAAAGTTTTGAGCCGGCCAACGGGGAACAACAACAATGATTATTTATAGAGAAAGTGTGACCTCTGGCGGTCGATTTAAACAGAGTATTTATATTTATGAAATTATAATTTTAAATAAAATAACACCCTAATATAACATTTTAAATAATACCCTTATATAACATATATAAATGTTATATTAAAATATTAATCTATTTAAAATTATATTTCATAGATCCAAATACTCTGTTAAATCGACCGCCAGAGGTCATGCTTCCCCTATAAAAACTTGTTGTTGTTTTATCCCAATGGCCGGCTCAAATCTTTGTACATTATGTAAATAATATTTTGTTTTCCTTGTTCTACTCGCCTTAAGCCAGGCGGTACTTTTACAAAATTATGTTTTTCATATATAACAATTCATTTTTGTTAAATCATTTTTAGATACCAATTTTACCATTGCCCTTTAAATTACATCACACCTTTAATCCTTTTAAACCTTATTTTGCTCTGCATAATTTGTACCTAAATTTATTTCTCATTCATCTTTATTTATACCATATATAACTCTTGAAAAGCACATGTGCTTTTGGTCAGGATATGCCTTCATTATTTTTAATATCAACACCTGACCTTTTTATTTTTTATTTTTTCTATTGTTATTCATATATAACTTTGTAGTGTCAAGTTTCCGGTTAGATAGGTTATCTGCAAAAAGAAGTTAGGTCTTATCAGCCAACCCTCCTTCAATTCCTTTGTTTGCCGTTTGCATTAAAGTGACGTCAATTGGTTGAAAGAGCAAATAACATTTATTTAGGGTCAGCAGTTCGCAGAAGTTTTCCTCAAGTCTTTCTCAACCAAACTCTTAAATCTATTCAGTAGGCTGTGGTAATTCGGTATTTATAGCTTTTGTAGCACTTGGAGATTTGCCCATTGGCAACAAAAAGAAATACATTTCCTTCTTATTGGAAGATCTTTATAGAAGACTTTATTGTGTTCTGCACTTTCCTTGAAAACATTTGATGTCCGTAGTATTTTTTTTTCTCCCAAATATTGACGCAGAAAGTGATGAAAACAAGTTTTATAAATATCCAAATAAAAAGGGGAAACTATTATGTAACTTAAATTACCCAAGGAGATAATATGGAGGAATTTTTCCTCCTAAAAAAAACTGGAGAACCTGGTGTCCCTGGGTGAACATCCGGGGAAATATATATGGGCTGCCCAAGCCATGTGACAGTTTTTCTATCTTTACCTTAGCTTTATTGAAATCTTCTATTCTGATATGGGCAGCTACTTGTGCCATATAGTGAAGTGTGTGTGGAACAGTGGTGACTGGAGCCACCGATGGTATCGGCAAGGCCTACGCCAAACAGCTGGCTAAAAGAGGCCTCAGCATCATCTTGATTGCCCGCAATGAAGACAAGCTACGTGCAACTGCCAGCGAGATTGGTGAGTCTAACAACTTGTCCAAGTGTCTGGCTATGTCACATGGGTTGCCTCTGAGAACACTGAACTAATGCACACCCCTACATTTGAGAGCTACATTCATGTCAAGTCATGTGGATGATTGTTGAAGGAAATGCAGATCCTACTTGACCAAATCATTTCTTACATCTAGCCCTGGATATAGAAGTATCTGGGACTGCCTCTGAAGTTAAGAAACATCAAATTATATACACTAGAGGTATTTGCATTCTTGGTGAGTTGGTTGGACTCGTAAAAGAACCAGGGTTCTACCGTGGTATTAACAAAAAAACCTTGATTGTGCAATATTTATTACAAGGCTGTGTGTGTGTCCAATAATTTCCCATAAAATTCCAACATTTTAAAAAAATATCAATAATACAAGTTTTCTAACACCATTTCTAATAAATAGAAAAATCTTGAGCATCATGGCAATATATTGTTCCTAAAATACTGACATTCGAACAGAAAATTGAGATATACCTGCCCACCTAGTGCCAAGATTCCAGAGCTGGCCCTTATAAACGTTTTATCTCACACAAGACCATTGAAAACCCAGGCTCCACAATTGGTGATGAATGCTGATTGAAACTAAGATTTCTCTATCAAAGGGTCAACTGGCTGGGCTGTGTGCAGGGGAGGAGTACGGGGTGGAGACCATGACCATCCAGGCTGACTTCTCCCAGGGCAAGGACATCTACCCTCTCATCTCCCAGCAGCTGAAGAACAAGGAAATTGGAATCCTCGGTAGGTGGATTCTCTCTCTTGTTGTTGTTTTAAACAGTAAATTACTTGCGCTCGTAGATTTAAATTCTCTCATCAAATATACCCCAGGTTCCTTCCAACTTTGACTCTCTCATCTGAACATCAATGGCTGGGTCACTTGAAGTGGCAATACTTAATAGAGACTGAATCTTATTACAATGAGAGATATAATTTTCTTGCTTCTTCCATATAGCTTTCTGTGTTTGAAACTGTTTTGGCTTCCATCCATCACTTCAAATGTAGCTTCTAAAGTAGCCAACTCCCCTTCCAATTTAAGCACCTGAAATGATGTAGCTTCCACTTAGAACTGCTTCATGCCATTCAGTGAGATGTTTCCTTGAGAAGAGCTCTAGTTATAAAATCATTGTAGCAGTCTAAATTGAGGGGGAAACTGAATCTGAGAAAAGTTGAGGTCATATATCTAAATGTTGGACATAGCATTGCTATCCTTAAGCATTGGACACTTGGCACTTTTTTGTCTTTGAAAAATAACTTGGAACCATCTTTACTCAGAGATGTGAGTGAAATACAATGATGTGTTGTCTGATGTGAGTGCTGGATGTTTCAGTCAACAACGTTGGCACCATGTACGAGAGTCCCTCCAAGTTCCTCAGAGTGCCTCAGCAGGTAAGTTTTTCCTCAACTCCCACAATGGGTGGTGGTCAAGGAATTTCCTTTCCACAGTTGCTAATGATATCATGAGATTTTATCCTGGTGGGAAATTTTATTGTTCCACTCTAATGGGAACCATTGGAGCATAAAGTATGTGGAAGATGTAATGGATCTTTGTGGATACTTGAAGTATTACAACATCAGCTGCTAGAGTTGGACTTTTATACACATTTGTCCTATATACAGTTTTGCTTTTTAAAATATATATTTTCACTTTTTAGATTCAACTATATATTTTATAGAAGTGCTGAGTCAAATTAGCATGCATGTTGCTATTGAAGATAAAAACCTGTGTTTTTAGTTGTGAGTTTGAGTTAAGGTTATTTTTTTAATTCAAATTTTAAAATATCCAAAAGTTTTTAATTTTACAAAGAATATATTTAGAGAGCGAGTCATTACATGATTTGTGTATGGACAGACAGACATGGAGACAAGTTAAATAAAACTTTTAATAAAGGTTGCTTTACACCTCAAATTGACACTAAAATTAAAACCATCTATTGACCACCTTCGCAAACTAGCGAACTCAGGTCAGTGACAAAGCCATAACATCAGCATTGGTAAACTGAAGAGTGTCGACCATGGTCTCAGGCTATGGCCCTCTTTAGCCTAACTTTATTCCATATGTTGCCGGCAGAGTCACTAGGGAAATAGATGGAAATTATCTGGGAAGAAATTGATCTATAAAAATAAAGGCTGTGTTTCCCATCAAGATAGATGCTCAAACTTAGTCCGCTAGTTTGTGAGGACAGTCAATATATATTATGATGCACTAGCGCGCCATCTATTATCAAAATTTGAAACTATTTTAAAGGCGTAAGATTCTTTTTGAAATTAAACAATTATATATTTATAAATGTATGTAATTCTACTGTCCTCAAAGCTTATGTCCATAGTTCTTCTAAAATACCCATTCAAAAAGTCTACCAACAGTATCACTATAAAAGGAAGTTCCAAAAATGCAATATAACAGCGGTATAGTAGATTAAACTGGCGAACCCGCTGGGAGGGTTCACCACTGATGAGCCAGGCCCTCCCTTTAATTTTTCCATTGCAGTAAGGGCAGTAGAAATTGTTTAATTTCAAAAAGAATCTTACGCCTTTAAAATAGTTTCGAATTTTAATATATACTATGATAAAATACAATATGGATTATAGATTAATACCATAAGGTAACAAGATTTAATCAAAATTAATTGTGCATGACCTCTTTCAGACAAAAGTACTAATTATATCAATCCAGTAGAACCTCCATGAGAGTACACTCACGCTAGAGGACACCTCTCCATAAAGGACAATTTTCATTTTTAAAATTATCATTCTTATCTTTTTGCAACTCTCCAGTAAGAGGACATCTCTCCTTAAAGGACACTTTGGCTCTGCAATTAGGTTCCTTTACAGGGAGGTTCTACTGTACTTTTGGCTGTTACTGAAAATTCATGCACCATTTATTTTAATTTGAATTCTAAATACCCCTTTTGTAAATGTTCCACACACACACCATCTGAAGCCCTCATGTTGTGTGTCACAGAAACTGTGGGACCTGATCAACATCAACATGGCCTCTGTCACCATGATGACTTACATGGTGCTGCCCCAGATGGTCCAGAGGTGAGATTGATCAGTCAGCACAACCTCCATTAGCTTGTGCTAGCACACAGGAGTCTGCTGTTATATCAACACCAAAATTGGGGGGTCGGTGGAAGGATGGTCTAAACCATTGGTTTACGACCACTATGACCCGGGTTCGATTCCTGCATTGGGCACTTTTTTCTGATAAAAAAAAAATGCTCCAATGGCCCCTGAATCTTGCAAAAGTCCAACCCCACCAGCGAGTGCAAGTAACCAAATGGGGCTCTGGCACATTCGTAAGTGCAAAGTCAAACTGCTTTTCACATGTGTAGACATGTGGTGCACTTACAGTAAAAAGCAGTCGCCTACTTCTACCCACCATGATTATCATGGCCTGTACCATGTGTACTAGGGATAAGCAAAAAAAACACCAAAATTGTCTCACCCCCTCCTCCATTGAAAATTCATTCTTGCTAGAAGACACTTCTAAACAATGGATGCTTACCTAAGACACATTATTTATTGATTTTATACATTATAGACATTTCTGCTAGCGGACAACTAAAAATTTAACAAATGTACAGATCTTCTTCTTCTTTCTTATCTCTACTCAATCATATTAGGGTGTCAAGCTTGTAAACCTTGAGACTTTTGATGGTGTCTGTCTGGGATGAGTAGAACACATCAATGGATGAAAAGTACAAATTAAAGCTGTGAATGTGTGTGTATGAACAAACTTTAAAATACCTATATTAAAAATAATATATTTTTTAAATAATTGAAAAAATAACAAATATACGATCTGTTTTGTTGTAACCATCATCTTTGTTTATATTTTAGCGCATCTTTTATTCTTAATAACTTTATATAAAAATAGTTTTTTCATTTAAATGTCTTTTGATAAAATCTAAAAATACCTTGAGACCTTTATGGTTAATTTAAAGTTATTCAAAGGTAGAAAAATGGGAAGAGGTCGTCAGAGAGTGGATGAAATGTCTATTGGTAAGACACGCATATGTAAATTTCCTATATTTTAAAAGATATGATAAATATCAAGTTTTTTTAAATATTCAAAAATACCAAAGCAGCCCAAAAAGGCTTAAATTCCAGAGGGGAAATGTTCAATTCAATGACAATATAGAAATGGTTTTGCAAAAACACTTGCTAATTACAGATACAAGAAAATAAGACCTAAATCCAAATAATTTAATAGTGTGTGACATTTCGGTAACAGCATTGTTACCATCATCAGACAAAAGAATAAAACGTCACACACTATTAAATTATTTGGATTAGGTCTTATTTTCTTGTATCTTTTTTTTCTTTTTTTTTTTTGCTTATCCCTTGTACACGTGGTACAGGCCATGAATGATAATAATGGTGGGTGGAAGTAGGCGACTGCTTTTACTGTAAGTGCACCACATGTCTACACATGTGAGAAGCAGTTCGACTTTGCGCTTACAAATTTTTTTGTATCTATAATCCAAATTGTGCTTTATCAATTGGTAATTACTATTGTTCTTTTGACAAAACCAAAAGAAAAAAACTTTGAATAAAGAATATAATTTGGATCTTCCTACTGGCCTATGTATTAAGGAGTTAAATGATGGGGTGCAAGAAGAAAGTGAAGATGCACAACCATGAAGCTATAAAACCAGCTTCATTTCTATCAGCCAGACAAGGCTGTGTCCAAACAAAGGTTGCCCTTCAGAGAGAGGTTCTACTGGATCTTTCATTCTTCTTGTGTGTCATTATTATATTTATAAACTTTAATCCAATCTAGTAAAGCCACAAGAAAATAAGAAACTAAATAAATCAATAGCATGTAATGATAAGGCACAATTTGGATTATAGATTATAAACACAAGGTAATAAGACCAAATCCAAATTAATAAATAGTGTGTGACGTTTCGGTAACAACGCTGTTACCGAAACGTCACACTATTTATTTATTTGGATTTGGTCTTATTACCTTGTGTTTAGAAGGAGAGATAGTTATTTGTAGTTTTAATGGCTTTCTTTCGATATTCTGGATTACCACAGCTTGCTGCCATTAGAGTGGAAAGGGCTAAATTTACTCACCACAATTGTGATGATGCTAGTTGTTGTGAGGTATCTAGTAGTGTCTGGAATACTTATGGTGTAGTCTGGAATATACACCTGGGCTAGACAATGTGGGGGGGGAATTCCATTTAGTTGGATTATTTGTAAAATGGGGTGTTGGCTTATACTGATATCATACA
Source organism: Cordylochernes scorpioides (assembly GCA_030710605.1). Classification (NCBI taxonomy): domain Eukaryota; kingdom Metazoa; phylum Arthropoda; class Arachnida; order Pseudoscorpiones; family Chernetidae; genus Cordylochernes; species Cordylochernes scorpioides. The sequence goes on from CP092870.1 coordinate 12,215,968, forward strand.
GATATTGCTTCTGTGATTAATTTGAGGTGTAGGAGAGAGTGGTAAAGGCCCAACCCTACAATGGCAGCAGTGGTGACATTATGTAATGCTCCAAGTCACTTATCCTCTATACTATACTAAGAACTGTCTAGGACATGGAGTCAGAACTTGGAGGAAATATGTGTGTGCTGGATCAGATGGTAAAGTTAGGGCAGTTCCTGATGGTGCAAGTGAACCTTGCTGTTACAAGCTGATAATTACAGATGTAACATTCTTGCAAAGATAATTGTTCGTAAAGATATCCATACTGAATTAGAGAGGAGAGACAATGGTGACTTAGCTTCGTGCACTATGCCATGTTCCAACTCCAGTATTGTCCACAGGAAGCGTGGCATTGTGGTGAATGTGTCCTCCATCTCCAGCTACTACCCCATGCCCCTGATGGCCTGCTACTCAGCCTCCAAGGTGAGAAGCTGCTGTTGGAAGGTGTTGGGAGAACATGACTGACTGGTAATGGTGTAGATCTACGTGGACTGGTTCTCCCAGGCCCTCAGGCAGGAGTACAGCCACCAGGGCATTGTCGTACAGTCCCTCATCCCATCCTACATTGCCACCAAGCTGGTGGGCTTCAGCAACTTCCTGCAGAAGCCAGGGCTGATTGTGCCCGGGGCCGACAGCTTCACTGCCAGTGCTGTGGCCACCTTGGGGGTGTCTGATCGCACCACGGGATACTGGACCCACGGACTGCAGGTACAGACACTGAGCCCCAGTTATCTAAGTGGTCAAGTCCAGATAATTGAAATTTCTTGTGTTGTGAGACACTTTTCTTTAAATAAACCAAGGGGTTTGATCTCTAGTCTGGTGTTCGAGATTTTAAATCTTTCCTTGTTTAAACCAAACTTGTTGCATGCTGGTTGGCTTCAAATATATCCACATGGGAACACTCCCTGTGGTCCAAATACACTCAGGTTGATCCCAACTTACATAGAGAGAGCAGCTGAATGAATGTAACATTCTTTTCAGCACTTCCTACCTGACTGTGTGTCAAGGATCCAGTGAATCTGCTCTAACAGAAGAAAAACCTCTTTTTGGGACATGATAATGGCATGTGACCCCCATCTCTACATGTGACTTCACTCCAGCATACCCAGAACTTGAGACTCACCAAATCCATAGGCAAAGGATGAGAATTGAAGGTTATGTGTCACAAAGCCATTTGGTAGCTTGTTGATCTCCCACAGAACACTGACATATCACCTCCACATGTTGCCGCTGCCTCCAATTAAGTCTGACTTCATTAACCTAATTAAGAGAGGTCACCACTTGTCACTACAATCTGAGCATTTACTGAAGAAGGGAAGGAAGTTATTTTTCATAGATTTAAGGAAGTGTTACTTCCTTCAGTGAATCCTGCAGGTTATCTCCCTGACAGTTGTCCCAAGCAACCATGAACTGTCTTGACCTGTGTTTTCCCACCTTGTATGCACCAGGCCTAACATAATACATCAATGTAGAGTCTTGTAAATCCATTAGAGAACACCTCTCATATAAAAGCCAACCCTAAATATGACTTCTTCAAGAAGGTGCTGAAGTACTTGCTGCTGTTACCAACAATCCAGAATCAGTAACGTCCTACCTACTATGGGATGGTCCCAATGAAAGAATACCTCAATGAATTACAGATTAAATGTTCACCGTATCATTGCTCACTCATTTGACCTTGTAACCTGCATCTGTTATTCAAAGTTTGCCATGCTTGTAGAGTACAATTACAAAAGGTTTTCACATCCTCCTTGTAGCATGTGAATAGACTCATGGACAAAACTTAAGGGAGTAGAAAGTCTTTGATGTTGAATATCTTCTTTTTTTAAGGAGACAGAGGCAATTTTGTTCACACTTGGTTATCTTGTATATTTTCAATAAAGGTCACTGTAATATCTTTCAGAGTTATTCTCTGAATCCCAATATACTTACTAAAAGTATAACTACCTCAAGGGGGGTCAGTGGAAGGCTGGTTAAACTGTTTAGTTTTCGACCACTACGACCCGGGTTCGAATCCCGCATTGGACACTTTTTTCTGTTTTAAAAAAATGCTCCAATGGCCCCCCGATTCTTGCAAAAGTCCAACCCCACCAGCGAGTGCAAGTAACCAAACGGGGCTCTGGCACATTTGTAAGTGCAAAGTCGAACTGCTTTTCACATGTGTAGACATGTGGTGCGCTTACAGTAAAAAAAGCAGTCGCTAACTACCCACCATGATTATCATGGCCTGTACCACGTGTACTAGGGATAAGCAAAAAAAAAATAACTACCTCAAGTTGTTGTCCATGAGTGTATATTAAAACTATCAATTTTCACAATTTAGGGCTATATAGGATGTTATATTTTTATGATTGGTTAAAGAATGATTTCTGTGTAGATGTTTCCACAGAGAGCTAACAGTAGGCTGTGCAGTACTTCATGTTTGAGCACACACCGCAGTGGCTCTGGAACTTCTTCTCCATCCACCTGCAGAGACTCCTGGACAACTCCCCCCACCAGAAGTCCAGCTGAGCTGACAACTACTTACACAGAGCTGCGGGCACAGATCTATTTATTAATCTCCTTTTATTTTTTAAATAATAAATCCATTTATTTTATATAACATACCCTAGCTCCTCCTTCCTTTCTTCACTTACTGGCATTGATACAAAACATTCCAAACCTTATGAAAAATAGAACAAAAAGAGAAATGTACAAGATCAGGTGGTAAAATTAAGAAAAATAGCATCTTATGATTGTGTAACTAAAATTTCTGGTAGCTTGCACCATCTATCAGAAATAAAACTAAAATTTCTGGTAGCTTGCACCATCTATCAGAATTAAAACTAAAATTGCTGGTAGCTTGCACCATCTATCAGAATTAAAACTAAAATTGACCCCAGGGCTAGAGCAAACCTTTCCCTATACTGAGCCTAAAAATATTCACAATTTTTTTATTTACACAAGGTAATAAGACCAAATCCAAATAAATAAATAGTGTGTGATGTTTCGGTAACAGCGTTGTTACCATCTTCAGACAAAAGTACTGAATGAGAAAATTTTACCACAGCATGTTTTTAAATAGTTCCTGTTATCAAGTGTGTAAACAAGATAACAGATAAGAAGAAGATATTTATCTGATAAACATAATCTATAATCCAAATTGTGCCTTATCAATTTTTTTATTTATTTACCAGCTGCATCTCTTAGTGAATGTCATCTTTGTACCATCCAGATCAGATAAAGACGGCATCTGAGTATGACACTACTCTATAATAAATATACACTATAAGTTTGGTTTTATATGATCCCTTCTTATTTTAAAATTCTCTTCCAGGGTTGCCTCTAGCTCAACATTCATTTTTGAGATTTGCACGAAGGTACTGTAGAAATATCAAGATTCTCTACAAGGCATAAATTTAGCTGTTTTCTTTGATTTGTCAACTTCTATTTTCATTTCCTGAATCCCCTGGTCCATGGCTGTGATCAATAAAATACTTCTAAATCCAATATGACATACTAGACGAATGGCCCGGGCAACGCCCGGGTTTTACCCGAGTGCGTATATATTTTAAAAACGTTTTAATTCAAATACTATTCGTTACAATTATAAATTGGCGCCATGGATGTCACTCTTGTGAAACGTCCCGTTCCAAACTGTGTGTTTTTAAAATGTTTTAATTAAAATACTATTCGTTACAATTATAAATTGGCGCCGTGGATGTCTCTCTTGTGAAATGTCCCGCCCCAAACTGTGTGTGTCTTGAAAATATAAAAATAAAAATGTGAATTTTCATAAAGATTTCATCATGTCGATTTTTTTTTTTTTGCATTTCACCTACTAAATCGATAGAGATAATTACATTTGCAACATGAACTTAGGTATATTGACTAAATAGAAAACTGCATAGTAATAAAGATCATTTTTTAAAGGCACCATATCGTTTTTTTTTTTTCAATAAAATCGAAACAAAAATTAACGATAAATAACGATAATTGCCTTAAAAAGAAATTGCCTTAAAAAAAAGAAACATTCGCGGTGATTTTGTCTTGCATTCGTTTATACAATTATTATATACGAATGACCCGGGCAACGCCCAGGTTTTACCCGATTAAATGCTTTTATTCAAATACTATTCGTTACAATTATAAATTGGCGCCGTGGATGTCATTCTTGTATAATATATAAATGAGTTTTAAAAATTGTAAAAAAAAAAAAAAATGCATCGGCCGGGAATCGAACCCGGGCCGCCCGCGTGGCAGGCGAGCATTCTACCACTGAACCACCGATGGTTATGAAAAATCCCATCCGTGAGCTTCAAACAGACAAACAGACAGAATAAGGCAAATATATAAGTAGATTTTTTGAATATATATATATATGAAAAAACAATAGAAAAAAAAATAAAAGATAATATCACGGAGCAAGCTAAATAAACGTTTAGTTTATTTTTGCTCCACTAGATGGCGCTCTGCCATCTAAAAAGCACATGTGCTCGTGGTCAGGAGATGCCTTCTTTATTTTTAATATCAACACCTGACCCATTTATCTTTTATTTTTTTCTATTATTTTTTCATGTGTAAAGCGTCTTTAAGCAAATTTGGCCTTAAATACCCATTTCTTGATTTCTCAAGAAGCCATTGGGACCAAAAAATATTTTTGGCTGTAGTGGTTACAGCCTACTCCACGCTGATGAGCGCCAACAGCGCATGTGCTCGTGGTCAGGAGATGCCTTCTTTATTTTTAATATATATATATATATATAAACGATAAGGAAGAGTGACCCTTGGCAGAGCTGACTGCTATAGGGCGCGTCCCCAGGTGGCGGATAGGGGAACGACCTTCAGATATGAAGGCCAGCTGCGAAACAAGCAGAATAACTCTGACGAATAAGCAGTCGCGGACCAACAGCAGCATTGTTAGAAGAGGAGTAGACCTCTTTAAAAATCCTGACTTCAACTGACCCAGTTGATAGACCTCAGCAAGGGTCCCACTCCAGGGATACGGAGGAGCTGCGTCTGTACTCATGTTAGAGTCGGCAGCAAAGGCGTCTGCTTCCATGTTAGGAACGGCCTCAAACTACAGGCAAAGTCAGACTTTCACCAAAGTGTGCCTGGATCATGATGCCATGATCAACGAAAGCTGCACCCCTATACCCCATTCCATGAGATCAGATGTTGATTTGCATGCTGCATCGCCCGTCGCGCAGAATAAACAGGGGCGCGGTCAGGACTTAGGTAGAGGGTTCTGTCCGATAAGTATAATACAGTCTCCACAAACTTCTAACTTTGCAGCTTCCAAGCAATTGAGAATTTTGCAGTGCAACATCAATGGATTGTGCTCAACAGCAACAAAAATAAAATTAGAAGAAATAATGGAAATAGCTGAAAAACAAAAGATACAAATTATAGCCCTACAGGAAACCAAATTAAATGAAAAGTACAATCTCAAATATAAAAACTATAATATCCTCAGAAAAGACAGAAATAAAGAAGGGGGTGGCCTTGCATTTTTTATCAAGAATTTGTACTATGAAGACATAGCCATTAATATTCCAAACACATCAGACCTCGAAGCCCAAGGTATCAAAGTCTACCTCAGTCAAAACAAAACCATCGACATATTCAATATGTATCACCCACCAAACAATAAACTTATTGACGATGGAACAATGGCTCAATTTCTTAAAGACAACACTATTATTGTAGGTGACCTTAATGCCAAACATCAACTATGGGGATGTTCCATGCCAAACCCAAGAGGCAAAATACTTTCAAACTTATTTGACGACAATGCCTTCATGTGCTTAAATGATGGGAATCCTACCCACCATTCCTACAGCTATAATACTGCACAAGCACTTGATATAAGTTTCTCCAGTCCTGACATTTTCCACAAATGCAAATGGCAAATATTAAAAAGTATTGGAAGTGATCATTTGCCTATTTTGATAGAAATTAGCACCAAGACCAAAACCAGCTCAATTAAAGAAAAATTCTGGAACTTCAAAAAGGCTAATTGGAATCTTTACCAGAAAAACACCAATGAAGACTTTAGAAAAGCACCCACTAGAATAAAAGATCTGGAACAAAATTGGATATCTTTCAAAAACACCATTATTAAAGCAGCCAAAGTTTCAATACCAAGAGGTAATATTAAGAAATGGATTCCAAATTATACACACCAGGCAAAAGATATTCAAACACTTATAACTAAAAGAAATGAACTACAAAAAAAGTGCACCCAAAACCAACCAAATTGTAGAACTGAACTGAACATTGTGAATGCAAAAATAAAAAGGTTATACGTAAATATGAAAAGGGAAAAATGGAAACAAACTTGTGAAAACCTGAACCCAAGAAACCCGAATACAAAACTTTGGCATTTGGCAAAACAAATTGACAGAGCCCAGCCACAAACTGAAAACACAAATATGATTAAGAATACGGATGGTACCCCAGCAACTAATGACAAAAATGCTGCTAATCTTTTAGGTAATTCATATCAAATAAGTAGTAAAATCAAATTTGAAATAAAAGATAAGAAAGTTGAAAAAAAGGCCCGAAAGATTATTCATGACTGTAAAAATTTCACCAGCACTCATAATATTTTCCATGAAAAAATCAATATGAAAGAGCTAGATTATGCATTAGAAAACACTGACCTAAACAAGACTCCTGGGCCAGATGGAATCCATGGCCAAATGATATCAAACTTGGGCAAAAATGGCAAAGAAATACTTCTTGATATTTTCAATAACTCCTGGAAAACTGGAAAATTGCCTCAAGACTGGAAAACTGCAACAATAATTCCTATTAAAAAACTTGACAAATCTGCTGATGACCCAAAAAACTATCGACCTATCTCCCTCACAAGTATTTGCTGCAAATTAATGGAAAAAATTATACTCAGACGACTTACCTACCACCTTGACACAAGAAATCTCTTACCAGAAGAACAATATGGATTTAGGAAAGGACATGGGACAATAGACCAACTCTTATTTTTCACCCAAAAGGTAAAAGATGCACAAAACAGAAAACCAACTAGCCACACCATAGCTGCTTTTTTAGACCTTACACAAGCTTTTGATAAAGTATGGAAAAACAAGTTGATTACAAAATTATACAAGCATTTCAAAATTGATGGAAAAGCTATCACTTGGATAAATGATTTCCTTAAAAATAGATACATCAGGGTCAAATATAATGGAACTCTATCTAAAACCTTCAAATTGTACCAAGGATTACCACAAGGATCAGTCCTTAGCCCTACTCTCTTCACCCTATTTATTGCAGGCATAGAAGAAAAAATTTCACATAAAACCAATATTGGACTTTTCGCTGATGACATTATTCTATGGAGCAGTAACACTAACTGGAAAAAAGCTGAAAGGAATTTGAACAAGACTCTTCTCCACCTAGAAAAATTTGCTAATAAACATAAATTAGAATTTAACCCCCAAAAATCTGAAACCTGTCTTTTTACTACCGATAAGAAACTATACAAAATAAGGCCAAAAATTATTCTGAAAGAACAACAATTACAATATAATAAACATCCTAAATATCTTGGCTACACCCTGGATCCAGAAATTAACTCCAGTAAACATATTGAAGAAGTTATTAGAAAAGGAAGAGACAGACTAAAAATCCTGAAATATATTTCAGGAAGAGAGTGGGGAGCCGATGCAACCACACTAAAATTAACTTACACATCTCTAATTAGACCTATCCTGGAATATGGATATCAAATCTATGGTACAGCATCTGAAACAAATCTAAAATCACTGGAAAGGATACAACTAAGTGCAGCTAGAATTATTACAGGTCTTCGAAATACCTGCCCTAACGATATTGTACTTTACGAGGCAGACATTATGCCCTTAAAGGATAGAAGAAGCTACAATCTGCTAAAATATATAAACAAAATCAAGAGTTATGGAAACAAACACAGAACTTCCAATTACATACTTAATTGGGAATCCAATCTAAGACTCAAAAAAGAAGGTCCTCTCCACCTGGCCAAAAGAAATGGATTTTTAAAATATAAAGTAGAAAAAAATTATTTAGCAGAAAAAATTTCTCCATGCGAACCATTACAAAATGTTATTTTTAATGACACTTTAAATGAACCCACCAACAAACAATACCAAAATCCAGAATACTTAAAACAATTATCATTAGAAATAATTAATAACATTCCTAAAAATGCAATAACTATCTATACCGATGGTAGCAGAGACGAGTTGGGACACACTGGCAGTGGCTGTCTCATCAAAACTACAAATGGCATTGAGAAAATGAACAGAAGAAACCCAGATTTTTGCTCAGTCTTCAGATCAGAACTTATAGCCATCTATGAAGCCTTAAAATCCATCAGAAATACTAATTATCAAGATATCTGGATTCTTACTGATAGTAGAAGTGCCATACAACACTTGAGTCACACAGGGGAACTCAGAGACAAAGTAAGCAGGAACATAATTGGTTATCTCCAAAAACTCTCAAAAACTTCAAAAATTCACCTTCAATGGATACCCTCACATGTTGGAATTGAAGGCAATGAAGCTGCTGATGTGCTAGCGAAAAAAGGCACAAAAGAACCCTTGCCACAGAAAAATAAACTTACTTTTAAAGAAATAGAAACAGTAGCCAAAACAAAAATAAACAAGAACTGGAGGATCCCACCTAAACACAGTTGGTACAGTGGAGTGAACCCAGGAGGAGCTCTAAACATCAGAAATAGACAGCATCAAACAACACTAACAAGATTTAGAACAGGCCATCTCAAGCCATTGAAGATAGAAAATAATAACAAAATCTACCCTTGCCCACTTGCCCAAAATGTAGCTTGTCACCTGCAGCTCCAGAACACATTTTGGCTTGCATTAGATGCACTAAACAGGACCTTTGGGAGAGGCCGCTGCTCATCATAAAACAGCTCGAGGAGCATGAACTCATGGAATTCGTGTAATCTTTACACAAGGGGATAAGAAACAACAACAACAACAAGGAAGAGTAAGGAGAAAAGATTTTTATTCAATTAATAATTCAATATATATATGAAAAAATAGTACAAATGTAATATTGTACTGGGATAAGGTGCATAAATTAAGAAAAAGGCTTCTTCTTATCGAGCAACTGAAAGTTGCTGATGGCTTGCGCCATCTATCGGAATAAATATCAACTATTCTCGTTGATTTTTAATTATTCCAGAATTGACCAAATACCCATTCTTGATTAATCAAGAAAAGCTAACCACGGACGCGTTTCGGGCTGTTGGCCCTCATCAGCGTGGTGCAAGCTGTACCTCAACGACCAAAAAATTTGGTCCTTAAGGCATCCTGAAAAATCATGAAACGGGTAGTTAAGGCCAGAATTGCGTGAGAACGCTACACAATGTGAAAAAATAGTACAAATGTAATATTGTACTGGGATAAGGTGCATAAATTAAGAAAAAAGCTTGCACCACGCTGATGAGGGCCAACAGCCCGAAACGCGTCCGTGGTTAGCTTTTCTTGATTAATCAAGAATGGGTATTTGGCCAATTCTAGAATAATTAAAAATCAACGAGAATAGTTGATATTTATTCCGATAGATAGCGCAAGCCATCAGCAACTTTCAGTTACACGATAAGAAGAAGCCTTTTTCTTAATATATATATAAATATTATATAATCTAAAATACAAATATTTTATTTTTTTTAAAAACATATATTTTATTTTTTCATTCATTGACTGTTCTGCATTTTTGACCATATATTCAAAAAAATATCACTTTTAATTATTATTGTTGTAAATATGTATATTTAACCCTACCTATCTTTTATCCACGATTATAGAATTCATTATATAAATTCTATATTCCTGTGATATAAATGATTTTATGTATATTTTTACTTCAAGAGATTCAAAAATAAAAATCTGCTTGAAAGGTAAATAATTATTTTTATTTTTCCACGACTGCACCTCTTTTCAACAATCAAACACACAAAAAATTTCTAATCTATAACATATATATATATTTTTTTTTTTCAGGCGGGGCAGTCCATCTCTCTCTTCAAACTTTGTGAAAGAAATTTCAAGCTCTGGGTTTTTCTCATGGAAGTCTGATCACCTTGTCAATCGTATTTGTGTTGTTGTTGTTTCTTATCCCCTTGTGTAAAGATTACACGAATTCCATGAGTTCATGCTCCTCGAGCTGTTTTATGAAGAGCAGCGGCCTCTCACAAAGGTCCTGTTTAATGCATCTAATGCAAGCCAAAATGTGTTCTGGAGCTGCAGGTACCAAACTACATTTTGGGCAAGTGGGATAAATTTTGTTATTATTTTCTATCTTCAATGGCTTGAGATGGCCTGTTCTAAATCTTGTTAGTGTTGTTTGATGCTGTCTATTTCTGATGTTCAGAGCTCCTCCTGGGTTCACTCCACTGTACCAACTGTGCTTAGGTGGGATCCTCCAGTTCTTGTTTATTTTTGTTTTGGCTATTGTTTCTATTTCTTTAAAAGTAAGTTTATTTTTCTGTGGCAAGGGTTCTTTTGTGCCTTTTTTCGCTAGCACATCAGCAGCTTCATTGCCTTCAATGCCAACGTGTGAGAGTATCCATTGAAGGTGAATTTTTGAGGTTTTTGAGAGTTTTTGGAGATAACCCATTATGTTCCTGCTTACTCTCTGTGTGACTCAAGTGTTGTATGGCACTTCTACTATCAGTAAGAATCCAGATATCTTGATAATTAGTATTTCTGATGGATTTTAAGGCTTCGTAGATGGCTATAAGTTCTGATCTGAAGACTGAGCAAAAATCTGGGTTTCTTTTGTTCATTTTCTCAATGCCATTTGTGGTTTTGATGAGACAGCCACTGCCAGTGTGTCCTAGCTCGTCTCTGCTACCATCGGTATAGATAGTTATTGCATTTTTAGGAATGTTATTAATTATTTCTAATGATAATTGTTTTAAGTATTCTGGATTTTGGTATTGTTTGTTGGTGGGTTCATTTAAAGTGGCATTAAAAATAACATTTTGTAGTGGTTTGCATGGAGAAATTTTTTCTGCTAAATAATTTTTTCCCACTTTATATTTTAAAAATTCATTTCTTTTGGCCAGGTGTAGAGGGCCTTCTTTTTTGAGTCTTAAATTGGATTCCCAATTAAGTATGTACTTGGAAGTTCTGTGTTGGTTTCCATAACTCTTGATTTTGTTTATATATTTTGGCAGATTGTAGCTTCTTCTATCCTTTAAGGGCATAATGTCTGCCTCGTAAAGTACAATATCATTAGGGCAGGTATTACGAAGACCTGTAATAATTCTAGCTGCACTTAGTTGTATCCTTTCCAGTGATTTTAGATTTGTTTCAGATGCTGTACCATAGATTTGATATCCATATTCCAGGATAGGTCTAATTAGAGACGTGTAAGTTAATTTTAGTGTGGTTGCATCGGCTCCCCACTCTCTTCCTGAAATATATTTCAGGATTTTTAGTCGTTCTCTTCCTTTTCTAATAACTTCTTCAATATGTTTACTGGAGTTAATTTATGGATCCAGGGTGTAGCCAAGATATTTAGGATGTTTATTATATTGCAATTGTTGTTCTTTCAGAATAATTTTTGGTCTTATTTTGTATAGTTTCTTATCGGTAGTAAAAAGACAGGTTTCAGATTTTTGGGGGTTAAATTCTAATTTATGTTTATTAGAAAATTTTTCTAGGTGGAAAAGAGTCTTGTTCAAATCTCTTTCAGCTTTTTTCCAGTTAGTATTGCTGCTCCATAGAATAATGTCATCAGCGAAAAGTCCAATATTGGTTTTATGTGAAATTTTTTTTTCTATGCCTGCAATAAATAGGGTGAAGAGAGTTGGGCTAAGGGCTGATCCTTGTGGTAATCCTTGGTACAATTTGAAGGTTTTAGATAGAGTGCCATTATATTTGACCCTGAAGTATCTATTTTTAAGGAAATCATTTATCCAAGTGATAGCTTTTCCATCAATTTTGAAATGTTTGTATAATTTTGTAATTAACTTGTTTTTCCATACCCCTTATCAAAAGCTTGTGTAAGGTCTAAAAAAGCAGCTATTGTGTGGTTAGTTGGTTTTCTGTTTTGTGCATCTTTTACCTTTTTTGTGAAAAATAAGAGTTGGTCTATTGTCCCATGTCCTTTCCTAAATCCATATTGTTCTTTTGGTAAGAGATTTCTTGTGTCGAGGTGGTAGGTGAGTCGTCTGAGTATAATTTTTTCCATTAATTTGCAGCAAATACTTGTGAGGGAGATAGGTCGGTAGTTTTTTGGGTCATCAGCAGATTTGTCAAGTTTTTTAATAGGAATTATTGTTGCAGTTTTCCAGTCTTGAGGCAATTTTCCAGTTTTCCAGGAGTTATTGAAAATATCAAGAAGTTTTTCTTTGCCATTTTTGCCCAAGTTTGATATCATTTGGCCATGGATTCCATCTGGCCCAGGAGTCTTGTTCAGGTCAGTGTTTTCTAATGCATAATCTAGCTCTTTCATATTGATTTTTTCATGGAAAATATTATGAGTGCTAGTGACGTTTTTACAGTCATGGATAATCTTTCGGGCCTTTTTTTCAACTTTCTTATCTTTTATTTCAAATTTGATTTTACTACTTATTTGATATGAATTACCTAAAAGATTAGCAGCATTTTTGTCATTAGTTGCTGGGGTACCATCTGTATTCTTAATCATATTTGTGTTTACAGTTTGTGGCTGGGCTCTGTCAATTTGCTTTGCCAAATGCCAAAGTTTTGTATTTGGGTTTCTTGGGTTCAGGTTTTCACAAGTTTGTTTCCATTTTTCCCTTTTCGTATTTACGTATAATCTTTTTATTTTTGCATTCACAATGTTCAGTCCAGTTCTACAATTTGTTTGGTGTTGGGTGCACTTTTTTTGTAGTTCATTTCTTTTAGTTATAAGTGTTTGAATATCTTTTGCCTGGTGTGTATAATTTGGAATCCATTTCTTAATATTACCTCTAGGTATTGAAACTTTGGCTGCTTTAATAATGGTGTTTTTGAAAGATATCCAATTTTGTTCCAGATCTTTTATTCTAGTGGGTGCTTTTCTAAAGTCTTCTTTGGTGTTTTGCTGGTAAAGATTCCAATTAGCCTTTTTGAAGTTCCAGAATTTTTCTTCAATTGAGCTGGTTTTGGTCTTGGTGCTAATTTCTATCAAAATAGGCAAATGATCACTGCAATAACTTTAGTGAACGCTGATATATTACAATCACTTCCAATACTTTTTAATATTTGCCATTTGCATTTGTGGAAAATGTCAGGACTGGAGAAACTTATATCAAGGGCTTGTGCGGTATTATAACTGTAGGAATGGTGGGTAGGATTCCCATCATTTAAGCACATGAAGGCATTGTCGTCAAATAAGTTTGAAAGTATTTTGCCTCTTGGGTTTGGCGTGGAACATCCCCATAGTTGATGTTTGGCATTAAGGCCACCTACAATAATAATGTTGTCTGTAAGAAATTGAGCCATTGTTCCATCGTCAATAAGTTTATTGTTTGGTGGGTGATACATATTGAATATGTTGATGGTCTTGTTTTGATTGAGGTAGACTTTGATACCTTGGGCTTCGAGGTCTGATGTGTTTGGAATATTAATGGCTATGTCTTCATAGTACAAATTCTTGATTAAAAATGCAAGGCCACCCCCTTCTTTATTTCTGTCTTTTCTGAGGATATTGTAGTTTTTATATTTGAGATTGTACTTTTCATTTAATTTGGTTTCCTGTAGGGCTATAATTTGTATCTTTTGTTTTTCAGCTATTTCCATTATTTCTTCCAATTTTATTTTTGTTGCTGTTGAGCACAATCCATTTATGTTGCACTGCAGAATGCTCAATTGCTTGGAAGCTGCAAAGTGTGAAGTTTGTGGAGACTGTATTATACTTATCGGACAGAACCCTCTACCTAAGTCCTGAACGCGCCCCTGTTTATTCTGCGCGACGGGCGATGCAGCATGCAAATCAACATCTGATCTCATGGAATGGGGTGAAGGGGTGCAGCTTTCATTGATCATGGCACCATGATCCAGGCACACTTTGGTGAAAGTCTGACTTTGCCTGTAGTTTGAGGCCGTTCCTAACATGGAAGCAGACGCCTTTGCTGCCGACTCTAACATGAGTACAGACACAGCTCCTCCGTATCCCTGGAGTGGGACCCTTGCTGAGGTCCATCAACCGGGTCAGTTGAAGTCAGGATTTTTAAAGAGGTCTACTCCTCTTCTAACAATGCTGCTGTTGGTCCGCGACTGCTTATTTGTCAGAGTTATTCTGCTTGTTTCACAGCTGGCCTTCATATCTGAAGGTCGTTCCCCTATCCGCCACCTGGGGACGCGCCCTATAGCAGTCAGCTCTGCCAAGGGAATCGTACTTGTTCATCTAATTTAAAAAATATATATAGAATAGGTTTGATTCTTAAAAAAGAAAAAGCAAGTAAAGGTGTACAATGGTGGAACCTGGGCATCTCGGGGTCTGCATAGGGAAGGTCAAGGGCTCGCGGTGAAGCTGGTGTTGTGCCTGAAGATGGTGATGTGATCAGTCACCATGGGTCTGTGGCTTTCCCATAGGAAAGGGGTATCTGAGTCTATTTTAAACTCTGGCTTGGTACTGTCAAGACTGAAAGCTTCAGATTCCATCTAGGCCTCACAGTCACCAGAGCCTTGCAGCTTAGAGGGGGATGGTTAGGTTAGGGTTTGTGTGAATCATGGCATACTATTGTACAAAGTTCAGGAAGGTGTCCTAACAATAGATATTTGGAATGTATCATTTGTTCTTCTTTTGAAGCCCTAAACAATCATTCTCTCCAAATAAATTTTTATTATTAACTCCCAATTGAAACCAAGTTAAAAATCATGCATCAACTGACACACATTCTGTTTATTTGTTGTTTTTGCTACTGCTTATCTTCAAACAGCTCGAGGAGCAGGGATTCATGGCATTTGTGTAATCTTTCCACAAGGGGATAAGAAACAGCAACAATATGAATTTTAAATGTGTACGAATGTATTGAAATAATATATACACATCATATATTCTATATAAATACGATGTTTGTTTATCAATGAGACATGGTGGTTTCAAGTTGTTGAGGCTTGATCATTCATTACCTCAAAGGAAGAAGAAATTCAAAATTTCAGGTTTTTAACTCAAATCTCTTTGGAGTTACATTCCAAACACTGTCAGAAATCATTTATACAGCTGCATCAAAGGGCACAAGCATGGCTTCACCCGGCTTTCCTGATGGTAGTAAATTACTATCATCATTGCTTTGAAGACAGTACAAGACTATGCCCAGGTTATGTCAGAGTGGATGTTTGCCTGAAAATATTGTTTCAACAAATGTTAATTATTGGCTTTTAGAAATATTATTCTTGATAGGACACTCATAGACAAAAATTAAGGAAGTTGTACCTTTAATCATGTACAGTTAACCCTGTCTATAGCGCTCCTTCTAAATAGCACCTCCCTCTCTATAGCGCCCGATTTTAAATATGTAGTACGATGCGATTTACATTAAAAGTGACCTGTCTATAGCACCCTGATTTGGTGAGTCCTAAGAGGGGGCGTTATAGACAGGTTTAACTGTATATAGAGATTCTGAAAATAACACTGAAAGATATTTGATAGCCAGTGACCTTTATTGAAGACACATGAGATAACCAAGTGTGAACAAAATTGCCTTTGTCTCCTTCAAAAACAGATGACTGGCAACATCAAATACTTTCCACTTACTTAAGTTTTGTCCATGAATGTAGGAGGACATTTCTCCCTAAAGGAGACTTTACAGAGAGAGGTAATTGTGCTGCACACAGTTTGAGTGTTGTTAAACAATGTAATGGTGGTACAGAGAGAGAAGAAAGAGGCAGCAGAAGGTGAATTATAACATTTAATCGCTACTGTGGTCTCATTAGTGGGTCTAGGCGGGTCCAAAAACCAAAGAGTAACAATCATAATACAAAGAAGCCTCTGCCACAGACGGCCAAAATTTGGCAAGGGGGGTTGAGCAATGGAGCAGCTGGTAGATTTGGCTTCAGCTCACTTGGGAGACAGGAAATTTGAAACATTTTTGAACCAATTTATCCTCAATTCAAACAATTCCCTACAATCTTGGAAGAATGGATCTCCTCAACTATTTCACACACTTTACCTTCCCCTATAGAGTGACTGAAGACAATTGTCTCAAATATATTTTGAAAATTGGTACAAGAATGTACTCAAGTTTCCAACAGACATTCTCAACAGTGCTGCTGGGAAAAACCAAAGAATATATGGCAGTGGGAACATTCCCTGTGTAATACTTGGGTGTCCCGTACACCCGACAGATAAGAGACAGGGATACATGGTGGTTTGAAAAAGAGGAGGAGGAGGAACAAATTCTCTGCCAATGCTAGAAAAATGTAGTAGGTTACAAAGAGGATCTTGGAAGAAAAAGAAAAATAAAGGTTGACCCGAGGTTATATATATATATAAACATATTTATATAAAAAAGTACACATCTGAGAATAGATGCAGAAAAAAAAGAAGAGAGAGATGAAGCTATTATACATGCCCCTGTCTTGATAAACTTGCTAGAAGCAGCATGGGATGATATACAGTACAGAGAGAGGCTTGCACAGAGGGGATCTGGAATTTGACCTGTTGCTGAACCAAATGCCCTAGATGACTTAGATAATAGGTGTCTAAGAATTGGAAAACAAAAATGTTGGAGGATTTGCCATCGGCATAAGACTGCAGCCCTATTGTTTGGTGGACCTAAGGGTTTGGTATAGAGAGTGGAATCACTGGCCAAGTCAGTGGTTGCTACACACAGGAAGACAGTACCAGAGTTTGCTAAGTGGAGGGAACGAGCCAATCACCTCATTTATTCCATCTTCAACATTATGGTGCCACCCATGCTGGGGGAGCATGGGGCAGACTCCAAAGTCTGGAGTTCTCTGAACTAGAAATAGGTGATGACCCCCCACGTTGTATTGCCAACTCTGAATGAACACAGCAGGAATGGCACTGGAATTCTCCTTTGTTAGATTTTCTTTCTAGAACCAAGAAGCATTTCTCTGATTACTGATTTCTTTGAAAACACACAGCAATAGGTAGAAAAAGTATTAAAACTCAAGTCTTCCAAATATATCTTATCTTGCACGTGAAATTGTGAATTTTTAGACAAATTGCAACAAAATTCAAAGAAAATCTCAGTCCTAATTGAAAGATGTACTTGATTTCAGCATGTCCAGTCAAATTTCAAATTCTGTGTATAGAGAAGTAGGAAGTTTAAAGATATGAGAATTTTTTCACCTATTGAGAGACCAACCAACCAGATGTATATTCTCAGTGAAATGGTGTGCCACATAACCAGTCTCCTGACAGGTCTACATTGGCTGGGCCAAGATGGCTGTTATTCCTTCCAAACCTGGTAGGTAGACAAATCCCAGAGTCAGCTCTCTTCTTCAGATTGATGGATGGGTTCACACAACATTGCTACGAGTACTGTTATGGGACTACATCAACTCCCATGGTTGGTGTCCAGTACAACACATGTGCAGCTTGAATTGTGGCTACTCCATGGGTATAGCATGCCTTTATCATCTTTTGGAACACATGGTGTGGTGGACCAACGAGGAACCATGGCACTGAGGTCAATTCACAGATTCCCTCTGTGATGGACTTCCATACAATTCCCAGAGTACTGAGCTAGATGTGGAGTTTGAGCAACAAGTGTTTGCGAGCACTAGAATTCCAGGGTTTGGGTTTTGCAAAAAGCTTTCATCCTGATAAACAATAGAGCTAATAGAACCTTAAATTGGGGAAGATATACTTTAGATAAACCCACATATACAATATTTCCAGCTTACTGTGAAATTGTACAGTGAAAAATTGAAAGCTATAAGAGCTCTTAGAGATATGGTAAGCCTTGCTGTAAATATATGATTGGTATTTAAAAATAGATAATCTGTTAATCGGGGCCTCTCTCTCTAGATGGTTTTGCACCTGTACTCAAGGATCTACTGCAATGTAAAGGGCAGGGCCAGTTGGAAGGCCTTGTTCTCTGTCCTCATAGACCTGAGGCCCCTAACATGATCCTAGGGGATATGTGGTTAGGGTGGAAGGCACTAGTGTTGCTCTGAGATGTTGAGGGGCTCCAGGTGGCGCACCAGGCTGCGGATGTGATCTAGAAGCTGGGTGTTCTGGAGGAGGAGCTGGTTGTTTTGGGTCTGGAACAACACCCCTCACTGTAGACACCTTCACTACCGGTACTCTATTATCAAGCTACAGTAGAACCTTGTTATAACAGTACAACTTAGTTAAAACAACTGAATTCTAAGGTCCCAGTTATAAAATCCCAATTGTTCCAACTGTAGTTCAAACAACACGGTTATAACAATAGATGTTGTTATAATGAGGTTTGGCTGTATGCAATACACCCCATGAGAAACAAGCCAAAACATGGCTCTACTCAGTCCCTCATCAGAATCTGTTCAATTTATATATATTCTGCAACTTTATTTTTTTATAGAGAAAGATTATATATATATATATATATGTGACTCCTTCTTCCCCATGGCAATGCCTCAAATCTCACAGCTGGGAGAATAAGAATTTTTTTTTTAGAGAAAAAATTCAAATCAAATTCTTCCACATCCATCTTATTCTCGTGATTTAGCTCCAATGTGATTTGTTCCCAAATGTTTTAAATGATATGTGAGGGAAATGCAGAGACAAACTTGAGACTGTAGCCATCAACACTTGGTTCTTGAAGATAAACAGCTGGAAGGACTTACATTGAAAAACTGTTTACTCAAGTTTCAAGTATTAAAAAAAAAACGTTTGCCCTATTCATGTAATGTCCACTCCATACATCAGCCATTAACTTTGATACCTATAATTGTTAAATTCTCATTTATCTAAAATAAGCCTTTAATGGGGTTTATAGATTTCCACAAAAGTGTGGTATAAAGAACAAATTTCTCCAAGTAAAGATAGTAGGAATTAAGAAAGTAGGCAAATAGAAAAGTTTGGTCAATTACAGCAAAAAAAGAAGTTTCCATTTTTGCCACCAAGAGCACAACACATAGGTTGACAGCAGATATGGTCCATTGCTCCAATTAATTGATGTGTATTATACCCCATGGCAGTACTACTGTTGTAAACTTCCATCTAGTAGCCTACCTGGGCCTCCAGGCGAGCTGTAGTCTCTGTGGCCAGTTGGTCAGTGAGCAGCTGCACGTGGGCAGTGAGCCGCTCCACGTGTGACCGCAGGAGCAACACCTGCCGACAGACCGGGGTGGGGGTGCCCTGTGGCAGCTCCTCGCAGCACCCGGCAGGCAGTCCGGTGCTGACAGTCAGGGCTGCCGTGGAGGGGGAGTGGAGGGGCAGGCCGAGGCTCACCGGCAGGGAGTGGGAGTTGCTGGAAGGATTGCTGCTGTCCTGGGGGGGCAGGGAGGAGTCTGGCAGTGAGCTGCTACTCCCAGCTCTGGCTGCCGCTGGAATGGAGGAGTCATTCTCTGCACACACTGCCACTGCACATATTGACACTGTACTTATTTTTTGATACTCCACACACTGCCACTGCACACACTGCCACTGCACATATTGACACTGTACTTATTTTTTGATACTCCACACACTGCCATTGTACATATTTCCACTGCACACACTGCCACTGCACATATTGACATTGTACTTATTTTTTTATACTCCACACACTGCCACTGTATATATTTTTTGCCACTGCACCAATTACTACTGCACATATTACCACTGCACATATTGACACTGTACATATTTTTTGCCACTGCACATGTACTCACACACTATCAATGCACATATTACTACTGCACACACTCACACTGAATACACTTCCACTGCACACCTGGCAAGTGGAATATAATTCTATAGACACTAGTCTGGATTTTTTACAATTCTAAGGTGAAAACCTTTTCTAGAAAAAAATAGGGTTTACCCTTTGAAAGCTTTGTCTAAGGAATTAATCTGGTTGATTTCCAGGTTAGACCGAAATTGGGATTTTCAAAAAGTGCTACCCACCAATATAAAATAGACAGAGAAAAAAAAAGTGGCTTCCATGTAAACAACTTGCACAGCACATCAAACCTACTTGGCCACATTGAAGTGATAATTCTTAAAAAAAAAAACTGTAGATTATCTCATTAAATGGGTGCCATTTAAAGGTTGTAGGGGAAAAAATAATTAGTGTGACTGCCTGGCAAAGCATAACCAGAATTGATTCAATGGTGATGCTTTACCTGCCACAACATGGAGCAACTATTCCAAGTCTTACTGTTACAGTAGAACCTCCATGAGAGGACACTCACACTAGAGGACACCTCTCTATAACGGGAAGTTTTCATTTATAAACAATTACAAAGTTTTACTATTTAACAACTCTCCTGTAAGAGGACACCTCTCCATAAAGGAGACTTTAGCTCTGCAACTAGGTGTCCTTTACAGGGAGGTTCTACTGTATTAACAATTGGATGGGCTTTTCTTATGGCAATTTGAAGGTTTTCCTTTGAGAGACTCCCTCTATATATATATATTATATAATCTAAAATGCAATTTTTTTTTTTAAAACATGTATTTTACTTTCATCATTGACTATTTATTTATTTATTTATTTATTGTTACAAAAGCACGAAGTCCAAAGGACTATTGTGCTGTGCTAGTATTATTTACATATATATGATTGATTATTTACACGATGGATTAGTAGTGTTTTGTAAATTATTGTACAAATAGTTCTAAACTTAACAAAGTTCTCATAAGGTTGAGTATATACACAAAGACAATTTGGTAATGTTTCAAAGTATCTACATACAATTTGATTAGTCAGAGGGCAAGTTAAAAGAAGATGCTCTGGTGATTCAACATCATTGACTATTATTTTTGACCATAGATTTAGAACATAACACTTTGAATATTTGTTGTAAATATATATAGTTAACCTACCTATTTTTTAATTCACAAATATAGGATTCATTTTATAAATTCTATATTAGTGTGAAAAATAATTAATGTGTAATTCTTTTCAAGTAATTGAAAATAAAAACTACTTGAAAAGTAAATAACTATCTTTCCTTTTTCCCGACTACATCTCCAATTCTTTATCATTCCAACATCAAAACATTATATTCATAACATATATACAGTAAAACCTCTGTAAAATGAACCCGGGATATAGTGAACCTTCCCTTATAGCAAACCAAAGGTAATTCCCAATTCTATTCCATTGAAAATACCATTGTTATAATAAACTTTGCGATTTTTAAAATAATGAAATACCCACCCCTATAATGAACCTAATTTTAAGTCCCAAAATAATAAAATATATTTAAAATACTAGGCTTATAACAAACTTAAAATTGTAATTAATAAATTTTCAAAACAAAAAAATGTTGAGCATGTTTCAGCTCACAGATAGCGATTTCAAAATAATAAATTTAGCGGCATTGTTTGTTTTAAGTTCAATTTTTGCTGTATGTTGTATATAAATTTTTACACATTATACTTTTTATTAAATATAATGTCTTTGCAACCATCAAATTTGAAATAGAAAAAATCCAAATGGTTTCCAAAATGAAGAAAAAAGTAACCAAAGGCATTCTAAAAAAAAATTATTACTAGAAAAAAGCCATTTTCAAAACTTTTCAAGTGAAACAAACACAGGCAAAATTTCAGAACATGTTGAAATAGATAATATAACTTTTCTATAACTCCGCCTTTGCCGGTGCCAAGCCCAGATGAAAAAGGAGGAGGGGGAGCAGTAACAAGCTCACTAAAAAACCTGGGTTCAGCTGGCCCGACTGATAGTACCCTGTAAGGGCTCCTAATCCAGGGATACAAGATGAGCAGTGTTTGTACTCCATGTTAGGAGCGGCTGCACATAGCGTCTGTTCCTCATGTCAGAGGCAGCCATTTCTTTTAGAGCTAAGTCGGCCTGCCACTGAGTAGTGCTCCCAGTCTTAATGACAAAGGCAGACACATTCTACTTCACACAGTCAAGATGGTTGTCAAACAGACACCGTCAAGGGTCACAACTTGATACCCTAATTGAGTGGAAATAAGGAAGAAGACTTTTCTATTATGAGATAAAATGGAAAGCTATTAAAAATTGTTACAAGAGAAATCAACCTCAACTTTGTTGCAATTGTTAGGATTACCTTTGTTAGAGGTATTTTCTATCCAGCTAGTTTAACCTGGGCATAAAAACGTTCAAATAAACGGGCCCATGATGCAATAAATATTATTTTTTATGCCATGAACCATGGTAATATAGATGAGAATTTTTTCCAGGAGGAAATTTATCTACATGAAATGTTAAGAAAAAAGGCATCTCCTTATCGTGCAACTGAAAGTTGCTGATGGCTTACGCCATCTATCGGAATAAATATCAACTATTCTCGTTGATTTCTAATTATTTCAGAATTGGCCAATTACCCATTCTTGATTAATCGAGAAAAGCTAACCGCGTACGTTTCGGGCTGTTGGCCCTCATCAGCGTGGTGCAAGCTATACCTCAACGACCAAAAAAAAAACTGGTCCTTCAAGCATCTTGAAAACGAGAATAGTTGATATTTATTTCGATAGATGGTGCAAGCCATCAGCAACTTTCAGTTGCACAATAAGGAGATGCCTTTTTCCTAATTTATGCCCCTTATCCCAGTACAATATCGCATTGTACTATTTTTTCACTACATGAAATGATAAGGCACAATTTGGATTATAGATTAGGAACACAAGGTAATAAGACCAAATATTTATTTGGATTTGTTCTTATTACCTTGTTTCTGATCTATATATATAAAAGAGAGGCTACCAAGAGATAGAGATATGTTAGAACTAAGCTCCAACTTTTGAAGGAAGAGAGGTAAACTCACTCTTGCCGGCCTTCTCCTGCTCATCCTGGGTGCTGAGCTTATGGCACACCTCGAAGGCCTGGCCCACCGTCCTGACTATCTGCATAGCTTGTTTCTGGACACCAATGAACAGCATTGTACTGCAGGCAGGTTGTCTAGATATACAAGGTAATAAAGACCATATCTAAATAAATAGTATGTGATATTTCGGCAACAGGGTTGTGAGAAAACATCACAGCCTATTTATTTATTTGGATTTGTGTTTCATGTTCATTGGGCAATCGAAAGGGCAAAAAGTATGCAAATGAAGAATTCAATTCCGGGCTGGGCTTTTTTAAAGTAATAGATATAGAGTTTTATTTGTAAGCGTGATGGTAGACAAAAAATATATTATTATAAATAGTTGTCAATTTAGTACAATCCTAATCTAGTACAATCTAAGAGGTGGTATATGTACCTTCCTGCCGGACTTGAAGACATTGCAACGGAAGCTGTTGGACCCGGCGTCCCGGGCAATGTAACTGAAGATCTTCAGGTCCTGGGAGTCATGGGAGACATAGAATATCCTGCACAGCCACTTGCTTCAACAGCCAGACATACAACCTCCCTCTCTTTCATCAAATTATGGTCATCAGGGAAGAAATTTACCACCAGATTTGGATAAAAAAGTGATCCATTAAAAATATTTATATGAATAAGGGGCATACCTGGATCTGTAAAAGAAAAATTCTCAAAATATTTCTAGGGATTGATTCCCCTTTATCAATTTAAAATTGAAATGGAACTCATCCAGGGTTGGTCCTTCACGTGTGATGGTCACACTGGGACAGTATCTATTCCCCCAGCACATGTGAGACAGCATCTATGCACACGTGAGACAACAAGAGCTCACCTGTAGATGGGATGGTGGAGGAGGGTTTCATCCCAGGTCCACTGGTTGGCCTGCTCCACACACACTCCTGTTACATTCCTACCTCACATCTACTCTTAGCTACAATTGGCTGGTACCAAAATGGCATAGTGTAATTATTTGATGATTGTTATCTTATGTTTTTTTTTTTTTTTTTTATGATTAAAAAATAATAACAATTTGAAGTTGTGCTAATTCAACTAAATATTTGAATCCCAGACATTTGTCATTTGGTACCCAATCAGCACTATTTACAAGTTTTCTCAATTCCTGAAAACTATATTATCACAGTAGTGATATTGAATTCAAAAATACACTCTTACAGTAAAAGCAGTCGCCAACTTCTACCCACCATGATTAGCATGGCCTGTACCATGTGTACTAGGGATAATAAGAAAAAAAAATACACTCTACAACAACAACAAAAATGCACACCAAGAAGAATTTATTTAATTGGGACAAAAAATGGTGTATAAGAACTTGTATAGAAGAAAATGATTAAAATTTCAGAACAATTAATTATTTTATTCCAGAGTTTGATCGTCACAAATTGAGAACCAATATGTCATTGGACCCTCACTGGCCTAGATGTAGGCTGCCACCTGGCATGTCATGAACTGGTAAATATTCCAGATGGTGTGCTGTGGGATTTCTTGCCAAATTGTCTCCAACTGTCTGTTGACTAAATTGTCAACATTCTGTGGTTGCATTGTCTTCCCATCACGCCCCAGATGTTCTCTATGGATGAGAGATCAGGTGACCTTGCAGGCCATGAAAGAGTTCGGCAAGATTAAAGATAATCCATAGTAACATGTGCTGTGTGTGGCCGGCCATTATTCCAGTTGAAAAGTAAATCAGGGATGAGTGGAGCCTCACTATCAAAGTCCAATTCAAAATTTCCCATAAATTTTCCACTATTAAAAAAAAACCTAACCAAACCATCTAATTAAACTGACTATAATCAAGCACCAACTTTTCAACAGAAATCATCAATTCAATAGGAGTGTTGAATTTAAAAGAGGACGACTAGGCAAATTTACTTGCTTTACTTATTATGCCAATTACTGTACCAAGGAC
The DNA here is from genome assembly GCA_030710605.1 of Cordylochernes scorpioides. NCBI lineage: Eukaryota > Metazoa > Arthropoda > Arachnida > Pseudoscorpiones > Chernetidae > Cordylochernes > Cordylochernes scorpioides. The sequence continues at coordinate 12,240,844 of CP092870.1, forward strand.
ACCTCTCTTTAAAGGACAGTTTTCATCACCACAATTACCATGCTTACTAATTAGCAATTCTATGGTAAGAGGATACCTCTCACTAAAGGGCACTTGGGCTATGCAACTAGGTGTTCTTTACAGTTACTAGTTGCAGTCTTTGATTTCCAGACTTAAGTCTGGTCATCTATGGACAATGACTTTCCAGAATGGTTGCAAGGTTTTCCCACTGTTTACTAAGTGAAATTCTCAACCTGCAACCCAAAATACATTATTGACTGTATTGACTCATCCATTGATGAGCTCAACTCATCCCCAGCAGACACTATCAAAAGTCTCAAGCTTTACAAGCTTGACACCCTAATATGATTGAGTGGAGATAAGAAAGAAGAAGAAGAAGACTAGTTGCAGAGTCAAAGTGTCCTTTAAAAGAGAGGTGTTCTACTATATATAAAAATTCCAAGCTCAGCCTGTGGAGAGCTCCTATCTCTGCTGAGTAAAAAGCCTAATTGAACATCTCTGTATATATCATTATAACCAGATGACTTTGAATATTACAATAATAGATCAGTTGTTTTTGTTTCTTATCACCTTGTGCAAAGATTATGCAAATTCCATGAGTCCATGTTCCTCAAGCTGTTTTATGATAAGCAGCAGCCTCTCCCAAAGGTCCTGTTTAGTGCATCTAATGCAAGCCAAAATGCGTTCTGGAGCTGCAGGTGCCAAGCTACATTTTGGGCAAGTGGGGTAGATTTTGTTATTATTTTCTATCTTCAATTGCTTGAGATGGCCTGTTCTAAATCTTGTTAGTGTTGTTTGATGCTGTTTGTTTCTGAGGTTCAGAGCTCCTCCTGGGTCCACTCCTGTGAAAAGAAAATCCCATACAAAAATATGAAATGACTCTCAGGCTATGAGTAATTTATTTTGAATATTTTGGGCTTTGAAATTTTGCATGTAGCAGCTGTGCTTAGGTGGGATTCCCCAGTTCTATTTATTTTTGTTTTGGCTACTGTCTCTATTAACTGAATCTATAATAGATCTAATTATATGGGGAACCATCTACAGTATAAAATCCCTCTAAAACAAAACTGGGATATAGCAAACCTTCCCTTATAATGAGAACATGAAATGTTCATCACCATTTTTATTTTATAATGCAATAGAACCTTCCTGTAAAGGACACCTAATTGCAGAGCCAAAGTGTCCTTTAAGGAGAGGTGTCCTCTTACTGGAGAGTTGCTAAATAGTAAAAATGATAATTTAGCAAATAAAAACTGTCCTTTATAGAGAGATGTCTTCTAGCGTGAGTGTCCTCTCGTGGAGGTTTTACTGCCTCTCCCAAAGATCCTGTTTAGCGCATCTAATACAAGTCAAAATGTGTTCTGGAGCTGCAGGTGCCAAGCTGAATTTTTGGCAAGTAGGATAGAGTTTGTTAGATTGTGAACTATGGCTATGATAAACCATGGCTATAGTGAACCACGGGTTAATTCCCATTGTGGTTCGATTAAGCAGGGTTTTACTGTATACACCTGAACAAGTATCATAGACATTTATCCCAGATAGATGATGACACAAGAGTGAAGTCCTACGTACCTTGGAGGGTGGTAGTAGCACCACCTTCACTCCTTCCACTGAGATGATGATCTTGACATTCTTCTTCTTCATCGACTTGGCCTTGAACTCCCTCTGGAGGAACACACAGCATCTCTGGCCACTGCATACTGAGTTTCTCAACACACCACAAACTTAAGTGGAACTGAGGCAAGCATGAAGTTATGTGAATCATCACAATCTAACGACAATATGCACATTTTTGGATCTCAATTCTTTTTTTTTTTAACCTGTACATAGGAATGAGAAGAAATACCTTTCTATATACCAGTTTCACACCATAAACTAAGTGGAACTGAGGCTGAGGCCCAGGCAAGCATGAAGTTGTATGCATTATCACAATCTAAAGACAATATGCACATTTTTGGATCTCAATTCTTTTTTTTTTTAACCTGTACATAGGAATGATGGAAAAATACCTTTCCATATTATCCTCTGATGAAGTACAATTTGGATATGTAGATAAGAATCTAAAGATGTGCAAATACAAAATCCAAATTAATAAACTATATGGGTATGTTTTGGTTACAGCGTTGTAACTGAAATGTCACATATATATATATATATTAGGTGCACGAGTATGACTCTGCATTTTTGGCCGGTTAGTAAAGTTAATGAAATGGAATCAAAAATATACTTGACATTTATTTAAAATAATTTACCCTGTTAGAAACAACATTCTCTCCAAATTAAAAACATTTTGCATGCTATAAATTATTAGTTTAGAGGCAATCCATTCATCAAGCCAATTTTCAACTTCTTTGCAATTCTGGAAGCTTGCTGGCCAGCTAGTCATGTGCAATCAACCAAGAAAAGTGATAATCTAATGGAGTGATGTCTGGAGAGTATGGTTGGTGGATCAAGACTTCACATTTGAAGTCTTTCAGGGTATCTTTTTACCGATTTTTCAACATGGAAGCCTTGTATGAATCTGTATCAATTTGTCATTTCATAGCACCCATTCTGTGGTTTCACTGTCACTTCTAACTCCGCCTTTGCCGGTCCCAAGCCCGGATGAAAAAGTAAGGAGGGGGAACAGTTACAAGCTCACTAAAAAACCTGGGCTCAGCTGGCCCGGCTGATAGTATCCTGTAAGGGCTCCTAATCCAGGGATACAGGATGAGCAGCGTTTGTACTCCATGTTAGGAGTGGCTGCACATGGCATTTGTTCCTCATGTCAGAGGCAGCCATTTCTTTTGGAGCTAAGTCGGCCTGCCACTGAGTAGTGCTCCCAGTCTTAATGACAAAGGCAGACGCATTCTACTTCACACAGTCATGATGGTTGTCAAACAAGCTTGATACCCTAATATGTTGTTGTTGTTTCTTATCCCCTTGTGTAAAGATTACACGAATTCCATGAGTTCATGCTCCTCGAGCTGTTTTATGATGAGCAGCGGCCTCTCCCAAAGGTCCTGTTTAGTGCATCTAATGCAAGCCAAAATGTGTTCTGGAGCTGCAGGTGCCAAGCTACATTTTGGGCAAGTGGGGTAGATTTTGTTATTATTTTCTATCTTCAATGGCTTGAGATGGCCTGTTCTAAATCTTGTTAGTGTTGTTTGATGCTGTCTATTTCTGATGTTCAGAGCTCCTCCTGGGTTCACTCCACTGTACCAACTGTGCTTAGGTGGGATCCTCCAGTTCTTGTTTATTTTTGTTTTGGCTACTGTCTCTATTTCTTTAAAAGTAAGTTTATTTTTCTGTGGCAAGGGTTCTTTTGTGCCTTTTTTCGCTAGCACATCAGCAGCTTCATTGCCTTCAATTCCAACATGTGAGGGTATCCATTGAAGGTGAATTTTTGAGGTTTTTGAGAGTTTTTGGAGATAGCCAATTATGTTCCTGCTTACTTTGTCTCCGAGTTCCCCTGTGTGACTCAAGTGTTGTATGGCACTTCTACTATCAGTAAGAATCCAGATATCTTGATAATTAGTATTTCTGATGGATTTTAAGGCTTCATAGATGGCTATAAGTTCTGATCTGAAGACTGAGCAAAAATCTGGGTTTCTTCTGTTCATTTTCTCAATGCCATTTGTGGTTTTGATGAGACAGCCACTGCCAGTGTGTCCTAGCTCGTCTCTGCTACCATCGGTATAAATAGTTATTGCATTTTTAGGAATGTTATTAATTATTTCTAATGATAATTGTTTTAAGTATTCTGGATTTTGGCATTGTTTGTTGGTGGGTTCATTTAAAGAGGCATTAAAAATAACATTTGATACCCTAATATGATTGAGTGGAGATAAGAAAGAAGAAGACTGTCATTTCTTGATTGAGATTGCATTGTGTTGATAGCAATGAGCAGAAAATAATTCATCTAGTTGCAGAAAGTACAGAAAGCTGCGCTGATCACTCCAGCTGCCCAGAAAAAATACTTGGGTTTGACGGTCAAAATTGTCAGCTTTCTTGGACTTACTCATAATTTATTACACTTCAGATTGTCCAAATACAATAATCCACAGTTACAATATGTTGAAGAAGATTTTCTTTTACAGGTTTCTGGCAGGACACATCCAATTGATGCTTCTCATGTCATAAGCAAACAAATTACAGCAAATTGTGATGATTTAAGGAAGTGTCTCTCCTGTGTGATATTATACCACCTCTCAACTTTGAACAGGGTCCTGATCCAATTCTAATAACTATATGGGGTTGTGTTTAACATTGTCCTGATTGGAGGTGATAGCTTCATCAAGACTTGTTTGGCAGCAAAAGCCTCAGTATGAGCAAGTCTTAGTAATGGTTGTAAGACAATTTCTCCTATGTTTGTCGCCAAACTGCCCTGATTGAAATCCTAAGAAGAGGGGCCATGTAATTATAGAGATACTACACACTGTCCCAAGGCACACCAAGGCCTATCTGATCATTAGGATTAAGGTTACCATGATGGTTTAATGTTCAAGATCCTGGAGCGGGATCATGGCTGTCATCAATGCTCACAGGGTGACTTTAAGTCAATTTTCATTTATTGTTTATTTGTGAGCCAATTGCCATCACACCTTTCACCCACAAACTGTCAAATTTAGATGAACACCCTGTATAATTGATCTAACACCTTGAGAGATTCCTCTGAATTGATAAGAACCTATAAACATCATGTACACTTTCCACATTTACCAAAACTTCCAGGAAGTTTGCAGAAATATCTGGAAGATATCTTATGTGTGAGCGGATAAGTTATTTTTCTCACATTCAAATTTGATAGTAACTTTAAGTTTTTCTTCTTTGAAGGGACCATGCTGATTAGTCTAATTGCTGTAGCCCAACAACAATGATGGTAGAGAAATTACCAACAAGAAAGGGAAAAGATTTTATAGAATGTTGGAAACTGGTGTAATTATAGAGGAGTAATTCAAATGGAGAGAAGTGGGCATCTGAACCAGGAGCATAGGAGAAGATGAGGCAGTATCATGGAACTCAATAGGTAAACCACATATATAAACTTAATGGCAAGTGAAAATCAAGAAAGAAACGAAGAACCATAAGTGGCAAGAGGAGATCAAGGAAGAAGCAAAGTAAATAACCATAAGTGGCAAGAGGAGATCAAGGAAGAAGCAAAGTAAAGAACCACAAGTGGCAAGAGGAGATCAAGGAAGAAACAAAATAAATAACCACAAGTGGAAAGAGGAGATCAAGGAAGAAGCAAAGTAAATAACCACTAGTGGCAAGAGGAGATCAAGGAAGAAGCAAAGTAAATAACCACAAGTGGCAAGAGGAGATCAAGTATAAAACAAAGTAAAGAACCACAAGTGGCAAGAGGAGATCAAGTAAAAAAAAATTAAGAACCACAAGTGGCAAGAGGAGATCAAGTATAAAACAAAGTAAAGAACCACAAGTGGCAAGAGGAGATCAAGTATAAAACAAAGTAAAGAACCACAAGTGGCAAGAGGAGATCAAGTATAAAACAAAGTAAAGAACGACAAGTGGCAAGAGGAGATCAAGGAAGTTAGAAAGTTAAGAACCACAAGTGGCAAGAGGAGATCAAGGAAGAAACAAAGTAAAGAACCACAAGTGGCAAGAGGAGATCAAGTATAAAACAAAGTAAAGAACGACAAGTGGCAAGAGGAGATCAAGGAAGAAGCAAAGTAAAGAACGACAAGTGGCAAGAGATCAAGGAAGTTGGAAAGTTAAGAACCACAAGTGGCAAGAGGAGATAAAGGAAGAAACAAAGTAAGGAACCACAAGTAAGTAGCAAGATGAGGCAGAACGAGGCAAGCGGAGAGTCAGTTAACTGCTGTGGAGGTATCTTACATGGGGGTGGGCAGCCCAGTCGCAGGCTAGCGAGCATTAGCCTGGGGGTGCACATGCAAACCTAGTTAGCAAACCTGGAGCACACAGTGATGAGTGTAACAACTAGTTGAACATGCATCAGTTTACATGGATCAAGGTTCAAACATATCTAGAGTATTTGTTAGTTCACTAACTTTCCAAGAGAATGACTAAGGTAAGACCAGCTAGAAACTTGTTCCAGAAAATTCAAGGGTGCAAATCACACAAGCACACTGGACAGCTGTTTCTAAACTAGTAAATCTGTAACAATTTCTAACCTCAACCCTTAATTACATAGAGCAAGCATAATAGTCATGTTTGAAATGGGGGCAGAAAACATTTTTGTTAATCTTAGCAAAGCAAGAAAGGGTACATGCCAACCAGGAATAAGTGCTTTCTAAAGTTGGCAAGTTTGCCTAGCAATACCTGCTGCAAGATTCCAGGCAAACACAAGATGCTGTGGTGTAGAGGGAGGCAGAGAGGTGTTAAGACAGGCAACATGCACTACATCAGATGCTTCTACTACTCTAACATCTTGGCAGGGTACAAGGATTTAAGAAGCTATAATCCTCTCTTCTTGTCAGGGCAGGGTATAAGAGTTAAGAAGCTATGTTTGCTGTTTCTTATCCCCTTGTGTGAAGATTATACAAAAATTTAACGAGTTCAGTTCTCATGGAATAGGGTGTAGGGGTGCAGCTTTCGTTGATCATGGCACCATGATTCAGGCACACTTTGGTGAAAGTCTGACTTTGCCGTAATTTGAGGCCATTCCTAACATGGAAGCAGATGCCTTTGCTGCCGACTCTAACATGAGTACACACAGCTCCTCCGTATCTCTGGAGAGGGACCCTTGCTGAGATCTATCAACTGGGTCAGTTGAACTCAGGATTTTTATGTTGGTCCACGACTGCTTATTTGTCAGTTATCCTGCTTGTTCCACAGCTGGCCTTCATGTCTGAAGGTTGTTCTCCTATCTGCTACCTGGGGACGCGCCCTGTAGCAGTCAGCTCCTGCCAAGGGTTAAGAAGCTATAATTCCCCTTACTTGAGAAGGGGTATATTAAACTATAATCTTCTCTATACCTGGCAGGGTAAGTGAGAAACTGTATTCCCTTCACCAGAATGCCAATCAGAGGTCTGCAGCAGTGGGATAAAGCCAATTTGTCAAACAAGACCATTGAACTTGTACATTAATTTACAATATTTCCTTTGAACACCTCACATGGCGAAATGTGTGCTATAATTGTAATTTTAAAGATGGGATCTTTTACTAGTCTGAGAGAGATAAACAGTAAAATTCTCCATCAAATAAGTGGTAAACATTGGTTAATTAAATGCTATGATTTTTTAATCTAATTTATTCCTAATTTTTTTATATATATTTAAATAAGCTTTTTATAGATAGTTATAAAGTTAGGTTACTTCAATTAGAATCCCTTGTGATATATTATTTGGCATAAATATTGTCCAGGGAGAAGTTTCTTGAAAGTAAATTATCCCTGAACAATTTTTTGACAAATAATACAGTTGAACCTGTCTATAGAGCCCCCTTTTGGGACTCACCAAATTAGGGTGCTATAGACAGGTCACTTTTAATGTAAATCGCATCGTACTAAGCATTTAAAATCGGGCGCTATAGAGAGGGAGGCGCTATTTAGAGGGGGCGCTATAGACAGGTTTAACTGCATATGGTTTAATAATTATTAGAATGATTTTGTAGAGTGAGAGCTAAAACTGATGAGTCAAGGCCCTACCCGGATGGCCCTCATGGCAGACACAATCTCCTCCCTGCTGCGGGGCTGCGGCACATCCAGGGAACCAATGTACTGTGCACACATCCATCCCATGGTTAGCTAGCATCTCTCACCACATTCTCCATCACAGATACAAACAACTGTCACAAATTGTAGCAGGATCAGGTGGATAAATTGAGGGAAAGGCATCTCCTGATTGTGCAACTAATATGGCATTCAGAAAATTGAAGTTGAGCAAAGAATATATTAGTTTTGAAAATATATTTTCAATGTTTAATGGTATTCAAATAGTTTACTATAATCACAAACTCCGCCTTTGCCGGTCCCAAGCTCGGATGTAAAAGGAGGAGGGGGAGCAGTAACAAGCTCGCTAAAAAACCTGGATTCAGCTGGCCCGGCTGATAGTACCCTGTAAGGGCTCCTAATCCAGGGATACAGGATGAGCAGTGTTTGTACTCCATGTTAGGAGCGGCTGCACATGTGGTCTGTTCCTCATGTCAGAGGCGGCCATTTATTTTGGAGCTAAGTCGGCCTGCTACTGAGTAGTGCTCCCAGTCTTAATGACAAAGACAGACGCATTCTACTTCACTCAGTCATGATGGTTGTCAAACGCCATCAAGGGTTACAACTTGATACCCTAATATGATTGAGTGGAGATAAGAAAGAAGAAGAAGAAAGACTATGATCACAAGGTAATAAGACCAAATCTAAATAACTTAATAGTGTGCGATGTTTCTGTAACACGTTGTTACCATCATCAGACAAAAGAGTGGGGAAAAAAAGCCTTATCATTTTAACCATTTTACTAATTGTTAAACAAGGATATCATATGCTATAATCATAGATACATATAATACAGTAGAACTTCCCTTTAGCAGACACCTCTCCACAAAGGACAGTTTTCATTTGCAAAATTACCATTTTTACAATTTAGCAAGTCTCCGGTAAGAGGACACCTCTCCTTTGGCTCTGCAATTAGGTGTCCTTTACAGGGGGGTCCTTCTGTATGCTCATAATTTTTTTTTTTAATTTAAACATTAAAAAATATAAACTATACTGTTAGAAGACACTTCTTTGTAAAGGACACTTTGGCTCAGCAACTAGGTGTTGTTATTTACTACTGTTTTTTCATTTAATCAGATTTCCCATTCAATTATTTTGTGTTCACTTTGAGGGGAGGGGGGGGTAGAGAGGGTGTACAACACCCCCCTGGGGTCATATACTGGGGGTTGTACTCTAACCCAGGCTGGTTATCATCAGATACAACTGAGGAACTCACCTTTGCCGTGAAAGTGATGCCGTGTCGAAACGCCTCATCGTTGTAAAATGGAATTTTGGAATCATAGGCATCCTCGCTGACCAAGTTGTACTGCTTCTTAGATGGCATCTCTGTGGGGTGACCTGCACAGTCCCACAGTGGTAACTTGTGTCAGCATCCTGTCACTGGGGGTGCTGTTTCAAGGGCTAGAACATGGTAAACAAGAAAATATTGTAGGATTGTCCATGTAACCACCAGGGGTCACTGGATAGCAAATAATCAAGTCCTGGATCGAATGGGTACAGAACGCCAGCTGATAAAGTTCATACAAAAAATGAAAACTAAGTTTGCTGGACATGTTAGCGCGGCAGGAAAGACATCGCTGACAGTGCTAGACGTAAAGCTCCAAAGAAAGAGATCGAGGAGAAGGAGACGATGGGAATACACAGATGATCTAAAACAATGGACACGAGGAGATGAAGAGAATGGCGGATGAAGTATGGAGAGACCACCACCCTCATTAGAGGAAGGCATTGAAGGAGGAAGATAACCAGAGAGTTATTAAGTCAAGATGTTCCTGATGGAAATACTGAAGCTAGTGTTAAAGATATGGTTTGTTGGTGAGTGTGTGTGTGTGTCAAGTTTTCCAAGACCAGCAGGTGAGCCCAGAATTGGTCATGGTGGCTAGTAGCATATGGTACTGCTGTGAAAGCTCAAGACAAAAAAAAAACCACTATGATCATGGGACTGTAAAAAGCCACAAGAGGACTGTTTAATTGAGGCCAAAACAGCTAGGCTATAGGAACCCAACAAGCTCATCACATTGACAAACAGCATGCGGTGCTGCAATGAAGATTGGTTTCTCTTGATCTCTTCCATTGAATCTACTCACTTATATTAAAGACTAATGTGTTAATGATATTTATTTATTAAAATTATAAATATTTTTCAAACAATAAATTTCTTAAAAATAACCTTAACCATACATGATAAGGCACAATTTGGATTATAGATTATAAACACAAGGTAATAAGACCAAATAAATAAAAAGTGTGTGACGTTTCGCATTGTTACTATCTTCAGACAAAAGTACTGAATGTAAGTAAGTATGTAAGTAAAAAAAGTAATTTTGTCTAAAGATGGTAACAACGCTGTTACCGAAACGTCACACACTTTTTATTTATTTGGATTTGGTCTTAATACCCTGTGTTCTTAACCATACATGAATAAAAATTGAAAGAGGGAAGGTATGGTTCATCAGAGGTGAATCCTCCCAGCGGTTTTGCCATTTTAATCTCCAGAATGCCTCACTATTGCATTGGACTGAATGTCTTGTACACCCTGCACTTGCTATTGAATACAGTAAATTGGTTCTTTGAACAAACTATAGACATATGCTTTTAAGACTGTAGAAATGTATACAGTTAAACCTGTCTATAGCGCCCCCTCTTGGGACTCACCCTGCACTTGCTATTGAATACAGTAAATTGGTTCTTTGAACAAACTATAGACATATGCTTTTAAGACTGTAGAAATGTATACAGTTAAACCTGTCTATAGCGCCCCCTCTTGGGACTCACCCTGCACTTGCTATTGAATACAGTAAATTGGTTCTTTGAACAAACTATAGACATATGCTTTTAAGACTGTAGAAATGTATACAGTTAAACCTGTCTATAGCGCCCCCTCTTGGGACTCACCCTGCACTTGCTATTGAATACAGTAAATTGGTTCTTTGAACAAACTATAGACATATGCTTTTAAGACTGTAGAAATGTATACAGTTAAACCTGTCTATAGCGCCCCCTCTTGGGACTCACCCTGCACTTGCTATTGAATACAGTAAATTGGTTCTTTGAACAAACTATAGACATATGCTTTTAAGACTGTAGAAATGTATACAGTTAAACCTGTCTATAGCGCCCCCTCTTGGGACTCACCCTGCACTTGCTATTGAAAACAGTAAATTAGTGTTTTGAACAATGGACATATGTTTTTAAGACTGTAGAAATGTATACAGTTAAACCTGTCTATAGCGCCCCCTCTTGGGACTCACCCTGCACTTGCTATTGAATACAGTAAATTGGTTCTTTGAACAAACTATAGACATATGCTTTTAAGACTGTAGAAATGTATACAGTTAAACCTGTCTATAGCGCCCCCTCTTGGGACTCACCCTGCACTTGCTATTGAAAACAGTAAATTAGTGTTTTGAACAAACAATGGACATATGTTTTTAAGACTGTAGAAATGTATACAGTTAAACCTGTCTATAGCGCCCCCTCTTGGGACTCACCCTGCACTTGCTATTGAAAACAGTAAATTAGTGTTTTGAACAAACTATGGACATATGTTTTTAAGACTGTAGAAATGTATACAGTTAAACCTGTCTATAGCGCCCCCTCTTGGGACTCACCCTGCACTTGCTATTGAATACAGTAAATTGGTTCTTTGAACAAACTATAGACATATGCTTTTAAGACTGTAGAAATGTATACAGTTAAACCTGTCTATAGCGCCCCCTCTTGGGACTCACCCTGCACTTGCTATTGAAAACAGTAAATTAGTGTTTTGAACAAACAATGGACATATGTTTTTAAGACTGTAGAAATGTATACAGTTAAACCTGTCTATAGCGCCCCCTCTTGGGACTCACCCTGCACTTGCTATTGAAAACAGTAAATTAGTGTTTTGAACAAACTATGGACATATGTTTTTAAGACTGTAGAAATGTATACAGTTAAACCTGTCTATAGCGCCCCCTCTTGGGACTCACCCTGCACTTGCTATTGAGTACAGTAAATTAGTGTTTTGAACAAACTATGGACATATGTTTTTAAGACTGTAGAAATGTATACAGTTAAACCTGTCTATAGCGCCCCCTCTTGGGACTCACCCTGCACTTGCTATTGAAAACAGTAAATTAGTGTTTTGAACAAACTATGGACATATGTTTTTAAGACTGTAGAAATGTATACAGTTAAACCTGTCTATAGCGCCCCCTCTTGGGACTCACCCTGCACTTGCTATTGAAAACAGTAAATTAGTGTTTTGAACAAACTATGGACATATGTTTTTAAGACTGTAGAAATGTATACAGTTAAACCTGTCTATAGCGCCCCCTCTTGGGACTCACCCTGCACTTGCTATTGAGTACAGTAAATTAGTGTTTTGAACAAACTATGGACATATGTTTTTAAGACTGTAGAAATGTATACAGTTAAACCTGTCTATAGCGCCCCCTCTTGGGACTCACCCTGCACTTGCTATTGAAAACAGTAAATTAGTGTTTTGAACAAACTATGGACATATGTTTTTAAGACTGTAGAAATGTATACAGTTAAACCTGTCTATAGCGCCCCCTCTTGGGACTCACCCTGCACTTGCTATTGAAAACAGTAAATTAGTGTTTTGAACAAACTATGGACATATGTTTTTAAGACTGTAGAAATGTATACAGTTAAACCTGTCTATAGCGCCCCCTCTTGGGACTCACCCTGCACTTGCTATTGAAAACAGTAAATTAGTGTTTTGAACAAAGTATGGACATATGTTTTTAAGACTGTAGAAATGTATACAGTTAAACCTGTCTATAGCGCCCCCTCTTGGGACTCACCCTGCACTTGCTATTGAAAACAGTAAATTAGTGTTTTGAACAAACTATGGACTATGTTTTTAAGACTGTAGAAATGTATACAGTTAAACCTGTCTATAGCGCCCCCTCTTGGGACTCACCCTGCACTTGCTATTGAGTACAGTAAATTAGTGTTTTGAACAAACTATGGACATATGTTTTTAAGACTGTAGAAATGTATACAGTTAAACCTGTCTATAGCGCCCCCTCTTGGGACTCACCCTGCACTTGCTATTGAAAACAGTAAATTAGTGTTTTGAACAAACTATGGACATATGTTTTTAAGACTGTAGAAATGTATACAGTTAAACCTGTCTATAGCGCCCCCTCTTGGGACTCACCCTGCAATTGAAAACAGTAAATTAGTGTTTTGAACAAACTATGGACATATGTTTTTAAGACTGTAGAAATGTATACAGTTAAACCTGTCTATAGCGCCCCCTCTTGGGACTCACCCTGCACTTGCTATTGAAAACAGTAAATTAGTGTTTTGAACAAACTATGGACATATGTTTTTAAGACTGTAGAAATGTATACAGTCAAACCTGTCTATAGCGCCCCCTCTTGGGACTCACCCTGCACTTGCTATTGAGTACAGTAAATTAGTGTTTTGAACAAACTATGGACATATGTTTTTAAGACTGTAGAAATGTATACAGTTAAACCTGTCTATAGCGCCCCCTCTTGGGACTCACCCTGCACTTGCTATTGAGTACAGTAAATTAGTGTTTTGAACAAACTATGGACATATGTTTTTAAGACTGTAGAAATGTATACAGTTAAACCTGTCTATAGCGCCCCCTCTTGGGACTCACCCTGCACTTGCTATTGAAAACAGTAAATTAGTGTTTTGAACAAACTATGGACATATGTTTTTAAGACTGTAGAAATGTATACAGTTAAACCTGTCTATAGCGCCCCCTCTTGGGACTCACCCTGCACTTGCTATTGAAAACAGTAAATTAGTGTTTTGAACAATGGACATATGTTTTTAAGACTGTAGAAATGTATACAGTTAAACCTGTCTATAGCGCCCCTCTTGGGACTCACCCTGCACTTGCTATTGAGTACAGTAAATTAGTGTTTTGAACAAACTATGGACATATGTTTTTAAGACTGTAGAAATGTATACAGTTAAACCTGTCTATAGCGCCCCCTCTTGGGACTCACCCTGCACTTGCTATTGAGTACAGTAAATTAGTGTTTTGAACAAACTATGGACATATGTTTTTAAGACTGTAGAAATGTATACAGTTAAACCTGTCTATAGCGCCCCCTCTTGGGACTCACCCTGCACTTGCTATTGAGTACAGTAAATTAGTGTTTTGAACAATGGACATATGTTTTTAAGACTGTAGAAATGTATACAGTTAAACCTGTCTATAGCGCCCCCTCTTGGGACTCACCCTGCACTTGCTATTGAAAACAGTAAATTAGTGTTTTGAACAAACTATGGACATATGTTTTCAAGACTGTAGAAATGTATACAGTTAAACCTGTCTATAGCGCCCCCTCTTGGGACTCACCCTGCACTTGCTATTGAAAACAGTAAATTAGTGTTTTGAACAATGGACATATGTTTTTAAGACTGTAGAAATGTATACAGTTAAACCTGTCTATAGCGCCCCCTCTTGGGACTCACCCTGCACTTGCTATTGAAAACAGTAAATTAGTGTTTTGAACAATGGACATATGTTTTTAAGACTGTAGAAATGTATACAGTTAAACCTGTCTATAGCGCCCCCTCTTGGGACTCACCCTGCACTTGCTATTGAAAACAGTAAATTAGTGTTTTGAACAAACTATGGACATATGTTTTTAAGACTGTAGAAATGTATACAGTTAAACCTGTCTATAGCGCCCCCTCTTGGGACTCACCCTGCACTTGCTATTGAAAACAGTAAATTAGTGTTTTGAACAAACTATGGACATATGTTTTTAAGACTGTAGAAATGTATACAGTTAAACCTGTCTATAGCGCCCCCTCTTGGGACTCACCCTGCACTTGCTATTGAAAACAGTAAATTAGTGTTTTGAACAAACTATGGACATATGTTTTCAAGACTGTAGAAATGTATACAGTTAAACCTGTCTATAGCGCCCCCTCTTGGACTCACCCTGCCCTTGCTATTGAAAACAGTAAATTAGTGTTTTGAACAATGGACATATGTTTTTAAGACTGTAGAAATGTATACAGTTAAACCTGTCTATAGCGCCCCCTCTTGGGACTCACCCTGCACTTGCTATTGAAAACAGTAAATTAGTGTTTTGAACAAACTATGGACATATGTTTTTAAGACTGTAGAAATGTATACAGTTAAACCTGTCTATAGCGCCCCCTCTTGGGACTCACCCTGCACTTGCTATTGAGTACAGTAAATTAGTGTTTTGAACAAACTATGGACATATGTTTTTAAGACTGTAGAAATGTATACAGTTAAACCTGTCTATAGCGCCCCCTCTTGGGACTCACCCTGCACTTGCTATTGAAAACAGTAAATTAGTGTTTTGAACAAACTATGGACATATGTTTTTAAGACTGTAGAAATGTATACAGTTAAACCTGTCTATAGCGCCCCCTCTTGGGACTCACCCTGCACTTGCTATTGAGTACAGTAAATTAGTGTTTTGAACAAACTATGGACATATGTTTTTAAGACTGTAGAAATGTATACAGTTAAACCTGTCTATAGCGCCCCCTCTTGGGACTCACCCTGCACTTGCTATTGAAAACAGTAAATTAGTGTTTTGAACAAACTATGGACATATGTTTTTAAGACTGTAGAAATGTATACAGTTAAACCTGTCTATAGCGCCCCCTCTTGGGACTCACCCTGCACTTGCTATTGAAAACAGTAAATTAGTGTTTTGAACAAACTATGGACATATGTTTTTAAGACTGTAGAAATGTATACAGTTAAACCTGTCTATAGCGCCCCCTCTTGGGACTCACCCTGCACTTGCTATTGAGTACAGTAAATTAGTGTTTTGAACAAACTATGGACATATGTTTTTAAGACTGTAGAAATGTATACAGTTAAACCTGTCTATAGCGCCCCCTCTTGGGACTCACCCTGCACTTGCTATTGAAAACAGTAAATTAGTGTTTTGAACAAACTATGGACATATGTTTTTAAGACTGTAGAAATGTATACAGTTAAACCTGTCTATAGCGCCCCCTCTTGGGACTCACCCTGCACTTGCTATTGAGTACAGTAAATTAGTGTTTTGAACAAACTATGGACATATGTTTTTAAGACTGTAGAAATGTATACAGTTAAACCTGTCTATAGCGCCCCCTCTTGGGACTCACCCTGCACTTGCTATTGAAAACAGTAAATTAGTGTTTTGAACAAACTATGGACATATGTTTTTAAGACTGTAGAAATGTATACAGTTAAACCTGTCTATAGCGCCCCCTCTTGGGACTCACCCTGCACTTGCTATTGAGTACAGTAAATTAGTGTTTTGAACAAACTATGGACATATGTTTTTAAGACTGTAGAAATGTATACAGTTAAACCTGTCTATAGCGCCCCCTCTTGGGACTCACCCTGCACTTGCTATTGAGTACAGTAAATTAGTGTTTTGAACAAACTATGGACATATGTTTTTAAGACTGTAGAAATGTATACAGTTAAACCTGTCTATAGCGCCCCCTCTTGGGACTCACCCTGCACTTGCTATTGAAAACAGTAAATTAGTGTTTTGAACAAACTATGGACATATGTTTTTAAGACTGTAGAAATGTATACAGTTAAACCTGTCTATAGCGCCCCCTCTTGGGACTCACCCTGCACTTGCTATTGAGTACAGTAAATTAGTGTTTTGAACAAACTATGGACATATGTTTTTAAGACTGTAGAAATGTATACAGTTAAACCTGTCTATAGCGCCCCCTCTTGGGACTCACCCTGCACTTGCTATTGAGTACAGTAAATTAGTGTTTTGAACAAACTATGGACATATGTTTTTAAGACTGTAGAAATGTATACAGTTAAACCTGTCTATAGCGCCCCCTCTTGGGACTCACCCTGCACTTGCTATTGAAAACAGTAAATTAGTGTTTTGAACAAACTATGGACATATGTTTTTAAGACTGTAGAAATGTATACAGTTAAACCTGTCTATAGCGCCCCCTCTTGGGACTCACCCTGCACTTGCTATTGAAAACAGTAAATTAGTGTTTTGAACAAACTATGGACATATGTTTTTAAGACTGTAGAAATGTATACAGTTAAACCTGTCTATAGCGCCCCCTCTTGGGACTCACCCTGCACTTGCTATTGAAAACAGTAAATTAGTGTTTTGAACAAACTATGGACATATGTTTTTAAGACTGTAGAAATGTATACAGTTAAACCTGTCTATAGCGCCCCCTCTTGGGACTCACCCTGCACTTGCTATTGAGTACAGTAAATTAGTGTTTTGAACAAACTATGGACATATGTTTTTAAGACTGTAGAAATGTATACAGTTAAACCTGTCTATAGCGCCCCCTCTTGGGACTCACCCTGCACTTGCTATTGAGTACAGTAAATTAGTGTTTTGAACAAACTATGGACATATGTTTTTAAGACTGTAGAAATGTATACAGTTAAACCTGTCTATAGCGCCCCCTCTTGGGACTCACCAAAATAGGGTGCTATAGACAGGTCACTTTTAATGATAATCTCGCATCACACTACATATTTAAAATCGGGCGCTATAGAGAGGAAGGCGCTATTTAGAGGGGGAGCTATAGACAGGTGTAACTGTATATGAATTAAAGATATAATGCATCGTGCAATGCTTTTACTGCAAAATCATAAATAACTCTTAGGCAACATTTAAAATATCATCAAAAACTCATCGCACATTACTATTGATGATTTTCAGCAATGGATGATGATAATTTATTGATGTTAAATATTTATTTCTACACAGGCAAGCACAAAGACCACAAGAAACCAGTATTAAAAGAAAGAGAGGAACTATGGGCATATAGTAAAATGATATCTTTGAGAAATTCCCCACAGTATATACATTTAAACCTGCCTATAGCGCCCCCTCTAAATAGCACCTTCCTTTCTATAGCGCCCGATTTTAAATATGTAGTATGATGTGATTTACATTAAAGGTGACCTGTCTATAGCACCCCCTCTCTATAGCACCCTATTTTGGTGAGTCCCAAGAGGGGGGCGCTATAGACAGGTTTAACTGTATTTACATACACACAGCTTGGTCCAAGTTGATGGAATCTCCCCAATAACCATTATGGAGACCATTGTATGTCAAACTGATTGAATCCCTGTGAGGGCTCATCACAGATGAGCCAGGCCTTCCCAATATTTTTACCTGGTATAAAGGTCGGTAAGGTGTTACTTTATTTTCAAGTACTGATATGGCACAATTTGGATTATAGATTATAAACACAAGGTAATAAGACCAAATAAATAAATAGTGTGTGACGTTTCGGTAACAGCGTTGGTAACATCTTCAGACAAAAGTACTGACAAAAGTACATCTTCAGTACTTTTGTCTGAAGATGGTAATAATGCTGTTACCGAAACGTCACACACTATTTATTTATTTGGTCTTATTACCTTATTTTATTTTCAAGTACATGTTGTACATTACAAAAACTGGGACAGTATGGTTTCAACTGAATATAATTTCTTTTTATAGGTGAATTATGGCTAATAAAAGGGGAAAATATGAAAAACCAGCTCCTGCTAACAGCCCCAGTTGAATTAATTAGAATATTTTCACATGAGGATATTGCCAAATACTTATACAGTAGAACTAACTCCCTGTAAAGGACAACACCTAATTGCAGAGCCAAAGTGTCCTTTAAGGAGAGGTGTCCTCTTACCAGAGAGTTACTAAATAGCAAAAAATGGTAAATTTGCAAATGAAAACTGTCCTTTGTAGAGAGGTGTCCTCTAGCGCAAGTGTCCTCTCATGGAGGTGTTCTACCGTATCAACCATTATAGATGGTTCCTTTATTTAATGGGCAGAAGTATGCTTAAACACTGGAAAGATTATAAGCACCTTTGAAAATTTAAGGCTTTTAGTATACATAGGGAACAATAATTTACCTAATAGAAATGGAAATACTAAATTATGAGAAAATTTATGGGAAAAAAACATGACAAAGATTATTGGGTAAATAGGGCAAAGCATTTTCCTATGTCCCAGTTTATATTGCTATTTCTATATTTATACTATTTAAATCTGATGCCCCTTATATGTGAATATGGAAGACCATTTTGTTAAATTGTATTTTTGTTTGAAATATTTTAATTTTTTTTTTAATAAAAAGTTCCATCATCAATTTTTCAAATTAATTCTATTGATTAAACTTCAACTTATTGAAATTAATTTCAAATGCTGTTGGGCAAAATATGGAAGGTATTTGCATTCATTTTGAAATACAAATATTTACGTTGATACATGTGATCAATAGGATATGAATTAATTTGCAAAATAAATCATATTTAACTATCCTATGGTTTCAATTTTGTAATAGGAGGTTAAGAATATTTACATTTAGGGTAATATTTTAACTTGGAGAATAATTAACATGTTTCTATCATATAATTGTCACGATCATTTATTTGTTGAAAAAATGGAAGTAAATCTTATTGTGTGACATCGATAGACTATGCATATTTGAATGAATAGTATTTTGCACCTTAAAATATTTATAGTTTTTAAAAACCTTCTCTATTTATTTACAACCAAAATATGGGTCGAGTCAAATATCCGATTTAAATCTTTTTTTATTTTATTTATGCCGAACAGAATATTTTTAAATTAAAATAAAAATTTCATTATATTAGGAAAACTTGTTAATAGTTATATAAAAATTATTTTTAAATGAGCAATAATTATATTTTTATTGTGAAAGAGTAAAGACACTTTTCTCTATTATCTCATAAAAGCTATTGCACAAGCGCTGGCGTGCATAGTAGCCATTTGAAATAAAAAAATTAAAATTATTTATAAATTTGAAAAATAATATAATATTTAAATAAAAATAGGTGAAATATATACTTACACATTTATTGCAAATTTCAAATATTACTATCGCGGAAGTAAGTATAACTGTTATGGTAAAGGAATCTACTTGTTTCTAAACAGGTGACTAAATTTTATTGTTAATTCTATTGCAATATTTGGATACAAGGGATTCTATAAGTAATCTCTGGTATGTTCTGTGCTATCTTAATAGTGGCATTTGAAGTCTGACATAAAAAAAAAGTTATGTTTGTGAAGAATGCTGGTATATCATAATTTTGATATTTAGTTGAGTAAATTTCATCGATTTTACTATTTGGTTTCGCATGCTTATTAATTTTTTTTATCGGATTTCTGAATAGTTGACTTATAGATTGGTGGTTTGTAAAAAGGTTTTGATTCAAATCATCTAAAGGGCGTTCACAATCTTCTCACACACATTATCATAAGAATATGGAATCAAACACTTTGTTCTATGTATTTGGAGAAATATAGCTACATCAACCAATTAATTATATAATTCCCGTTGCTCTTTTTTTTTCAGAGATATCGAAACAGTGTCTTTAAGTTTGATTAGACACCATTTATTTTAGGGTTTTGGGAGCTATTGTCTTTTTCTCGATCTTTTGGAATGCAGGCAAGAAATAATGGGTATGAAAAGTTTTGGTAAGAGTCTTGTAAACTAACAAATGAAGGTATGATATCTTTAAGGGTTCTAATTATAAGGATATCCAGAAAAGGTAGGACTTGGTTTATTTTGGTTTCCAAGGTGAATGATAGGTAATAATTTTAATTTTTGTTAAGTTTCTAGGATCGAACTTTTATCTTCCTAATTATACTCACAAAAATTTCGTGAAAATATCTGCGCCACCTTTTAATTCTATCCCCTGGTCTGGGGAATCTAACCTTTTTTGAACAACCTTGGTGGCGTGCAGCACCTTGGTACTTTTCTACAGTGCATTGCGGTTTGTCTGTTTGCTACATCCATTTTTATGCACTTTGGTTAGTAACCCGTAAAACCATATTCTATCTCTTTAATTCTATAAGCGGAAAATTCAAGGTTAGAAATCTAGGCATGTGTGGCTAAACTATTGATATTCTACATAAAGGGAAGGGTGTGGTGAATTTGTAATTTAATAAAATCAAAAATGCATCCAGGGAAAAATTTATTGTACTTTTTATTTCTCAAGTTTTCGAATTCAGCCCTTCGACAGGAGAAACAGATGCAGACGTGTAGAATATAAATTAATACAAATGTTCATTATTATTTACATATTTTGAACTATGCCATATATATACACATATGATATTAAGAGAAATTTAAAAGTATTCTATTACAAAAAGGTTTGAAAATATATATTTCATAATTTGGATATATATATCCTTCCAGGAATTAATAAAGAAAAGAGATCAGGCGACTTTGAGGAGAATAAAGCAAACTGGACTCGCTGCCTACTCGAGGTACGAGGACTTCAGTACCTAAACATTTGTACTACTTTATATATAACCTTCTCTACTTGTAACAATTTCTCGAGTAATAATTTTGGCCCTAAACGACCCTTATTTCGCTTTACTATCACTATATTCATTTTATTGTTATCTTAGGTGTCGACGATATCCACCCACCACGTGAGCCTTGTTTAAAAACAACCCTTAGTAACCTTTATCAATCTTCCCCTAAATGTCCCTCTCATCCTTACAACTTTGTTAACCTTTCTACCAGCCCATGCCCCTCTAGAGAATTAATGATTTAAGAATTTATCGAACAACACCCAGAAATACCTGTTCCTTATCAGCAATTATTGTATACTTTTAAATATTTTCTTATTAATAGATTTAATGAATTACCACTCAAAACAACCTCTGCAAAGCTAAAAAAATATTTATGATAAGGTCATTCTCCTCCGATCATACCAAACTCCCTATGCCTACCAAAAATAAATTCAGAACCAGGTATCTCAACTTCTAAAACATAGCATAATAAACCCCTCCTCTAGTCAATATTCCTCCCCGGTGACACACGTTTACAAACGCGATAACACCATGCGTCTCTACATCGACTTCGTGGCGTCAAAGAATTAGTACCATTGTATTTGCATCCTTTGCCTATGATTGAAACGAAACTGGATAACCTGTTGAAAGCCCGAGTATTCAGCACCGTTGACATATACATATTAAAAATATTCAGGTTGAAAGTTACTATAATGGGACATAAAACAATATTTTAATAAAATTTAGGAACTATTGTGGTATAGAAAACTGTCTACATCTACATGTTAGTATTTGGCCATATTGTTTCATATGTTTCTGGTAATTCAATGCATTTGTTTCTGCTTTCATTCTGTTTGGATATCAAAGATTCTATTACAAGTCTTTGGTATTTACTAGGTTTGAAAAATTAATCTTTTCACATTCAATTCAAATTCATACAAAAAAATCAAAGGTAATCAAACTGAGTATTGTCATAAAACACTCTGGGTTGAGATAAATTAAATGTATGACTTGTAGTTAGGACTGCAGAAGCGCCATCAAAAGGGAATTATACCTAACACGCCATGTGCATTCTGTATAGAGGAAACTGGCATCAACATTGTTATTTGGAATGGGTCAACAAACCAATACCCACTAGATCAAACACACACAGAGGGAGTAAGGCAGAGATCCAATCGAACGGGATTTACTTAGATTTTAATGGATTAAAAAGTTTTAACACACAAAAATACATTCATAATCCCACACGCCAAAGTATTTTATTGTTATAATTAATGAGGTAAACTTCTAAATTATATTCCTTTCCAGCAGCCACTTACACACACCGAGATGGAAAAAACTAATTAATTATATTCTAAAGGTAAAAGAATCTCAGTGCAAATTTAAAAGGAAGAGATTAAAATGCTTGGGAATACGCGCCGTGTTTAGACTTGGAAATAATATTTTTCTTTGTATGTATGAATATTCAAATCTATTATAAGAATGCATATTTGAAATTATAATATTTTTTTGGATTATATATGAATAGTGCAATAACCAAATGTCTTTTATATTTCGATATTATTTTAGCTAAAGCGCTGAAAAGATTCAGCATCCTGTAAAACAAAGAGCGTTGTTAGAATTAGATGTAGTTTGTTTACCGCGATAGTAGAACTTTGGGTTTTTTAGTTGTTCTTGTACCTTTTAAAAATCATAAAACGCCGGATTTTATATTTAAAAGAGTGTTTTCCATTATTACTACAACGACAACAATTAATGAAGGCCTGTGTTCTTTCACATAAGCAATCTCTTTCTCAACTTGAAACCCCAAACAACATCATTTACTGTGTATTGGATCATCCATTGATGAAAATTACTCATCCCCAGAAGACACCATCAAAAGTCTCAAGCTCTACAGGCTTGATGTCCTAATATGATTATTGAGTGGAGATAGGAAAGAAGAAGAAGGCATCAGCAATGAATTATTGAGTTTTTAATAACAGGCAGCCAAATTGTATTAGACATCCAATGTCACACCAGTGGGAGAGTAGCTATAGGAATTAGTTTTGTCAAGTGCAGCAGTATAGTTCGGCGTGCGAGTTATTTTATCTTAGAATCAAAAATGAAGTTGTCGATATCTCGTGAATAAAATTGTTATCTTCGTATAGACAGAATTGGTTTGATACTTCTCCAAGGTAGTTCAAGAACTTAGGTGTTTGACTTTACAGAAACTGAATGATCTGAACATTGTCTCATCTCTCCCTCAACAGACCTCTCACCCTACACAGGCTGACACTTTTTTAAATATGTGGGCGACAAATAAATGCCCTGTCAAAAATAAAATCTGTTTAAATGTCTTAATGCTCCTGAAACCATGTTATTTTTGAAATAGGAAAAGAAAAGGCTTTGTTCTCTATAGGTGAATGTCTATTCATGATATTTTTGTATTTTTATACTACTCAGATTACCCCGAGTGATACTATAGATTCTCAGATAAACTGGCTCTCCAACAAAATTACGACAGCAATGTCACAAGCAGGAATGCTGCGCACTTCAAAACTGGGTGACGAGAGGTCAAAACCATGGTTTGATGGGGAATGTTACCTTGCAAAAAAGACAATGAAGGAGAGTTTAAAATGGTTTATGACAAAAAATGAAGCTGAAGACAGGGATTGTTATGTGAATAAAAGGAAGAAATATCAGGCATTAATCAAATTAAAAAAGAAAAAATTCTATGAAGATATATGCCTAGCCCTTCAGAAGACCAAAGATTCTGCCGG
Organism: Cordylochernes scorpioides; assembly: GCA_030710605.1. Lineage (NCBI taxonomy): Eukaryota > Metazoa > Arthropoda > Arachnida > Pseudoscorpiones > Chernetidae > Cordylochernes > Cordylochernes scorpioides. The sequence goes on from CP092870.1 coordinate 12,264,594, forward strand.
ATTTTGGAAGGCACTATCTCTGTTTAGAAGATGGAGCAGCATAACGGGCAAAATATTGATCGCAGAATGGCAAACTTTTTATGCTAAACTTCTCTCTACAACCTCAAATCCAGAGATAAATATATCACTTTATATTAGATATTCTGATTCTCTACTAGACGGTGAAATCACTGATGCGGAAATAGAGACAGAAATCTTGAAACTGAAAAACGGTAAAGCTCCTGGAATAGACGACATTCCCAATGAGGCGATCAAGGCCCTCCATAAAGATCAACTAAAAAGGCTAGTATGCATATTCAACCAAATTTTAGAAAACGGTTCTTTTCCATCGTTATGGTCCAAATCAATTATTCACCCTATCTTTAAAAACGGAGATATTGAAAACCCCTCTAATTACCGCGGTATTGCACTTGTTAGAAACCTCTCCAAGCTTCTTTCATCAATTCTTAAAAACAGAATGACTAAATGGATAGAACACAAGGGAATATTATTTGAAAACAAGGCTGGGTTTAGAAGGGGACACTCTTGTCTGGACCACATATTTACTTTGACTTCTTTGATACAACTTACATTAAGAAAGAAGGAAACTTTTTGCTTTCTTCGTTGACCTGAGTAAAGCGTTTGATACAGTCGCACATTCACTCTTATGGGGAAAATTGACCGAATTGGGCATAAGTAGCCGTTTTATTACTGTGATACGGAGTTTTTATAAAAAAATGGAAGCGGTTGTGAGATGGGAAGGCTTTTTTGCAGAACCAATTAGGATTCGATCTGGAGTGCTGCAGGGAGAGCCGTTGTCTCCATATCTTTTTATCTTATTTATTAACGATCTAATCAGCACGTATAACGGCTCTGATTTACCGGGTATTTGCCTTCCGGGTTTTGGAGAGGTCCACTTGCTTTTGTATGCTGATGACATCGTTCTCTTGGGGGAGTCCAAAATAAATCTGCAAACCAAGATTAATATACTAAAGAAATACCTCGAAACGAACTATTAAATTCTTAATGAAAATAAGTCTAAAATAATGGTTTTTCGCAATGGAGGTCGACTCGCAATATCTGACAAATGGTTCTGGGGCGAAAGACCACTGGCTATTTCATCAAAGTACAATTATCTTGGCTATCCTTTGTCAACAACGACTTCATATACACAAGTTGCCAAGCATTTCCAGGGCAAGGCACTGTCTGCAATAAGTGCGGTGTGGACAGTCATGACTAAGACTAAAGTTAACTCCCTTCAGGCACCTTTAAGACTATTGGACTCAATGGTTGTAGCGGTACTCCTATACGCAGCTCCGATCTGGGCTTGTGATCAATAGGAGTTACTGGACAAGACTCAGGATGTTTTCCTGCGTCAGCTTTTAAACCTGCCCAGGCATACCCCAGGATATATCCTTCGAATGGAGTGTGGACGAACTTCTCTTGCAGTCACCTCCATAAAACTTACAATGAAATACTGGATCAGAATCCTCAATATGGAAGCTAACCGATTACCATTTATATGCTTAACTGAACTAATGAATTTGTCCCGAAATTCAAATATCCACATAGGTCTGGTTAAGACCATCAATGACATTCTGAATTCCACTGGCTTTTCTTATCTGATTAATTGCACCGATAAGGACTTTCTTCAACATGAACTGCCACTGATTACTAGAACAGCAATAGACCAATCCATACAAGGTGACTGGGCGAGAATCAATAATACAAAACTATATACTCACTATAGAAACCTGAAGAAAACATCCCTTCCTGAAGGATATCTGTCGGACAATCTTCCATTCATTGTTAAACGACACATTGCCCAACTGCGAGTACTTTACACATTCTTCCGGGAAAATCACAAGAACATTTTCGGAGAAGCGGAACTGTTATGTAAGCTCTGTAAGCAGAAAATGAATTCCGAAATATCTCACTAATTTTTCCACTGTACAAGTATTTCAGATGAAAGAAAAACATTTATTTCGAAACAGGATAATAGATTCCCGGACACAGTTGAGGATATCTTAACAAACTATATAACAGATAGAAAGTTTTCACTGGATCTATGTGGGTTTTACAAGGCAGTGAATAAAAAGGCATCGTTACTGCTACTTTGAATTGAGTGAATATACATATATTATTGAAAAAGAAAAAAAAACATTATTTTGTTGTTCACTTTTTTTTTTATCTCTTTCTTACTTTGCTTCTTGGATCCTACAGTCGAGTCTTTTGTAAGACTTTGGGTCTTAATGGGGGCTTTTGTTGTTATGTTGTATATGGGTATGTATATATCATACTTACATAATCTTTCTTTTTCTTCTTCTGTATATTCCCCACTTTCACAGGGCTATCTCTCTTGTAATCTCGGGGAGAATCCTCTATAAGACCAGTGTGTCTTAATAAAGGCTTTTGTGTGTGTGTGTGATATTTTTGTATTTTTATATTTTTTTATGTGGATGTATTAATGTGTGAAAACTTTTCTTGATTAATCAAGAATGGGTATTTAGCCAATTCTGGAATAATTAAAAATCAACGAGAATAGTTGATATTTATTCCGATAGATGGCGCAAGCATTCAGCAACTTTCAGTTGCACGATGAGGAGATGCCTTTTTATTTTATGAATGTATTAATGTTAATATATTTACTTATATCCCAAGTACATGTGGTACAGGCCATGATAATCATGGAGGGTAGTTAGCGACTGCCTTTTGTTCAAAGTGCTCCATATGTGTACACATGTAGAAAGAAGTTCGACTTTTAAATTTACATGGTACTAGAACCCCGTTTGGTTACTTGCACTCGCTGGTGGAGTTACTTTTGCAAGAATCGGGGGTCATTGAAATTGAAAAAAAATTACTCTCAATGCGAGCTTTGATTCCGGGAAATGACCGTTGACAATGTGTTCTATTAATCCACCAATCTCTTATGAATTGGGTTTGCTTTGAAAAAAAAAAAAAACATTTTGACATAATATAGGTGTAGTTATAAGAAACTTGAGCTAGTTTTGAGAGAGGCGTATGATTCTTTTCAAATGAAGCAATTCTACTGCCCTACTCTAATGATAAATATTGCCACGTGGAAAGTTAGAGAAGACAAACTGAACACCGCCGAGAAGACCTTGAAGCCATGGGTGCTGTGATCTACATTTTCGGAGACTGGCTCCAGGATTCCAACAAAAGATAAGCGACGAGGTAGATTTACAGAGTAGCAAAATATAAACATAAAAATGACCACTCTGTTAATAAAAATAATAAAATTAATAAATACTTTGTTACAATATTATAATGGGAGGGCAAGGCTCATAAGTGGTGAACTTTCCCAGAGGTCACCGCTCTAATTTAGGTGTAGGTTTTTCTTATAGAAATATTAATAGAGTGATTTTCTATCTATATATATTGAATATAAAGATATAAATATATAAATACAAAAGAAAGTTATTTATTTATTTATTAATCAATCAGCCAGGTGCGCTATATTAAAATATTTGCGCCTACTACAGAAGAAACAAACAAAACAACAAACAAATTAGAATTAAATATTTACAAATTTACATGTGTGTGTGTTAATAGACAGAGTTTATAAAATTTATATAGACAAAGTGGCTGAGATGTAAGAGAGTTAAATCATTTAGATCAGGAAACAAACGATGTCTCACTTCTGAAAAGTTCGGACAGTCCATAGATAAAATGAAGAGCAGTTTGATCAGTTTCTTTGCAGGAACAATTTGGTGTTTCTGATATACCTCTTTTTATGTAAGTGTTTCTGGAATTTTCCGTGTGATGTAACAAGAAAGTCAATACGACGCTTAATTTTATGTTTAACTAGCCGAATGACCCGGGCAACGCCCGTGTTTTACCCGATTGAATGTTTTGATTCAAATACTATTTGTTACAATTATAAATTGGCGCCTTAAGTAAATGCATATATTAGTTAATAACTATAGCCTATGTGCTTTACCTGTCTTTGTACTGTTGGCTTCCGTAGGCGTCTCTTACTGGGAAAAAGAAAGAGAGGATTCCATTTTGTTATTAACTAATATATGCATTCATTTAAGGAGCGACCCGCTCCAACACAATAGTTACAAAAACCAAAAAGCGAGTGGGGGGGGGGGGGGGGGGGGGGGGGGGGGGGCAAAGTCAAAAACAAAGTGTCTCGCGTAGTGGCGGTGCCATCGTAACCACGTGATCGTAGCCAACCAATAGGAGAGCGCCATTCCAAAAAAAAAAAGCAAACGGTGACAGAGATGACGCATGACGCTCGTAACTGTATATAGAATAATCTTTTTTTTTTGTGTGAAAAATAGACACTTCGGCCAGTTAGAGTTTTTTATTTTCTCAACGTTTCGACAAAAATATTTTGTCTTCGTCAGGAGAAATAAATAAAAATAAAGCATTTGGCAAGGCGTTAACAGACGCCGAAATATCTATTTTTCACAGAAATATGAATGCCGGCCAGGCAACCTCTATCTTCAGGATTTAATAAACATGTCTATACAATCGTGCATCAATAAGACCCACTAAAAAGCCATAAAACATTAATAATACACCTAATTTTGGATCTATCAATTTTTGATTTTCAAATCAATAAAATCAATTTGTTTCTTAAAACATGAGTGTATGTAAATAGGAATGTGAAGATACATATTTACCCTTCACTGGGATTGAGGTCACTGAGGAACTGACCAGGTTAATCAATTACCTATAGAAATTTGCACCTGCCTCCAGGAAAACTATCTTCTCCAGTACAAATTGACCTAGAAGGAAACCTGTGGTATATGATGCTAATGTTCCTAATGACTCTTTTGACAGCCTCCAGTTCCTCCTTCTGTATTGGTATATATAACTTTGTATACATTTAGGTACCTTTTCTTCTATATCAAAATAACCTCAATTTTGTATAATAAAATGTTGCAGAAAATGGTTCTTTTATTACGGGAAATATTTATATTGTTGCACCAGGTTGAGGTCCGGCAGATTCTTCAGTCTTGATTTTCTCTTCTGACATTTCTCCAGTATCTTTCCAGAGCGTGTTTCAACTATCTTGTAAAGTTAGACAATTTGACAATTAAAATGATTTTATTGACATCTTGTCAATACATGCAAAAGTGCACAATCTGTACTATTTAAAAAAGATAATTATATATATATGCATCATACTATGTACAAAGAACATGGCGCCTCTGCCAGCGCTGCAGAGTTTGGTGGAGAATCGCCAGTAGGTCTCCAACGACACCACGTATTTCACGATCTACGAATAATACGTAGATCGCGTACTTCGCCGCTGAGGAGATGGTGATGGCGTGGTCCTCGAGACCAACTAGAAAGATACACACATAAAAGCCTTTATTAGGGACTTGCCCCATACAGATTCTCCCAATTGGGTAAGGTAATAATCATCTTGTGTTATTTACATAGAAATTGAACAGGCTTTACTCTTCGTCTCAAAGTCATTCACTTGTTGGCTGGTCCTTACATAATGATGATCTAAAAAAATTATAGTATGCTATTGCCTTAGATTTGTTTGCTGATATTTTTGAAAGCAATACGTAGAGTGAAGTGTTTGTACATTTAATCTATATATATAAAATTGAATGTCTGTGTATGTGTCTGTGTGTGTGTGTGTGTGACAATTTGACAATTAAAAAATATTTATTGTCATCTTAGACAATATTATACATTTTCAATCATAGGGAGAGAAAAAGAAAAAGAAGATGAGAAGAGAAGAGAAAATATATACATATATGAAACATAGTGAAACGATGCAGCAGAGAAGTAGCAGGGAAGAAGTTGGAACGCCAAGAGAAGAAGGGCCCCTTCTCGGAAGTGTTGATTGACAAATTCCAGGAGGGGGTGGCAGACAGTCGGGGGAAGTCCAGCTGGCGTCGCCGTGGGGAAGGGATCAGCCGAGCCCAGCTGGTGTCGTCGTGGAAGGAAGCCGGCCGGCTGCCGGGGATTGGTGTGTGCCGAGAAGACTGTCTGGCAGAGATAGCAGTCTGGGGGAAGAAGTCTGTCTGCTGACAACAAGACCTGCAGCAAGGAGAACGGCGGTGGTGACAACAGACGCAGCAGGTGGGCACCGAACGTAGTGGCGGGCATTGAAGGCAAGTCAATCTTCTACTGTATAGTTACTTATCAACTCTTTAGAACTCTTACAATAAATATACCGCACTAAGCTGTATCCTAAAGAATCCACATTGTTCTCTTAGAACCTTGAACGCAAACATCGACGGCTGAGAAGCGTCGTAACAATATTTTACAAGATGGTGATGGGAGATGGAGGAAGAAAACCTCGGCGCTGGAGGGTCCTGGACCAGGCGATGAGCGGGTCTTCCACTGCTTCTCCGAGCCCAACCTGTACAAAGTAGCGATAAATTCGCAACTTTGCCGACGCCAAGATGGAAAGGGCGTCGTCCTCAAGGCCGGACCTGCCGAAGATCCAAGCCTGCAGGTCAGGGGGCCGCCCTATGATGTTGAAGGCCTCTCTGATGAGAGGCCTGATGGAACGGCAGCACAAGTAACGGTGGCCGAGGGAGCGGTCGATGGACCCGCAGGCAGGACAGGAGGGGCCGACCGAGGCAGGATGGGCCGGATGGGGCAGGGCGTGGAGGGCCAACTTGAGGGCCGCGTCAGCCTCGTGGCCCGAGTGGGCGCAGCGCCGCAGCGAGGCCCAGTCGATCCTGGATGGTGGTGGACCGATGGTGGGCGACCATCTCGAGGTAAACCTTGAGATGGGCGTGGCGGCGAGGCGCGGGCGATACAGGGCCCGTCGGGCCGAGCGGGTCGTGAGGCCGTTGAGGAACGGCGTAGCCGTCCCTCGCAGCACCACGGCCGCAGCTAAAGAGCTAGATGAGGGTGCAGACTCCGCCCCGAAGCCCACGGCGTTCTTGGAGGTCAGCCTCCGACAGAAGGCGCCCAGGGTCGCGGCGTCAGCCAGGACGGAGCGCGTAGGGCGGGCGATGAGGTGGCCCTCCGCGAGAAGGTCCCGGACTCGGGCTCCACGCCAGCGAGCGGGGGCCAGGAGGTCGGGAGGGCGGAGGAACCGGCAGCCGCCGATGATGGGGAGGTCCAGCAGCTGAGCCGTGGGGAGCGCCCGGTGGTTGAGGCTCAGGATGTTGGAGGCCTCCTCCCAGAGCTTCAGCAGCCGTAGACGGCGGGGCTGGAGACGGGTGCCGTCCGGTGGAGGGTGAATCCAGGCCTCACCGCTTTCTACCAGCCAGCTGAAGGCATTTCTGCCTCCTCGGAGCGCGACCTGCACCCCCTTGAGGCAGGCGAGCTGGAGTTGGGTTGCCAGGTCGAGGAGGCCGAGGCCTCCGATGGCTACGGGCCTCGCCATGACGGCGGCGGGAAGCCACGCCGTATGCTCGGGCCCCCAGACGAACCTCGCTAGTCTGGCCTGCAGTTTGGCGATGGTCGGGGGTGATGGCAGGAACCCGTGCAGGTGATGCTGGATGGTGGAGCTCACCAGCGAGTTCGCCGCTCTAGATCGTCCGACGAGGGATAGGCCGCGGGTGAAGGGCGTCCATCTGCGGCAGGCGGACTCCAGAAGGGCGAGAAGATGCTGCTCCTGATGGGCTACGGAGCTCCTGGGGGCGATGTCGAGCCCGAGGACCCTGATGGAGGTGGTCGACCAGGAGGCGCCGAGAGGGGAGTCGCCGCGGTTGCGCCAGGCTCCGCACCAAAGGCCCGCGCTCTTCCCGAGGTTGACGGCGATACCGGAGGCCCGCTTGAAGTCTTCGAGGACGGTCGCCACCCGCTCGAATTCTTCGTCGCGATGGAAAAGGAGGACGATGTCGTCGGCGTAGGCGATGACGTTGCCCACGCCGAGGGTCAACTCCAGGCGACGTAGCAGCGGCCCCGTAGCGATACTAAAGAGAGCGGCACTCACGGCGCAGCCCTGCCTTAGGCCGTTGAGGAGGGGGAAGGCGGTGGTGTGAAAGCCTCCAGCCCGGATCGTTGCGTCCGCCCCGGCGTACAAGATGTTAATCCAGCCCATGAAGGCCGGCGGGAGGCGGAAGGACGTCATCAGGGACTCCAGGAAGCCGCGGTCCAGGGAATCGAAGGCGGACTCCAAGTCGATGCCCATGACGGCCAGCGGCGAGCCCATGGCGGTTGCCTCCTCAACAGTATCCGTCACCTTAGCGATGTTCCAGGACGGGGACGGGCAGGCGTGGAGGGAGGTGAGGTGATCTTCTCCACCGCCATCTTGTGGTCGAGCGAAGGGATGCCAGGCTCGAGGGGCCGCGGGGCAGCCAGGAGAGCAGGGAGGGCGGCAGGGGCGGGCTGGGCGAGATCCATCGGTTCGGCAGGATGGGGCGCCGAGGGGATCGCCTGAGCCTCGGTTGAAGTCTTCGCCGGTGTTGCGGGCGCAGGTGCCGGCTTCCTTGGTCGCTGAGGAGGAGGGAGGGGGGGCCTTGCGTCGGTGGGAGACGCTGCTTGCCTGGGGCTGCTGTTCCCTTGCCTGGCGAGCGCTGGGGAGTTGGCTCTGCGGTGGCCCTGCTTGCCGCACTTGGAACACTTGATTCCAAAGGAGAGGAAGGCCGACAGGGTGTCTCCCTTGGAGTGGATGGTCATTCGGGTGGGCAGCGTCTCCAGCCTTACGCCCTCGTGGAGCAGGATGAACGCCTCCCGGCGGCCGTCGGTGAAGGTGAACTCCCCCATTTTGACCAGGATGGGGGCGATGGAGGTAACCCTCCCAAACTGGCCCAGGGCGGTCGCGATGGTGCTGTCCTCCACAAAGCCGGGCAGGTTGGCCACGACTATGCGCTCCGCCCTCTTGCGGAAGGGGAAGACCTTGAGGGTCGTTCCCTCGATTTCTAGGCCGTCCGCGACCAGATGGTTCGCATGTTTCTTGTCCGCAAGACCCACGATGAAGTGGCCGTTCATTCGATGGAATTGCGTGATGCTCCTTGGCCCCCCGAGTAGCGTGCTCATGGCCTTGAGGTAGGAGTAGTCCGGGATGTCTGGGCACAGCTCCACGAAGACGTAGTACTCGTGGTTGGTAGAGGCCTGCCTCGCCCTGGCGTCGGCGATGTTGGCGCGCGTCGCCTTGATTTCCTGGGGCGGCACTGCTCTCGGCCCTGTTGGCCGCTTCTGCTGCTGGGAGCTGCGCTGGTTTCCAGGCTTGTTGGGCTGCCTTGCAGCGTGCTCAGGTGAAGTTGAGCCGAGGCGCCTCTTCTTGCCCTTCACGACGATGAAGCCCTCGTTGTCATCCACCTCCGCCATCTCGCTGTCGGCCCAGTTGAGCGAGGCCGGGCTAGCTGGAGTTGCGCTGGTCGTAGCAGCAGTCTTCGGCGCCGTGACATCACCACGCGCGGCGGCCAAATTTGCATGCAAGTCGCCTGCCGGCGAATTTGCATTTTCTTTATTTTCAGAGTTTTCTAGAGAAATCTTTCTCTGAAAGCCGTTTTTCGGTGATAACTTTTCACCTGTTTGGAACAGAACGCTGGGCCTTCCAGGCACTAGATCAGCAGATCCTGGGCTCTCCGCTGGTACCAATTTTGGCATGTCTAACGACATTTACACGCACTCCAGAGGCGAAAACGGCGGAGCTCGCGAAAGCGTGGCCGCACGCCCGTGTGTGTGTGTGTGTGACAATTAATTTGACAATTAAACAATATTTATTGTCATCTTAGACAATATTACATCTCACATGAGAGAGAGAGGAAGAGAAGAAAATTATTAAATATATACATAAATGAAACAAATTTACAAGAGGGACAAAGGTAGGAGTCCGCGGCGCTGGAGGGTCCTGGACCAGGCGATGAGCGGGTCCTTCACCGCTTCTCCGAGCCCAACCTGGACAAAGCAGCGATATATTCGCAACTTTGCCGAGGCCAGGATGGAAAGGGCGTCGTCCTCAAGGCCGGACCCGCCGAAGATCCAAGCCTGCAGGTCAGGGGGCCGCCCTATGATGTTGAAGGCCTCTCTAATTAGAGGCCTGATGGAGGGACAGCACCAGTAACGGTGGCTGAGGGAGCGGTCGATGGACCCGCAGGCAGGACAGGAGGGGCCGACCGAGGCAGGATGGGCCGGATGGGGGAGGGCGTGGAGGGCCAACTTGAGGGCCGCGTCAGCCTCGTGGCCCGAGTAGGCGCAACGCCGCAATGAGGCCCAGTCGATCCTGGATGGTGGATTGATGGTGGGCGTCCATCTCGCCAGGAATCTGGAGATGGGCGTGGCGGCGAGGCGCGGGCGATCCAGGGCCCGTCGGGCTGAGCGGGTCGTGAGGCCGTTGAGGAACGGCGTAGCCGTCCCCCGCAGCACCACGGCCGCAGCTAAGGAGCTAGATGAGGGCGTAGACTCCGCCCCGAAGCCCACGGCGTTCTCGGAGGTCAGCCTCCGGCAGAAGGCGCCCAGGGTCGCGGCATCAGCCAGGGCCGAGCGCGTTGGGCGGGCGATGAGATTTTCCTCCACGATGAGATCCCGGACTCGGGCTCCGCGCCAGCGGGCAGGGGCCAGGAGGTCGGGAGGGCGGAGGAACCGGCAGCCGCCGATGATGGGGAGGTCCAGCAGCTGAGCCGTGGGGACCGCCCGGTGGTTGAGGCCCAGGATGTTGGAGGCCTCCTCCCATAGCTTCAGCAACCGGAGACGGCGGGGCTGGAGACGGGTACCGTCCGGTGGAGGGTGGATCCAGGCTTCCCCGCTGTTGCCGCCGACCAGCCAGCTGAAGGCATTTCTGCCCCCGCGGAGCGCGACCTGCACCCCCTTGAGGCAGGCGAGCTGGAGCTGGGTCGCGAGGTCGAGGAGGCCGAGGCCTCCGATGGCAACTGGCCTCGCCATGACATCGGCGGGAAGCCACGCCGTGTGGTCCTGTCCCCAGACGAATCTCGCCAGTCGGGCCTGCAGCTTGGCGATGGTCGGGGGTGATGGAAGGTATCCATGCAGGTGGTGCTGGATGACAGACCCCACCAGCGTGTTCGCCGCTCTTGCTCGCCCGACGAGGGAGAGGCCGCGAGTGAAGGGCGTCCATTTGCGGCATGCAGTCTCCAGGAGGGCCAGGAGATGCTGCTCCCGGTGGATGACGGTGCTCCTGGGGGCGATGTCGAGCCCGAGGACCCTGATGGAGGTGGTCGACCAGGAGGCGCCGAGAGGGGAGTCGCCGCGGTTGCGCCAGGCGCCGCACCAGAGGCCAGCGCTCTTCCCGAGGTTCACGCCGATTCCGGAGGCCTGCCTGTAATCTTCGAAAACGGTCGCCACCCGCTCGAAGTCTCCGTCGCGATGGAATAGGAGGACGATGTCGTCGGCGTAGGCGATGACATTGCCCACGCCGAGGGTCAACTCCAGGCGACGTAGCAGCGGCCCCGTGGCGATGCTGAAGAGTGCGGCGCTTACGGCGCCACCCTGCCTGAGGCCTTTGAGAAGGGGGAAGGCTGTTGTATGAAAGCCTCCGACCCGGATGGTGGCGTCCGCCCCGGCGTAGAGGATGTTAATCCAGGCCATGAAGGCCGGCGGGAGGCGGAGGGATGTTAGCAGGGACTCCAGGAAGCCGCGGTCCAATGAGTCAAAGGCGGACTCTAGGTCGACGCCCATGACGGCCAGCGGCGAGCCCAGGGCGGTGGCCTCCTCGATGGCGTCCGTCACCATGGCGATGTTCCATGACGGGGACCTCCCGGGGACGGCGTAGGTCTGGCATTCCGGCACAAGGGTCCGCAGGTGGGGCTTGAGGCGCCGGTGAAGGATGGTGGCCAGGACCCTGTAGTCGGCCGAGGGCAGCGCGACGGGCCTGTAGCCATCAAGGCCGCGACCTCCGCGGGCCTTGGGCACGAGGCAGATGGAGCTACGCCGCGTCGACGGAGGCAGGGCACCTCGGAGCCGTGATGCTGCGAACACCCGGGCCAGAGCTTCCGCGAAGAAGTCCTCGCTGAAGGCGACGAGGAGCTCGCACGGCAAGCCATCCCAGCCGGGGGCCTTTCCGCGAGGGAGGTGCTCGATAACGTTGGCGATCTCGCTGGGGCTGATGTCCGGCCGGTGAAGCGGGTCCTCCTCACTCAGCTCGCGGGTGGTGGTGGGCGCGCTGCTAGCGATGAAGGCATCTACCGCAGCTGGATCGCTGGTGGGACGGGCGAAGCGGGGCTGGAAGGTCGCGAATGCCCTCCGCCGAAGCTCGGGGCCCTCGATGATGTTATCCTGCTCGTCCCTGATGACGCTGACCGGGCGTCGGAGGCGGATGGCGCGTGCTAGGTCCGGCAGCGATGGGTAGTCGGCCCGGATGGAGGAGGCCTCGAGCTGCGCCGCGATGTAACGTCTCGCCCTGTAGACGTAGCTGTCGTTGGCAGCGTGGCGTGGGTCGTGCAGGGATCTGGCCTCCGCCAGCAGCCCCGCCTTGATGGAGGTCCACCTATCTCAGAAGGTCCCGTCGTCGTCATCGTGCGCTGCGTCTTCCTCCAACTCCCGGATGTAGCCAGCCAGATGTTCGAGAGCAAGGCCCGAGCGGAGCATCGCGGCCAAGCGAGGCTGGGTGGGGGAGGAGACGGCGGTGGTGGGCGGGCCCACCTGGAGCAGCACGAGGCGGTGGTCCGAGAGGTGGTAGTGGCTGGTCGCGTAGATGGACACGCGATCCAGGACTCCAGCAGGGACGAGGATCCGGTCCAGGCAGTTCGATTCGACTTGGTCGCCGTGCATGGCGACTCTGGTGGGCAGGTGGGCGGCGTCGAACTGGGTGGCCACGTCGACCAGCGCGGCCAGGTCCAGAAGAGCGGCGAGGGCATCCGATGATGATGATGATGAGGGGCCCCGATCCCTGATGTTAAAATCGCCGATGATCCAGCAGGCCCCCTCCTCCTCCTGTGCCGCTGTCGCCGCCAGGAGCTCCAGTTGCCGGTTTCTCTCCCGGGGTTCATGCGCCAGATGAACGACGATGGCCGTCATCTCCTCGCCGTGGACATCTATGGTTGCCAAGGCGATGTGGCCCGGCCACAGGACGCGCTGTTGTATCACGGCTACGCCTGGCCCGAAGACGCAGGCGAGTCCGGATCCCGAGATGGCTACGGGATGGGCCAACACAACAGCGTTGTAGCCGAGGCAGAGGTCTTGGCCGCTGCCCAGATGAAATGCGTTTGTCTCCTGGACAAACGCGATGTCCACGTGATGTTGCCTTAGGAGATGACAAAGGGCAAGGCTCCTCCCCCGAGTGGCGAGCCCTCGCGCGTTGATGGTGGCGACGCGGTAGTTCATTGGCGCTGTTGGCCTCGCAGGAACTTCCTGGTCTTCTGGAGGGTCTTGCGGATGGTGGAGTTGGAATCTGGGCACGAGGCCTTGAATGTTTCGTGCAATTTTTCGAGGGCGGTGAACTGTTCCTCTGTTAGCGTGGGCGCTCGCCTCTTCATGGTGGTCTCAGAAGTGAGGAGCTTCTGAGCCTCCTCGCAGTTCAGGTCGGGCAGCTTGTCCCAGTCGATGGAGGGGTTGGGGGACTTCCCGAGGTGCTCCAGCAGCTGTTCGAGTGCGGCCTTTCCCCGGGCAGGCGTGGCGGGAGGTGAGGACAGCTTCTCCACCGACATCTCCTGGTCGAGCGGAGGGATGCGAGGCTCGGGGGGCCGCAGGGCAGCCAGGGGAGCAGGGTGGGCAGCAGGGGCGGGGTGGGTGAGATCAATTTGTTCGGCAGGCTGGTGTGCCGAGGGGATCGCCTGAGCCTCGGCCGAAGTCTTCGCCGGTTGGACAGGGGACGCCGGTGTTGCGGGCGCAGGTGCCGGCTTCCTTGGTCGCTGAGGAGGAGGGAGGGGGGGCCTTGCGTCGGTGGGAGACGCTGCTTGCCTGGGGCTGCCGTTCCCTTGCCTGGCGAGCGCTGGACAGTTGGCTCTGCGGTGGCCCTGTTTACCGCATTTGGAACACTTGATTCCAAAGGAGAGGAAGGCCGACAGGGTGTCTCCCTTGGAGTGGATGGTCAGACGGGTGGGCAGCGTCTCCAGCCTTACGCCCTCGCGGAGCAGGATGAACGCCTCCCGGCGGCCGTCGCTGAAGGCGAACTCCCCCATTTTGATCATGATGGGGGCGATGGAGGTGATGTCTCCGTATTCACGCAGAGCCTGCACGATGGTGGCGTCCTCTACAAAGCCGGGGAGATTGGCCACGATGATCCTTTCGGCCCTCTTGCGGAAGGGGAAGACCTTGAGGAGTGTTCCCTCGATGTTCAGGCCCTCCTCCACCAAACGGCTCGCAAGGTTCTTGCTCGCGAGGCCCACGATGTAGTGGCCGTTCATCCTGCCAAAGTGGGCGATGTTTTTGGGCCCTCCGACCAGGTCGCCGATTGCCCGGAGGTAGGAGTAGTCCGGGATGTCTGGGCACAGCTCCACGAAGACGTAGTTCTCATGGTTGGTATTGGCCTGCCTCGCCCTGGCGTCGGCGATGTTGGCGCGCGTCGCCTTGATTTCCTGGGGCGGCATTGACCTCGGCCCTGTTGTCCGCTTCTGCTGCTGGGGGCCGCGTTTCTCAGCAGGCCTGCTTGCCTGCTTTGCGGCCTGCTCAGGTGTTGAAGAGAGGCGCCTTTTCTTGCTCTTCACAACGGTGTAGTCGTCGTTGGCGTCGACCTCCGCCATCTCGCTGTCGGCCCAGTTGAGCGAGGCCGGGTCGGCTAAATTCTCGCTGGAAGAAGCAGCAGTCGGCGGCGCCGTGACGTCACCCCGCGCGGCAGCCAGCGTTCCATGCGCCTCGCGCGCCGGCGGGCTTGCATGTGTTCGATATTCCATAGAAAATTCTAGAGAAGAATTCTCTATGATTCCTTTTTTCGGCGATAACTCCTCGCCTGGTTGAGATCCAGTGCTGGGCCTTTCAGGCACTTGTTCAGCGGATCGAGAGGGTTCTTCTGGTACCAAACTCGTGATGGTAAGCGCCTTTTACACACACTCCAGAGGCGAAAATGGCGGAGCCCGCAAAAGCGTGGCCGCACGCTCGAGTGTGTGTGTGTGTGTGTCTGTGTGTCCTCTATGGATTCAAAAACCATACATCCAATCGCCGTGAAATTTTGGGATATTATTAGGTGTATCTCCGGAAAGGTTTAGGAAAAATAGTTTCTTGAATATCTTTAATATCCTTAGAGTTATTTGCAGATTTGTAGCTTTAACTCGCAAGCAGCGCCATCTTGCAACGGAGATCTGCCCCTCCCCCCACCGTCCGGCCGCCGGCCAGTTGGTTGGACAGTCCAAGTTCCCACCGACCAATCAGAGGGATCAAGAGCCCCCTCCCCCCCCCTGTCCGGCCGCCGGCCAATCAGAGAGTGATCAAGAGGTCCTGGCGCGCGGGGGGCGGGTGACCTCCGGGAACTACGTCCATCTTCCATAAACGACCATGATTTTATTCAACTTATCGAGTATTTTTCAAGGGACCGGGAAAATATGTTCACTAGATAAAACGATGATTTTGTAATGTAGAAAATTAAGAAAGACAAAATTCAGGCTGACACGGCACACAGGGACCGGGAAAAAATAATCACTTTATCGAGAGATTCACGACCATGACTTTATTCAACTTATCGAGTATTTTTCAAGGGACCGGGAAAATATGTTCACTAGATAAAACGATGATTTTGTAATGTAGAAAATTATGAAAGACAAAATTCAGGATGACACGGCACACAGGGACCGGGAAAAAATGTTCACTTTATCGAGAGATTCAAATATACGAGTTTCAAATTATCAAAATATATCTTTTTTTATTATAAGTTTATAGAGAATTGTTTTACCAAATGTTCGTTAGACAAACCTTTACTCGTGTAAAACCTCGGGCGAAGCCGGGTACGTCCGCTAGTTTGTTGATATAGGGCCTTCCTCTCTGCATCAAGGGCTGTACAATTAAGCAGGTAATGTGGGGAGTTCTTCAGTAATTTCCTTGTCACACAGACAAACTTGTCAAACAACTAGAAAGATACAACTGCAAAGTTAGATAAGTGAATAATGGGACAAACTATATTCTATCTGTGTAGCCCACAGAATAATGATCTTTGTTTATTTAAGTAACCCAGCAGGTTCCTGGAACGTACACAAGTTGCCAACTACCTGATATTAATATTTATTTATCACATGAATCTTTAAAGAGGTGAGTAAACACAATCTTGTAAAATACAAAAATGATTTTATAATACATGTAACCTGTTTTTAAGAATAAATAAATATAAAATTGATAAAATTATTATTTAAAACATTTTGAAATAATATTTTTTTCGAAATTGTTTATATAAAAATTCGTATATCAAACCTGATGGGACAATATAAACTTCTCGGAATTCAACTTGAGGAGTTCAGTTACCTCATTTGTTGAATGACCTTTTCGAAAAGCAAAAATTGTTGAGATTTTCCAGATATCCATTTCAAAGCTAATGAAAATACATCACTGTGTTTTCTCAATGTTGTTTAAAGAGATTCTGCTTGGATTATCTCTCTTTGCTACAGAGTTAAATTTCTTCAATTATCAAAAATAGACAAAATTATTGAAGAAATCTTAAAGAAAACCTCTACTAACTGTAGATTAAAAATAACATCAATGTATGGAATGTAAAAGAAGGTCAAATGTCTGACTCAGTGGTTCTTTTTTTTTCTTTGATGATAAATTGCATATATTTTGGCGACATACCAAAATTGTAAAATGAGAGGAATTTTGGTAGGAGTTATGTGATTTATCTATGAATTATAACAACATTTTTTATCACACACATATACAATGAAAGGATTTAAGTACAATGTTTCTTTTATATACCATACAAACTTCTACTATCCTTACTGCGATGAAAAAATATATTGGGAGGGTTTGGCTCATCAGTGGTGAATCCTCCCAGCGGTTTCGTCAATTTAATCTACCAGATCGCTACTTAGAGCTCTAATACTGTATTAGATCATTCTGCTTATATATGCTACACTGAAGGGTAGAACCTCAAAAATGATATTAAGGAAAACTATAGACA
This sequence comes from Cordylochernes scorpioides, assembly GCA_030710605.1. Lineage (NCBI taxonomy): Eukaryota > Metazoa > Arthropoda > Arachnida > Pseudoscorpiones > Chernetidae > Cordylochernes > Cordylochernes scorpioides. The sequence goes on from CP092870.1 coordinate 12,281,464, forward strand.
TAAGCTATAAGGACAGTAGAACTACATATAAATATTTTCATCAAGCAATGCTCTTCCGCAAACAATAAGGACAAGGCCAGTTAGGCATAAATTTATACAAAGCAATAATGCGCCATCTATATATACTAGCCGAATGACCCGGGCAACGCCCGTGTTTTACCCGATTGAATGTTTTGATTCAAATACTATTTGTTACAATTATAAATTGGCGCCTTAAATAAATGCATATGTTAGTTTATAACTATAGCCTATGTGCTTTATCTGTCTATGTACTGTTGGCTTCCGTAGGCGTCTCTTACTGGGAAAGAGAAAGAGAGGATTCCATTTGGTTATTAACTAATATATGCATTTATTTAAGGAGCGACCCGCTCCAACACAATAGTTACAAAAAGGAAAAAGCGAGTGGGGGGGGGGGGGGGGGGCAAAGGTGGCGTGATCGTAGCCAACCAATAGGAGAGCGCCATTCCAAAAAAAAAAAAAGCAAACGGTGACAGAGACGAAAACTGATTAAGAGATGAAGAATGACGCTCGTAACTGTATATAGAATAAAATGAAAGGATTTAAGCACAAATGTTTCTTTTACATACAATACAAAGAATACGTTTGTAATCATCAAGAATATGCTTGTAAACAAACAGCATATCTCAATGCTCTGTTTAACACTTAATTATTTAAATCTTTATATCTGTTCTGAAATGTAAGCAATCATTGCTATACTCTTTAACAGTTAAGTCATCCTTGGTACCAAACAACACATTGTCGAAGAGTTATGTAGATAGCAGGGTATGTTTACTTTGGTTTTGGTACGTCTTTAAAGCCTATAAACACAATAAGATAATTTTAAGAATGAATGCTCTTCACATTATCTTTGACTGTCTGAACTTTTCAGAAGTGAGACATAGATTGTTCCCTGATCTAAATGAGTTAAATCTCTTACATCAGCCATTTTGTCTATATAAATTTTATGAACATTGTCGATTAATATATGTAAATTTGTAAATATTTAATTCTAAGTTTTAATTTGTTTGTTGTTCATTGTTTGTTTCCTCTGTAATAGGCGCAAATACAGATCTTGTCTTTAATGCGGTAAAACTTCCCATCCTCCGAACAAGTGTTCTGCATTCTTCTCAAAATCTAATAGTACTTCATGCAAACACATGCAGATCTACAAAATATCAGAAAACACCTCAAAGGGGTCCACGGAAATATACCAGGAAAACATGTCAAATTGAAACAGAGAATGTCATCAATGGTGAAGATCAATCTTTTCACATTTAAAAACATGAACCATCCTAATCCGGTTACCCTTAATATCCCTATTCAAAACAAATTATTCACTTTTAAGTTGGACACTGGTTCTTCTGTTTCAATTATTTTAGAGGTACCTTGAGAACTTACAGTGGTGACACCACACGGCCATTAGGCAGATCACAGTGAATGTGTCTTTTAAAGACGTATCTGAACTGCTCAAGAATTTTATGTTGTCAAAGGTGATCACCTTCCCTGATAGATAGAAGTTGGTTGGAAAAATATTTATTTGGAGTTCGCTTTATCATGTTTCAATGCATCATTGATGCAGAAGGATGGAAAATTGTTTTCAGAAGGCATAGGAACTCTTAGAGAAGCGGGAAGGCCTTGGTGTAGACATCTCCGACCAGAATGGAGGCGTCAGCTACCCTGTTTAGAGAGAGAGAAATTAACCAGGACTGGAAGATCTAGAGATTCTCTAGAGCGGTCTTTTTAAAATTTCGCGAATCAATTTCTCCAGCTTGACGTAGGAAGGTGCTGTACGCCCCACCACGGGAGCCAACATCCTCTCTCTCTTGATTGGCTCCCATCCTGTGGCGGCTGCCGCGCCGAACAATCGGCGGATTTTCGTGCCATTCCAGCTGGCTTTGTGCGCTATTTCCAGCCATTTCCTCCACGGGCCTTTTTTTCTTGAGTGAAATGTGTAGGCGACTTTGTTTGTTTTAATAAATGGAGACAGCTGCATTCCTCCTGTCTTTACAGGGTCTCTGGGACGTCATTGTCGTTGACACCCCTCCTGACAAGGCTCAGGGACATCTCAGCTACTGCTGAGATCAATTACTGAGCATTCTCCCCCGTGCGCAGATCCGGGCGCTAGTCACAATGCACAATGTCATTCCACGGGGTGTGAACTTGTTAACAACTCTAGAAATAGGCTTTTGCCAAAACCTATGAATATTATCATGAAACTTGTATCATACATTCATATATCTAGTTACAAAGACAAAATTTGTTGGTGATGGCTTTCTGACAACTGCCAAAAATATAACAACTAGCTGTTGATTTTTCGAAGTTGGCCCCTCTAACTTTTTCTTTAAATATAAATAAAACTAATCAGGTACGCGTTTCGGGGTGTTGGCCTTCATCAAACGTTAGTTGATATATTTCCCGATAGATGGCAGAAAGCCATCTGCAACCTTCAGTTGCATGACCAGGAGCTGACCTTTCCTTAAATTCTACCACATTCATGGACAAAACTTAAGGAAGTTTTACCTTTTATAATGTATATCGGGATTCAGACAATAACTCTTAAAGATATTTGTACCCAGTGACCTTTATTGAAGACATACGAGATAACCGAGTGTGAACAAAATTGCCTCTGTCTCCTTCTAAAAAAACAAAAAAAAAAACAGATTACAAGCGATATCAAAGACTTTTCACTTCCTTAAGTTTGCCCGTGAGTGTAAATCAACACAAAGTGAGTAGATTTAAAGGTCTGACCTCCTCAAGCACACACAGGGTAGTGAAAATATAAAATTTACAATATGATCATTAAATTTTTCCCCCTCCATTTCACACTAGATTGCCATTAGTATAGGCTTTAAAAATCGTAAAATAATAATTAAAAAAAAAAAAAACTTTATCATCTCTATTCATGGGAAAAGATAGGAATAAAATATGCTTTTCTTTTTGTATTCTCCTAAGCTTTCGTATTTAATTACACTTGTCTACCAAAAAATGTTTTTCTTTACCCCAAAAGAAACTATGTCTGATATTAATTTGACTTTTTGTGCTTATTCCAAGAAAAAAATATATACCATTAGTTTTTTTTTATCTCGCAAGGTTTCTGAGTGACAACCTTTTTTCGTATTGGGATAAACACGCATAATGAATGCAAACAAGGTTACGTGTACTTTTTGCTTATACCTCATTACATTAGCTAATGGTGATAGATTTGCTGCGTGTTTGTTCTTGCTTGGATAAGTTGATACGTAAACCAACGATTTGTTTAGTAGCGCTGTAATGGAGATAGCAGATTTAATCTATGAAAAACATTATTTATATTTTGAACTCCGCCTTTGCCGGTCCCAAGCCCGGATGAAAAAGGAGAAGGGGGAGCAGTAACAAGCTCACTAAAAAACCTGGGCTCAGCTGGCCCGGCTGATAGTACCCTGCATTTATTTTGGAGCTAAGTCGGCCTGCCACTGAGTAGAGCTCCCAGTCTTAATGATAAAGGAAGACGCATTCTACTTCACCCAGTCATGATGGTTGTCAAGCATTACAAGCTTGATATCGTAATATGATTGAGTGGAGATAAGAAAGAAGAAGAAGAATATTTATATTTTGCAACACACACACACACACTGAATAGTTTTATTGCCCCTTTCGTATTCTATAAAATTGTTTTTATATATCGCCTACACAAAAGACGGTGCCAAGGTGTTGTGTAAATAATTTCTGTTACATCTGTGGAGAATTAACTTTCAAAGCTCAAAAGCGAAGACTGGAGGAGGACTTTCTCAAAAGGTGGGGAAACCTCACTTGCTGAAGAAATTTTTGCATATTTACAACTTTTAAAATATAGGATAGACCTCATTATTTTTCCTTTAAAATTTTAAGATATTTAACTTATTCTGATTGTAATTTTTGTAATAATTTTTTCAGGCACAAATTTCTCCCACCTACTTTGTATTTTAAATTATTTCAACCGTGATATTATAACACTATGCTGCGCTGAGTTTGTGTATACAAAAATGTAATGCCTCGATAAAGGTTGGCAAATAAATATTTTATTCAATCCAATATGCCTTTTTACTATCTAATATATACAACTATATATTTCCCTACATTTTATCTACCCTTTATTTACCCCTTTATTATATATTATCCTTTATTTGATCTTAATTTTTCTTTTTCTGTACCAATTGATTAAAAGAATCAATAAAATTGTTTAAATCTTCAAATTGTCAAAGGTGAAACATTACACCGCTCATCAACAAGTGCTTTATGAACTTTAGAGAAATTACTGGATGTAAAGTGGGTGACCAAGACTATCCAGATTTGCCATCTGCTATGAGACCAGTTCCTCATAGTGATGATTTACCTGTGTCACAGCGTCTCGAAAATGTGACATTCGGTGACGATGATTCAAATAGCCATGAGCAAGAGTTAGATAGAACAACTTTAAAAGCTCTTGTTTCATCTAAACCTCACTTATTAACTAAAAGATATTTTAGAATGACCTCGTACGTGAATCGCATTTATCCAAAAAAAAAAAAAAAAAAACAGTGAACTTTTAGCTTCAAACTTAAAAGGCTGGAATCTGCTGTACAAAGACACAAAAGTATGCTTCTTTTCCTCAAACAACAAACTGAATTTCAAGACTTTTTTTCACAAGAAAGTGACATAGTATACTGCAATGATGTTGTTAGTCTAATGGATGCGCTTGGTCATGAACATAATACAGAAGAGTGGCACTTATTCATTGATTCCTCTAAAGTTAGTTTGAAAGCTGTTCTTCTTCACAACGGTAATAAGTTCCCATCGATGCCAATAGCACACGCATTCAACATGAAAGAGAATTACTAAAGCATGAAATTGCTTTTGAAAAGGATAGAGTACGACAGATACAGCTGGATAATCTGGTAACTTGAAAGTCATTGCTATCTTGCTTGGTTTACAGCTTGGATATACAATATTATGTTGTTTTCTGTGTGAACACGATAGTAGAGACGAGGAAACGCATTATATCAAATGACTGGTCAAATCGCAAAATCCTTATTTCAGGACTTAAAAATATTACATTTTCCATTGGTCGAATATGGAAATATATACCTACCACCATTACATATTGAACTGGGATTAATGAAGAATTTTGACAAGGCAATGAATCCAAATACTGCTGGATTTGCCTATTAGAAGCAAAAATTCCCTAGCATTAGTAATACGGTAATTAAAGAAGGCATTTTCTCTGGACCTTAGATTCGAGAATTGTTGCAGGGTGGAAATCGTGAAGATAGCTTAAATGAATTTGAAGCAACAGCATGAAATTCTTTTAGAAATGTTTGGAAGAACTTTTAGGGAAATATTAAGACCGAAAACAACAGTGACTTAGTCAATGAACTCTTACTTTCCTACAAAGCACTGGGATATAACATGTCTCTAAAGATCCATTTCCTGCATTCACATCTAGATTTCTTTCCAGACAATCTTGGTGCAGTTAGCGATGAGCATGGTGAGAGGTTTCATCAAGATATATCAAGCATGGAGAAGCGGTACTAAGGTAAATGGAGTCCCGGTATGCTTGCTGACTACTGCTGGACTATAAGAGGGATGTACCACAAACAAAGTTTAGAAAAATACACTGTCACTACTTTTAAATAAATAAATATATTTCGTTCATATAGGCCTATATTAGATAATAAAAAAGGCATATATTGGAGATTTAATAAAAGATTTATAGGCCTATATATGAAAAATATTTTCAAATATCAAGTAGGTGTCTCACAGAAACCTAGCGTGATAGAAAAAAAGTGGTATATATTTGGTATCAGCACAAAAATTTACATTTAGAAAAAGACTGTTTCTTTTGGGACAAAGACATATTTCCTTAGTTAACCGTGTAATAAATACAATAAATGTGAATCTCCTGTATATGAATTAAATAATGCAACAGGTTTCTCTGGAGTTGTAGGAGTTTCTTTTCATTTTTATTGTATCCTCAAGCATTCTCGAGATTTCGAGATAACATTGTATATATGAAAAAAATAATAGAAAAAAATAATAAGTGGGTCAGGTGTTGATATTAAAAATAAAAAGAGCATATCCTGACCAGGAGCACATGTGCTTTTCAGAAGGCAGAACGCCATCTGGTGGAACAGAAATCAACTAAACATTGATTTAGCCTGTTCCCTGATATTTGGCCAACCCAATTTCTTGATAAATTAAGAAAAGCCATCCACGAACGCGTTTCGCGCTGTTGGCGCTCGTCAGCGTGGAGTAGGCTGTACCACATTGTATATATGTATTTATTACCGTGTTTATCCCAATACCTAAAAAAAAGTTGCCACGCAAAACCTATGGGTGATGGAAAATTTCTGATTAGATGTTTGAGTTAAGCATGAAAAGTTACACTAGAAACGCCATCAGGTTTTCTTGGGGGGAAATGTTGTTGACCAGTGTCATTGAAACATTTTCATTGTTGTCTTTGCTCTTTTCTATAAACTTCTTTCTTCGCTTATTCATTTTTCTACTCAGCATATGGCATGTAATGGCTGAAGCTCCGCTTGGGTTTTTTCTCTTTGTTTCATTTTATCTCTATATATCAAAATGTATATTTATTAAATATATATACAGTTAAACCTGTCTATAGCGCCCCCTCTTGGGACTCACCAAAATAGGGTGCTATAGACAGGTCACTTTTAATGCAACTCGCATCGTACTACGTATTTAAAATCAGGCGCTATAGAGAGGGGGTGCTATAGACAGGTTTAACTGTATATATTTTTAAAAAATCTCTTATGTTTAAAATTTTCTAATTTTATCAAATTCTACGTCACAATATCATTTAAAATAAAGTAAATGGAAAAAGAGAGAAAATTCCAAAAATATAATACATAGTACGCGAAGATGTTAATGCAGGAATATACTCGCAGAGAAGCGAGCAGAAAAAAAGTGGGAAAAGAAAGAGTTTCAAGATTTTCCGATAAAAGATTATATCGAGAAAAAGAAAGCGGAAAACAAAGAAATGTGCAGCAAATATCAGAGGCACAAATATTGATGGTGATATATGGGTCAGCATGTTTGTTGTTCGGCAATGAAGTTCCGCATACCTAAACATGCTGACCTCTATGTCAATATTTCTGGCATCGAAGCAGCAATATCCTCGTTCAATAATTCACAGAAAATTCCCATCCGAAAATACCTATCACACTTTCAGACAATCCATCAAAACATTTCAAGAAAACTTACTTCCCGCAAGAAATCAAAATACTCACTGATGACTGGAAGAGATACAACCGCCATCAGGGAATTACAATATAGCCATCTGTATAGCAGACATCGTCATTCTGAACAAAGTTGACCACAGGCATCTACAATCCTCCGCTCTGCCAACTGAGCTATCGAGGGATTGACCACAGGCTGTAGATTCCTGAGATTGTTGAGGATAGAGATACCTATTACACTTTCAGACAATTCATTAAAACATTTCAAGAAAACTTACTTCCCGCAAGAAATCAAAATAATCACTGATGACTGGAAGAGATGCAACCGCAATCAGGGAATTACAAGGAAACCACAATATAGCCATCTGTAAAGCAGACATCGTCATTCTGAACAAAGTTGACCACAGGCATCTACAGTCCTCCGCTCTGCCAACTGAGCTATCGAGGGATTGATCACAGACAGTAGATTCTCTATATTGTTGAGGATAGATATACCTATCACACTTTCAAACAATCCATTAAAACATTTCAAGAAAACTCACTTCAAGCAAGAAAACAAAATAATAACTGATGACCAATTCAAAACTTTTGATAACAATAATAACACCATACCATATATTTACGGATTCCCCAAGATTTAAAAGCCTTCAGTCTCATTAAGACCTATAATTGTCTATGAATTGACGAACAGAGATAAAAAATTTGTAAATGCGAGCACAGAAATATTCGAATAAGGAAAAATTAGAACCAAGAGTTTTTTAATTTTAAGGTGTTGCAAGCTTCCGAGAAAATTTTGCTCTTCAAAGGGGAAATACAAAATTTTAGACCTGAATTTGTGATATAGTCTGATCCACACCCGATTTGTTTTTGGATTTGCCCGTTTAGGAGCAAGTTTTGCTCGAAAGCTTGCAACACCTCAAAATAAAGAAATTTCTCGCCTTAATTTTTAATTATTTGAAATTTGTAAATAAAATTGTAACGAAATTTTTTTTTACAAAAAATAATTAGCCTATAACCTTTTCCATGATTAAATGGTGTGGCATGTAAAATTTGGTGATATCTACTTCAGGAGTTTTGGAGTTATTGATAGACAGACAGATTTTCACTTTTATAATAATAAAGAGACGCTAGACTTTATTTGTAACAATGGGGTAAAATCGTTTCCATATGAAATATCTATTTTAAATATATATGATCCCCATAAAAAACTATATTTATATTTTCTCTCTATAAATATATATTTTGAATAAATATTCAACGTAAAAAGGTATATAATCAGAAAAATAAGGTTAAAATGATATAAATCTATTATGATTTTTATAAGATTAAAATAATTTGTGCGAATTATTTTTTCATACTAATTCAATTATTGAAAAAACAAACAAGCTTCTAATGAATATCAAAAGCATCTATGATATTATTTTGTTAAAAATTTGAGCATTTAATTCTAACAACAAATTTTGATTGATAGAAAATCAATAAAAAAAGAAAGAAATATAATTCAAATTTAATTACAAAGCAATTTGCGATCATTCCGGAAAAAAAAAATGATCAGGAAGATCTCAAGAAAATTTCAAAGATTCAATATTTGATCATATTCTGAATATGTTGGTTCAAATTCTGAAATAAGAAACTACTCATATAAGCCGTTAACTTCTATATGAATGTAAATATCAAATATATTGAGGAAGGCAGGTAAGAATTTCTATGATCATATTCTAATATGTTAATATTACAATCCCTTCGGTGACATTTTAAATAAAAGAAAATTCGCTGAGGGAAGAGTTTATTTTTAAAAATAAGCTCTTACTTCAGCGAATTTTCTTTTATGTAATAACTTGTGAAATCTGTAAATAGATTTATATTCAGAATTTTTAAACGTCAAAATCTCTATGTTAACATTTGTATTCATTAAACATTTTTTGAATATTGATTTCAATCATTATTTAGCACTTATTTCATAAAGTTACATAAGTGAGTTGAATCTACCCAACCCGTCCAGTTACGTAAGAAAATTTCGCCCGTCCATTTAAGGGTTAATATTCTGATATATTCATACTCCTAAAATATTGAAATTTAACGTACCTTCTTGTATCAAACTCGGATGTCAAGTCTGGTGTCCCCTCTCACATGAGACCTCTCTATGATGATGGCCATAATCTACTTGTAGTTGGCCAAACCAAACTGATGTTGATTGTACTTTTTCTCACCAAGGTCTTATACAGTAGCAGTAAGCTCTTTTGTATCTGTGGTGTATTTAGGTTGATTTAAAAGTAGAAATATATTTTAGGCTTTATTTATTTAAATGGCTTTTATTATATTACACCGCATTAGATGCAAGCTTAAGAATTACAAGTTAACAATCGAATTATATGATGATAAATTATATGTAATGATGTATACAATATTTCGCAGAATAATAATCTGTGGATTTAATATTATTATTATTATATTAATATATTATATAAAATTATAAATTATATAATTAAAATATAAATATACGACAGTATCAAACTCGGATGACTGTAATTCCCCTCGAAGGTACTTTGATCTTCTCGTCATTGACATATGATGGTCTCTCCTTGCGCCACCTTTCAAAGCGGTGATGTGAAGTGCCAATGATGACAAATATCTGATAAAACATAATCTGTTATAATATTGGTTACTGAATAATTTCGAATTAATACTTGAAATATATTATTAAATAAATAAAGCTTCCAGGGCTAAGTTTCTTGTTCAACTTTTTATTTTCAAGCTTTCGGACTTGTCAGTCCTTCAACAGGAGTATCAAGTTAATAAATTGATAATATATATATTATTTTGATATATAAATAAATAAATATAAATGTTGAAGGACTGACAAGTCCGAAATCTTGAAAATAAAAAGTTGAACAAGAAACTTAACCCTGGAAGCTTTATTTATTTAATAATAGTATAAATCATGGGAAAACGTTTACTTGAAAAATATAACTGAGAAAAATAAGTTAAAAAACAGAAGTAAAATACACTGAGAGAGTGAGAGAGACATTTAATACATTCAACATATAATCGGTAGTTAGGGGGTCGGTTGCTGATTGGTCCGTTGCTTTTCGACCGCTACGACCCGGGATCGAATCCCATATTGTTCATTTTTTTCTAATTAAAAAAAAAAATGCTCCAATAGAGCCCCCGATTTTTGTAAAAGTCCAACCGCACCAGCAAGTGCAAGTAACCAAACGGGGCTTCCTCACACTTGTAAGTGAAAAGGCCGAACTGCTTTCCACGTGTCTAGACATGTGGTGCACTTACAGTAAAAGCAGTGGCCAACTTCTACCCACCATGATTATCATGGCTTGTACTACGTGTACTAGGGATAATAATAAAAACCGGTGTCTATCTTAGGCGCATATTGAACATCTCCTTTTATAGAAATCAGATTTGTTGCTTGTGTGACTTTCAACCTTATATGACTTTGGGATAAGTTGAATTGATAAAACCTTTTAAAAGTTCCTTGACAAATTTGATATTTGGAGCGCTGACTTCATCCAGTAGTAAGTGGTTGAGGTGAAATTGAGATGTTGTCTCTGGGGAAATTGAATGTTGCCTTTTTCTTGTGAACATCGCTACCAATCAAGTTGAAGAAACAAAAGCCCTTATTAAAACCGCAGAAAGGCCAAAGATAGAGGGAATCGGCGACAATACTGATTGGTGGATCATCAAGATTTGGAGCTTTACGGTGCAACTTCCCTTTGTTTCAGATTTACTAACGACGTTTTTGAAGGACTCTAGCTAGTTACTGGGATATATATTGGGTGAGAATAATGCTAAGGTAACTGCAGCACCACTTGCCTCGATCTGAGCAAGATAGTCAGCAGCCTCGCATCTCATTTCGAATGCCGCAAAGACAAATGGGAATCCGAGCAACAAGAATCCTGTCATAAGTATAGGAGAGAGTGTGAATAGCAAAATTTGTATAAATGCAAGCCCTATATACGAGTATACCGGAGAAGGAAAACTAGGATTCGCCGCAGATCGCGGGCTATCTTTCTTAAGTTGAGGTAGTCGCTGTGGGTATCGGCCATTCCACGCTGGGCGACCCCACTACTTTACCTCTGTGTACAGGTGTAGCGTGGACTGGTACTCATCTCCTCCAATAGCCTGCTCGTTTCACAGACCCAGGACTAGGCACTGATTGTAAGATTGTTGTTTTTAGTGCAATACTCCGATGGGAGGTCTCGTGTGCGACGCAATTTCCAGGAACAACGGTGTCAATATCAGCAACCCTGTCTTAAGTATCAATACAGAAATCTACATCGAGCTGTCGAAATGGGAAGTTGGGGTTGGTGGGTCACATGACGGTGGGAAAGATACAGCCAGCATCTGTGTGCTAGGTATCTAGATATCACGTGGAGCCCTCACCTTGTCAATCTAGGTAAATGTCTTTCTTCAAGCTCTCCATTTATGTCACCGATTCCCTTTATAATTTATTCACCTTACGGTTAAAAAGTTATTGACTCTTTTTATGTGACGTTTATAGCTAAATCTGAGAATTAAAAATTCTTTATTTGTGGTGGCACAAAAACAGGAAGATTTCATATATTAAAACAAAGCAATAACGCGCCATCTATATATAGATAATTAAATTATTTATTCCAGAATGATTCTTTTACAAGGTGTGTCCAATAAATAATGAGACCGGTCAAAAACAAAGAAAAAATGAAATGATAATTTTTTTAAAAGTCTATTAAAAAATAGAAATCTTCAGCTACACTGCGGTATATCACATCACGTGATTGCGCGCGCAGTCGATAAATTGTAATCTTGTAAAAAGAACGCCTTGCATAACAACTTCTAATTTGTAATGGATAGAAAATTCGAACAACGAATTTGTATTAAATTTTGATACAAAATTGGAAATCGGCTTTAGAAACTTTAGATTTGTTGAAATTGGCATTTGGAAATAAAACTGTAAATAAGCCCACCACATTTAGATGGTTTTCACGATTTAAAAATGGAATGGAATCGGTGAAAGATGAGAAGCGTGTTGGACGTCCAATTCTGCATAGGAACCCTGAAAAGGTGAGCCAAATTTCAAATTTGATAAAAGAAAATCCACGGATAAGGTTACGGGACATTGAGGAAGAAACAGGGATATCAAAATCATTAGTTGGATCGATAATTAAAGAAGACACCTTCAAATTTGTCCCTAAAATGCTCACAATCCAACAAAAGGAGAATCGCGTTGAAGTTGCCAAAAAATGCTTGAGATAGTGGAAGAAAACCCTAATTGGAAGGAAAAAGTAATAACTGGAGACGAGACATGGGTTTACGGGTATGACCCGAAAACAAAACCCTAATCCATGGAGTGGAAAGGAAAAGATGAATCAAGAACGAAGAAATCCCGACTTTGCAAGTAAAAAAAAACAAAGTCTTATTGGTCACGTTCTTTGACATAAAGAGAATTGTGCATTATGAATATCTAGAGGAAGGTCAAACAATCAATAAGGAGTCTTATTTAAACATTATGAGATGTGTACGTGAATCAATTCGTCTGGAAAGAAGTAAAATGTGGAGTTCCAAAAATTGGATTATCCATCATGATAATGCACCACCACACACCGCTACATCTGTACTGACTTATTTGGCTAAACACGGCATACAAATACTTCAACACAACCTCCCTATTCCCCAGGCCTAGCTCCAAATGAATTTTTTTCTATTTCCAAAACTCAAAATGGCTCTAAAAGGAAGGAGATTTGACACTAGAGAGTCCATCATAGCGGATTCGAAAAAGGTCTTGAAGAACATCCCGAAAGATGCCTTTTCTAAATGTTTTAAATCATGGGAGAAGAGATGGAAATTAGATATAGATGCGGGAAGGGACTATTTTGAAAAATACCAATAAAATTTGTTTTAATCATTCTATTTTTCTTTATTTTTGACCAGTCTCACTATGTTTATTTTCAAAATGAATCAAATTTCTACTGTCCCCTCCTTACTTCAATGATAAAATAATGGAAGAGTTTAGTTCATCAGTGGTAGATGACGAAACCGCTGGGAGGGTTCACCACTAATGAGCCAGGCCTTCCCATTATGTTTATCAAAGCAGCAAGGGCAGTAGAAATTTGACTTATTTTGTAAAGAAACATACGCATCAAAAATAGTTTAAATTTCTTTAAAATAAATATTATTACGTCGTACCCAGACGCTGTTCGTGTTCTTTGTCTAATCAGGATGCCACAAAGATACACACGTGAGTTTGAAGGGATGCAGCAAAAGTTATCGCTTTATTATAGGTGGCACTAAACAGAAGGAGTACAATCAGTGGGACTTGCATTCAACATCTCCGTCAGAAGAATTCTCGGTGTCGTGGATGTCACTCTTGTGAAGCGTTCCATTCCACACTATACATGCTCGGCCTGGACTACACCGCCTTGTAGGTCGCTCCGATGTCAGGCTCTCCTGGCACCGTCTTGCAGAATCATCCACACGGTTACACTCCCGGAGACAACTTCCCACGTCTTCTACTCGCCGCAGATGTGACCAGACTATGTCCTCCCCCACACAGGAATGCTGTTTTTGCCGCCTGCCCCACCCTGACAACACATGGCCATCCCAGCTCATCTTCCCCCAACTTTACTCTGGAACCCTGATATTGTCATCCATTTTACAATATGTTTATAATTTTAATAGATAGTACTTCCCTTGACCAGAATGAAAAAGTCACTAAGACCCAATACCCAACGAAGTGTTCTCCTTGGTGTAAGAGTTCGGGGCCAGAGCTAGGAAATGACTCATCCAATTAAACTGTTTCCCAATTACTGGCCGACCCACCGCACAAACAAGATTATTCACACACAGACAGAGTGGTTCTGTGAACTGGCGGCGACCGTTAATTAACGGTCGGTGGTGTTCTTTTGCTCACTTTTTCAAAGTTTCTTAAGAATCACAAAGGATTCAACTCCATAGCAAGACATCAATATTTCCTGATATAAAAGATCCTCCATAATTTACCTATACATATGCCAAATCGGAACATAAATCTCAATAATAATTTAAACCTGTAAATCATTCCGAAGCCATTTTTATTTGGAGAGAAGGATAAAAAATCAGAAGAAAGCTACACAGAATCTTAAAATTACTGTTTTTATTTCTCTCCAAACGTTTAACATTCATAAAGTCAATGCATTAAATGATAATCTTCTTTCAGACTGATCAGCACGGTACATCGAAACAATACCAATCATCCACCGAAATATAAAAGCCCACAAGGAACTTTTAAACCAAAAACATATACGATCATTTTAAATATGATTTGAGAAAAAATAAGGTTGACTCAGGAACGCCTATGAAGATGAACTTTTTTTTATGAAAAGGCTAGCGCAATATTGCCAACGTCTGTGCCCCAAAATCTGAGAATTTGAAGCAAATGATTATAAATAAAATAAAATAAATTGTTTCGATGCGAGTTTCGAACCCAGGTAGTCCAGTTGTTGGTTGAATTGTCATTGTTGTTTGCGTGCAGTCAGACGTCGCGTTGAAAGGTATATGTGCAATATCCCATAGGGTAAAAGTGGATTGTAAAGGAAGGGTAGAAACCCTCGACAGTCATGATCCAGGATCGTATCCCGCATTGATCACTTTTTCTGAAGGAAAACAGCTTCAACGACCACCGATTCTTACAAAAATTCCATCTCACAAGTAAGTGCAAATAATCAAATGTGACGCTTGCAAATTTGTAAGTGCAAAGTCGAACATCTTTCTACTTGTGTAGACATGTGGTGCACTTACAGTGAAAGCAGTCGCTAACTACCTACCATGATTATTATAGCCTATACCACGTATACTTGGAAAATTTTTAAAATATGTTGTTAGCTGGATGTGGAAGCATTTAGCGATCTTATGGATCATGCGTGAACATGAGAATCTGGAGATTAAATAGTTTTAAAAAATGAACAGTTCATGAAGCGCGCGGTGAAGGATCCAAATGGAGAAGTTTACCTTAGTGTATACTATAGAATAAAGCGATAGGAGAAAATAATTTTTAATAATCGACTACACGAGCTTTCGGGCAGTCACGCCCTTCAACTGGTCTTTAGTGTATGTATACTCATTCCCAGAAGACGCAATCAAAAGTCTCAAGCTCAACAGGCTTGATGCTATAATAGGATTGAGTGGATATAAGAAAGAAGATGAAGAATAAGATTTTCCTCTATCCACAGTTACTTGTGTATATTAGGAATAATGGTTCCATAGAAATGAGAATGGCTTGGTGTAAGTTATCCTCCAGTTTGGTTTCAGAAACTTCAGTTAAAAAATTGTAAAATTTAGTTTAGAATATGAATAAAGGAATTAAGTTGTTGCCTTTTCCTAATTATTTTCAGGTGCCATTTTATTGTATCTTAATTATCATAAACAGTTTTTAATTGTTAAGGTAAAAACACCAAGCCTCCAAGTAGAAGTTTCATTTCAAAATCTTTAATCTCTACCTTTCACATTGTACCGTGTTTTCTCCTGTAGAAGAGTGGTGTTCGTGCCCGAAAGCTGAGGATTAAAGATTTTAAAACGAAATTTTCCCCTGGAGGCCTGATATTTTTACCTTAATATTGAAACAAAGGATTATTTTGTTGAATTGAATTTTTGATATTGTAAATGTTTTCTTGAAAAGAATCAAAATTTAGTGATTTTTAAGAAAAAGCCAAGCATTGTCGTTGTCCTGAAGAAATGATATGTTGATGATACTGACTACAGGATATTCATTCCTCTAGAGTGAGTGGAAAGTCTACCTGGAAGTGTATGCTACCAATGCATCAAATGTACTCTACCCGTCAAATGTCTCCCTAGACAATACGTGAGAGGCCTACGTCTGAAGTACATACACTTTCTGCATTCACTGTACTTTCACCTAACGTCCGTCCCATCCTGTACAGTACGTGAGAAACCCGCAGAACCTGTCTAGCTCTGAAGCCTATATACTGTCTATTAAACGTCCCATCTTGTACAGTACGTGAGAAACCCGCAGAACCTGGTTAGCTCTGAAGGCCCTATACTGTCTATTGAACGTCCCATCCTGTACAGTACGTGAGAAACCCACAGAACCTGTCTAGCTCTGAAGCCTCTATACTGTCTTTTGAACCTCCCATCCTGTACAGTACGTGAGAAACCCGCAGAACCTGCCTAGCTCTGAAGCCCCTATACTGTCTATTGAAAGTCCCATCCGGTACAGTACGTGAGAAACCTACAGGACATGGCTAGCTCTGAAGCCCCTATACTGTCTATTGAAAGTCCCATCCTGTACAGTACGTAAGAACCCGCAGGACCTGTCTAGCTCTGAAACCCCTATACTGTCTATTGAAAGTCCCATCCTGTACAGTACGTAAGAACCCGCAGGACCTGGCTAGCTCTGAAACCCCTATACTGTCTATTGAAAGTCCCATCCTGTACAGTACGTAAGAACCCGCAGGGCCTGGCTAGCTCTGAAACCCCTATACTGTCTATTGAAAGTCCCATCCTGTACAGTACGTAAGAACCCGCAGGACCTGGCTATCTCTGAAACCCCTATACTGTCTATTGAAAGTCCCATCCTGTACAGTACGTAAGAACCCGCAGGACCTGGCTATCTCTGAAACCCCTATACTGTCTATTGAAAGTCCTATCCTGTACAGTACGTAAGAACCCGCAGGACCTGTCTAGCTCTGAAACCCCTATACTGTTTATTGAAAGTCCCATCTTGTACAGTACGTGAGAAACCCGCAGAACCTGTCTAGCTCTGAAGCCCCTTTACTGTTTATTGAACGTCCCATCCTGTACAGTACGTAAGAAACCCGCAGAACCTGTCTAGCTCTGAATCCCCTATACTGTCTATTGAAAGTCCCATCCTGTACAGTACGTGAGAAACCCGCAGAACCTGTCTAGCTCTGAAGCCCCTATACTGTCTATTGAACGTCCCATCTTGTACAGTACGTGAGAAACCCGCAGAACCTGTCTAGCTCTGAAGTCACTATACTGTCTATTGAAAGTCCCATCCTGTACAGTACATGAGAAACCCGCAGGACCTGTCTAGCTCTGAAGCCCCTATACTGTCTATTGAACGTCCCATCCTGTACAGTACGTGAGAAACCCGAAGAACCTGGCTATCTCTGAAGCCCCTATACTGTCTATTGAAAGTCCCATCTTGCACAGTACGTGAGAAACCTACAGGACATGGCTAGCTCTGAAGGCCCTATACTTTCTATTGAACGTTCCACCTTGTACAGTACGTGAGAAACCCGCAGAACCTGTCTAGCTCTAAAGTCCCTATACTGTCTATTGAAAGTCCCATCCTGTACAGTACGTGAGAAACCCGCAGAACCTGGCTAGCTCTGAAGCCCCTATACTGTCTATTGAACGTTCCATCCTGTACATTACGTGAGAAACCTACAGGACATGGATAGCTCTGAAGCCCTATACTATCTATTGAACGTCCCATCTTGTACAGTACGTGAGAAACCCGCAGAACCTGTCTAGCTCTGAAGTCCCTATACTGTCTATTGAACGTCCCATCCTGTGCAGTACGTGAGAAACCCGCAGGACCTGGCTAGCTCTGAAGCCCCTATACTGTCTATTGAACGTCCCATCATGTACAGTACGTGAGAAACCTACAGGACATGGCTAACTCTGAAGCCCCTATACTGTCTATTGAACGTCCCATCATGTACAGTACGTGAGAAACCTACAGGACATGGCTAGCTCTGAAGCCCCTATACTGTCTATTTAACGTCCCATCATGTACAGTACGTGAGAAACCTACAGGACATGGCTAACTCTGAAGCCCCTATACTGTCTATTTAACGTCCCATCATGTACAGTACGTGAGAAACCCGCAGGACCTGGCTAGCTCTGAAGCCCCTATACTGTCTATTGAACGTCCCATCATGTACAGTACGTGAGAAACCCGCAGGACCTGTCTAGCTCTGAAGCCCCTATACTGTCTATTGAACGTCCCATCATGTACAGTACGTGAGAAACCTACAGGACATGGCTAACTTTGAAGCCCCTATACTGTCTATTGAACGTCCCATCATGTACAGTACGTGAGAAACCCGCAGAACCTGGCTAACTCTGAAGCCCCTATACTGTCTATTGAACGTCCCATCATGTACAGTACGTGAGAAACCCGCAGGACCTGTCTAGCTCTGAAGCCCCTATACTGTCTATTGAACGTCCCATCCTGTACAGTACGTGAGAAACCCGCAGAACCTGTCTAGCTCTGAAGCCCCTATACTGTTTATTGAACGTCCCATCCTGTACAGTACGTGAGAAACCCGCAGAACCTGGCTAGCTCTGAAGCCCCTATACTGTCTATTGAACGTCCCATCATGTACAGTACGTGAGAAACCCGCAGAACCTGGTTAGCTCTGAAGGCCCTATACTGTCTATTGAACGTCCCATCCTGTACAGTACGTGAGAAACCCGCAGAACCTGCCTAGCTCTGAAGCCCCTATACTGTCGATTGAACGTCCCATCCTGTACAGTACGTGAGAAACCCGCAGGACCTGCCTAGCTCTGAAGCCCCTATACTGTCGATTGAACGTCCCATCCTGTACAGTACGTGAGAAACCCGCAGGACCTGTCTAGCTCTGAAGCCCCTATACTGTCTATTGAACGTCCCATCCTGTACAGTACGTGAGAAACCCGCAGAACCTGGCTAGCTCTGAAGCCCCTATACTGTCTATTGAACGTCCCATCCTGTACAGTACGTGAGAAACCCGCAGGACCTGGCTAGCTCTGAAGCCCCTATACTGTCTATTGAACGTCCCATCATGTACAGTACGTGAGAAACCCGCAGGACCTGTCTAGCTCTGAAGCCCCTATACTGTTTATTGAACGTCCCATCCTGTACAGTACGTGAGAAACCCGCAGAACCTGGCTAGCTCTGAAGCCCCTATACTGTCTATTGAACGTCCCATCATGTACAGTACGTGAGAAACCCGCAGAACCTGGTTAGCTCTGAAGGCCCTATACTGTCTATTGAACGTCCCATCATGTACAGTACGTGAGAAACCCGCAGGACCTGTCTAGCTCTGAAGCCCCTATACTGTCTATTGAACGTCCCATCATGTACAGTACGTGAGAAACCCGCAGGACCTGTCTAGCTCTGAAGCCCCTATACTGTCGATTGAACGTCCCATCCTGTACAGTACGTGAGAAACCCGCAGGACCTGTCTAGCTCTGAAGCCCCTATACTGTCTATTGAACGTCCCATCCTGTACAGTACGTGAGAAACCCGCAGAACCTGGCTAGCTCTGAAGCCCCTATACTGTCTATTGAACGTCCCATCCTGTACAGTACGTGAGAAACCCGCAGGACCTGGCTAGCTCTGAAGCCCCTATACTGTCTATTGAACGTCCCATCATGTACAGTACGTGAGAAACCCGCAGGACCTGTCTAGCTCTGAAGCCCCTATACAGTTTATTGAACGTTCCATCCTGTACAGTACGTGAGAAACCCGCAGAACCTGGCTAGCTCTGAAGCCCCTATACTGTCTATTGAACGTCCCATCATGTACAGTACGTGAGAAACCCGCAGGACCTGTCTAGCTCTGAAGCCCCTATACTGTTTATTGAACGTCCCATCCTGTACAGTACGTGAGAAACCCGCAGGACCTGGCTAGCTCTGAAGCCCCTATACTGTCTATTGAACGTCCCATCATGTACAGTACGTGAGAAACCCGCAGGACATGGCTAGCTCTGAAGCCCCTATACTGTCTATTGAACGTCCCATCATGTACAGTACGTAAGAACCCGCAGGACCTGGCTAGCTCTGAAGCCCCTATACTGTCTATTGAACGTCCCATCATGTACAGTACGTGAGAAACCCGCAGGACCTGTCTAGCTCTGAAGCCCCTATACTGTCTATTGAACGTCCCATCCTGTACAGTACGTGAGAAACCCGCAGGACCTGGCTAGCTCTGAAGCCCCTATACTGTCTATTGAACGTCCCATCATGTACAGTACGTGAGAAACCCGCAGGACCTGTCTAGCTCTGAAGCCCCTATACTGTCTATTGAACGTCCCATCCTGTACAGTACGTGAGAAACCCGCAGGACCTGTCTAGCTCTGAAGCCCCTATACTGTCTATTGAACGTCCCATCCTGTACAGTACGTGAGAAACCCGCAGGACCTGTCTAGCTCTGAAGCCCCTATACTGTCTATTGAACGTCCCATCCTGTACAGTACGTGAGAAACCCGCAGGACCTGTCTAGCTCTGAAGCCCCTATACTGTCTATTGAACGTCCCATCATGTACAGTACGTGAGAAACCCGCAGGACCTGTCTAGCTCTGAAGCCCCTATACTGTCTATTGAACGTCCCATCATGTACAGTACGTGAGAAACCCGCAGGACCTGTCTAGCTCTGAAGCCCCTATACTGTCTATTGAACGTCCCATCATGTACAGTACGTGAGAAACCCGCAGGACCTGTCTAGCTCTGAAGCCCCTATACTGTCTATTGAACGTCCCATCCTGTACAGTACGTGAGAAACCCGCAGGACCTGTCTAGCTCTGAAGTCCCTTACTGTCTATTGAACGTCCCATCCTGTACAGTACGTGAGAAACCCGCAGGACCTGTCTAGCTTTGAAGCCCCTATACTGTTTATTGAACGTCCCATCCTGTACAGTACGTGAGAAACCCGCAGAACCTGGCTAGCTCTGAAGCCCCTATACTGTCTATTGAACGTCCCATCATGTACAGTACGTGAGAAACCCGCAGGACCTGTCTAGCTCTGAAGCCCCTATACTGTTTATTGAACGTCCCATCCTGTACAGTACGTGAGAAACCCGCAGGACCTGGCTAGCTCTGAAGCCCCTATACTGTCTATTGAACGTCCCATCATGTACAGTACGTGAGAAACCCGCAGGACCTGTCTAGCTCTGAAGCCCCTATACTGTCTATTGAACGTCCCATCATGTACAGTACGTGAGAAACCCGCAGGACATGGCTAGCTCTGAAGCCCCTATACTGTCTATTGAACGTCCCATCATGTACAGTACGTAAGAACCCGCAGGACCTGGCTAGCTCTGAAGCCCCTATACTGTCTATTGAACGTCCCATCATGTACAGTACGTGAGAAACCCGCAGGACCTGTCTAGCTCTGAAGCCCCTATACTGTCTATTGAACGTCCCATCCTGTACAGTACGTGAGAAACCCGCAGGACCTGGCTAGCTCTGAAGCCCCTATACTGTCTATTGAACGTCCCATCATGTACAGTACGTGAGAAACCCGCAGGACCTGTCTAGCTCTGAAGCCCCTATACTGTCTATTGAACGTCCCATCCTGTACAGTACGTGAGAAACCCGCAGGACCTGTCTAGCTCTGAAGCCCCTATACTGTCTATTGAACGTCCCATCCTGTACAGTACGTGAGAAACCCGCAGGACCTGTCTAGCTCTGAAGCCCCTATACTGTCTATTGAACGTCCCATCCTGTACAGTACGTGAGAAACCCGCAGGACCTGTCTAGCTCTGAAGCCCCTATACTGTCTATTGAACGTCCCATCATGTACAGTACGTGAGAAACCCGCAGGACCTGTCTAGCTCTGAAGCCCCTATACTGTCTATTGAACGTCCCATCATGTACAGTACGTGAGAAACCCGCAGGACCTGTCTAGCTCTGAAGCCCCTATACTGTCTATTGAACGTCCCATCATGTACAGTACGTGAGAAACCCGCAGGACCTGTCTAGCTCTGAAGCCCCTATACTGTCTATTGAACGTCCCATCCTGTACAGTACGTGAGAAACCCGCAGGACCTGTCTAGCTCTGAAGTCCCTTACTGTCTATTGAACGTCCCATCCTGTACAGTACGTGAGAAACCCGCAGGACCTGTCTAGCTCTGAAGCCCCTATACTGTTTATTGAACGTCCCATCCTGTACAGTACGTGAGAAACCCGCAGAACCTGGCTAGCTCTGAAGCCCCTATACTGTCTATTGAAAGTCCCATCTTGTACAGTACGTGAGAAACCTACAGGACATGGCTAGCTCTGAAGCCCCTATACTGTCTATTGAACGTCCCATCTCTTGTACAGTACGTGAGAAACCTACAAAACATGGCTAGCTCTGAAGGCCCTATACTGTCTATTGAACGTCCCATTATGTACACTACGTGAGAAATCTACAGGAAAGACCAGGCGACCTCTCAAGGACGTGCTGACGCCTCTCATTAGACCGTTGGTAATTGCCCAAAAAGGAGCTCGGCCCAGTAATTGAATTACTCCGGGAAAATTAAGTTTCGCCCAGCATTCAGATCGCGCGCTCTCAGTAATTAATTAGGTCCTCACACGTGCGAGTTTTTGTGCACCAGAGGTCCTTTGTAATTGCTGATTAATGGAGCCAATTAAGACAAATTCAACTAAGCTACCATACATTTGGTTAATTATTTTAAAGTGTTTCTATAAGAACTATTCTCGTTTTCACGATATGCATACATATTATGAATAGTTTAGATATAATTTCTACCACACAAAACAGCAAGTATATGTTCCAGATTCCACTACTTACCTCCAAGGCTACTTGGGTTATCTACACACCATGAGCAGCTGCCGGTGTGGCCCGGTCGGGAGGTGACCTTGTGGGGACTTCACTGGACAGCAGTGACAGCGAGGAATTTATGTTATTTGGCAAGAAAATTTGGCTTCCGCAATTAGAAAATACGCTCAGAATGATTATGGGGACTACCATAAAAGGGCTCGTGAAAAGTAAAAAAGAGTGCGCGACAAGCCACTGTGCCGCCGAGAGTCATAGGAGGCTGTTTCCCCAGCGGCAACACAGCTGGAGTGCCGCTCTGTCGGAATTCGACGGCCAGGAAGACAGCCCGAGGACAAACACCCCAAGAGGCTGGAAACAGAATTTGGAGACCAGTCCTTTGTAGAAAATTCTTAAGTTTTATTGTTTTGGAGACTTCTTGCAGTGAATCGCGATTCCTGTAATCTGTATTCAGCGAGCCCTTGTGTTGTTCACTCTTGTAACAAGATCTAAATTCTGAAACGCCTTACCCTCAAGAGCACGAACACAGATTTCCACAACGGTTTATCCAAAAGACTTTGTGATGTAGGAAAGTTGGCTAAATAGAGAGACTGTAATTTACCGCCCGATCATCCATAAAAGTTCAAGTGAAAGAATATTTTGTTTCTAAATAAGGTCAATATTTAAGTCTATCACACCTGGATGATGCTTCAAGTCAGTAGTGTGCATAGATTATATCTACAGACATGTGATGTTCAATCGAATTGACGATGACTGGGGAAATCTTCAAGCAGGGAGCTCATTGTATTCCCTCCTCCCCTCCTCTGAATAACATCGCGTAGCTACAGTTCTCTGATCCATACTCCTATTCCACCATTATTCAGATAAATTTTCCTCTTTCTACCAGTCTACATCTACTAACTAAACAAGAAGTTTGTAGTTCTGTGCCCTCGACGCCAAAATTTCAATACAATATTGTTTACATCCTTTGACGCGAGGCTTTACAAATTTGCTGAGAATGGAATTAATCAGCCCTATGTGACACGGTATTTGCAACACCAAGAATTAATGGGCAAATAGTTGTGAAAATCTGCATAAAGAGATTACCAGTAACGAACAATACATGATATTTATTAGAACAGAATACACCTATATACAGAGCGACATCGCCGTCCACTCAATATGTTGTGGGACCATCATTGGCAGCTATGCAGGCAGCAACATGTCTTGGTACTGACTCAATGACTGTGTCGATGATGTCCTGAGGGATGGCTACATATTCCCTGTCAACCATCAGCCACAGTTCATCTTCTGAACGCGGCTGTGCAGAGAAGGTAAACGACGTCCAAATAGGTCATAAAAATGTTCTATAGGGAGTAACCAGGAGAGACTGGTGGCCGTGGAAGCACCGGGGTTTCATGCAGGGCATCTTCGCTGATGCGTGCTGTGTGGATCGGGCGTTATCATGCTGGAAAATGGCATTTGATGCCCTTAGAGGAAGGGTAGTGTCACCAGCTGCAGCATGTCATCCACGTATCGTTGGGCCATCATAGTATCCTTAATATGAATCAGACCTGATCTGCTATCCTAGGAGACGGCTCCCCAAACTATAATGTCGTGAGGTGCGGCGTCCCACAGATGTAGCCGGATTGGACCTGTCATCAAGACGGCACCAAACTCTTACTTAGTGGCGGTCATTGCTAAAACAGAAGCGAGATTCATCTGAGAACACTACCCTGTGTCATTCCACTGTTTACGTGGATCTATCCCAACAAATTTGAAAACGGAGGTATCTGTGCCGTTGGGTTAAGGGCAGTTTTCTTAACGGGCGCCATGGGTGTTGGCCGTAAGCGACCAATCTGTCTTTAATAATTCTGGTCGATATGGGAGAATTAAGAGTGTCTTGCACATCCTTCAAAATGGCGACAGAAGTGAACTGTGAAGTCGCCAACACCTTCCGACGGATGCGTCGATCCACGCGTGCTGACGTCACTCTGGCCGCAACAGCACCCCTTGATCGTTATACATTTCCTTTTTCCAACCATTTTCGTCATAGCCGGTGCACTGTGGAGGCGTCGAGGTGTCTGTCCGTAGAGATTTGACGCATGGACCAACCGACCCTTCTGATCACCATTCATCTCATGAAATCGTCTGTTTAACTAGTAATGTGGCTAGAGGTCACAGTTAAGATGAAGTATAGTTTCTGCGTCTAATTTGATGGTAGAAGTGTCCTTCATTTTTGTAGGTCTATTTTGTCTCACCACAATTTTCACCCTGATCTTCCTCTTCTCTACTTAAACCCACTAGTCTCTCACAACTTTACCTTGTTACAATTATGAGTTCTGTTCTTAGCTACTCCCAAGCTTAAACAGTTTTCTTAATGACCTTTTAAAGCCGCTATTATTCTCTTGAATAATTGATTTGAGAATTGAAAGAAAACATCAGTTTGGATGTCAGGATGCGGTTCTGTTGCCTCTGTGACAATGTTGTGAGGGATCACTCAATCTGATACCTACCAGCCACAAAGAAAGAAGCCACAGGCGTCTGCTCTGGCCTTGACGTTAACGATCTTAATGAATGGAAGAGAGCCAAATGATTCGAGTGGCGGCAAACTTTCTCACGGCGTTAATTACACGTGCTAGATTTATTGAATCATCAATTGAATCTTGTCTATTCAATCATCACTTGGGTAACCTCTCTCTCAGTGACCCTTTAATCGCATCTCTCGTTTTGGACAAATAGAACAATGTTTAATATATGATATAAGCGCGCCATCTATATGCAAAATTAGAAACTATTTACGCGCGTATACGTTTCTTTTTTGAAAATAAACATTTCTCTACTACCTTTAATCTAATGATAAAATATTGGGAGGGTCCACCACTCTGATGAACCAGGCCTTCCTAATATTTTATCATTGCAGAAAGGCTAGTAGGAATTATTTATTTTAAAAGGGAGAAACGTATGTGAGTACACCCATACCTCGCTTTGCGTCGGGGTTACGTTCCAAAAAAAAAAAAACACGACGCAAATTGAAACGACGCAAAGTGAAAATAAAATTTTGATGGCATGGCGCAATCAAAAACAAAGGTGTTGCCATATTTTAGGGAAAAAAAATGAAGACTCAAATCCAAAACAACGCAACTTCGAAAATCTAACGACGCACAGTGAAAATAAGTAAAAATTAAGCAGCGACGCAATTTCGAAAATAAAAAAACGCAAAACGAAACGACGCAAAGCGAGGTATTGGTGTATATAGATTATATTGGGATTACAAATAAGTTTTGAGGGATTTGCAAAAGAAGCCACAACAAATATTATATAAATAGCATCGGACCTTGTAAGGTTTCATGTTAAGGCTTCATCATTTCCCCCAAAAAAATCAGAAGAAGTCTTTTCACTCAAGTGTAAGGAACTTTTTTTTTTGGTGCTCTAACCATGTCAACCTTTTTGCCAACAAAACACAATTTGCGGGAAGCGCTGCTTTTTTGTTTTAATTTGAAGAAAAGTGCAACTGATGGACATCGATTGCTGTGTGAGGCATATGGTAAACATGCTCTATCAATAAAATCATGTGAGTACTGGTTTCGGCGTTTCAAAAGTGGCGATTTTGACACCAGAGACAAAGAACGCGGAGGGAGGCCAATAAAGTTCGAAGACGCTGAGTTGGAGGCTTTATTGGACGAAGATTCAAGCCAAACTCAAGAGGAGCTCGCTGAAACCTTGGGAGTGACTCAACAAGCGATTTCGAACCGTCTCAAGGTCATGGGTATGGTGCAAAAACAAGGAAATTGGGTTCCATATGAACTCAAGCCAGGAAACATCGAGCGCCGTATTTGCACGTGCGAACTACTGCTCAAAAGACAAAATCGGAAGAGTTTTTTGCATCGAATCGTGACGGGGGACGAAAAGTGGATTCACTACGACAACCCAAAGCGCAGAAAATCGTCGGTTAAGCCCGGTCATGCATCAACTTCAACGGCCAAACCGAATATTCATGGCAAGAAGCTAATGCTGTGCATCTGGTGGGATCAGCTCGGAGTGATCTACTATGAGCTACTTCAGCCTAAAGAAACCATCACTGGAGAACGTTACCAACAACAATTGATGCGATTAAGCCGAGCATTGAAGATTAAACGCCCACTATATGCCAAAAGACATGACAAGGTGATCTATCAGCACGACAACGCTCGGCCACATGTTGCAAAAGTTGTCAAGGAGACTTTGGAGGCGCTTCAATGGGATGTCCTACCCCACCCGCTGTATTCACCAGACATTGCTCCTTCAGACTACCACATGTTCCGTTCGATGACACATGGCCTGGCCGAGCAGCACTTCACTTCTTACGAAGAGGCGAAAAATTGGGTCAATGTTTGGATCGCCTCAAAAGACGAGGAATTTTTTCGACACGGAATCCGTATGCTGCCTGAAAGATGGGAAAAAGTCGTAGCTAAAGATGGACAATACTTTGAATGAAATATATTGTACTGATTTCTCTGAATAAAGCTTCGAATTTATAAAAAAAATCCCTCAAAACTTATTTGTACTCCTAATAATTTGGAAAACAACGTTTGTGCCTCTTTCACACAAACTACTAAATCAATCATTATATTTCACAAGAAGGTAACCGATGATAGTTGATGATAGCTGGCGATATAATATTCAACTTAAAATATATTAAATACTAAAAAATATATTGTTGGAATCATATATATGTTTAATATATTTCAATATGTACCTGATATCCATATGTAATATAGTTATAGTGTAACACAGCCTAAGATGTAGACACAATCCAACTCTCCAGTTTGGCCATCATGTAACACAAAACGGAATAATAAAGTTTGAGAACCAGCCGGCGCCCAGACAGGAGAAAGGTCTCCGATTATACCGTCAGTCCGAAAAACATAGTCGAACTACCGACAGTTCCCCTCTGGCTCTAGAATAGATCAGACCCCCTCGACCGGCGCTGGCCGCTCTCTCTGAGATGACATCCAACATGCTTCGTCCTTTTGTGTTTATCTTATTCACGCCTGAAACCACTCTGACCATTGTGGCTACTACGACTGCATCTAACCAATCACACCACTATAGCCGGTATACAGGAAAACATACCACACTACAGTCATCTAACAGGATAAACTCATCACGATATATATATCTATTATTATTATAAATATCAAAATTGTTCATCCTCTCTGTCTGTCTTTTCATCGATAAATCCTAAACTAAACCAGTAAATATCACTATGTTTTATATGTAACACCTTTTGACATCGGGAAAGGTTATTGAATAATTATAATTTAAAGCTAACTTTTTATTGCAATTTCATTTAAAATTTTGTTTACCTACTCGTCGAATTCACTTTCAACCAGCGCCCCCTCGCGGTTTATGATGGAATTATATTGTTTCTTTACGTTCCAAAAGTAATATAAATGTTTTAAAAAATATATATTTTAAAAAAATATTTGCATATAAAAATAAATAAGGATTAAATATTAGTTTTGAAAATAGAAAAAATATATATTTAGAAACGATTTTACAAAATTTTAAGGCCTGAAATAACTTTACAAAAATGTTATTTAAGATTCAAACTTTAGGCATTGGTAAGCTCTATGACTTGGTATTATTGGCAACTTTGATTCAAAATTGGGTGTTTGTACTTTTCTTTTGTTGTTACTGAATCTTCCATCTTTACTAATGATGTTCAAAATGTTTATAATGTACTATTCTAAAAATTCAACATGAATTATTTTTATATGTGTTAGCTTTATCATTTATAAGCACATTTTTATCAAAGATATATATATATATATTAAAGGACATAAATTCATTAAATACACATTTTCTATTTTATTAAGGATATTTAAAAAATCAATGTTTGTGCCTATATAAAGATATTCGCCTTTAAGACAACATCTCAAAATTTACTAGAAATTATTTTTTAAGACTCAGTAATAATATTTGCGAGAGAGAATGTCGTTGTATAATTTGACATTTTAATATATTATTAATAATAAAAATAAAAGAGATCTCTTATGTTTTGGAACCATCTTTGAAAGCGATTTTGCGTTCTTAATGACAAAAGTAACAGTGAAAATATGGTCACATTAGCATTTTCTTTTCAATAAGAAATATATTCCACAAAGATTCCTTTAAAGAATCACGCCGTAGAAGTGAGGATTAGAGGTGTGAATAATATGTATGTCATAATTTGTACAATTAGATTCCAACCTAATCCAATATATGTATGAAAATGTATGATTTGTTTCAATAAAAAAACAAGGTAACATTGGAGGACAGAAAGGCCTAGAAGAAAGGCCTAGGAAGAAGGCTTAAAAGATAGCACAATCATTAGTAAAGTTATTACCAGTTTAATTATCGCGGAACTAATAAAAGTTGAGTTCAACAAACTATCACTTCCTGGTCAAGCTGGGACATGTCTAAAGACAAAGAAGTAACGTAGACCAATCAGGGAGCAATTCATTTAGTGGAGAACCAATAGGGAACCTCCACGTCACACCTTTCAACCAATGAGAAGTAAGAAGGGTTCTCGTGTTAAATCGAGAACCAAGAATTGATAGTTATCGACTGGATCCCACCGAGATAGCACCTGTCAGTCGTCACTTCGATCCCACCTAGGTAACACCTGCTCTAGAAATCCCTCTCCGCTCATCCCATAGCTAAATCAATCTTACCGCAATGTGAATAGGTAGCCAATAACCAAAACCGCTCCGCCTTCTCAAGCCTTTCTTTCCTCCGACCAGTTGCCTTTTATTTCAACCCATCAAGTGTCCTGGTTATTTCCCCTGGTGTGTACACCTTATCACTCAGCCACCACGACTGCGCCACCACCAACAACAATCATCAACCTCCAAGAGTAATATTTCCTCGCGTAAAATATTACATGTATATTATAGCAGGTTATGGCAGGGGTCGCCAATCTTTTGAGTCGGAAGAGTCAAAAATTATAATTTAAAGAATTTCAAATTTTTTGAATAGCCACAAAATGTTTTTATTGTCAACAATAAATATGTAGTATGTTCTCGCGTAAATAAGTATTTGCGAATGGAACTATATAAAGTGCCGCAGCTTCACATCCAAAGAGCCGCGGTTTGTCGACCCCTGGGCTATGAAATCAATCAGGGGCTGCAAACAAAACCAATTTACTGGTCCCATACACAATTCGAGGATTTCCAAGACTACCACAATATTGCTGATGTTTGGAAGAGCGGATGTGAAAAATATTCATCCGGGTCCCAGCAACAAGAACGCAGGCTGCAAAGAACAAAGAAGTTCATCACGTGATGTCTATAGTCGTGTGGCCACAGGTGTCGGCGCCATGATGAACTACTCATTGTCCTGGCGGCGGTGGTCAGTCCTCGGTCAGGGACTACCTAGGTGATATCTCCATCCACACTTCAGTGTGCTTCTTTTACTTGCGACGGTGGTTAGTAATGGCCAGTCCCGCCTCCTCGGTCAGGGACTGCGTGGCTGACGTCTCCATCCACACTGCAGTGTGCTTCTTTTACTTGCCACGGTGGTTAGTATCGGCCAGTCCCGCTCCTCGGTCAGGGACTACGTAGCTGACGTCTCCATCCACACTGCCGCGTACTTCTTTTACTTGCGACGGTGGTCAGTATCGGCCAGTCCCGCTCCTCGGTCAGGGACTACGTAGCTGACGTCTCCATCCACACTGCCGCGTACTTCTTTTACTTGCGACGGTGGTCAGTATCGGCCAGTCCCGCTCCTCGGTCAGGGACTGCGTGGCTGACGTCTCCATCCTCACTGCAGCGTACTTCTTTACTTGCGACGGTGGTTAGTATCGGCCAGTCCCGCCTCCTCGGTCAGGGACTACGTAGCTGACATCTCCATCCACACTGCCGCGTACTTCTTTTACTTGCGACGGTGGTTAGTATCGGCCAGTCCCGCCTCCTCGGTCAGGGACTACGTAGCTGACATCTCCATCCACACTGCCGCGTACTTCTTTTACATGCGACGGTGGTCAGTATCGGCCAGTCCCGCTCCTCGGTCAGGGACTACGTAGCTGACGTCTCCATCCACACTGCAGTGTGCTTCTTTTACTTGCCACGGTGGTTAGTATCGGCCAGTCCCGCTCCTCGGTCAGGGACTACGTAGCTGACGTCTCCATCCACACTGCCGCGTACTTCTTTTACTTGCGACGGTGATTAGTATCGGCCAGTCCCGCTCCTCGGTCAGGGACTACGTAGCTGACGTCTCCATCCACACTGCCGCGTACTTCTTTTACTTGCGACGGTGGTCAGTATCGGCCAGTCCCACTCCTCGGTCAGGGACTGCGTGGCTGACGTCTCCATCCTCACTGCAGCGTACTTCTTTACTTGCGACGGTGGTTAGTATCGGCCAGTCCCACTCCTCGGTCAGGGACTACGTAGCTGACGTCTCCATCCACACTGCCGCGTACTTCTTTTACTTGCGACGGTGGTTAGTATCGGAGAGTCCTGCTCCTCGGTCAGGGACTGCGTGGCTGACGTCTCCATCCACACTGCCGCGTACTTCTTTTACATGCGACGGTGGTTAGTATCGGCCAGTCCTCTCAATTTCTAAGATGTAGCCTTGAAAAATACATATTTTTTTATGATGACGATATTGAATTATTTCCCTAATTGTATGATGAAATTTAATGAAAAACATCAAATATTTATTTGCCATGCGATATACACTAATGGACAAAACTTAAGTAGAAAGTCTTTGATATTGACAGTTGTCTGTTTTTTTTTAAGGAGACAGAAGCAATTTTGTTTACTCTTGGTTATCTTGTGCGTCTTCAATAAAGGTCACTGTAATATATTTCAGAGAGATTTACCGAATCCTGATATACATGCTATCTACTTATATATTTGCCTTATTCTGTCTGTCTGAAGCTCACGGATGGGATTTTTCATAACCATCGGTGGTTCAGTGGTAGAATGCTCTCCTGCCACGCGGGCGGCCCGGGTTCGATTCCCGGCCGATGCATTTTTTTTTTTTTTTTACAATTTTTAAAACTCATTTATATATTATACAAGAATGACATCCACGGCGCCAATTTATAATTGTAACGAATAGTATTTGAATAAAAGCATTTAATCGGGTAAAACCCGGGTTCGCCGGGTCATTCGTATCTACTTATATATTTGCCTTATTCTGTCTGTTTGTTTGTCTGAAGCTCACGGATGGGAATTTTCATAACCATCGGTGGTTCAGTGGTAGAATGCTCGCCTGCCACGCGGGCGGCCCGGGTTCGATTCCCGGCCGATGCATTTTTTTTTTTTTTTTTTACAATTTTTAAAACTCATTTATATATTATACAAGAATGACATCCACGGCGCCAATTTATAATTGTAACGAATAGTATTTGAATAAAAGCATTTAATCGGGTAAAACCCGGGCGTTGCCCGGGTCATTCGCATATAATAATTGTATAAACGAATGCAAGACAAAATCACCGCGAATGTTTCTTTTTTTTAAGGCAATTTCTTTTTAAGGCAATTATCGTTATTTATCGTTAATTTTTGTTTCGATTTTATTGAAAAAAAAAAACGATATGGTGCCTTTAAAAAATGATCTTTATTACTATGCAGTTTTCTATTTAGTCAATATACCTAAGTTCATGTTGCAAATGTAATTATCTCTATCGATTTAGTAGGTGAAATGCAAAAAAAAAAAAAAAAAAATCGACATGATGAAATCTTTATGAAAATTCACATTTTTATTTTTATATTTTCAAGACACACACAGTTTGGGGCGGGACGTTTCACAAGAGAGACATCCACGGCGCCAATTTATAATTGTAACGAATAGTATTTTAATTAAAACATTTTAAAAACACACAGTTTGGAACGGGACGTTTCACAAGAGTGACATCCATGGCGCCAATTTATAATTGTAACGAATAGTATTTGAATTAAAACGTTTTTAAAATATATACGCACTCGGGTAAAACCCGGGCGTTGCCCGGGCTATTCGTCTAGTAAGATATAACTTCCTTAAGTTTTGTACATGAGTGTACTTATAGGACAGCTCTCGTGCAGCTCACAAAATGTATTGCTGATACACAGTTCAGATAGAAAACATGGGAAGAAGTGTCCATTATAATAAGGTTAAGTAAAAAGAGAACACACACACAGGAGGCACACAAACAAAGAACAAAAAGTCCACAGACACAAGACGTCACCTTCCTTCAGAGGACCTCTAAAAACACCGACGTCTTTTTAATGGCTTCATTAGGGCTGACATCCTCTAGTCCAGCCGGGGTCGTAGACTGGGGCTTGACTCAACACTCGACAGATATGCCTCACATTCAGTATTTGAATAAGATTTTTGGTCTTTTGGCGCCATTATGCTCGAATTTGGATAAGGATTGTAAAAAGTTCTTGAACGAAAAATGTTTGTTTTTAT
Source organism: Cordylochernes scorpioides (assembly GCA_030710605.1). Lineage (NCBI taxonomy): Eukaryota > Metazoa > Arthropoda > Arachnida > Pseudoscorpiones > Chernetidae > Cordylochernes > Cordylochernes scorpioides. The sequence continues at coordinate 12,314,554 of CP092870.1, forward strand.
CCCTAGTCATGGTAAACATTTTAATGGGATTGTTTGCGGAAGAGCATTGCTCGATGCAAATATTTATATGTAATTCTACTGTCTTAAAAGCTTATGTTAATAGTTTGCTTGAATACAAATTCTAATATTCTAACCTTCATTGCAGCATACGAGTATAGGCCATGATAACCTGTGGGTAGAAGTTGGCGACTGCTTTTACTGTAAGTGCACCACATATGTATGAACGAAATGTGTGCAGATAGGTAGAGCAAGACATATTGAACTCACACACTTGATGAAATTATATCACACATAATTATATTTAATTAAAAAGACATATATTGGATATCAAAATATTTATTTTATCAATATTTCAGTTGGCTGAACGCCAACCTTTATCAAGGTATTATAACATTTTAATGTGTGTCAACAACAAACATGTGGCGCTGGGTTTGTTGTTGACACACTTTAAAATGTTATAACACCTTGATAAAGGTTGGCGTTCAGCCAACTGAAATATTGGTAAAATAAATATTTTGATCCAATATATGCCTTTTTAATAAAAGATTTATCTATGGATTGCTCTATTTTCAAAACATAATTATATTTTATTTACAATTTGTAATGAGATGACAGTTATGCTGACAAAGCCAACTGTAGTTCTAGGATATTTACGAAAAATAACCATGTGTGTATAAACATAAGGGACGACTCTCCCATCAAAAAAAGATGCTAAAACTAAGCGCCCATCTATTGACAGTCTCCACAAACTAACAGACTCAGTTCGGTGACAAAGCCACGATACCAGCTTCAGAAAACTGAGAAGCGTCTATGAAATCTTCAGATTTCGTTTAATCCCTTGTGGATATCATAGAATAAACTGACGAGAGCCATTAGCCCAAAACCATGGTCTCTAGGTGGACTTTTCTCAGTTTGCCGAAGCTGGTTTCGCGGCTTTGTCACCGATCTGAGTTTGCGAGTTCGCTAGTTTGCGAAGACGGTTAATAAATGGCGCTAAGATTTTGCGTTTATTTAGACGGGATAGGCGAACTTTATTTTTATAGATCAACTTTCCCTCGGCAAAATTTCCATCAATAACCATGTGTATGAAATTACTACAAAATTTAAATTTCTTTGAAAACTAGCAATCTATTTATTATAACACAGGAGCACTCTCATAAAATTAGAGAGAAATTGAACAAAGCAGAAGATATAAAAATTAAACAACTTAGAGTGGGGAGGGTAGAAATAGACTAAAGGTAACAAATATCAAATATAAACACGTGAGATATTCATTGATGTACAAGCATTGGTAACGTACTCAGACTTGGCGTTTCACAGGACTGACTTAGCGAAGCGACGTTCTTTCTCAGCGTTACAATCCTAACAGATACCTACAAGATACGGGTGGATGCATTGATTGGTACTGTGACTATTATCAGTTAAGATACGTCAGCCGTTTCCTACATTCATTTCCCGACAATGGTTCGACACTTTGTCACAAGGTAAATATTTTAATGGGATTATTTGCGGAAGAGCATTGCTCGATGCAAATATTTAAATGTAATTCTACTGTCCTAAACGCTTATATCCATAGTCTTCTTGAATACCATTATAAGAATTCACCTTTCATTGCAGCATATGTAATCAAAATCCTCCAATACAGTATTAAAGCTCTAAGAGAAGAGGTCTGGTAGAGTAAATAGGCGAAACAGCTGGGAGGGTTCACCACTGATGAGTCAAGCCATCCCAATATATTCTTCATCGCAGTAAGGACATTAGAAGTTTGTTTTATTTTTAAAATCAACTTTAGTGCTTTGATGCTTCTATTTCTTATTTCAATGGAATGTCAATCTATAGTCGCGTTATTAAAGCCTGAATGCTGTCACGTAGACGTGCAGTGGTTCAAGCCACTATATGAAAAAATCTAGTTGAAATTAATAAATGACGCCAACTATAAAACATTTTCCCTTGTTTTCCTTCACCTAAGATTCTTGATTTCCACCTTATTTTACCGATGATTTTTCAGATTCTCCCAGTAGTATTGTCTTTCCCAAAATCGACATTGTGATCTGCTTTATTCTCCTCTCCAAATTACATTTTGTTTACCCAATTTTGTATGAACATGGCCTTGTGTTAAACTCTTTTTATAATCTTGAGGAAAACTGTATCGCTTACACCATCCATTAGTCGAACGAATTCCTTTATGATGTCTTTTTCACGCTTATAAATATTCCAAACACCCCAATTTTATATACACGTACCTTAATCCTAGGTTTCTTATCGATTCACCGTCCTTTTCACATGAAATAAATTTTGCATCTGTGCTCCTCTCAACTCAGTTATGCAACAGGTAGAGTATCGGTTTTCGGACTGGATTATTGGGGTAAGATATAAGGTAAAATGATTAATGTTTATATTACCAACTACATACATAGCTATTTAAATAGATCTCTCATATATATATACAATCTGCCATCTTGTATCGTTTCTTTCTGACGTAGTAAAGCCAGTCGGTTGGACTCGAAAGTGTACGCTTATTTCATAATAAAGTAAATGCATTACAGTCGAACTGTTTTTCACCTGTGTAGAGATGTAGCGCATTTACAGTACAAGCAGTCGCTTACTACCTTCCACCATGATTATTATGACCTAATCACGTGTACTAGCTATATAAAAAAAAAACGCATTGCTAGTAGAAGTGATAATATTGTCTATAAATTCTCTAGCAAATCATTATTATATGATACCAATGATAAACTCCCCATCTCTACAGCCCAGCTCTATATGCCCAGCCTGCTCCGATGTCTCCATGGCAGCTATCTAGAGGACGGAAGTCCCTCCGCAAACTGCCGATAGATAGCACCTTCTATCGGTTTTCACCGCCTTTAAAACCGTCCGTTTTATAGACTCCCAAGTTACTTACTGTGGAAATTGAACGTTTTCACCTAAGAGCTGAGACTGGTTTTATTTGAATAAACAGTTTATAATGTTTTATTGCGGTGAGTGAAGTAATAAAAGAACCGTGGTTAATCATTTTATATAACTATGCAATATAGAGATAGAATTATTGCAGAAGAAACAACAACATGGAGCTATAAAAGGTCAATTTTTAATAGTAGATGATACCTTACCTCTCCCGTCAAAATGACCACTAAAACAAAAACCCGTGTATTGACAGTCTCCATGTTATAAATTTTCCAATGCTGGAGTTGTGGTATTCTCAAAGTTAGCTAGATTGCGGAGATGGTCAATAGATGGTGCTTAGTTTTAGCGTCTATTTTGACGAGAGAGGTGACATTTCTTTTAATAAATCTCAATATTATCAATAGTACAAAATCGTGAAACGAAGAGTTTCTTGAGTAAAATCAATCTTTCCTCCAGGGAAAAGTGTCTTTTCGAAAACATTTTTATTGTTCTCTAGCTTTCGGGCACGTACACCCTTCTACAGAATAAAACCTGTTCATGAAACAATGCTTTCTCCTGTAGAAGGGCGTACGTACCTGAAAGCTAGAGAACAATAAAAATGTTTTCGAAAAGACACTTTCCCCTGGAGGAATGATTGAATTTACTCAATATTTATGCAAGGGATTATTTTATAGAAGAATTTCTTGTAATTTTTTATATATTTAGCCGAGCTTTCGAGTATTTGTCCTTCTACAGGACAAAAAAATCTTACGAGAAACTCTTTGCCTCACATTTTGTATTTTTGATCCAGGTGATTATCCAACTTATGATATAGGTCTCAATATCCTTCCGGCAAAATGTTAATTCCTATATGCGTGTTGTCTCTAATACCATACATAGCAATAACATGCCATCTATACAATACAAATAAAAACACAAAAACGCGAATATTTATTTTAACAATTAAATCAAAATTCTACTGTCCTTACTGCGATGAAAAAAATATATTGGGAGGGCTTGGCTCATCAGTAGTGAATCCTCCCAGCGGTTTCGTCAATTTTATCCACCAGACCGCCTCTTTAGAGCTCTAATACTGTATTGGATTATTCTGCTTTTATATGCTACACTGAAGGGTGAAATCTTAGAAATGGTATTTGCGCAAACTATGTACATAAGCTTTTAGGACAGTAAAATTACATTTAAATATTTGCTTCGAGCAATGTTCTTCCGCAAACAATAAGGACAAGACTAGTTAGGCATAAATGAATACATAGCAATAACGCCGCTATATAATACAAATGAAAACACCAAAACACCCTTACTGCGAAAGGGCAGTAGAAGTTTGATTTATTTGTTAAAAGAAACATTCACGTTTTGGTGCTTTCATTTGTATCTTATACCATACATTGAGATGTTGCCAAGAGACCACTGTCCAACACTGGCCCGGGATGGTATTGACACATACTCCGTAGAGTTCCAGGAGCCTGGTCCAATACAGTAACCACTCACTCCATGTACTTAATAACATTATAACAAAGTAAAACATTTTAAAATTATACCGCACGTGTTTCTTTTCAACGAAAAATCCAAATTTATTTCAAGGAGAAATAAAGATTATTTCTAACCTTGGGGATGAGGTATGAAAGGATGAATTGTGAAGAGTAATGGAGTGGAGAGTAAACCGGGCATCTGCCCGGTAAGCGGAACACTGTGGGTTCGATTCCCATCCCTGGACACTTTTATTTTTCCGTTTATTATTACTCTTCACAATTCATCCTTTCATGCCTCATCCCTAAGGTTAGAAATAATCATTATTTCTCCTTGAAATAAATTTTGATTTTTCGTTGAAAAGAAACACGTGCGGGATAATTTTCAAATGTCGTTTTACAATTACAGGTCGCATTATATTATATTGTATTATAACAAAGTATTTATTATTTTATTAGCAGAGTATTATTTTTTATGTTTATATTTTGCTATACTATGTACACTTCCTTTTTTGCTTATCTTTTGTTTATCACTCATAGTTTGTTCTTGCCTGAAATAAATTGTTGTCCCATCCCGAAGTTGGTCTTCCTTAATTTTCCACGTGGCAATATTCCCTATGAACATCCTTGACGCCAAGATACTGGATCGAATCCTTCTTCTAAAAATAATCTTGAATTCACTATTAAACTATATGCCCCAAAAGCAATTTATAAAATTTTAAAGTAATCTAAATATGGTGTATGCAAATTTTATATATTCCAATATGAAAATTAGAAACTATTTTAGACGTGTAAGAATCTTTTTGAAATTAAACAATTTCTACTGCCCTTACTGCAATGGAAAAATTAATAGGAGGGCCTGGCTCATCAGTGGTGAACCCTCCCAGCGGTTTCCCCAGTTTAATTTTTCCATTGCAGTAAGGAGAGTAGAAATTGTTTAATTTCAAAAAGAATCTTACGCGTCTAAAATAGTTTCTAATTTTCATAACAGATGGCACGATAGTGCATCATAATATTCCAATATCCAATATTTATGTTTTTATAACACTATAGGATAGCTTGTGATGACTAACCGGTCAGATAACTTGGTGTTCCGACTATACCTACGCCGAAATACTGAGTCTGTTCTTTAAAATATACTCTTGAATTCAATATTTGATTATACATATATACCAATAACAATTTATTAAAATTTAAAAGTAATCGAAAAAGTGTATACAAATTTTATATATTCTAATATTTATGTTTTTATCACAGTAGAGGGTAGCTTGCGATGGCCAACTGGCCAGAAAACTTGGTGCTTTGACAATCCGACAAAATCAACGCCGAGCGTGTCGGAGATTTCACTCGGGAAGCCGTCTCAATCCTTTCAAGTATGTATATAGATAGATAATTTATATAGATTGACGTATAGAGCTAATTGGTAGAGGATATAGGCGGGTTTACATGTATGAATTTCCAGTTATATAGAAACAACTTGAACTATATATATATTTTGTTCACACTTGTCTATCTCGTATCTTCAATAGAGGTCACTAATATCTTTCAGAGTTATTGTCTGAATCCCGATATACATGCTAAAAGATACAACTTCCTTTATGATGCATTAACGCGCGATCTGTTATGTAAATTCGAAACTATTATAGACGCGTATAATTCTTTTAAAAATTAAACAATTTCTACTGCCCTTACTGAAATGGAAGAATTAATGGGAGGGCCTGGCTCAATTTTTCCATTGCAGTAAGGGGAGTAGAAATTGTTTAAATTTTAAAAGAATCATACGCGTCTATAATAGTTTCCAATTTACATAACAGATGGAGCGCTAATGCATCATAAAGGAAGTTGTACCTTTTATCATGTATATCAGGATTCGGACAATATCTCTGAAAGATATTACAGTGACCTTTATTGAAGATACGAGATAGACAAGTGTGAACAAATTTTACTGTCTTCTTCAGAAAATACATAACCGGTGATATCAAAGAATTTCCACTTTCTTAAGTTTTATCTATGAGTATATCTATATATATAAAAATCAATGTTTGTATGTTTGTTTGTATGTATGTATGTATGTTTGTTTGTTTGTATGTCCGGTATACAAATTCGCAGTAGTTCACTAATTCAAACCAAAATTTCCATACATACGTAAAAAAATACGGGGAAGACGATAGGCTATTTTAAAAATATATAAATCAATTATTAAAACTATATATTCAAATTATTCTACTTAGCTCACGAACAGCGCCCTCTATCAAAGATTAGATTAAATTATGCTGATGCAAACAAATAGATAATGCTAATAACAAACAATTATAAAAAAAAATCTTATCTAAATATTCATCACTCGGGTAGATATGCACACGGGTCAATCCCGGGGCGAAGCCCGGGTCACCCGTCTAGTATATTATAAAATAACGAGAAATCAAAATTTAAGAGATTTTTTTTGGAATATACAGTTTTGTTATCCTTTCACACATAGGACATAGCTTTTGTCGAAAAACCTGTCTTCATGTGACTTAGTTGTAAATTTTACACCCAGTCTATATATGTTAAACTAAGATTCTTAAAACAATTGCAAAAGTCGAAACACAATATATTGCCACGTGGAAAATTAGGAAAGACAAACTTCGGGATGACACTCTCTCTCTCTCTCTTGAGGTAACCTGGATTCCTGGAGCGTACGATGACACAGCAATTTATTTAAGGCAAGAACAAACTATGAATGATAAACAAAAGATAAGCAATGAGGGAAGTTTACAGATTAGCAAAATATAAACATAAAAATAATACTCTGTTAATAAAATAATAAATACTTTGCTACAATATTATAAATCAGAAAAATTCTAATGAGTTTTTTTATCAAGTTAAAATGACAAGTTTTCAAGCGTTAGCACATCATGTTTCGCAAATACCTACAATATATACAATTAATTAAATTTAAAGTAATATATATTTTTAAATTCCATGGATTTTTCTATTTTAGAAATCGGATTAAATCTATATTTTTGTGTAAAGGTGTTTTGCCCGAACTTTTGACAATGATACCAATAATTAATCAAAATAATTTTAAATATCCAGTGGTATAAGTACATATTAGTCTAGAGAAGAACTATTTGATAAACTATATCAAAACCGCTGGGTGGGTTCACTACTGATGAACCAGGCTCTTCCAACAATTCTCCCGTTGCAGTCAGTGATATTTAAATAGAAAAAACTGCAGTAAAACATTTCCAACTTGGCGGGGTAAAACATCCTATTTAAATATACACTTGAAAAAGATAAAATAAAATGCAGGTTAAAAGTTTTTTAAATTTTGGTTTTGCAAGCTTTGGAGCAAATTTCATGCTCTTCTGAAGAACAGTATATTTACTCGAAAGCTTGCAAAACCAAAATTAAAATAAACTTTTTACCTGATTTTTATTTTTCCTTTTTCAAATAATTTCTGGGTAAATTTTGCTCACATAAATATACATTTACTTACCATTTGTAAAAAGATTTTGAGAAATATTTGGAGAAACTATAAATTTATTACATATACAAACTCATCAACAAATATTACAAAAATAAAAAAGATGTTCATTATTAAATCACACACACAGAAAAATGTTTATACTCGTATTTCCCCCCCAATTTAGAGATAATAGGAGAAGCGTCCAGGTTTGGCCTTTTTTTTTTAGAAGAAAATTACTTCTGAAAAAGAGATAGATTCGTTTATTCCTTCTCTTTCCTCCCATTTATCTGTCTTATCTAAGCTCCACATTTATTGGAGCAGGATTCAACGATATCAATTTTCTTAAATTCTCTCACTCTGCTATGTATTGGGGAATTCTTACTTCTCTGATCTCTTCATGAGAGTTGTCTACGTCATTCCATGAGCATCTCGATGGATGCCATCTAGAATCTGTCTGTCTCTCCTATTACAGAGGCTTTATTCATGATAAAATTTCGAAAAACCTATAAAAATACAAACATATTTTCTCACAATGAGTTTCTTTTTATTTTAAAATGCCTAGCTTTCAAGCGATAATCGCTCTTCAACGGCCTTAATAAAAAAACATCGATTATATCTTACAAAAAATATTTACAGATATCCACGCTGCGCGCGTATGTATTTGTAAATATTTCTTGTAAGATATAGTCGATCTTTTTTTTATTTAAGGCCGTTGAAGAGCGATTATCGTTTGAAAAGCTTGCTTTTTAAAATAAAAAGAAATTCATTTTGAGAAAATATTTTTGTATTTTTAAACAGACGAATTAATTATACTCGAAGTAAAATATCGTCGCAACAAGAAAGAGGTCAATTCTAATGAAGTTCGTTATGTAAATAAAATTCTATTATATGTAAGAGGTATGCAATAATACCTAGAGTAATGCGAAATGTAAATTATTCATTTATAACGACTAATTACTGAATATTTCACTCTCTTACATTCAGCAAATGCACACGAGCAGCGATGATGGAGCAGCAATTTCTGCTGCAGTACGACTACGGATTTATTACAGAAGCTAACAATGCTCACCGAATGGTGGGAGCCAATTAGAAGGAGCGGAGCAAGAGATGGGGAACATTCGGCGTTAGGATTGCAGCGGTCAACTTAGAGCCGCACAGGATGACACGGCGATTATCGGCCAGCTATCACAACACCGGATCTAACGTTATCAAACATTCGACTGTTTCCTGCACACAAGTGTCCAACACAATCTTGTCCGAGACCGCGACGGGATCTACGACTGTTGTACATTTGTAGACCATCCAGTTCGACGGCTCGAGAAACTAGCGCTCTGACGGGAGAAACCTAGTTTTAAAGTGACGAGTGTCCTGACCGATCTATGTCCGGGGCAGTACTGCTCTTCACACTTCAGAGCGGTCTGGGCTACCACTAAGATGATATTCTACCACTCATTCTGTTGTGTGACGTTCCTTGTTAGCGGCAACGAACTCACTTTGAAACAACAAAATGCTCCCTTGCATACTGCAAGTGTTTATAGGAAAGCTTTTCAAGCTTTCCGAACACTTCTTTGGCTGACTCGGTCATCCCATTTAAAACGTAATGGAGAGTGATAGCAATCATCCCCGAATTTAGTCCGGGAGAGTTGGAGAAAGACAATTTGGAAAATAATCTCCCGCACAGAACACTGTCCGGAAATGTTACCAGTGGGTGAAATCCAGGGCAGAGGTTGTCCAGCATATTGTGGACTTATTACTTTGAAATGAACAAATTAAGGAATATAAATTTCAATTATTCTTGAATTAAAAAGTTTTTTTATTTACCATGTATGTTCTTCACATCCACCAAGTTTTGTCTCAATCGAACAGCTATTTAGTGTTGTGTCGATTTTGGCTCACCCCAAATGTTGGGTGGACTGGGATGCGACGGCGTTCCTGGCCGAGATCAGCGACTCGGACGTCTAAGAAATTTCTAGAGGAGTCTGGTAATTCCAGGAGCCACGCCAGAGGCCGCAGCTATGGGCGGAATAGACAACCACACCGGATGCCAAGAGGACTTTTCAAAGCTCAGGGGAACGAGCTCAGGTTGTCCCTGATGAAGAGAATGATGTCGTAGACGACCACGCAGCAGTGAACAACTCCGATGCTAAAGAAGACGGCGCAATATAACGTAGTAGCTATAAACTGTACGTACGTATATAACGGACGTTATTGGTGGCGTGCGACCCAACTGTCATTTGGCTTGCCTTCCTATTCATAGAATTGATTTCTAGCTTTAAAAAAACATCAAGATTTCCTCATTTTAAATTTTTTGAGCATATAGTAAAACTTTCACAGTAGTGCTATCTGTTGAGACTGAAGGTTTTCACCGTTCACAAACTTGTTAACTCATTCCCATCCAGCATCAGAAAAAGGTAGATAGACGTCAAAATCTCTGATTGAACAGAGGTAAGATGTAACACAAAGATGTAACGTTTTCCACTATTTATTAAATTTAAAAAGTTGGCTGGTCACTTACCTGCAGAACAGCTGGAGTTCTTATTTCCCACTGCAGATAGAGTGGAGCTACTATCTACCAGAATTGTGGCGTATTGGGGGATTTTAATTCGGATTTCTTTAGTCTGTGCCGTTAGGGGTCAACTTCAGATAGTGTACCAAAATACAAATGGTGATTTTATAATACATAAATCTGTTTATATTATATATATTCTGTTTAATAAAATAAATAAATATAAAATATAAATTTGAATTTAAAATATATGAAAAATAATATTACAAATTAAAATGAAATAGGTGCATTAGCCATGATGCAACAATATATAAAAAGTCAAAAGTTTAAAAAATGCTTTTGTAAAACAAATCTAGTAAGTGACAAAGTTGGGAACGCTTCACGATTTTGCGCGTCATCCTTGCGGAGAGGTCATGCTTATCTTCTCTGTATCGTTCCAATTTTAGTAAATGTACCGCCGAACAAGAGGTAAAAAGTTGGGAAAAACACTGTTTACTTAGAAGACTAAAAGAAAAGGACGACGTTCCTTTAAATCCAAATGGGAATTTCCCTCAACGAAGAAAGAAGTTGAAATCCTTGTTGCTTCCTATCAGGGAAACTTACTACCGAGTTATGATCACACAGTCTCTCTCTATAAAGGCTATATATGACTGATGTATAATGATTTTTTATTAGCATTTCTGTCAATAACATTATTATAAAATTATATTTCAAATATCACAATATATACACTTTTCGTTGATAATGTATTATATTGTGATGTATTAGGGCACCCTCTGTTATAAGAAATTAAATATATTTTAGATGCGTATGATTCTTTTTGAAATTAAACAATTTTCTACTGCCCTTACTGTAATGATAAATCAATGGGAGGGTCACCACTAATGAGCTAGGTTATCTCATTAATTTATTATTGCAGGAAGTTCAGTAGAAAATTGCTTAATTTCAAAAATAATCATACGCGTATAAAATAGTTGTAATTTCTTATAATGCATTATATATTTTGACAGAGTAAGTGTTATGTTTATATAACATTGGGACCATTGACTGCACACCACTTCGAACGCTGGCACGGAACAAACTTTTGCCAAGAGGCTCGTGACAAAAGTTACTATTACGGGTTACCACACAAAAATAGAATATACTAGGGCCTAAAGTAAATGTAACTTGATACACATAAAAAAGCGTACACTCAAGAGTACAACACCAATAACAAGAAGGAAGTCAATTTTTTTTTTGCTTATCCCTAGTACACGTGGTACAGGCCATGATAATCATGGTGGGTAGTTAGCGACTGATTTTACTGTAAGCGCACCACATGTCTACACATGTGAAAAGCAGTTCGACTTTGCACTTACAAATGTGCCAGAGCCCCGTTTGGTTACTTGCACTCGCTGGTGGGGTTGAAGGAAGTCAATAAAACTCGTGATTGGTAAAATAAAAACAAAACAGTACTTATCTTTAGCGTTGCTAGAGATCGGCCTCGGGTCACACCGGGATGCGAAGAGATCCCCAGACACGGAAAAATCACGTAGAAAACACTTTAAGCGTCTCCACACCAATTCTCCACGCTTTGGGCCCCTTCGCATTCCCTTAGTCTCCTCTTATATACAGACATGGCCACATTCGTCCAATGAGAAGGCGTGAGAGATTGGTTCACTAACAAACGAAGACAACATTCTTCCCGCTAAAAACTGATCAGAAAAAACTGAAAATGTTTGTCAATATAATTTGACACTTGGACGACAAGACTTGGGATCACCAACTACGAAACGTATACACAACACAGGAAAGTAGGGAATTAAGGTTGATGAATCCAAGTCAATGGCTGAAGTAGCAATATAGCTTCAGAAGTTTATTTGTAATCTATAACTCTGTCTATTCGACACATTCTGATATTTGATAACTGCACCTCTAAATGTTAAAAGCTTAGATTCTAAACCTAAACAATTAGCGCGCCATCTGTATATAATAATTGAAACTAAGCGCGAGTATCGGTAACAAACAGAGCTTCCTAACCTCCTTCCTGTTATGAACCACTGACGTGCCAGGCCCTCCCAATAGTTTTCCAACGCGGTATGAACTGAAAGAAAATATTTTATTTAAAAAATAAATAATCGCTCTAAGATAGTTTAATTTCTTATATCATAGATGGCGTGCTATTTTTAAATTTAATTCAAATCCCTGATGACCTTTTGTGAATTGGTTGAGGAAGAATATATACACTCATGGACAAAACCTAAGTAAGTTTCATATTGTTGCATCAGGTTGCGGCTTGGCAGACTCTTCAACCTTGATCGCTGGGTCTTGTATCTTACCAGAGCGTGTTTCAACCATCCTACAAATTTATATAAGATAATAATGAGATAACTCTACTTTAAGTAGCCTCCAGAATAATTTATTTATTTCTCACATCAAAGAGAGCAGTGAAGTCACACAGTGGACCTAAATACAAATGATGATTCTATAATACATATATTCTGTTTATAATACATATATTCTGTTTAGTAAAATAAATAAATATAAAATATAAATTTTAATTTAATATATATATAAAATAATATTACAAATTAAAATAAAATAGGTTCATTAGCCATGATGCAACAATATTTTGATGTCAAGTTTTTTGAAGGCGACAGAGGCAATTTTATTCAAACTTGGTTATCTCGTGTGTCTTCAATAAAGGTCACTGTAATATATTTCAAAGTTATTGTCTCAATCCCGATATACATGCTAAAAGGTACAACTTCCTTAAGTTTTGTCCATAAGTGTATATATAGATATTTATACTGCCCTCTCTTGAAGCTTATGCCCTTATTTCACTTGAATACCTCAACCAAGGATTCTTTCAACGCGCCGTCTATTTAAACAGAAGAGTTAAAGACAATAATAAAGCGATATGGTAGATTATTATTACAAAGTAATAACGCGCCATCTGTATACAACGAATGAAGATATTAATACGCGAATGTTTGTTTTACAAATAAATCAAAGGCCATCCCAATATATTTTTTCATCGCAGTAAGGACAGTAGAAGTTTGATTTATTTGTAAAAAAACATTCACGTATTAGTGTCTTCATTCGTTGTATGGTAGATTATACTGGAGAAACCGCTGGGACCGTTCATCACTGAGGATCTCAATATGTTTTTATCCCCGTAAGGACAATAGGAATCTGTTTTACTTGAGAGAAAGAAACAAAAGTGTTAAGATAGTTTCGTTTCTTGCGTATTTTACTGCAGTTCTCAATGGGGAAAGAGTGAATAAACAACTTAGTGCCCTGTGAAAATACAGTAAAGTTAGCTGGCCCGTTACTTGCAGAACCGCTGGAGTCCTGATTTACCACTGCAGATATAGAGTGGAGCTACAATATACTAGAATTGTGGCGTATTGGGGGATTTACATCACTCTAACTGTTTCGTTAGAGTTCAATTTCTGGGATGGTCTATATAATTCAACTTCAGATGACATTCTATTTCTTATATACACTCATGGGTAAACTTAAGAAAGTTGTTCTTTTTAGCGGGTTTCTTCTGAAGCGGGGTTCAGAAAATTGCTCTGAAAGATATTTGATACATAGTGACCCTTATTGAAAAGACACACGAGATAAACAAGTGAAAATTGCGTCTGTCTCCTTAAAAACAAAAAAAAGACGATATCAAAGACTTTTCACTTCCTTAAGTTTTGTTCCTGAGTGTATAATAGGCGAAATCGTCGTAAAGGGTACAGATTTTATTTTAAAGTAAACTATGGTTTCTCACCGCTCTGACTAGTTTCAGTCGTTTTCCTAGTGGCATATATTAGCCCTGTCGAAAAGTTCAATGTCAGATTAAAGGGGACAAAGCAAAACGGTCTTATATAGATAGGAATAAACGTCACCTCTTGGTAACGTAACAAGATGTCATGGCATCTGTCATCTCTCAATTAGACATTCAGAATTCTATCCGGGTCCAGAGAGATATTTGTGGTGCGTCTAGGAGATTAATTCCCGGCAGAGTCCTTGACCAGCTTCCGTCAACGTATGGACTCACGCGGAATACCAACACTACATCGGCCCCGTAGGCCCCGCGCCAGTCACGGAGGTTGCGTCATGGCCAGCGTGTTGCAAGTGAGTGTCTACAGAACGCACCGTCACCGCCGTGCGCGGAATATGATGTGCCGGACGTCATGTGATCGGCAAGCTGAGAGAATTGGTCACCTAGTTTCACAATCCTTCGACTTTATTCGCAGCAGGATGTATAGAGATGGTAAGCCGGAAACAGGCGAACAGAAGTAACATTCATAATACAATATAATGCGGCTTATGATTGTAGAACGATATTTTAAACTTATCCCGCATGTGTTTCTTTTAAACGAAAAATCGAAATTTATTTTAAGGAGAAATAACGATTATTTCTAACTTTAGGGGTGGAGGTATGAAAGTATGAATTGTGAAGAGTAATGGTAAACGGAAAAATAAAAGTGTCCAGGGATGGGAATCGAACCCACAGTGTTCCGCTTACCGGGCAGATGCCATGTCCACTAGGCTACCCTGGACGTATTTTTCGGTCGTAAGTATTATATAAAGTAATTCATAATACAATATAATGCGGCTTATGATTGTAGAACGACATTTTAAACTTATCCCGCATGTGTTTCTTTTGAACCTAAACACGAGGGTGGTAGATAAAATTCTTGTGAAAGTTGGAAAAAACCCGTGGATGGGCAAGTGAAAGACTTGGAAGTGAGAATGAGGACTGGGAGTTACGAGTATATCTACTTTATAAATACACTGGGTAAATACGATTATCGGAAATAATGTCCCTCGTCCTTAGCGTACTGTCACGTTCACCATTAATCATCGGTAAACTTATTGTAACAATCTCTTTAACACCCTCATACATATTTAACTTTCCCCACATGGCAACGTTGTTTTAGCGCGCGACACACAAACAAATCCAATCTCGAGCCACAGAGATTCACATTGAGACATATCAATCTTCACCACTAAACGCCCCACAAAAATTCTCGCTACAAAACGTAGCATTCACTAACATTCGTGAAATTCCCGTTGTATTTTCGTACAAACACTGTCTATGACTTTAGTAAACTTGTTAATGAGGAAACAGGTTAGATTTTGTAACAAAACAACGATTTTAAGTGACACCTTTCCAATTACATTTTCTTGCACGCACCACAGCGTAACTCAACTAAGCCTTTTTTTTCACTTACCAGGCCACAGACGCCTTTCTTTTTTGTGACACATTTTTTCACTCGAAAGCGTGTCCAGGTCGCAATTCATCTTTCACAGCATATCTAACCTAACATCATGGTGGACAATACCTTTACTAAGTAAAACCAACGTCGAAACACATCGACCTACGAACACCGAGAACAACATTCCATTAACATGTAGCACTCTCTCAAATTTATAATACAATATAATGCGGCTTATAATTGTAGAACGACATTTGAAAATTATCCCGCAAGTGTTTCTTTTGAACGAAAAATCGAAATTTATTTTAAGGAGAAATAACGATTATTTCTATCCTTAGGGATGAAGTATGAAAGGATGAATTGTGAAGAGTAATGATGAACGGAAAAATAAAAGCCTAGTTCCACATGGCAATCTGTCCGGTAAGCGGAACACTGTGGGTTCGGTTCCCATCCCTGGACACTTTTATTTTTGCGTTCATCATTACTCTTCACAATTCATCCTTTCATACTTCATCCCTAAGGTTAGAAATAATCGTTATTTTTCCTTAAAATAAATTTCGAATTTTCGTTCAAAAGAAACACTTGCGGGATAATTTTCAAATGACGTTCTACTTTCTCAAATAGAAGATAACCGTATGTTCCCTCAACTAGATTTATCGTCCTGTACCCATACACGGCCAAACATATTCGATGAAAACATAACTTGCGTAATTCCTTTTCAAACTTCACAGCCGTTCCCACATTTAAATCCATATATACATGTATTTAACGATGTTCGTTTTCATAATACCTCAAATAATAACAAGAAATTTTCTTTGAATTTCGCCAATTCTATTCAAATTCTATTCAAATAACAACACACATACATTAGCACAGATATATAACGCATATTTCACTCTTTCATATACAACTCAACACAATATACATTTCAATTACAAAAACTAATTACAAATCACAATAATAAAGTCATTTATCCAAAAAATAGAATCATCCGCGCCCCATACAGCGAATATCACGAAAGAGAATTGGTACTCTAAATTTCTGAATGAATATACAAAATCTATTTCTTACAAACACAAAACGCCAAACAGCTGGTGTCATTTAAGACAAAAACAAGTTATTAATAATGAACAAACATCCGCCCCCCCTCCCTTCTGCAAGAAGCATCACCAAAAATAACTCTAAAAAAGGACACCGGACTTCCTTTACTCATATGTCAAAGTCCAGCGATTCCCTCTTTCAGCCTCCCCGCGGCCAAAGTCATCTGATCCTCTCACAACTTCCCATTTACTCGTCTCCAACACATATCGCATCCTTAATTCTCTCTATTCCAAAACCTTTACAACATTAACAAACATAAAGTCTATATTTTGACTTAAGTTTAAAAATCTAAACATCAGTCATAACGATTTTGACTTTGAACAAAACTTATTCAAATAAAATAAAAGGATTCAAAAGCGCGAATGTTTCTTTTATATATGAAACGAACTTCTACTGTCCTTACTGCGATGAAAAAATATATTGGGAGGGCTTGGCCCATCAGTGGTGAACCCTCCCAGCGGTTTCGCCAATTTGATATATTTTAATACTATGTAATATCTAAATTTTATGTTTTGAAAAATAAGTATTTTGTATATAATCGTTCATGGCCATCTTCAAATTTGAGGAACTTTTAACTGTCACTGTCCTCCAGGGTGATTCTCTCCATAGCTTCTTGCAGGAACCCAGCGATGGCTGTAGGCAGAGCTGTCGAAATGTCTTCTGAAGGAGTTGAAGACGGTGCGCCTCAGGTTCTCTCCCTCGACGGGGTTCTCCTTGGATTGGGAAAAATTTCAATCGCTGAAATGACATGTGTTTAACAGGACAGTAAGAAAGAGTAGATACATTAGAGGCACACTTTAGAGACTGCTTAATTTGGCCACTCAAAAAATTACAAAAACAATACCAAGACTCAGAACGAAATACTACAAAGAAATGACAATACATTCAGATGGCACAAGAACCTACAGGACATGCAACTACTGCCCTGGTGTGAAACTAACACATATCCACATATTCTCTTGCCCAGGAATGGCCGCAACCTTGCAGAAAATTGACATAGACCCAGAGCAGCATCTTTACACACCCAAGAGGAAGGACATTGCGACTGCTGAGATAGAGATGCATGGAGACATCTGAGGCTCTTCATTAAAAACGACAACAATAACATTTATTGTAAAACGACACTTGAAGTTACACCGCATGAGTTTCTTTTCAACGAAAAATCAAAACCTATTTCAAGGTGAAATATTGACTATTTCTAACCTTTTTGGATGAGGTATGAAAAGGTGAATTATGAAGAGTAATGATGAACGGAAAAATTCACCTTTTCATACCTCATCCAAAAAGGTTAGAAATAGTCAATATTTCACCTTGAAATAGGTTTTGATTTTTCGTTGAAAAGAAACTCATGCGGTGTAACTTCAAGTGTTGTTTTACAATCACAGGCCGCAGTGTATTATATTGTATTATTAATTACATTTATGTCAGCCAGAATCTCTGATTAGAGACCACCTCTAGGAGGTCAGTCACATATTTAGGCAGGCTTTCTCATGTGAGATCTACTGCATATATATTAATATAATATAAATTTTTCAGGAGGTGATATTCTTGTACCCAAAAAAGCATCTCTTTATTTAAAATACATAAAACAATGCATATTTTTTTTCACTCTGGTACAAAACGTAATGGTCATGATAAAGAATGAGCCATACTTACATTTTTTAGAAAATTCACACTCCGGGGAGGCCCGGGTTATTCTCGTGTCTAGGTATTAATAATCTTATTAAAAACATCAAAAAGAAGCCAAATAGCTGTATAAAATTAATAGAGTGTTATGAAAGGGATGTTATTTAAGTGAGAGAATTGTATAATTCCTTACAATGCTGTGTGTACAAGTATATATTTAGTAGGGTCTGGCCGCCCCGCCCACTCATCCTGAGTTGTAATTTCTGGGACCAGCGTCACGGATGTCTTCTTGATTCCACAACTCTGAATTTTAATGTCTTAGAAGTCTTTGAAGTATAATTAGAGGAGGGCATTACACATGTTTTCTTTATCCTATTTTAGCTCCTCTCTCTCTTCTTTCTTTTAAAACTTGTTTTCCACACAGTTGAATCTAATTTTTCTATAAATATATACACTCATGGAGAATACTCAAGGAAGTTGTACCGTTTAGCATGTTTATCGGGATTTATATAATAATTCTGAAAGATATTTGAGAGATACAAAGTAATCTTTATTGAAGAAGAAGAGACATATGAGATAAACAAGTATGAACAAAATTGTCTCTGTCCCCTTAAAAAAAGATTAAATAAAAAACGGTCGACAGGCGACATTAAAGAAGTTCTACTTCCTTAAATTTTGCCCATGAAGAGTGTATATAGAATACATCACCACTTTTCCTTCATATTAGAAACATATTTCATAGATATTATCGTGAACACGAAGTTTGTTTAGTTTTCATGGAAAGAAAAAGATTATAAGGAAATACATTTATAACACTTTTCCCTTCATATTTTCTTGTTACCGTAGAATTCTAAATGTTGGAGATATATTTGCGGAGTTTATAACCTTGAAACATACCCGGCTAATGTAAGAAGGTATCAATTGGTAGCGTCTGTTCTCTATAGCAACCGCTACAAAGGGCGTCTGCACTCTATGTCAGGAGACCAAAAGAAGCAAAGTCACACTGAGTGATACTTCCAGGTCTTCAGACCAACAGCAGGTACAACCCTCTTTCCTTCTCCATGATTTCTACAAAAGGAGATCGTTTAAACGACTTAAGGAATAAGTAACAACAACAACATAACCTTGAAAACAGAAACGGTTTATAAAGCAAACAATATATATTACATATCAGGGGGTTCGTAAATTGATATTAAAAAACTGAAACAGAGGTTCTAGGCAGAAAGAAGATGGAAATATGAGATTTTGACCGAGATAATCCCGTAAGTAGATAGATAGATGAGGTTGGATAAAAGGATTTGGAAGAAATGTGGCGAAAATTCTTAGCACGGACAGGCTTGATTGTTAATTGCTTCGTCAATTCTCTTAAATACTAGAATGTTTTATCTGAGATGAATAACCTTGCTTTCATATACCCTGGGAATTGAATTTCGATGTTAATTCTCTACTCTTTTTATATTTTACGTGTTTCTATAATGTTCTTTTGTTGAATATTTTACGCTCTAAATGGTATTTAACAAAATACAGTATATTGATCTAAAGGAGGATATTGATCCAAAGAGACAAAGGTCGCCTCTCCCGTCAAAATAGACGTCAAAACCAGACACCATCTATTGACCGTCGCCGCAAACTAGCGGCCTCGGGTCGGTCACAACGCCACAACACCAGCTTTGGCAAACTGAAAAGCGTCCACCTAGAGACCGTCTATTTTGACGGGAGAGGCGACCTTAGTCTCTATAGATAAATATCCTCCCAGAAAAATTTCCATCATAAGATCCCGTGTGGATCTCATGGAATAAAGTCCGCTCTAGACTGACGAGGGCCATTATCCCGAAACAATGGTCTCTAGGTGAATGCTTTTCAGTTTGCCAAAGCTGGTGTTGTGGCTTTGTCACCGACCCGATGCCGCTAGTTGCGGCGACGGTCAATAGATGGCGTCTAGTTTTGACGGGACAGGCGACCTTTGTCTCTTTAGAAAAATATGTAAATTATTGTAGGTGAGCCGACAAACAAGAATGATCTTCAGAAAATTGAAATGCCACAACATATAGCGCAGATTTGATGTCGCATAAGAAAGGCGAAAATACATAGGACTAATCCAGATTTTGCACAAGGTTATTAAATGCGCACAATAACTTTGCGATCACAGACATCAGACTGCCCAAGAACTTGCATAAAGTCAGTGAGAGAGCACAATGCAATAACCGACATCAGACTGCCCAAGAACTTGCATAAAGTCATTGAGAGAGCACAATGCAATAACCGACATCAGACTGCCCAAGAACTTGCATGAAGTCATTGAGAGAGCACAATGCAATAACCGACATCAGACTGCCCAAGAACTTGCATGAAGTCATTGAGAGAGAACAATTTTATAACCGACATCAGACTGCCCAAGAACTTGCATGTAGTCATTGAGAGAGCACATTGCAATAACCGACATCAGACTGCCCAAGAACTTGCATGAAGTCATTGAGAGAGCACAATGCAATAACCGACATCAGACTGCCCAAGAACTTGCATGAAGTCATTGAGAGAGCACAATGCAATAACCGACATCAGACTGCCCAAGAACTTGCATGAAGTCATTGAGAGAGCACAATGCAATAACCGACATCAGACTACCCAAGAACTTACATGAAGTCATTAAGAGAGCACAATGCAATAACCGACATCAGACTGCCCAAGAACTTGCATGAAGTCATTGAGAGAGCACAATGCAATAACCGACATCAGACTGCCCAAGAACTTGCATGAAGTCATTGAGAGAGCACAATGCAATAACCGACATCAGACTGCCCAAGAACTTGCATGAAGTCATTGAGAGAGCACAATGCAATAACCGACATCAGACTGCCCAAGAACTTGCATGAAGTCATTGAGAGAGCACAATGCGATAACCGACATCAGACTACCCAAGAACTTGCATGAAGTCATTGAGAGAGCACAATGCAATAACCGACATCAGACTGCCCAAGAACTTACATGAAGTCATTGAGAGAGCACAATGCAATAACCGACATCAGACTGCCCAAGAACTTGCATGAAGTCATTGAGAGAGCACAATGCGATAACCGACATCAGACTACCCAAGAACTTGCATGAAGTCATTGAGAGAGTAGAATGCAATAACCGACATCAGACTGCCCAATAACTTGCATGAAGTCATTGAGAGAGCACAATGCGATAACCGACATCAGACTGCCCAAGAACTTGCATGAAGTCATTGAGAGAGCACAATGCAATAACCGACATCAGACTGCCCAAGAACTTGCATTGA
This sequence comes from Cordylochernes scorpioides, assembly GCA_030710605.1. Taxonomy (NCBI): domain Eukaryota; kingdom Metazoa; phylum Arthropoda; class Arachnida; order Pseudoscorpiones; family Chernetidae; genus Cordylochernes; species Cordylochernes scorpioides. The sequence goes on from CP092870.1 coordinate 12,336,086, forward strand.
AGTCATTGAGAGAGCACAATGCGATAACCGACATCAGACTGCCCAAGAACTTGCATGAAGTCATTGAGAGAGCACAATGCAATAACCGACATCAGACTGCCCAAGAACTTGCATGAAGTCATTGAGAGAGCACAATGCAATAACCGACATCAGACTGCCCAAGAACTTGCATGAAGTCATTGAGAGAGCACAATGCGATAACCGACATCAGACTGCCCAAGAACTTGCATGAAGTCTTTGAGAGAGCACAATGCAATAACAGACATCAGACTGCCCAAGAACTTGCATGAAGTCATTGAGAGAGCACAATGCAATAACCGACATCAGACTGCCCAAGAACTTGCATGAAGTCATTGAGAGAGCACAATGCGATAACCGACATCAGACTGCCCAAGAACTTGCATGAAATCATTGAGAGAGCACAATGCGATAACCGACATCAGACTGCCCAAGAACTTGCATGAAGTCATTGAGAGAGCTCAATGCAATAACCGACATCAGACTGCCCAAGAACTTGCATGAAGTCATTGAGAGAGCACAATGCAATAACCGACATCAGACTGCCCAAGAACTTGCATGAAGTCATTGAGAGAGCACAATGCAATAACCGACATCAGACTGCCCAAGAACTTGCATGAAGTCATTGAGAGAGCACAATGCAATAACCGACATCAGACTACCCAAGAACTTACATGAAGTCATTAAGAGAGCACAATGCAATAACCGACATCAGACTGCCCAAGAACTTACATGAAGTCATTGAGAGAGCACAATGCAATAACCGACATCAGACTGCCCAAGAACTTGCATGAAGTCATTGAGAGAGCACAATGCAATAACCGACATCAGACTGCCCAAGAACTTGCATGAAGTAATTGACAGAGCACAATGCAATAACCGACATCAGACTGCCCAAGAACTTGCATGAAGTCATTGAGAGAGCACAATGCAATAACCGACATCAGACTGCCGAAGAACCTGCATGAAGTCATTGAGAGAGTACAATGCAATAACCGACATCAGACTGCCCAAGAACTTGCATGAAGTCATTGAGAGAGCACAATGCTATAACCGACATCAGACTGCCCAAGAACTTACATAATTACTATGACAAAATAAAATAGAATATAGCCAGAATAATGTTTAAGAATATACAAAAGGAAATAATTAAATAATTCGCAAATGACGATGGAAATATCACAGTAGATTAATCTTTCATTGATTCCAAGAATCTGAAGCACATACTGTCTCAGCACCACCTAGATTTAGAGATATGTTTTCTTCAAACACGGAGAAGACACATTTGTTGCCATTCTTAACATGATTCCCGACACACCTCTTGGTTGTCAGTTCTTACTTCTAATGGTGGCACAATTATCACTCTTCACCCAGTATTATAATGAAGTTTTTGTTGATTTTCTAAAGGTCTATCCCTACCACATCATTCTGTTGAATATTGGGATTGGTCGGTTCAGGACTGGAAACTCGAAGATAGCCAACATATCTGATAGCTGTTCTTCTATCCCTCACCTGGCAGGATTCATCTCTCCCACAAAAAAATACGCAAAAAGCCGAAATGAAACTCATCAAGAAGCTACAAAACCTAACAAGACAAAACTCAAGGTTGATTCGATATAACAGAAGCGAAACTAATTAAATGCATTTACAAGCCAGAATTAGGACAGTCCTCTCAAGGACATTTAAACGCCGAGGTAAAGAACTATTTAGCCTACTCAAAGCTTTACTAAACTGAGAGAATATAAAGTATTCAAGAATATATATGATTATGACATTGCGAAATATATTTAATAATCTAGAAGTGCGAAACATCAAGACTTCTGTAACTCCGCCTATGCCGGTCCCAAGCCCGGATGAAAAAGGAGGAGGGGGAGCAGTAACAAGCTCACTATAAAACCTGGGTTCAGCTGGCCCGGCTGATAGTACCCTGTAAGGGCTCCTAATCCAGGGATACAGGATGTCTGTACTCCATGTTAGAAGCGGTTGCACATGGCGTCTGTTTCTCATGTCAGAGGCGGCCATTTATTTTGGAGCTGAGTCGGCTTGCCACTGAGTAGTGCTCCCAGTCTTAATGAAAAAGGAAGACGCATTCTACTTCACCCAATCATGATGGTTGTCAAATCTCTCTGGAGATAAGAAAGAAGAAGAAGACTTCTGTCCAGGATTGAAGAGTTGATTCAACCCCCACATGTAGCTGCCAGACTGGGTCTAACTTCAAATAATGTCTGCTTCGTATAATAATTATTGCACATTGTGTGGAATATCAGTTCCCCAAGACAAGGGTCCAGATGGAGGACCGAGATTTAAGGAATGAATAGAGAATTTCAGCGTTATTATATGCACTCATGGACAAAACATAAGGAAGTGGAGTCTTTGAAATATGGCCGGTTGTCTGTTTCTTATTTTTTTGAAGGTGACAGAGGCAATTTTGTTCATACTTGGTTATCTTGTGTGTCTACAATAAAGGTCACTGTAATATCATCCAGAGATATTGCCTGAATCCCAATATACATGCTAAAAGGTACAACTTCCTTAAGTTATTATTGTATTATCAATGATCTGACTTTTTTTTACCGTCTTAAGAGGATTCACCATTGATAAACGCAAGGCCCTCTCAATATTGTTTATCACAGCAATAACATGGCAATATTTTTAAAAAATACCCTTGTGCAAAAATAATTTGTACTGAGTAATTTTATTGAGAGAACTTTTCTTTGAAAGAAACATTTGAAATTGTACTTTTAGTATACAGTAGAACCTCCCTGTAGGGGATACCTAGTTGCATACCCAAAGTGTCCTTTAGGGAGAGTTGTCCTCTTGCTGGAGAGTTACTAAATTGTAAAAATGGTAATTTTGCAAATGAAAACTGTCCTTTGTAGAGAGGTGTCCTCTCATAGAGGTTCTACTGTATTATCAAGGTACATAAGGGTAGAGCGTGTTGAGATTGAAGTGTGCGTTTTCAATTGTTTCCTCAATCTTAAATTTTCTAGTTCTGCCAGGATAGTACCCATACATACTACAGGATACAGTGCTTCTGGTGTAAGGAAGACTGGATGTGATCCGCCTCCAGTCTACACATGTAGAGGCACCCTACATGTAGACACTATGCACATTAATTCCATCAAGATCTTAGTGGTCTGGCGTCGAGGCTTTCCCCTAATTAACTTCAATTAATGCCGTGACGAGATTAACCGACCATTATGAGGCAGATAGCGCCATAATTTAGTGGACAAATTCTGTTATAGCGGGGATTCCCTCCCTCGTCAATTAAATCTTATCATTAGGCCGTTGTCAGCTTCAAACTCGTTTATTGTGATAAATATTTTTATTATCATTCACTCAAAACTTTTGTTAATACCTTTGGTCTTTTATAAAAATTCTTCTGAGAGACACAGAAAGAAGCGGAAAAGAGAGATTGAATATACTTTTATTAATCATCCATATAAGATTATGTTGAAGAAGGAACAAAAGTTAACGGCGACGTGTTTCTTTTATTAAAGCTGTAAATTCGGCAAGCTTTCGGAATTTGACGTCCTTCAACAGGCAACTTTTCAAGAAACTAGAATATAATATATATGTCGTAAACCCGGGTAAGCCAACAAGTGAGTTGGAAGTAGTCGGGGTTGAGTTGCAAGGCGTGCAGAGTGGGAAGTCCGCACGGGACAGTAAGGACAAAGTTTGGGATCAAAAGACGCTCTCCTAGTACTTCTCACGTGGCACCAGAACCAGGGGAAAGTTGAGGATTGACAGAGGAAAGCTCGGCGTTTTGCATTAAGCCGCGGAGGCAGGAAGGAGCCAAAACGGCGGCCATGAGGGCCGCCGTGAGACCTAGCACTGAGCGTGCCTCTCCGAAAATATCCAATGTAACCTAACTAACTGTCAACCTCCGGACCAAACGCCCTTTTTGTCCCTCTCTGGATCCCCCGGTTTGTGTCCGGTGGCAAGCTGGTGTCACTTTGAGACGACTAGAAAAGAAGTCATACTTTATTACTTACATATCACATTGTTCAAATTACTATATATATACGTAAATATTTACATGATTAGAACTTTTCTTAATGAAATAAATGATTATTATACAAAAATATTTTCTTTTTATATCTATTTAAACAAATTTGTTCTGAGAAAAGGATGCCTACCATAGGATGCAGGGAAAGGCAAATAATAAGATTATATAGGGTTAATAGGAGAAAGAAAGTAAAATTAAATATTGTCATTCCTGTATAATATATAAATGAGTTTTAAAAATTGTAAAAAAAAAAATGCATCGGCCGGGAATCGAACCCGGGCCGCCCGCGTGGCAGGCGAGCATTCTACCACTGAACCACCGATGGTTATGAGAAATGGCCATATTTGGGTATTTATTCCATTCACAAAGCAAACGGTGACAGAATTGATTAAGAAAGAATTGATTATGACGCTGATAACTGCATATATTAATTTAGCTAAAATATTATTTTGATATAATATTATATACATAGTCTATATACGTATTCGTCTCTTTAACAAACTCAACAAGCTATACAGAGCCAGGTATAAACGAGTTTGCAATTCGAAGAATATAACTTTTGTGAATATTTACCTGTATACATAAGCTCTATAGATGATTACATATTTCTTTTTTATCCTTGTTTAGAGAGAGTGTGTGTCTAATGTTTTTTACCCTCTTCCATTACTTACGGGATTCTGTATTTGAAAAAGGGAGAACAGAGATGAATACATATTCATCCTTGCAATTACAATCTAACAAAATCAACAAGAAATCCAGGATCAGGTCTCTTTTAACCACTCTTTATTTCTTAAGATTTCGGGCCAAATATACCCTTCAAGAGGAAACCTAAAGTACCACTTCTAGCCAAGGAAGTTGTAGTTCTAGGTCCCCTGTTGAAGGCATATTGGCCCAAAAGCTTAAGAAATCATGAGTGGTTAAAAGAGACCTGGCTCTGGATTTCTTCTTGAATTTGTTAAATTGTAAAGAGGCAAGGATGAATATGTATTCATCTCTGTTCTCCTTTTTAAATACAGAATCCCATAAGTAATGGAAGAGGGTAAAAAACATTAGACACACACTCTCTCTCAACAAGGATAAAAAAAAGAAAAATATAATCATCTATAGAACTTATGTTTAGAGGTAAATATTCACAGAAGCTAATTTCTTCGAATTGCAAACTCGTTTATAGAGGTTCAGCAAACAAAGAATTCACTTTTGAATGCATCGCTATCACTTACAATGATAATTTATCTTTTGATTCAAACTTAATGTGCTTGTGTATGTGTGATGCATTATTAACATTTCTTCTGTTTCTTTTACCCAGCATAAAAGAACAAGATTCTGAATGGACTGAGTTCTACCACCTATTTATGGATTCTGCCTCTTTCGGAACACTTCATTGTTTCTTCTTTTTGTAAACCTTCCTTCGTACATTACTTGGTGCCTTTAACACTTTCGACTCGAGAGATGTGAATTCGCGTCCTTTCCGATTTTGAATCAAGCCCGAAGAACGAGAATTCGCGTCCTCGATTTTCAAAATTAAATATAATATTAAATACCGAAATCACGTCCACCGGAATATTTTCACAAACCTTCTTGGCTATCTATCAGTAGGTTGGGGAGATATCAGCTGACCCAATGTACCTGTCGGCAAGGACGCGAATTCGCGTCCCTCGGGTCGAAAGAGAAATTCCAAGTAACTTCGATTCTACCCAACTACTATACTAGGTCCAAAGTGCTTTTCAAGTACCCCAAAATTCTCTTAATCGCTTTCCAATCATGTTCATTAGGTTTGACTACTCTTCTACTCAAAGTACCAATTGCAGAAGAGATGACGGGCCTAGTACAGTTGGCGATATACATCAATTCACCAATCAATTTTATATATTTCTCATTTGACGGTAAAAGTCTATTATCTTTTATGTTTAAATATCTTAATTCTATAGGAGTGTATACGCCCTTAGAACTGCTCATTCCATATTTGTCTAAAATTCTTAATGGGAACATTAAGAATGATTTTCCCATTTAACATAACATCTTTACTAAGGTGGAAATATCAAGCCTCTAGGGATAGGTTTATTTTTAAAATATTTTATTCACCAATCTCTCTCTAGCTTACTGTTTAATTTGTCATTTGTCTAGCTTACTGGCATAGAAGCCCTTCTATTGAAATCTCGATATCGTGTTTTTCTCTTGACATTTTCACTTGATATCCCGTTCGATATTTCCACCTTAATATTGATACAAGGGATCATTTTATCGAATATCATCTTTACAATTATAAATTTAATTCCCAGCTATAAAATAATTTGTGAAAATTAGTTTTTGGCAATGTGTTTCCTTTGATAAATATTATCAAATAATATCTCTACATACCTTACTGCAATGATTAAAGTTATTAAATGATAGGGCTTAGATCATCAATGGTAAACCCTCTGATAAGCCAAGCCCTCTTATTTAATAACTTTGATCATTGCAGTAAGGTCTGTAGGTATATTATATATATAAAAATATTTTCCCACAATGATTTTCCTTAAAAAAAAAAAAACTCATTGTGGAAAAATATTTTTGTATTTTTAAACGTTTTTCACAGTTTTATCATGAATATTTGTCATAAGAAACCCAATTGCCAAAAAATATTTATTGCAAAATATCATTTTTGAAATAGGATATTGATATACATTCACATGTATTATTTATAGACGTACATATGCAGATATATAGTACATATAAACATATATATAGTACATAGGAACATATATGTATATATATTGCTTTATAGTGCATATGCACATATGTATATATTTAGATAATAAAAAGGCATATATTGAATGGAATAAAATATTTATTCGCCAATATTTCGGTTGGCTGAACGCCAACCTTTGTCAAGGCATTACATTTTTGTATAAACAAACTCAGCCCCACATGGTGTTATGTATATATAGTATATTTTCATATATATACGTACATATGATTATATGCAAATATATTAACATAAATATATGTATTCAGTAGACTCTGAGAAAGGGTTCTGTTACCGGGTAAAAGGAAATTATACTTGAAGTGAAATAAAATATCAATGCGCATGTTTGTTGTGGCTATTGGATTGAGTCAGGTGTTGAAAGGCTATCAACAAAGCTTGTTCAGTATTAAGGTCTAGATATTATTTGTCATTTCCCCTCTAATTATTTGAAGAATGGACGGTTATATTATAAAGAAGGTTGAAATCCTCTGAAGAATATAAGTAATAGATTTAAAGCGAACAAGGATGCGTTTCTTTTAGGTTTTAATAAGGACGAGCTTTCGGGCCAATAACCCTTCTACAGGACATCATACCTAAATAAATGTGCATCTTATATACGTATCAAAAACTAGGAAAATTAGCATATATACAAGAAAAATAAACGTATTAGCATATATGTAAGAATAGTAATAGTAAGAAATATCTGCAAGTTTTGAGTATGCTAAGTAGGGAAATCAAAAGGAGCTTCACGATTATGATACAATTCAATTAAGGCTACATGAGTGAAACAATCCAAAATAAAACAAAACAAATTGGCAATGGTCAACTATGGTACACTATGGTAATATTGCTTTGTATGCGTCAGGGATGTCTATGTGTCTATTAATACTATTGTGTTTTAAAGAGAGCAACGCCTCGACGACCAATCTTTTGAATTTGCTCTTGATTCCTGAGTAATATGCCTGTGGGTGAGAGGTATCAAAAGAATGTCCTGTCTGTCTAATATGTTGCACAATGAGGGACCTGGGTTCACTATTTCTGATGTTTCTGTGGTGTTCGTCCATCCTATCCTTGATTCTTCGGCCTGTCTCTCCTATATACAAACTATTGCAATCTGAGCATTTTAACGAATACACGGAGTTTGTCAGAAATGGTAGGGCAACGGGAAAGCTATTTCTGGTGATGGGATTTCTAACTATTGTTTCCAATTTAGGAGTGTTAGTATAATAGGTGCGGATTCCGTACTTGTTTTTTAAGAATCTAGAGATGCTGACACTATGGGTAGAGTATGGGATGATGCAAGTATATCTAAAAGTTTGACTGTTTAGCTGCTGTTGGGGATTATAAAAGTGTCTGAGGATGAAGTTTCTGGGGTAACCAGAGTTCATTAGGTGATCGACCACATTTTGGGTCTCTGTTTGTCTGGAATCTGACGATGTACAGTGAGTAAAAATGTTTCGAGAGGGTTTTGACAGTGTTAATTTTATGGCTAAGGGGGCAGTATGATGAGTCTATATATATAAAATTGAATGTCTGTGTGTCTGTGTGTCTGTGTGTGTGTCTGTGTGTGTGTCCTCTATGGATTCAAAAACCATACATCCAATCGCCGTGAAAATTTGGGATATTATTAGGCATATCCCCGGAAAGGTTTACGAAAAATAATTTCTTGAATATCTTAAATATCCTTAGAGTTATTTGCAGATTTGTAGCTTTAACTCGCAAGCGGGGGGCGGGTGACTTCCGGGAACTACGTCCATCTTCCATAAACGACCATGATTTTATTCAACTTATCGAGTATTTTTCAAGGGACCGGGAAAATATGTAGATAAAACGATGATTTTGTAATGTAGAAAATTAGGAAAGACAAAATTCAGGATGACACGGCACACAGGGACCGGGAAAAAATAATCACTTTATCGAGAGATTCACGACCATGATTTTATTCAACTTATCGAGTATTTTTCAAGGGACCGGGAAAATATGTTCACTAGATAAAACGATGATTTTGTAATGTAGAAAATTATGAAAGACAAAATTCAGGATGACACGGCACACAGGGACCGGGGAAAAATGTTCACTTTATCGAGAGATTCAAATTAACGAGTTTCAAATTATCAAAATATATCTTTTTTTTTTATAAGTTTATAGAGAATTGTTTTAACAAATGTTCGTTAGACAAACCTTTACTCGGGTAAAACCTTGGGCGAAGCCGGGTACATCCGCTAGTAGTGTATATAGGAGGGATGGAAGGAGGGCTTATATTGTACGTTGGTAATGTACCTGCAATTTTGTTTTGTAATCATAATATCTAAGAAGGCTAGGGAACTATTGTTTTCTTTTTCTACTGTGAATTGGATGTCCGGGTATAGTGAATTTAATTTGGTATGAATATTGTCTAAGGATTCAGTTTTAACTATACAAAAAATGTCGTCTATATATCTAAACCAAGTGTGGATATCCGCTGGGAAATGACCTGTAATTAAACTATCTACTTTCCGCATAACTATTTCAGATAGTGGTGAAGACAGAGGGCTACCCATGGGAGTGCCCTTAGATTGCCTGTAATAACGTTTATCAAAATTGAAAATACTATTGCTCAGACAAATCGATATTAAGGAGGTTAATTTAGTTATCATATCTGCTGTATACCCATGCGTCCGGAGGAATTCTATGGTGCATTCTAAGATGAGGGGGTGGGGGAGACTAGGGTATAGATTGATTACATCAAAAGATATCATTAGACTGTTGGGGACAACCGCTAATTGCTGTATATGGTTCAAGAATTTAGGTGTGGAAGAGATGGACGTCGAGGCGCCGTCCTCTTTAAGTATGGATATGATTATCTTAGCTAAGAACTGAGCTAACGGGGCTGTAGGGGAGAGATGAAATGCAACTATTGGCCTAAGGGGGATATTTATCTTATGTACCTTAGGGAGGCCGTAGATGTAGGCCTGACCATGTAGATTCGAAAGAAAGCCTTGGAGTTCATGCGGAAAGTAGATAGTTTAATTACAGGTCATTTCCCAGCGGATATCCACACTTGGTTTAGATATATAGACGACATTTTTTGTATAGTTAAAACTGAATCCTTAGACAATATTCATACCAAATTAAATTCACTACACCCGGACATCCAATTCACAGTAGAAAAAGAAAACAATAGTTCCCTAGCCTTCTTAGATATTATGAATACAAAACAAAATTGCAGGTACATTACCAACGTACAATATAAGCCCTCCTTCCATCCCTCCTATATACACTACTCATCATACTGCCCCCTTAGCCATAAAATTAACACTGTCAAAACCCTCTCGAAGCGTATTTTTACTCACTGTACATCGTCAGATTCCAGACAAACAGAGACCCAAAATGTGGTCGATCACCTAATGAACTCTGGTTACCCCAGAAACTTCATCCTCAGACACTTTTATAATCCCCAACAGCAGCTAAACAGTCAAACTTTTAGATATACTTGCATCATCCCATACTCTACCCATAGTGTCAGCATCTCTAGATTCTTAAAAAAACAAGTACGGAATCCGCACCTATTATACTAACACTCCTAAATTGGAAACAATAGTTAGAAATCCCATCACCAGAAATAGTTTTCCCGTTGCCCTACCATTTCTGACAAACTCCGTGTATTCGTTAAAATGCTCAGATTGCAATAGTTTGTATATAGGAGAGACAGGCCGAAGAATCAAGGATAGGATGGACGAACACCACAGAAACATCAGAAATAGTGAACCCAGGTCCCTCATTGTGCAACATATTAGACAGACAGGACATTCTTTTGATACCTCTCACCCACAGGCATATTACTCCGGAATCAAGAGCAAATTCAAAAGATTGGTCGTCGAGGCGTTGCTCTCTTTAAAACACAATAGTATTAATAGACACATAGACATCCCTGACGCATACAAAGCAATATTACCATAGTGTACCATAGTTGACCATTGCCAATTTGTTTTGTTTTATTTTGGATTGTTTCACTCATGTAGCCTTAATTGAATTGTATCATAATCGTGAAGCTCCTTTTGATTTCCCTACTTAGCATACTCAAAACTTGCAGATATTTCTTACTATTACTATTCTTACATATATGCTAATACGTTTATTTTTCTTGTATATATGCTAATTTTCCTAGTTTTTGATACGTATATAAGATGCACATTTATTTAGGTATGATGTCCTGTAGAAGGGTTACGGTTATATTATCTCTGATATGTCATCTTCTCTTCTACCAATGACATCCATTTTCAAATTATATAAACATAAGAAATGAAAGCACCCAAGCACAAGTGTTTCCCTCTCTTTTAATTATATAAAACAAACATATATTGTCCTTACTGCAATGAAAAAATATGTTCCCAGCGGTTTCGCCAATTTAATCTATCAGACCGCTTCTTAGAGCTATAATACTGTATTGGACGATTCTGCTTATATATGCTGCAATGAAGGGTGGAATCGTATAACTTGTATTCAAGCAACTATGGAGATAAGTTTTTAGGACAGCAGAATCACAACATATTTTTCCTTCGCAGTAAGGACAGTAGAAGTTTGTTTTATATTTAAAAGAAACATTCGTGCTTGGGAACTTTCATTCATTATGTTTATATAAGTTGAAAAAGGAAGATTTTAAATCATTAGTAGGAGAGAATGACAACCCTCAGAGATAATATAACCGTTCATTCTTCAAATTATTAGAGGGGAAATGACAAATAATACTTAGACCTTAATACTGAACATGCTTTGTTGATAGCCTTTCAACAACTGACTCAATCTAATGCTAACAAGAATCAGCAAACTTACGCATTGATATTTATTTCACTTTAAGTCTGATCTCCTTGTCCTTGTTTGTCCTTGTGTTGAAAGAAACATGCGTGCTTGGATGCTTTCCTTTCTTATATATTATTGCATCAATGCGCCCTATATTTATTCAAAATATTCTATGATATTTAATATTTATTTAAAACAGATTATTTAGATTATCATCATTCCTTTTTATAGTTTCATTCCTTTTGTACTATTGTTATTGTACATATATCTTGATTGGTTATTGGAGCGAGAGAGGACCTAGACGGCGGACCGCGACCTACGAGGAAGACAACGAATAAATAAACGCAATAACTTTAAAATGTAATTTATTTTTATTTACTTTTAATTGTTTGTTTTGAGTATGGAAACCCGCTCGGGAAATGTGCATAACACCAAGAAGGAAGAAACCATGGTCGACGACCCTGCAAAGCTGCAACTTGGTGCAAAAATATTGATGGCAGGTTATCGTCTCATAATTATTCAAACCTCCCAGGTAAGGCCATCTAAACATCTGAGTTTCCCGGCAGTTCCTGTGGAGCTACTGACTACATCATCCATCATGTTAAGTGAGGCAGTTCGCATAATGATCTCTCGTCTTGGACTCAAATGCCTGAAGAGGACGGCTAGTAAAAAAATCTGGAATGTAACAGCTGGAATATATAGACAAATCCAAAATCTACGTGTTTTCTTGTCACATATTGCGGATTATATTGCTAAAACTGTTCAGTATTTGCTTACATATATATATTACAAACATTTATTCTAATGTGAAAATATAGTACAAATGTGATATTGTACTGGGATAAGGTGCATAAATTAAGAAAAAGGCATCTCCTTATCGTGTAACTGAAAGTTGCTGATGGCTTGCGCCATCTATCGAAATAGGAATAATTAAAAAATCAACAAGAATAGTTGATATTTATTCCGATAGATGGAGCAAGCCATCCGAAACTTTCAGTTGCACGATAAGGAGATGCCTTTTCTTAATTTATTCTAATGCTTATAAATATTAGAATATTGCCTGCAAGAGTTTGATGCAATTGAATACGACAAATACTAAAATACACCATTAAACACCTCTAAAATTCATTCTTAAACATTTTGTGATTGCCAAAATGTCTGAGAGATCGTTTGAAAACGATTATAATCTTCGATAATCTTTCCTTCTCTTTTTGGCCCTTTATTTCTCAAACACCCATATTAAAACTTAACAATTATATTTTTAAATGTTTATTCTGAAAATCACTATATTTTGAAATATTGAAAAATATCCTCCTTTTTTAAGCTTTAGAAATTTTGACCCAAGACTATTCTTTAAGGCCTAAAAATATTCTAAATATATGCATAGACAAATGTAGAAACATACATGTATGACAGCGCAAGTGTTCCTAGGAGGACATACTCGTAGAGATTTAAATTGAAATAAATAATTAAAAGAGATATTTAACTAAGAGGGGTGATTACTGGAGCGGAGGAGGTTTGAGTTACCGATATGATGTGTGTCAACGGCCTTTTGGTTTACCTGATTTATTTATTAATGGTTGTCCAAATTCGTGGTATTCTTTAATTGTTGTATTGTTGTAACAGAGGGGAAACATTGTTGCGCTATGTTAAATAACCTATAATAATGATACTTAGTGTATTTAAATTTGACTATGTAAAATCATGGCATTTGTCAATTGTTTTAACTTTAGGTAAAATATTTCCTTTTTAACCTCTATTTTTCTATTTAGTATAAAAGGAGATTACTGAATGAAATAAACATTCAGTTCAACTTGTAAAGCTGGAACGAGTCTTATTCTGATAACACTTAACTATTACAACATGGATCCTGTCGCCTGCGCCATGTTGTAATAGTTAAGTGTTATCAGAATAAGACTCGTTCCAGCTTTACAAGTTGAACTGAATGTTTATTCAATCCAGTAATCTCCTTTTATACAAAATAGAAACATAGAGGTGAAGAGGAAATATATTACATAAAGTTAAAACAATTGACAAATGCCATGATTTTGCATAGTCAATAATAAATACACTACGTAACATTATTATAGGTTATTTAACATATCACAACAATGTGTAGGATCGACTGTTTGATTCACTGACACATATCGTAATATGATGCAATAGCGCGCCATCTGTTATCAAAATTCAAAACTATTATAGATGCGTATAATTCTTTTTAAAAATAAACAATTTCTACTATCCTTACTGCAATAGAAAATACTTTCCCATTAATTTTTCCATTGCAGTAAGGACATTAGAAATTGTTTATTTTTAAAAAGAATCATACGCGTCTATAATAGTTTTGAATTTTGATAACAGATGGCGCACTAATGCATCATAACATAATTGCTATTATAAAAGACACAATTTGATATTTGCGGAAGAGCGATTGCTCGAAGCATTTTATATATTTATAAATGTATGTAATTCTGCTGTCCTCAAAGCTTATGTCCATAGTTCATCTAAAATACCCATTCAAAGAGTCTAGCTTGGTATCACTATAAAAGGAAGTTCGAAAAATGCAATATAACAGCGGTATGGTAGATTAAACTGGCGAAACCGCCGGGAGGGTTCACCACTGATGAGCCAGGCCCTTCCATTAATTTTTCCATTGCAGTAAGGACAGTAGAAATTGTTTATTTTTAAAAAAGAATCATACATATCGTAATGTGCACCCCCTGTTTTTTTTTTTAACCTTCCTGGAGATGGTCAAACCTCTGGGAGGACTCATTGCTTGCATTATTGTGACATTTGAAGGCTTCCCTCTCGCGGCGGTCCTGGGAACTGTAGCGAGGTAATGGCTGGTCCGTATAGATTTTGGACTCCGCCATCAAGAATGGACTATTGAATTTAAGTTACAAATCTGATAACAGTCTAAAGTATTGGAAATTTATCGGGTGTGAAAATTTAAAAATTTTCTTGAAGAAACGATTAAAATATCTCACGTTGAGTAAAGATTTGTAACAAAATTCTTTCAAATTTGACCAATCGGTCTGTATAGGTAGAGATTGAAGGTTCTACTCATATATGTTGTAGTGAAGGTGTTAACGATGTTTAAATATGTTCAATCCTATTTATAATGGTTACATATTTTACCAAAGGAAATTTAAATGTTCATTTTTCAGAGAAAAAGTCACCGAATTCAAGTATAAATTTTACGAGTCCCTTCACTTAGAAGTAAATTCTGCATGTCTTTGAATTCCTAAGGCATTGACTGACACAGATTCCATTTTAAAAACACCAGATTTGGAAACTTCACATGATTCCTCTAGACCACAGACTTACCATAAGGTTAGGATATATTCTTCAAGTAGAGTTAGTTGGCATCTAAAGTAATTTATTTGACGAAAGGATGACCCTGTATGGTTCTCCAGTAAAGGTAAATTTAATCCCGTTCACTTGTTCTAATTACACGTGATAGCTCCTTATTTTCTTGAGGACTGTATTTTTGTTCCTTTATAAGGCTCCACTCTTCTGCTGCCTACCTCGTGTATTCCTATCAAGCCAACACACCAACACTATGAGACACATTCACACTTTATTTAAACAGCAAAACAATTTATACACCTTGGCCCGTGGTCAAAAGAATTAAAACAGAATAACTTATTTTACAAACAAAATTATGCAAAATAGGCAGTATTAACAATTGATCTAGACACAGAATAAACAGAATAATAATAAATAAATATTCACAGATTTATACATCTAATTCTCAACAAAACGTGGTCTAAATCTTTAAGTGAATCAGTATTCTGCTTGCATAAAGTCAGAACTTTCACAATTATCGTTGTGTAGCTGCAACCTGATTTCTGCAAATGTCCTTCTCAATTGGTGAGTGCTAGTAATCATTAGAACATTTGGATCCTAGAAAGAACATCTTTGGAACCAAATATGTAGTTTCCATGCCTGCGTACAACATATACCATCTTATGGCAGATGAAACCTATTTGGGTCACCAGGTAGCCCCATTCTGTAGAAAAATATTGCAAGTAAATAAATGGGGGTCGGTGGAAGGATGGTCTAAACCGTTGATTTTCGACCGCTACGACATGGGTTCGATTCCCGCATTGGGCACTTTTTATGTTTAAAAAAATGCTCCAATGGCCCCCGATTCTTGTAAAAGTCCAACCCCACCAGCGAGTGCAAGTAACCAAACTGGGCTCTGGCACATATGTAAGTGCAAAGTCGAACTGCTTTTCACATGTGTAGACATGTGGTGCACTTACAGTAAAAGAAGTCGCCTACTTCTACCCACCATGACTATCATGGCCTGTACCACGTGTACTAGGGATAAGCAATAAATAAATAAATAGCAAATATTGGAGACAGGAGAGTCTGTTAAGAATCGTTCAGAATTACCGAGAGCTTTCTTATCAGCACATCTCTGTGCACAACAACAAACATCAGCTCAACAGTTTCTCAACGAGAAGGGTGAGAAGGGTAAGAAGGGTGCTACACGCTACAACGAGCCAAGTTGAGGTGTTACTGTGTATGCAGAAGATACTATTGGGACTTTATAATGCTACTGTCAAATTTGAGCATTACAGAATGTAGGCAAATTAGTAGAATTCACATATTCTTGAAAATAATTCTGTCTTTTAAAAAAGCGCATCGACACTTCATGGAGCTGGTCTCCCACCACTTACTTTAGCGGCAGGAAATCCTGCAGGACAAGGTCAATCCACTTAACTGGTGGCTACTTGCCGATCTCGGAATATTCTAAGGAATACCACAATTCTGGTGATCTCTATGCAGGAACCTGGATCTTCTAGAGAACACAACTATCATGATGATTTATCTGCAGGGACCTGGATCTTCTAGAGAATACCACAATTCTGATGATCTCTCTGCAGGGACCTGGATCTTCTAGAGAGTACCACAATTCTGATGATCTCTCTGCAGGGACCTGGATCTTCTAGAGAATACCACAATTCTCATGATCTCTCTGCAGAGCCCTGATATTATCCAAAGAACACAACGATCCTGATGATCTTAGCAGTAACCTAGAATCTACTAAGGACTGTAGCAATTTCTATTATTTACGAAGCTGTGTAATATATATATAAAGTATTTAAAGTAATCTCTGCAAAGATCTGAATCTGTCAAAGAATACGGCAAAGATGATTTCGTCAAGGACCTGTAATTTGTCAAGTAATGTAGAAATCCTTGTGATATTTTGCAGGACCCAGAAATCTGTTAATTATTGCAAAAATACTTAAAATTATTTCTCATGGACCTGGGTCCTCTACCGCTATCCTACACAAGCCGTCTACTTTCTCTAGCATTCAGATTTGTAGGAAACTGGCAATCAATGCGGTAATGAAGACTCCGTTGTCTACGAGTTCAAAGGTTATCGCCCTACAAATGCTGTGACAAATTATTTTAACGAACAAAAGCAGTTTTAAGCCTCTCAGTGTTTGGAGAGAAGAATATTATTTCTTTGTTAAGTGAACCGATCTCCCACGCCTTCTCATTGAAGAAATGTGGCCATGTTTGTGTATAACGGGAAACCATAGGTATGTGAGGGTCTTTCCCAGGAGTGAGTTGTGTGGAGACGTTTAAAGCGTTCTCTGTGTCCGTGTTTGGTAGTCTCCTGGCATACCTGTGTAACCGCTCCCTATCAACGCTGCAATAAAAGATAAGTACTGTTTTTTGAATATATAAAAAATTGTTAGTGTGTGTGTTTTTATATCGGTCTTCTTTTTATTATTGTTGTACTTTTGAGTGTACGCTTTTCTGTGTGTCAAATTACTTTTAATTCAGGCCCTAGTTTTTTTTGTGTGTGTGTAAACCGTACAAAGTAACTTTTGTCAGCTGAGGGACTAGCTGAACTCTCTGGGCTGGTAGGTCTTCGGGAATCCTAACCAAATATATATTCTTATACAATGCATCTAGCAAAATAATGAGATTCCAAAAATGGTTGAAGATAATTGTTTAAAAAATCTAAGTTTTGGAAAACAAGCCCAAGTGACTTCACCCTTTTCTGAAGACCCTTCATTAGAATTTCAAGATGGCTCGTGACAACTTGACCTGATTCGATACTTAACACACAGCACAATTTTAACCATGAAACTGATAATTTTATTTTAATGAAAATTCTCGCAGCCATTAAACGGAAAGTGAAAGATATTGGGAAGGCCTCCGCATGCAAAGCAAGAGTTTGATTGGAAGGTTGATATTTTCAACTTAATGAGACAGCATGTTTTGAAAGCTTGTCCGGCACTCGGAGTTGTTCACGATATTACTGGAAGAAAGTATAAAAAGAAGAAAGCCGAATTCAGTGACAAACAAGAACCTATAATGTCACAAAAAGATTGGCTTGGTAAGGAATCTCTGGGAATACAAGAATATCCACCAACCTATAGCTGTTTGAGGAGAATTACATGGACATATGTTAATTGTACTTTTGGTGAAGACATATTCAAGAATTTGATTATATAATGTAGTATAATTATAGTTATATATTATAGTTATATATACATAGTTATAAATATAATAGTTATCAGAGAGCGGTTATTATTCGTAAACCACTAAAAGGACTCATATTTGATGAGCCAGGCCTTCTTAGAATATTTCTCCGTTGTGAGAACGTGCCGCTCATAAAAGTGAAATGATTAATGACGCTGATGATGAAATTGTTGACAATTTTGAAAGAACTTAACTGGTTTATGTTAACCCTGTTTACCCTACCACCCAGGATATAATATTTCAGCAAGCTGACCTCTAGCTATTCTATACGGTTGTGCGCTACTCAACCATTTTGTACTATTTTGTAGTTATTGTTCATATGTGTAGAAAGGTTGTCTCTTTTATGTGAGTTTATATATTTCATAACTTCTCCCAGGGGGTCGGTGGAAGGATGGTCTAAACCGTTCGTTTTCGACCGCTACGACCCGGGATCGAATCCCGCATTGGGAACTTTTTTCTAATTGAAAAAAAAAAAAAGCTTCAATGGCCCCCGATTCTTGCAAAAGTCTAACTCTACCGGGGCTCTGGTACATTTGTAAGTGCAAAAGTCTAACTGCTTTTCACATGTAAAGACATGTGTTGCACTTACAGTAAAAGCAGTCGCCAACTTCTACCTACCATGGTTATCATGGCCTGTACCACGTGTACTAGAGATAAGTAAAAAAAAAAACTTCTCTTGCAAAGCGAAAAAAAATCCGATATTTTTTTCAAAATAAAGTTAAATCTATCACTAGACTCGTTATGAGATATCTCTAGGAGGACACACGCATCATATGACCGCCCCTTGGTCTTCAGGTCGGCTTTCTGAATTGGCGAAGGCTGTACCAGTAATCTGATAGTTCGTTAAAACTGTATATATATTACATTTAAATATTGATGCAAATAATATTATATTTGAGTTAAATAAATTTAAAATATTTGCGGAGTTTCTTTATTCAGATATTGGGAGGCAAGCTTTCACGTGGTCGTTCTTCATCAGGCCACTGGCTCCGTAAAGGCGTGTAACACATATAAAATAGAGATTCAGAGAAATACATTTTCAAATATCAAATATAGAATAGTTTCCAGTTGTAGAGAGTTAGGAGCACAGTTTCAATGGGGGTGGGATTATCTGTGTTGAATATGCTGGAAATGTTGGGGTAGATCTTCTGTTTATGCTGCTACTAGCCGAATGACCCGGGTAACGCCCGTGTTTTACCCGATTGAATGTTTTTATTAAAATACTATTTTTTACAATTATAAATTGGCGCCTTAAATAAATGCATATATTAGTTGATAACTATAGCCTATGTGCTTTATCTGTCTATGTACTGTTGGCTTCCGTAGGCGTCTCTTACTGGGAAAAAGAAAGAGAGGATTCCATTTAGTTATTAACTAATATATGCATTTATTTAAGGAGCGACCCGCTCCAACACAATGGTTACAAAAACGGAAAAGCGAGTGGGGGGGCAAAGGTGGCGTGATCGTAGCCAACCAATAGGAGGGCGCCATTGCAAAGAAAAAGCAAACGGTGACAGAGATGACAAATGATTAGGAGATGAAGAATTAAGAACGGATGACGCTCGTAACTGTATATAGAATTGTCTTTGGAGATTAATTGGGCTCGTTTTACCGTAAATATATATTTTACAAGAATATTTGTCTATGACGGCAAATATGTCTTCACCAAAAGTAAAATTAACCTATGTCCATGTAATTCTCCTCAATCAACCATAGGTTGGTGGATATTCTTGTATTCCCAGAGATTCCTTACCAATTCAAATATTTGGTGACATTATAGGTTCTTCTCCCGAAATTGTCACTAAATTCGGCTTTCCTCTTTTCATACTTTCTTCCAGTAATATCGTGAACCACTCCGAGTGCCATTTTTTATGTTTATATTTTGCTACTCTGTAAACTTCCCTCATTGCTTATCTTTTATTTTATCATTCATAGCTTGTTCTTGTCTTAAATAAATCGCTGTGTCATCCTGAAGTTTGTCTTTCCTAATTTTCAACGTGGCATTTTGGTGGAGATGCTGGGTAAATTAGGGAAGACAAACTGAAGATCACCGAGAAGACCTAGATCCCATGGGTGCTGTGATCCACTTTTTAGAGACTGGCCCCAGGATTCTACCGCCGTGTCAAATTCAAGACTTTCCTCCAAGATGACGATGTCTCTATAGACGATACGACGACAAAGCCGCTCTTCGCGCCGCAAGAAAAAGGACGCAAAGGTACTAGGGACAAAGGTCCAAGACTTCGATAGAATCCTTGGCAGAAGCACGTCATATCCATGTCAGTAACTACAATAATTGCAAGCTGTGGGTCACAGCTCCCATAGAGAAGGAGCTATGTAGCAAAGTATTTATAATTTTTTATTAGCAGAGTATCATTTTTTATGTTTATATTTTGCTACTCTGTAAACTTCCCTCATTTGTTTATATTTCATAGTTTGTACCGGCCTTAAATAAATCGC
Source organism: Cordylochernes scorpioides (assembly GCA_030710605.1). Lineage (NCBI taxonomy): Eukaryota > Metazoa > Arthropoda > Arachnida > Pseudoscorpiones > Chernetidae > Cordylochernes > Cordylochernes scorpioides. Next base: position 12,356,584 of record CP092870.1, read on the forward strand.
TGCGTCATCCTGAAGTTTGTCTTTCTTAATTTTCCACGTGGCAATATTTTATTGAAATGCTGGTTCATTTTCTCTCAACCTTCTCTGAGATGGCATATCCTTCTTCAATCTCTTTATTCTTCCTTGTTTCTTAGTTAGTCAGTCTTAGGTATTTTCATGTCTACTTTAGTATGTGTCATGTAATTTTATTAGTGTTGACAAGGAAAGAATTGACAACATTTTTTTATTTCAGCTAATCATTTATTTTATCATTATAAAACCGAGATTGAAAGCCTTACACGTTGAAAACAATAAGTTGTACACACACAAACAATTGTAAATTATTTTTTTATATAACACTAAAATCGTTCTTTTAAAATCTTCGGTAAAAGTGATTCCAAGAGATGGCTTGGCTCATCAGTCGTGAACACTCTCAGCGGTTTCACCAAATTAATCTCTAGACTGTTTTACTTGGCAAACCGCTGAGAGGTTTTGACACTGATTAGCCAAGTCCTCTCTTTCAACATTGCAGTAATGTCTATAGAGATGTGACATTTGAAAAAAAAAAAGCATTGCCAAAAAACAATTATTACAATTTTAAAATAAAAAATACAAATGGGATATTGTACTGGGATAAAGTTCAGGCCCCCAAGATAAGCCCTTTTTTCTTTTTTAAATTAATGCAATTATTATAAATATTTTAATGTACAATTTTTCATCAAACAGTTTCTATGTTATAATGATGCATGTGTCCCAATTATTTATTGCTACATATATAGGGAATCAGTAATCTAAAGACATCTCTCTTCATCTGACTTAATTACAGTTGAGATTATTTCTATGTAATCATGTAAACAACATATTGAGTAAAATATTAGGCCTCCAGGGATAATTATCTTTTCAAAAAAAAAAAACGTTTCAATCTCTAGATTTCGAGCACGAACGTCCTTCTATAGGATACTTTTCCCTGGAGGCCTGGTGTTTTTACCCAATATTGATACAGTTGAGAATGTTTCTATATAATCATATGCAACTTATATTTGGCAACATCCAAAGGCGTCACTATTCTTGCTTTCCAAGTATCCTGAAAGTTTCATGTCAATGGAATACACGTGGTTCTAATTGCCCTGATTCCCTCAGGAGTAGTACCGAGGGCACGTGTATAATGTTTCAGTGATCTTTCAACATAGCTTCATATCACTTGATTTAAACCCACTGGACATAAACAATACCAGAGGTTTCTGGAGATGAGTTTCTTTTTATTAAAGCAGTCTCAAGCTTCACGGGCATCTCTGTCCTTCCACAGGAGAACATAATTAAACGAATAATACATCAGGCGGCGTTTTATTCGTTTAATTATGTTCTCCTGTAGAAGGGCAAAGATACCCGAAAGCTTGAGGCAACGTTAATAAAATGAAAAGAAACTCATTTCCAGAAACCTGTGGTATTGTTTAATAGTTTTATATTGTGACGGTGTTTGGACCCACCGCCAATTTTGAACAGCCCTTTCAACCGCCACCACCTCGGCCGGCTGGGTAAGCTAAGTCGGCGCATGCGCGGCGGCGGTGGTGACGTGTTAAGCACGTGGGAGGATACCATTGTTTTGACGGCCACCACGAGCCAACGTCCATTTTCATCCATCCATTTTCATCAAACCTTTTTCAACTCTTCTTTACTAGATTTTATTTTGTAACAATAATAATTAACATTGATATTTATTTTTATATTTTATCTGTAATAATTAAAATACCTTGGAATGAATAATTGAATCATTTCTTCAAAACCAGATGAACCACCACAATATCACTTGTGTTTTTCTGGCGAAACATCGCCTTTTCCTTTGTCTTTGGCATAGTAACAACTATAACAGATTTAATTCCCCGTGTTCAATAAAATAAGTCGAAGATCTCCAATCCGGGGATAGTTTCTTTAACAGTTTTTATTACTTAAGCTTTCGGACTTATCAGTCCTTCGATTTTTGATAGCAGGACCCTATTGGTAGTCATTCACGCGGTGAGAACACCTTTGCAGCCTTAGAATAATTTTTAACTCTTTGCCTAATGTTTTAATTTTTGTTCGTTCCTGACGAGGACAAAAGATTTTTGTCGAAACGTCGAGACAATAAAAAAGATTTACTGGCCGAAGTATCTTTAATTTGAAGAACTATGAATTCCGGCCAGGCAGCCTCTATCTTTACGATTATTTAAATTTGCAGGATGGTTCAAACACACTCTGGAAAGATACTGGAAATGTCAGAAGGGAGGTTGAATAATCTACCGGAGCGCAACCTGGTGCAACAATATATAAATGCAACATCGTTCTAACTGACAATTGAAACAAATTTTATTGACTTCTTGTCAATAATTAACATTAAAAATGGAAATAAAACTAAAATATATATTATCATGTGGGGATGTGCCCCGGCGAGTGAGTCTTCTTTCCCAGGCGATGAGCGGGTTCTCTGCTCCTCCGGTCAGCCCAACCTGTACGAAGTACCGGTAGGATCCTAACTGGATGCCAATACGGGACTGAGGTAGAAACGTCCATTTAAGCTGGTCCGAGCAAACATGTCCCAGAACTCCAAATGTTCCACGACGCCAACAATTCCTTCAAGGACCCTCCCTAATGGCCGCGGTGCTAGAACGATGTAATCTTAAGTGGAACGTTTTTATTCTGTAGGAAGTTTAAAGTGTTCCGCGCTCGTACATTGAAGTCGCGGCGTAACAAACAAATTTGCCACAGATAAAGTATTAGACTATGGAACACTATACGACAGAGTGGAGATACATTGGGAATCCCTGTTTTTGAACACCTTTGTACAATATATACACACAAATACACTCATGGACCAAACTTAAGGAAGTGGAAAACCTTTGATGTCACCGATCGTCTTTTCTTTTTTTTTTTCAAAGAGACAGAGGCGATTTTGTTCACTTTTGGTTATCGATTGTGTCTCCAATAAAGCTCACTGTGTATTGAATATATTTCAGAGTAATTATTTGATTCCCGATAAACATGCTAAAAGATGCAATTTTCTTAAATTTTGTACATGAGTGTATATATGTTATGAATATTTTGGTTGTTGTGGTTAGATAAGGCTTGATAAGACAAAGGATCGATAAGATAAAGGGTTGAGGTGCAGTCGTGATAAAAAAAAAGATAATTATTTACCGTCAAGTAGCTTTTATTTTCAATTACTTGAGGAAAGAGTATACATTAGTTATTTTCACATTATATAGAATTTATAAAGTTAATCCTATATTAGTGATTTAAAAGGATAGATATGTTAACTACGCATATTTACAACAAAACTATATAACTAAACTGAAAGTCTTTCTAAAAACGATGATAACAAAGTAATAAAATTATCAATGAATAAAATAAAATATATATTATTTAAAATATAGAAATATTTGAGGTTTTAGATTATATAATATATATATTATTTTTAATGAATTATTATATATTATATTTTGCGCATCAAAAGAGATACCTCTTCCTTTTTTTAAATGAATCGAAACAAAGAACACTGCTGGCCACCCAAATTGCAACACCAAGAAAGACAAGAGATATCACAACAAAATTTATTTTGTAGATAACATGTTGACCAAGTATCAGATGATTAAATTTATAGACTTCTGCGAAGTGTGGTTCCTGCCAGAATCAGTAGCCAGAGTAGCCGCCATTGTTGGAGATCACCGCTGCCACACGCCTCGGCATTGATTCAAAGAGACTTTGGATGTGTTCTTGGGGTACAGAAGACCAAGCAGCTTCCACACGTTGCCAAAGTTGATCTGGTGTGGCAGCTGGGGATGTAATCTGGGTCAATCGTTGAGCAACCATGGACCACATGTTTTCTATCGGCGAAAGATCCGGAGAGCGAGCCGGCCACGGAAGCAATTTAATCTGGCGATTGACGAAGAACCTTTGGACAATGCGTGAAACGTGTGTCGCGCATTATCCTGTTGAAATATGGCTGTGGGCAAGCCCAGAAGGTAATGAAGGACAACTGGCTCTAACACCTTGGAGATGTAGTGTTGGCTGTTTAAAGTACCGGCAATGAGTACTAGAGGAGTGCGAGAGTGATATCCAATACCGCCCCATACCATAATACCCGGTGCAGGACCAGTGTGGCGGTGTATAACGCAGCTGTTCAGCATCCTCTCTTCAGACTCGAATCCGACCACCGTGGTGTTGCAAACAGAAGCGTTACTCGTCAGTAAAGACAATTTCATTCCATTCTGCCGTCCAAATCCTTTTTTCATCGCACCATTGGCGGCGGAGACGTCTGTGGTTCTGCGTCAAGGGTAGACGAAGCAATGGACGTCTTGCGGACAGACCGCTCTGCTGTAAACGGCGTCGAATGGTACGCGCAGACACTGAATGATGCGTTACAGACTTAATGTGCTGTGCTACGGTTCATGATGTTATTGAGCGATCTGTCACTGCCATGCGCCCAATTTGCCTGTCAGCACGTGAAGTGGTGCACTGAGGTGGATGCGATCGAACACGTCGGTCCGTCGTACCTTCCTGCTTCCAACGATCACATATCCGCATTACAGTTTCTTGGTTTCGTCCAACACGACTACCGATTTCCCTGAAAGATAATCCACAATCTCGGTAGGCCACTATCCTTCTTCTGTCGAACTCGGATACTTGATCAAAATATGATCGCTGTTTCCTACGAAGCATAATTTATAGTTTTTTTTTTTTGAAAAAAAAAAAAACACAAGAAAAACACTATTACCGAACTTGAAATCGTCGAAATCTCCTAGCCTTAAATAATGCTTTGAAGTGGAGCCACAGGCGCACGTGATGTGCGTCTGCGCTGAAATTCTAAACATTAGCATATCTCACCTCGGCTAATGCATGTTGTAAATTTCAAGTTATTTGCATGCTTCTTTCAAGGTGTTGCATTTACGGTGGCCAGCAGTTTATTTTTGTCTCTAACCCCAGTAGAGAATGTTCCATAACGCCAGTTTGTACAAATTCAAACAATCTGTATGCCGACAATGGATTCAGGCTAAGGTCACCATTAGTACTGGGGCAGTTTCGATTTCATAACCTTCTACGAAAGGCATTAAGAAATCCGTCAAATTTTCCAAAATGGTGTTTAAAGGGAGAGGTACCTCTCTTTTGATACATGACTACCATCCTCCCCCAACTTTCTGTTATATACACTCATGGACAAAACTTAAGGAAGTCTTACCTTTTAGCATATATATCAGGATTCAGACAATAATTCTGAAAGATATTACAGTTACTTTTATTGAAGACACACGAGATAACCAAGTGTAAACAGAATTGTCTCTGTACCCTTAAAAAAAAAAAAAAGAAAATAGACGACCGGCGACATCAAAAAGTTTCCACTTCCTTAAGTTTTTTCCATGAGTATATACTGCGCGCTAGTGTGAAGGTCATCCTAATTTTGAAACTGGAACAAAATTAAGATATCACCTCTGTGCAGTCCTCTCTTTGAGACATTGCTGCAGACCATTCACACCCGTGTTACACGTGTGATACACATACTCAAGAATAGTGTTTTGAATACCAATAGATGAGGTGGAATATGACAGACACATCTCCCCAGACTTCCACCCCCTGCGTGCGTGACCATACCAGCCGCTCTATTGATTATCGACAGATCAATACTGTACGATTGATCTTACAATATTTCCTGTCAGACGACATTTACATGGATTTTAAAGTATTGAATGCACTAGCGATGTGATATACAACAACAACAGCAGCTTTATTAGGACATTTCCGTCCTGTAAGGACTCTCCATCATTTTCATGGAGAAAAGGAAACATAAACAAAGGAGAGAAGGGAAAATGAAAAGGAAATCAAAGTATATAACATAACTATATTCAAAACAGATTAACTATGGAAGGAAATTGTTCTGTAATTTTAGTTCTTAGAGATTATCTTGTTCTCTAACACTTTATGAAAGTTAAACAATTCTATCGCTATATATTTTTTCTCGGACATTATTCTGATTAGCTGAACTGGGTTCACGTAGACTTGGATAATGTTCTTTAAGATCTTATTCCGTTCCTCGTTAACAATAGTGCATTCAGAGATGTAGTGGGTAATTTCTTCTATGCTTTTAGTTTTGCAGAATCTACAAATTACATCTTCCTTTTTAATTATTTGAATGTGACTTAGGGGGGATATACAATACTTGTAGAAAGTGTTGCATCCACTAGGAACTGTTAGAACATCACAAAACACCTTGTTGATGAACGTGCAAGCTATTGCATATGCTATTTACAAATGTAAATGTGATCGCATATAACCATTTAAAATCGTTTTGTATCCTAATTTAATCATCAATTACACGCCACAAAAAGTCTATTTGAACCAAATTCCATGTGATTTCTTTCCTCTTTCTGGATGTAATACTCTCAATTTCAACTAATGATTTTTGTTTTCAGCTAAAATCATATAATAACAATTCCCACCCCATTAAATTCTACTCAACTTACAGAGAGTTGCTATCCCAATTGGCCTCAGCCAGATTGTTCCGTTGTCTAATTATCTTGACAAACATAAACAGTTTTACGATTCTCAGTGCTTTGTGAAATTTTTTTTTTTTTGTTAATTGAACCGATCTCTCACACCTTTTCATTGGACGAATGTGGTCATGTTTGTATATAAGAGGGGGCTAAAGGAATGCGAGGCGCATGAGTGGAGATTTGTGTAGTGTTGCATCATGATTAAGGCGCGTATTTTTAAAATTATTTATAATATTATTTTTAATATATTCAAAATTTAAATTGTATATTTATTTATTTTTATAAAACAGATTATTAATATAAAATATTATGTACTATAAAACATTTGTATTTTTATATACTGAATAAACTTTAAACTTTGATGTGATAAATAAAGAGATATTCTAGGTGCTACCTAAAAATATAGTTGTCTTGTTATTGACTGGTTTAACCTTATAGGATGGTTGAGACACGTTCTGGAAAGATGCAAGACACGTCTGAGGAGAGAATCAAGACTGAAGGATCTGCCAAACCGCAGCCCGGTGCAACAGTAGATACGCTTAAAATGTTCTCTGTGTGCTTTATCCGTGACTGGTAATCTACTCGCATACCTGTGTAACCTCGGTCTGATCCCCACTAAGCTGAAATAAAGATAATTATTTCTTTTTATATAAGTTCTCGCGTTTTTTTTTTCCTAAAAATTTGTCCCAAAAGTTCGCAAACACATTATGATTATAATTTATATTTTGCAAATGTTTACGGAATTTTGGGACAACCTTGGTAATATTGGTAACCTTGGTAAATTTATAACATAATTCTTATGGAAGAATGAAATAATCTCTGATGTTCTATATCAAGGGTGGCCAATCAGCAGGTGGGCCAGGTTTCAGAATTACAAGGTTGGCCAAAAAGTTCGTAAACACTTGCAAAATATATAACATAATAATAATATGTTTACGAACTTTTGGGACAACCTTATATTTTACTTTTCTTGTTTTTTTTTTTGTTGCCAATTAGTGTATACGCGTTTTGAGAATATTTTTTTATATCTATCCTTTAACCTTGTGTAAACTCGTAACAAATAGTATTTGTCACCGTGAAGAAGAGCGACACGATAGCCGAGTGGACAAGGCACCTGCCCGGTAGGCAGAAGGTTGTGGGTTCGATTCCCGCCCCTGGACACTTTTATTTTTCCGTTCGCCATTACTCTTCATATTTTCACCCTCTCATACTTCATTCAAAAAAGTTAGAAATGGTCGCTATTTCTCTTTTAAAAAAATTTCGATTTTTGTATAAAAGAAACATTCGCGGTATATTTGCTATTTTCGTTTTACAATCATCAGCCGCGTTATATTGTATTTTAAATAAAGACTCTTTACTGTACTTTATTGTCTCATGTCAAAATTCGTCAGCTTCCTCGTTAAGCAGACGATACAAACATCACTTACCTACCACAGATGTTATGTAGCCGAACTCTTTAGCAATTCACCAACTTGAATGCCGAGCCGTGCGACCCCTGCTCCGGGAGGTGTTCGCCTCCTGCGAAGTGCCCCTGAATCTGCAGGCCTGGCTCTTCAGTGTCACCTCCATCCCGAGGCAATGAAGATCGCAAGTGTGGCGAAAGCTACCATCTACAAGTACCATCTTGATCTTGAGGTGGGTAACGCCAGCCATCTTATCGACCTGCCCACTCTGTGGGAAAGAACTCTAGCAGTCCATCGGTGGCGGAGTCTTTCCCGCGGTGGGCCCCACCAATGAAGACCTTGTATATATTTTTTATATATATGTATATTTATCAATTATTTAAATTTTTTTTATCTATTTATATCTATTTATTCATATATTTATCATCATTATATAATCATATTTAAATTTATTTTATATTTAACCTTATATAATCTTATATGAGCTATGTAATAAATAATCAGTTTCAATCTCAATCTCACTAACTTGAAGTCCATTGGATGACACAAGTGAAACCTGGCATTCAGTTTACTCCGCTAGGAGATGGTCACGCGACCGTTGGATGGGGAGAAAGTCCCTTGAGAAAGCCGAACCAACAAACAAACAAAAACAATTAGGATCTTGGTGGTTAATTAGAGACTCATTAATTTTCCCGGTTCTCACAGCCTCGTTTGTTTGTTGGCGATCCCGTCCTGCAGGTTTTTTAATCAGGAGCTTGTCAGGGTTGTGTGCGAGCTATTCATTATATACCCTCTCTCTCTCTCTCTATTATTGTCCTTTATATATTCAGTAGAACCTGCATGAGAGGACACTCTCGATAGAGGACACCTCTCTATAAAGGACAGTTTTCTTTGCCAAAATTACCATGTTTACTATTTAGCAACTCTCCGGTAAGAGGACACCTTTTTCTAAAGGACACTTTGGCTCTGCAACTAGCTGTCCTTTACAGGGCGGTTCTACTGTATCTCTGTTTATACTAGAACTAGCGGCTGTCACATCAGGTATACTGAAAGAACTAATATTTATTGTTGCACCAGGTTGTCGTGTTTGGAAGACTCTTCAACCTTGATTCTTTCCTCAGACATGTCTTACATCTTTCCATAACGTGTTTCAACCATCCTACAAGGGTAGATAAGTGAATAATGAGATAACTCTATTTTAAGTAGCCTCCAGAATAATTTATTTATTTCTCACAAGTAGTAACATAAAGGTAACCCAGGCTCCTGGAGCGTATCCTTAGATCGCCAACTACCCGGTATTTCTCACATCATAGTTTAAAGAGCTGTGTAGTCACACAGTATACCAAAATACAAATGTTGATTTTATAATACAAAATCTGTTTATTAGTAAATTAAATTTAATTGCCGTCTAATCGTTAATATTTTACACATATAAATTTACTGGCAATGCGCTTCCTTTAAATATCATCAAATATTATCTCTACAGACCTTACTGCATTGATATAAATCTGTTTATGTTTATAATATACATTCCATTTAGTATAAAAAAAAAATTAAAACGTTTTAATTTGAACTTGTGGTTTTACACTTTTTGTGATGGTTCAAATTTATTTAAAGTATTTTATATATAATTGTAGACACCTTATAATCACGACAATTAAAATATTTCCCATCGACGTGTATGACTGTTATAAAAATAATATATTCTCCTTGATTTTGAAACCCAATGAAAGAAAAATAATTCTTAAAAAGAAATGCATCAACCCCATGGGATTTTCTAAAACTCATTAAATTGCTTTTGAACCTCACGAATCGTGTGGAATAAAGAATACACTGAAGGGCGGATGGCACCAAAACAAAGTTTTAAAGTGCTGATGTGATATATATTCTGTGAGTTTACGAATTGCACAACTCTGCCTTTGCCGGTCCCAAGCCCGGATGAAAAAGGAGGAGGGGGAGCAGTAACAAGCTCACTAAAAAACCTGGGCTCAGCTGGCCCGGCTGATAGTACCCTGCAAGGTCTCCTGATCCAGGGGTACAGGATGAGCAGCGTTTGTACTCAATGTTAGGATCGGCTGCACATGGTGTCTGTTCCTCATGTCAGAGGTAGCCATTTCTTTTGGAGCTAAGTCGGCTTTCTACTGAGTAGTGCTCCAAGTCTTAATGAAAAAGGCAGACGCATTATACTTCACCCAGTCATGATGGTTGTCAAGTCTCAAGCTCTACAAGCTTGATACCCTAATATGATTGAGTGGAGTTAAGAAAGAAGAAGACGAATTGCACAGTCAGCAGATGAACTAGGTTTTTGAGTTGGCTATGGTTGCTTAGAGTTTGAACGCTTGTACGGTAGCCATTCTAGTTTCTTAAAGATATACTTTCAGGTTGGAGAAGTCGATTCAGAAACATTTAAATCATATTAAAGATCAGAACAAAGAAAGTGCAACACCAAGATATTTGTACCTGTATTGAAGGATGGAAGAAATTCTAGAGAACAATCACTAACCACATTTTATAACAATGCCTTTACCACCGGCACAAACTGTTTGGACCCTTCTCTACATTGGTCTATATGATTACAATGACATTTCCTCTCTGATCAATTGAGAATTTAAAGAAAGAGAAGCGCCATCTATTGAAATAAATATCTACTAAACCTCGTTTTAATTATATTCCAGGAGTGTTGGTCAAATACTCTTTCTAGATTCGTCAATAAGAAACAATCACGTAGTCTTGGAAGGACGAAAACGAAAAGCCTGCGTTACGGTTAGAGGACCAATAGCTGGCACCACGCTGATAAGGGCTTACAACCTACACTTCCTTGACGAGAGCCTACAGCCTGCACCACTATGAAAATGGTCAGCAGTCTAAATCACGTATATGGGGATGGATCTTTTTAATGAATCTCACAAGAAAGGATACCCGTCCTACAATCAGTAATTAAATCAACGTTTATTTGATTAGATGGCAAACTACCATCTTTAAATGCTCATTTGAGCCGCGAGGAAACGACTTTTCCATCATTTGAAATAGCCTTACCTTTTTCTTCTCTCACATTACCCCCATGTTAAACACCAGACGTCTATACACATCGCAGTAAGGACAGTAAAAGTTTTGTTTGTACAGAGATAACATTCGTGCTTAACGCTTTTATCATTTTGTATGATGACGCGTTATTGCCTTCTGTTTAATTTATGCCTAACTGGTTTTGCCCGCATTGTTTGCTCGAGAGCATTGCTCGATGCAAATATTTATTTGTATTTCTACTGTCCTAAAAACGCGCAGATCCCATAGTTAACTTAAAGACCATAAATAAGATTACACCCTGTATATAAAAGTAGAATGATCCAATACAGTATTAGAGTCAAGCACCTTTCTTTAACTATCTGCTCACTACAGTATCTATAACCTGTGCATATCCGGGACTCATCTCTTGACTTGCTATCCTTACCAAACCCACCACTGAACCTTCTTAAGATGAGCCCGGAAAAGTCCCCAGATTGACTTGAGCGGGCGATGTAAGTGTAACCCGTCCACATTTTGGGGCGGATGTTGTTGTTTGAGTCAAGCTCTCTCTCTCACTATAGTTCCATCCCAGTAAAGACAGAAGAAGTTTTGTTTTATTTAGAAAGGAAACATTCGTACATTTAATGGTTTTATATATAGGGGGTCGGTGGAAGGATGGTCTAAACCATTGGTTTCGACCGCTAAGACCCGGGATCAAATCCCGCATTGGACACTTTTTGAAAAAGCGTGTTATTGCCTTATGTGTAATTTACCTAAAAAGAGTCTTGTATGAAGAAGTTTATCTTATACATAGCTTATACCTATAGGAAATGGATTTATTAAAAGAATCAGCATATGAAGAATTTTGGAATATCTGTTTTCTATAAGTGCACTAATTGAAAAAAATGCTCCAATGGCCCCCGATTCTTGCAAAAGTCCAACCCCACCAGCGAGTGCAAGTAACCAAACGGGGCTCTGATACATTTGTAAGTGCAAAAATTGAACTGCTTTTCATATGTGTAGATATGAGGTGCACTTACAGTAAAAGCAGTCGTACCATGATTATTATGGCCTGTACCACGTGTACTAGGAATATTTTTAAAAATGGTTTTATATCTTGTGCATTAGTCCATATGCTCGTAGATCTCTGAAGTGTCCGTCTCAATAGCGAGCTGAAGAGTGTAGATCATTGTGTACGTCGACAATATGAATGGGGAGAAGTTCTCAGTCCAGTCACGTTCCTCTGAGCATTTCGTTCTCAGCGGGATCATTGGCAGTCTACCCATCTCTCTCTGACATTGTCACTGTAGTAATCTCAGGTTATATATTTCTCCTTACTTGGTCGGCGTTGAAGGATTCTTCTCTGGCTCAATTATTGAACTGTTCTGAAACACTCCCCCGCGTGCGCACATAATAGAGTACGACAACTATATTGGGATATTCACTCTTGTATAGAACTTAATAATATTGTAATAAAACAAAATATCCTTCCAGGGTACAAGAAACTTAGCCCTGGAAGGATTATTTATTTTATTATATTATAAATCATGGAAAAACGTTTATTTTTAATAAAATTGTACCTTTTAGTATGTATATCGGGGTTCAGATAATAACTCTGTAGTTATTTGATACATGGTAACCTTTATTGAAGACACATGAGATAAACAAGTCTGACCAAAATTGCTTGTCTCCTTCAAAACGCAGACAAACGGTGACATCAAAGACTTCCATAAGTTTTGTACATGAGTGTAAATTATAGGATATTGGGTCCCTGATAGCTCAAACTTCCACTAACAAATACAGACTTGTAGATCGTCAAATATCTCCAAACCGTTTATAAACGAAAACTAGACGAATGGCCCGGGCAACGCCCGGGTTTTACCCGAGTGCGTATATATTTTTAAAACGTTTTAATTCAAATACTATTCGTTACAATTATAAATTGGCGCAATGGATGTCACTCTTGTGAAACGTCCCGTTCCAAACTGTGTGTTTTTAAAATGTTTTAATTAAAATACTATTCGCTACAATTATAAATTGGCGCCGTGGATGTCTCTCTTGTGAAACGTCCCGCCCCAAACTGTGTGTGTCTTGAAAATATAAAAATAAAAATGTGAATTTTCATAAAGATTTCATCATGTCGATTTTTTTTTTTTTGCATTTCACCTACTAAATCGATAGAGATAATTACATTTGCAACATGAACTTAGGTATATTGACTAAATAGAAAACTGCATAGTAATAAAGATCATTTTTTAAAGGCACCATATCGTTTTTTTTTTCAATAAAATCGAAAAAAAAATTAACGATAAATAACGATAATTGCCTTAAAAAGAAATTGCCTTAAAAAAAAAGAAACATTCGCGGTGATTTTGTCTTGCATTCGTTTATACAATTATTATATACGAATGACCCAGGCAACGCCCGGGTTTTACCCGATTAAATGCTTTTATTCAAATACTATTCGTTACAATTATAAATTGGCGCCGTGGATGTCATTCTTGTATAATATATAAATGAGTTTTAAAAATTGTAAAAAAAAAAAATGCATCGGCCGGGAATCGAACCCGGGCCGCCCGCGTGGCAGGCGAGCATTCTACCACTGAACCACCGATGGTTATGAAAATTCCCATCCGTGAGCTTCAGACAAACAAACAGACAGAATAAGGCAAATATATAAGTAGATACGAATGACCCGGGCAACGCCCGGGTTTTACCCGATTAAATGCTTTTATTCAAATACTATTCGTTACAATTATAAATTGGCGCCGTGGATGTCATTCTTGTATAATATATAAATGAGTTTTAAAAATTGTAAAAAAAAATGCATCGGCCGGGAATCGAACCCGGGCCGCCCGCGTGGCAGGCGAGCATTCTACCACTGAACCACCGATGGTTATGAAAAATCCCATCCGTGAGCTTCAGACAGACAGAATAAGGCAAATATATAAGTAGATAGATTCTTTTATTCTAATTTCTTCAAGCTGGCGTATAAATTGCCATAAATATCTACATGCTTTAGAAATTTTCCAATTATCTAAAGAGTATTCAACGCTTGTTCAAAAATGACTTGCATAAATACCATAGCAAATTATCAACCCTACAGTGTAAGGTATATAAGCAGAATCGCCTAATAGTATAGCTATAAAAAAAAACGGTATGGAAGATTGAACTGCGAAACCGCTTTGAAGGATCACCACTAATAAGACAGCTTTATATAAAAAATAATAATTTCATATCGCAGCAAAGACGGTTGAAAATTCATTTTTGTTAAAAATAAAAACATTCGTGTTTAATAGTGTAATTTGTTACATAAACTCCGCCTTTTCCAGTCCCAAGCCCGAATGAAAAAGGAGGAGGGAAAGCAGTAACAAGCTCATTAAAAAACCTGGGTTCAGCTGGCCCGGCTGATAGTACCCTGTAAGGGTTCCTAATTCAGGGATACAGGATGAGCAGTGTTTGTACTCCATGTTAGGAGCGGCTGTATATGGCGTCTGTTCCTCATGTTAGAGGCGGCCATTTCTTTTGGAGCTAAGTTACAAGCTTGACACCCGAATAGAATTGAGTGGAGATAAGAAAGAAGAAGAAGAATTTGTTACATATATTATACTCATGGACAAAAAAAAAAAAAACTTAGGAAGTTGTTCCTTCTAGCATATATATCAGGATTCAGACAATAACCCTGAAGTATATTTGATACGCAGTAACCTTTATTGAAGACACACGAGATAAGCAAGTGTGAACAAAATTGTCTCTGTCTACTTCAAAGAAAAACAGACGACTAGCGACATCAAATACTTTCCACTTTCTTAAGTTTTGTCCATGAGGGTATATGACGTGTTATTGCCTTATGTTTAATTTACCTAAAGAAAGTCTTGTATGAAGAAGTTTATCTTACGCGTAGCTTATACCTCTAGGAAATGGATTTAATAAAAGAATCAGCATATTGTAACGAAATATTTTTTGTTTCAATAACAGATTGTCAATTCCGCGCGATATTTACTCTGTGAACTTCCCTCATTCCTTATCTTTTGTTTATCATTCATATTTTGTTCTTGCCCTAAATAAATTGCTGTGTAAAACGACACTTGAAGTTACACCGCATAAGTTTCTTTCCAACAAAAAAATCAAAATTTATTTCAAGGTGAAATATCGACTATTTCTAACCTTTTTGGATGAGGTATAAAAGGGTGAATTATGAAGAGTAATGATGAACGGAAAAATAAAAGTGTCTAGGGATGGGAATCGAACCCACAATGTTCCGCTTACTGGGCAGATGCCATGTCCACTAGGCTAGGCTGTGTCATACTGGAGTTTTCTTTCCAAAATTTCCACGTGGCAATATGAAGAATTTGGGAATTTTTTTGTTTTCTATAAGTGCACTAATTAATCTTAAACTCACAGCTAGATACCACACTGCAGAAGACATGAGATGAAAAATCCCCTTGATAGATCTGTGCATACCTTTGTAGGTTGCGCGTTATTGCTTTATATTAATTTATACCTAACTAGCTTTATCCTTATTGTTTACGGAAGAACATTGCTCGGTACAAATATTTATATGAAAATTTGAAACTATTATAGGCGCGTAAGATTCTTTTAAAAATAAACAATTCCTACTGCCCTTACTGCAATGGAAAAATTAATGATAGGGCCTGGCTCATCAGTGAGGAACTCTCTCAGCGGTTTCGCCAGTTCAATCTACCATACCGCTGTTATATTTATATGTAAATTCTACTGTCCTATAAGATTATGTCCATAGTTTTCTTAAATACAATTTCTAAGATTCCATCCTTCAGTGTAGAATATAAAAGCAGAATGATCCAATACAGTATTAGAGTTCTAAAGAAGCGGTCTGGTAGATTGAATTGGTGAAACCGCTGGGAGGGTTCACCACTCATGAACCAAGCCCTCCCAATATTTTTCATCGTAGTAAGGGCAGTAGAAGTTTGTTGTATGTGTAAAAGGAACATTTGTGCTTTAATGCTTTCATTTCTCATGTATAGATGGCGCGCGTGTTAATGCATTATAATTAATACAATTAAGGTTACTTTTAAATTAATGAGGGTCTAATTACGAACCATCTCATAATATATATAATTAGCGATATTGTGTTAAAATTAATCGTTTAACTTTTTATAGAATGATTAGGGTCACGGGAAACATAGTGTTGGAAAGTGAAACTTTTAATCGATTCCAGTGTGGTTCCATTCAAAGGCTTGCGGAGTACATCCAAATATACGGCGCAGAGTCTTTACGTCAATTTGGACGGCTTTTTCTCTTTTTTTAATTTAGAAAAATTTATTTCAGGCAAAAAAATGTCATATACAAGGTAGGAATTCTATTTTAAAAGTAATATTGAGAACTATGTATGCATGCAATGACGTTGTCCACTCGAAGTTGTGTATGGAAAGATTCAGATGAACTGCTAGTTAAATCGCCAACAATTCCTTCAGTTCACAGAGTAATAGGACATCTCTCGTGTCCTGCACTCACTAGGGACATTTCTCCCCTGACAACATCAGTGGTTTTAGTCCCTTCTATAGAGCCACCTCTATAGTAACATGCCCGGTAAGCGGAACACTGTGGGTTCGATTCTCATCCCTGGACACTTTTATTTTTCCGTTTATCATTACTCTTCACAATTCATTCTTTCATACTTCATCCCTAAGTTTATAAATAAACGTTATTCCTCTTTAAAATGAATTTCGTTTTTTTGTTCAAAAGAAACACAGGCGGGATAATTTTCAAATGTCGTTCTACAAACATGAAACTTTCTCTACCTCTATTATTACGAGATGTAGAAATGATGGAAATTTTACTGAAAGTAAATTATTTTTATTTTTATTTATTTATTTATTTATATATTTATTTATTTTTATTAACGGGGAAGAAGTTTTTCCCGTCCTCTACAATCACTCTAGAGGAGTGAGTGGAGAGGCGTCTCTGCGTGTTGTCCTCCGTAGGGGTGCCACTGACTGACGTCCAGTGAAGCTGTAAGCTGGCCGTCTTTCCTTGGTTGTCTGAGGCGAGGCACACGTGTCTTGAAACTCTTGGGTCTTCGCTCTGTGTGTGCGTCATTTGGAGCGTCCTTGCCGTGCGCGAAAATTGCACCAGGGCTAGGCCTGGTGTTGAAAAACCAAGGGGTGCACACAGTAGTACCACCCCCCCGCGTTCGCGACGTTCCCCGTGTAAACCTCAGTACCTCAAGAGGTCCTTGATTCGACGGCAGATTCAGGGAGTACTGGATAAGGGTTCGAGGGCTAAAGGGGGGGGAGTCCTATTGGAGCGTAGGACGGGTTCTTCTAAGTCCGACGAGAGGGCTCGGTCAGCAACCTTGCCAATGACTCTCGGTGACGCCCGTGGGTGAGTGGTCAACCCCACAGAGCCAGACCATAATGGCGGGCGCGAGGGGCCTACCAATGGCCGCTCGGTGCATGGAGAATGCATCATTCCTTCTGGCTGTGTGTGGATCTAGATTTCAGCGAAAGCCTGGGATGCAAGGGCCGCTGTTGAGCCTATATCATCCCTGGCTCAGTCTGTGATTGAGCCGAATTTCTATTCTGAAAGTAAATTTATAAACTCATGGAGCCAGAACTTAAGGAAGTTGTATCTTTTAGCATGCATCGTTCCAATTTTAGTATATGTAGCGCCGAACAAGTATTTACTTTTAGCATGTATATCCTTATACCTGTATGTATATACCTTTTCAACATGTATATCGAGATTCAGACAATAACTCTGATATTTGATTCTCAGTGACCTTTATTAATATATATAGTCACGACCGTCTGTCGTGGCCTCTGTCACGGATAATATACAGTTATCATCGTCATGCGTTCTTAATTCTGTAACCGTTTGCTTTTGGTTCAGTGGTAGAATGCTCGCCTGCCACGCGGGCGCCCCGGGTTCGATTCCCGGCCGATGCATTTTTTTTTTTTTACAATTTTTAAAACTCATTTATATATTATACAAGAATGACATCCACGGCGCCAATTTATAATTGTAACGAATAGTATTTGAATAAAAGCATTTAATCGGGTAAACCCCGGGCGTTGCCCGGGTCATTCGGCTAGTATATATATATTGAAGATACACGAGATAATATAGGATGAACTAAATTGCCTCTATCTACTTTAAAAAAATAGACGACAAGCGACATTAAAGTCTTTTCCACTTACTTAAGTTTTGTCTATGAGTATATATTAAAACCACCTCTCCCTTCACAATATAATTTGTAATGTTGTTGTTGTCGTGTCCAATGAATAGCCTCAGATGTCTCCATGCATCTCTATCACTGTAAGTATGTAGCGACTGTATTGGGACAGCTAACTCCCTCACCGAAGGCTCACCCTAAACTCGAGTCGTCAGATTATGCATATCATTTAGATGTGAATGTTATTACATAGCCTCTTTATTTACATATTTACAATTCAGTTTAACCAAATACATAGCGCATTCTTTCTGAGAAATATGTGAAATTTTTATTTTATTTTGAAAGCGCTTAATTTCAACCACCACAAAATCGAAACCACCACAAACTTTTCCAATATTTTTATTTTCCATTTAGTGACGGCAGTAATTTGTCTTTTATAGTTAACTAGCGGACGTACCCGGCTTCGCCCGGGTTTTAACCGAGTAAAGGTTTGTCTAACGAATCTCTCGATAAAGTGAACATTTTTTCCCGGTCCCTTGAAAAATACTCGATATGTTGAATAAAATCAATATTAATTGGTTCCCTCGGTATTTGGAAGTTAAAGGAATAGTATCTTGCCTTGGAATTGTATCATTATTCTTGTATGAATGTAACCGGCTTCGCCCGGGTTTTACCCGAGTAAAGGTTTGTCTAACGAATCTCTCGATAAAGTGAACATTTTTTCCCGGTCCTTTGAAAAATACTCGATAAGTTGAATAAAATCAATATTAATTGGTTCCCTCGGTAATTGGAAGTTAAAGGAATAGTATCTTGTCTTGGAATTGTATCATTATTCTTGAATATCTAATTGCAATTATTTAGGATTTTTTTTGTGTATCATTATTCTTATCTCAAATAAATTGCCGTGTCATCCTGAATTTTGTCTTTCCTAATTTTCTACATTACAAAATCATCGTATCATCATGATAATATTTAAAGCAGATTGTTGAATTATAACAGATAAATTAGAATATTTATCTTGATTATTTTTAGGCGAAAAGTTATTTCAAAAATTTTATTTGCTAGAAACCTTCCCAGTACTATACTAAATAACTTCCCAAAGTTTCATGGCGTTCCAATGAGTGGTTTGGTCAGGCATAAAGGACAGACAGACATACATTCATTTATATATATATATAGATGTAATAATGATACTTTTGATAGTGGGTTTCTTTTGATAATCATTATTAAACCTGATCTCTACTGAGAGACCTTACTGCAATGATAGAAATTGTTAGATGAGAGGCCTCGGCTCATCAGTGATGAATTTCTCAGTGGTTTCACCAAACCTCTATCTAATATTTAATTGGATTAGGTATCTTTTATTTCCTGCATTCACTATGGGAGTCAGATTAGAGGTGTTTAGGGAACCTATGGACAGGAGCTTATAGATCTATAGAGGTGCATACATATAATTACAAGACATTGCTCGATGCATTTCCTTGTATTTATATGTATGTATCTCTTCAGACCTATAAGCTTATGTCCATAGGTGCCCTAAGCTGCCTTTCATAATAAAAAAGCAGGGTATACAAGAAAACCAATTCAATACAATAGTAGAGTGGTCTGGAGATTAATTTGGCGAAACCGCTGAGAGGGATCACCACAAATTTTATCGAGAGATAGCAATTAAAATTATAAATTAAATTATTTCATAGCGCATTGATATAATATATTATTGTTCACAAACTCTTAAATTTTGCCCCCAAATAGCTCCGGAATTTTCTACTAAGTGTGTGCCCCTCTAGCACAATACTTCTCCGCCTTCAATTACACTCATGGACGAAACTTAAGAAAGTTGTACCTTTTAGCATGTATATCAGAATTCAGACAATAACTCTGAAAGATATTACAGTGACATTTATTAAAGATACATGAGATAACCAAGTGTGAACAAAAAATACAGATGACCAGCGACATCAAAGGTTTTCCACTTTCTTAAGTTTTGTCCATGGGTGTAAATATTCCAGCCTTTGTACACCTTGTAATGCGTTTGTTAGCAAATCTCCTCAGTTATATTGAGTGAAATTGCTTGTTGGTATCTAACGAGGTTATCAGTTTCATAACGTTTCCTAGGAATACAACACGTAAAATAATCTAAAGGAAATATGTTGCTGCGATTATAAGAAATAAGAAACTTGGGTGGTCCATCAATTTCTATTGGCCGTGAGGCAAAAGGGTAATCACTAAATCAATGCTAAGTGGTTTGACAAATAATGGAGAGTGTTTATCGAGCGGGTAGAATATCGTCCAGGACTCCCACGTATTCATCTGCAGTAAATCTCGGGGTTTACGACTACCCCACAGTACCTGGGCTGAGTGAACACACATTCAGGACAACTGCAATGTCCGCTCTATGTAACCCTATTGGTATGATTGAACATTGCCCACACTTTTAATTGTCTCAGCAACTCTGAATATATATTTCAAATTGCATAGCAGAATTTTTGATCGAGCATGGTGAACGAAAGGTTTTAGCCATTTTTGTCAAATAAAACACCATCTGTAGAGAGGATTCTACTTGCATTGATTTTGCTGTTTCGAAAAATTATGTTTCTTTCTTTCAATTAACTGATATATGGTTAGGTTCTCTCTCGAAAGTCATCGGGAAAGATGATTTCAGCTTTTACAAATGCGTGACTCGCTGTATCAGATGCTTAGTTTGATGGATTCTGTAGCGATCCTAATGGCAGATTACCTGTGTAGGACCGGCGTTCCCAGCTCAATCAGCGGTCCAGTTCTGGGGCCTCGGACCAGTTCTCTTCTTATCGCGAGCTCGTGACTGACCTCTGTCGAGGTCCCGTCGCCCGATGTGGAGCAGCCTGGGACTTCATTCTCTCAGATGATATTTCCACGGAACAACTTGGTTTATTCTCCCGTGGAATATATTGGGATGTTGTGTGAGGACATTGTGGGACATGGGAAAACCAAGGAACAACTTTGTTTATTCTCCCATGGAACATATTTGGGTGTAATGTCAGGACATTGTGGGACATGGACAAACCAAGGAACAACTTTGTTTATTCTCCCATGGAATATATTGGAATGTTGAGCCAGGACATTATCGGGCATGGTAAAACTAAGGAACAACTTTGTTTATTCTCCCATGGAATATATTGGAATGTTGAGCCAGGACATTGTCGGGCATGGTAAAACCAAGGAACTACTTTGTTTATTCTCCCATGGAATATATTGGAATGTTGAGCCAGGACATTCTCGGGCATGGTAAAACCAAAGAACTACTTTGTTTATTCTCCCATGGAATATATTGGAATGTTGAGCCAGGACATTGTCGGGCATGGTAAAACCAAAGAACTACTTTGTTTATTCTCCCATGGAATATATTGGAATATTGAGCCAGGACATTGTCGGGCATGGTAAAACTAAGGAACAACTTTGCTTATTCTCCCATGGAATATATTGGAATGTTGAGCCAGGACATTGTCGGGCATGGTAAAACCAAGGAAAAACTTTGTTTATTCTCCCATGGAATATATTGGAATATTGAGCCAGGACATTGTCGGGCATGGTAAAACCAAGGAACAACTTTGTTTATTCTCCCATGGAATATATTGGAATGTTGAGCCAGGACATTGTCGGGCATGGTAAAACCAAGGAACAACTTTGTTTATTCTCCCGTGGAATATATTGGAATGTTGAGCCAGGACATTGTCGGGCATGGTAAAACCAAGGAACAACTTTGTTTATTCTCCCATGGAATATATTGGAATGTTGAGCCAGGACATTGTCGGGCATGGTAAAACCAAGGAACAACTTTGTTTATTCTCCCGTGGAATATATTGGAATGTTGAGCCAGGACATTGTCGGGCATGGTAAAACCAAGGAACAACTTTGTTTATTCTCCCATGGAATATATTGGAATGTTGAGCCAGGACATTGTCGGGCATGGTAAAACCAAGGAACAACTTTGTTTATTCTCCCTGGGAAAATATTGGAATGTTGAGCCAGGACATTGTCGGGCATGGTAAAACCAAGGAACAGCTTTGTTTATTCTCCTGTGGAAAATATTGGAATGTTGAGCCAGGACATTGTCGGGCATGGTAAAACCAAGGAACAGCTTTGTTTATTCTCCTGTGGAATATATTGGGATGTTGAGCCAGGACATTGTCGGGCATGGTAAAACCAAGGAACAACTTTGTTTATTCTCCCATGGAATATATTGGAATGTTGAGCCAGGACATTGTCGGGCATGGTAAAACCAAGGAACAACTTTGTTTATTCTCCCATGGAATATATTGGAATGTTGAGCCAGGACATTGTCGGGCATGGTAAAACCAAGGAACAACTTTGTTTATTCTCCCATGGAATATATTGGAATGTTGAGCCAGGACATTGTCGGGCATGGTAAAACCAAGGAACAACTTTGTTTATTCTCCCATGGAATACCAGGGGTGTCCCATAAGTCCGTGGCCCGACCATGAGAACGAAATATTAGAAACTAATAAATTTTACCATATATACCTTAAATCCTTGTATGAAGATATGTAAATTTTCAAGTTTCTACAACTATCCGTTTTTTTGTTATGGGTTCTGAAAGAGGACAAGAAACAGGAATCATCTAAAATGGAGACAAACGAGATTCGTGCTGTAATAAAATATCTTTGTAAGAAAGGAATGTCGCCGAAGAAAATCTATGAGGATATGGTGGATACATTAAGGGAAGATGTCCCTTCCTATAGCACAGTAAAAAAATGTGTAGCTGCGTTTAAATTAGGGAGGATCAGCACCGAAGACGAACATCGACCAGGAAAACCCATTGAGTCAGTTACTCAAGAAAACATCGACAAAATACATGTTTTGGTTATGTTGGAAAGAAGAATGACAGTTCGTCAGATAGAAGAGACCTTGGGCATTCCAAAACCAACAGTGGATCGGATCATGAGAGAACACTTGGGCCTCAGGAAGCTTTCTGCCCGTTGGGTTCCCAAACTTTTGCCATCCGATCAAAAGGCTGTAAGGAGAAAGTTATCTTCGGACAATCTTGCGTTATTTGAAGCCAATCCAGAGGAATTTGTTAATATATTTGTTACCATGGATGAGACTTGGGCCCATCACTTTACACCAGAGTCCAAGCAACAATCCATGCAATGGAGACACTCCGGTTCCCCTCCCCCCAAAAAGCCAAGACAGTTCCATCAGCAGGGAAGGTTATGGTGTCTGTCTTTTGAGATTCCGAGGGTGTACTTCTTCTAGACTTTCTGAATAAGGGTCAAACCATCACTGGCAATTATTATGCAATTCTTGTGAAGCAACTACGAGAAGCTATTAAAGAAAAGTGAAGAGGAAGGTTGTCCAGGAAGATTGTTTACCATCAAGACAATGCTCCGAGTCATCGGTCGCTGCAAGCCATGGCGGCTATTTATGATTCTGGCTTTAAACTTTTACCACATGCGCCCTATTCACCAGATATAGCTCTGTCTGACTTCCACCCATTTCCTCATTTGAAAAAATCACTTTATGCCATTCATTTTAGGTCAGATGAAGAGGTCATTGATGCTGTAACCTCATTTTTTGAGTCACTTGAAACATCGTTCTTTTTGAAGGGCATAAAAGCATTAGAACATCGCTGGAAAAAGTGTATAGACCTTAAAGAGGATTATGTTTAAAAATAAATCATAATAATTTTATTAGTCATTTTCTTTATATGTCGGGCCACGGACTTATGGGACACCCCTCGTATATTGGAATGTTGAGCCAGGACATTGTCGGGCATGGTAAAACCAAGGAACAACTTTGTTTATTCTCCCATGGAATATATTGGAATGTTGAGCCAGGACATTGTCGGGCATGGTAAAACCAAGGAACAACTTTGTTTATTCTCCCATGGAATATATTGGAATGTTGAGCCAGGACATTTTCGGGCATGGTAAAACCAAGGAACAACTTTGTTTATTCTCTCATGGAATATATTGGAATGTTGAGCCAGGACATTGTCGGGCATGGTAAAACCAAGGAACAACTTTGTTTAAGATCAGGATAATTTCCTTATTCTCTATACAAGAAGGAACACAAGTCTGGAGAAGAGCTTCTTCTATAAGACGCCGAAGGTACAAGCTTACGGGCAAGACGTCCTTCGCCCTTCTACGGGTGCCCGTAAAAGGACATTTTGCCCAAAAGTATGTAAGATCGTTCTCTTATAAAAGAAGCTCTTTTCCCCGACTTGTGTTTCTTCTCTCCTACAACTTGTTTTATTCTCCCGTGGAACATATTTGGGTGTAATGTCAGGACATTGTGGGACATGGGCAAACCAAGGGACAACTTTGTTTATTCTCCCGTGGAACATATTTGGGTGTAATGTCAGGACATTGTGGGACATGGACAAACCAAGGGACAACTTTGTTTATTCTCCCGTGGAACATATTTGGGTGTAATGTCAGGACATTGTGGGACATGGGCAAACCAAGGGACAACTTTGTTTATTCTCCCGTGTAACATATTTGGGTGTAATGTCAGGACATTGTGGGACATGGGAAAACCGAGGGACAACTTTGTTTATTCTCCCGTGGAACATATTTGGGTGTAATGTCAGGACATTGTGGGACATGGGCAAACCAAGGGACAACTTTGTTTATTCTCCCGTGGAACATATTTGGGTGTAATGTCAGGACATTGTGGGACATGGGCAAACCAAGGGACAACTCTGTTTATTCTCCCGTGGAACATATTTGGGTGTAATGTCAGGACATTGTGGGACATGGGAAAACCAAGGGACAACTTTGTTTATTTTCCCGTGGAACATATTTGGGTGTAATGTCAGGACATTGTGGGACATGGGGAAACCAAGGGACAACTTTGTTTATTTTCCCGTGGAACATATTTGGGTGTAATGTCAGGACATTGTGGGACATGGGCAAACCAAGGGACAGCTTTGCTTATTCTCCCGTGGAACATATTTGGGTGTAATGTCAGGACATTGTGGAACATGGGCAAACCAAGGGACAACTTTGTTTATTCTCCCGTGGAACATATTTGGGTGTAATGTCAGGACATTGTGGGACATGGGCAAACCAAGGGACAACTTTGTTTATTTTCCCGTGGAACATATTTGGGTGTAATGTCAGGACATTGTGGGACATGGGCAAACCAGGGGACAACTTTGTTTATTCTCCCGTGGAACATATTTGGGTGTAATGTCAGAACATTGTGGGACATGGGCAAACTAAGGGACAACTTTGTTTATTCTCCCGTGGAACATATTTGGGTGTAATGTCAGGACATTGTGGAACATGGGCAAACCAAGGGACAACTTTGTTTATTCTCCCGTGGAACATATTTGGGTGTAATATCAGGACATTGTGGGACATGGGCAAACCAAGGGGCAACTTTGTTTATTCTCCCGTGGAACATATTTGGGTGTAATGTCAGGACATTGTGGGACATGGGCAAACCAAGGGACAACTTTGTTTATTTTCCCGTGGAGCATATTTGGGTGTAATGTCAGGACATTGTGGGACATGGGCAAACCAAGGGACAACTTTGTTTATTCTCCCGTGGAACATATTTGGGTGTAATGTCAGGACATTGTGGGACATGGGCAAACCAAGGGACAACTTTGTTTATTCTCCCGTGACAGGTAAAGAGGTTACATCCATAACGAGAGATATAGAAATCGTACAAAAAATGCAGTCGTAGTTTAAATTTTAAAAAAATTTGTCAACACCATAATTTTGTGAATTGCGTTCCAATTTGGATAAACTTTTCAACATTTGCCATAATATGTACAATTTACATAATTTCTCTTTTAAATTTTTCTTTCTCTCAAAAATATATAAATTTTTGTATATAGATAGCCCTTTTATTTAATATTCTTTACACATTTCATATAACATATTATAGCTGCTTACAATGTAATGGAGAGATACGTAAGAATTCTCTACCTTTATAGTGTATAATAGCGCACCTCTCTCACTATATATATTAAAACTTCCTATAAATACACACTGTACAAATCAACTAAGACAGCACCAAAAAGAAATTTTAAATAGATCCATGTGTATATAGAATTCGAACAATAGAAAAAAACAAATCTAGAATAGATAGATAATATATATATACATGTATACAAAAACATGCTGCGAAATTGAGACTATTCCATTGTCTCTCTCAGTGCTAAGAATCTAAAACTTGTCAAAAACCTGTATAGAAATCCGTATTGTGATATATATATATACGACGTATCTAGGAATGGTTAGTTCGCCATAAAATTGGTGACCGAAGTAAAAGAAGAAAAGGTAGACAAGGCTTCTATGTAAGGTAGGCACCGGTTGGGCTGGGAGGAGAGAAGCCTGGAGATATGACGACAACACTGAAGGGCCACTCGGTCCATTGGAGCACAGGCCTCCCTGAGGACACACGGCATGGTTAGACACATCACACAGCTAGGCAGCGAATAACATATTCAATAAAGCAATCTCTTGTATCATTATTGGGTACAAATATCAGAACTCCAGGGAAAGGTATCTATTTCAATTGATGGGATGGGAATTTCAATTGATGGGATATTAATTTCAATTGATGGGATGTAAATTTCAATTGATGGGATGTGAATTTCAATTGATGGGATGTAAATTTCAATTGATGGGATGTGAATTTCAATTGATGGGATGTAAATATCAATTGATGGGATGTGGATTTCAATTGAAAAGTATATTTTCCCTGGAGACCTGATATTTCCCCTCAACAGCGACTAACATAGTAACGGTACCCAGTATTATAGCCCGAGTTGTAATTTTTACTCGTGAGCCTAACATCAAACTTGCATACACTCACGGACCAAACTTAAGGAAGTGGGAAGTCTTTCATGTATGTTTTTTTTTTTCTGTTGTTTTTTGTTTTCTAAGGAGACACACACACAGAAGAAATGTTGTTCACACTTGGTTCTCTCGTGTGTTTTCAATAAAGGTCGCTGTGTATCAAATATCTTTCAGAGTTATTGTCTGAATTCCTAAATTAATGCTAAAAAGTATAATGTCTTTAAGTTTTGTTTATGAGTGTATATATGTTAGGTGCAAAACATATGGTACATATTTTGTATTTTAGATCTCATATCACACATTTTTATGTATTGTGGCATACATTACAAGAATAAAACTGTATTATTCTGTACAAACTTGGGTCATATCACACACTTCTCTGTTTTGTGGCATGCCTCATAAAAATCAGGCTGTATTAAAAACTGCGTTCTTGGGTCGTCACCGAAGAGATTGAATCAGGTCTGGTATTCAGCTAGAAGTAACCACACAATATGTGTATAAATCCTTAGCCCATTTTAGTCCATTGTAATCGCAAGTTTGTATTCCAATATCGGCATTAGTTCAGGGAGATCGGCCCTATCACGCTAGCCTGTAATGTTCGAAATGGCCGGTGTTCTATTTTGATGCGTGACCTGGCCGTCGTGTTGTTATGATTTCCTATGGGACGATTGCCAAAGAGTGGCCTTGGGACACTGACTCATCTTCGGGCACCTCCGCCATCAGGAATGTGGCGATTGTACTGACACTCCCTACACATCACGTGTTACCTGACAGCAAGTTGAATTGTCGCCATAGCACAGCGTCGCGAAAAATGAAAACACATTCCGACTCGCCGCGCAGGGAGAATTCCTATTAAATCTCCACTCATGAACAAAACTTAAGGAAGTAGAAAGTCTTCTTTGATGTCTGTTTTTTCAAGGAGAGGCAGAGACAATTCTGTTTACACTTGGTTATCTCTTGTGTCATCAATAAATGTCACTGTGAATCAAATATCTTTCAGAGTTATTGTCTTAATCACGATATGCATGCTAAAAGGTACAACTTCTTTAAGTTTTGTGCATTAGTGTGCATATCTAAACCTTTTCAATATATCACCATAACCTTTTACGCAACGCTTTAATTCGAGATATAGGAGGTCGATCTTGTCATGGCTAGAACCATCGGATAGAGCAGGAAAAGACGCACATGATCATATGAACCACATCTTCGAATTATCCAATTTACTCGAGATATGACGATGAGACTATATTCTGAAGCGGTTTAATTTTTAAAGCGCCCTCACTACTAGTTGTTTTACAAGTATCAATATTACTTGTATTAGTTTTATTAACGGCTTGTTATAAAAGAGTGAGAGATGATTCTATTGAGGTACGTACAAAGAACAAAACAAAGTGAGATGGTAGTGAGATATCATCAGTGACAACACCTTATAAAAATCTATTAAGCGGTTACGTCTTCTAGCGATTCTTAGAAGTACGTTGCAAGAGTCTTACGTAACGGCCGCACTCTGGCGTGGGCGTACATGAGAGATTTACAGTCAGGACAAGTGCCGTGACCCGATGGTGTGGACAGCAGACCTTAACAAGACACGACATGACCGCCTTGCGGAGGACAAACAATGCCATGACAGCTTTCTAATTGGAATGCCCCATCGAAAATTGCCTCGTTTCGTACAAACGTTCTTCCATTATGTTTGCTACAATTTTCCCAAATTAGGCCTAGAAACGTTTATCGAGGGCGATTGTTTAGCTAACCTTCCCTACCACCGCTCGAGGGCTTCCCGGAGAGCTGATGAACACGCTGCCAATTTGGAAAACTCCAAGAATGAACAAAGAAACATTTGCTTCCTCAAATGAAAATGGCCTAAAGGCGATTCTTCCCTCTCTCAAACGAGTCTATAAAACAAACAAAGATCATTTAATAACAATTATAATAGCGAATACAGTTTACCTATTTTGAGCATTTATTCTTCTTATAACTCCGCCTTTGACGGTTCCAAGCCCGGATGTAAAAGGAGGAGGGGGAGCAGTAACAAGCTCACTAAAAAACCTGGGCTCAGCTGGCCTGGCTGATAGTACCCTGTAAGGGCTCCTGATCCAGGAATACAGGATGAGCAGCGTTTGTACTCCATGTTAGGAGCAGCTGCACATGGCGTCTGAAGCAGCCATTTCTTTTGGAGCTAAGTCGGCCTGCCACTAAGTAGTGTTCCCAGTCTTAATGACAAAGGCGGATGAATTCTACTTCACCCAGTCAGAGATAAGAAAGAAGAAGACCTTTCTTATTATGCTAATCGTCAAAACTATCTATTTAAAATGACTATAACACACCAAGAGAATAGAGGATACCATTGAAAATTAATTCCAAGCTTCCATGCTAGGGCTTTTATGGCATTCTCTTTAGAAAAAGGCTTCTTTTCTGACTTATAAAATGGGCACCTCAAAGGCCAAAAATGTAAAAAATATATATATAAATAGTTCGCATTAAATATATTTATCCTAATGTCTCAATTTATATAAATATGGGTTTTGAGTTATTTACATACTTGAATCTCTCATATAAGATAAGGATTACAAGTAATAAAAATAATAGTGGGGCAGTGGGCAACAAAGTAACTCCATTGGATACAAGTGCCATTATTGAGGATTGCCCCAAGGAGAGAGAAAATGAAGGAGATAAGGAAGACGCTAGAAGCCCTCCGGGTCGGTATTACTGCTTCATTTACCACACTATCAATCAATACCATGTAGTATTCTCAACAGTACAAACAGAGAGTAATCCTATCTTAGTGTTTCGCCTTCCAGATGTATGGGTGTACTAACATAGCACGCACACAGTGATAGCTTTCCACCAACCTTTATCGTTCTCCCTCTCTCTCTAAAAGTATATTTTATTTCTTGGTAGAACTCAGCATCTATGACCCACACTATTCTATCCAAACAAAGAGTATGAGTTAAATAGACAACAATAAGGCATTCTATACGTACAAAAATATATTTACATATAGGATCTTGTCCAAACAATTCCACGATTCCACCCACCATGATCATTCTAACAGTATATTTTATTTCTTGGTAGAACTTAGCATCTCTGACCCATACTACTCCATCCAAACAAAGAGTATTAGTTTAAAACACAACAATACGGCATTCTGTACGTACAAATATATATTTATATATAGGATCTCGTCCAAGCAATTCCACGATTCCACCCAAACAAACAGTACGAGTAAATAGACAATACGGCACAGAGCATAGACTAAGAAGTGGCCATATAAAAACCTAAAAATTTCAAAATGGACAAAAAACCTTCAATAACTGTTTGAAATTCAATAGTGCAGAAGCTTCTCCGGAACATATCTTGCCATGCTCAGAAATGACAATAGAGGACCTATTTTCCAGGCCTATAACTACCATCGCAAAATTGGAGAGGAGTGGACTTCAGGAATTGGTTTAACCATGGAGATAAGCACCACCATCACCATACGGCACTCTAATCGTTCAAAAGTATACATATAGGATATTACATATAGGATCTCGTAGATCACTTACATCCAATTTCTTTTGGAGCTAAGTCGGCATGCCACTAAGTAGTGCTCCCAGTCTTAATGACAAAGGCAGACACATTCTACTTCACCCAGTCATGATGGTTGTCAAACAGACACCATCAAGGGTCACAACTCGATGCCCTAATATAATTAAGTGGAGATAAGAAAGAAGAAGAAGACTTACATCCAAAACACCCTAATTATCACGCCATAGTAGCGCAGGCATCCCCATCGCTGGCGTGTGAAATAGTTTAGAGCAAGGGAGGCTCCAATTGTCTACAGTGGCGGGCGGGGCATCGACCGCCGGGATGGAGGGGAATTATTGATTTCTCACAGCGTCGTCCTCCGCCAACCGTCCCGGGGAACCTCCGCCCCCAAACGATTGAGGTCGATCAGAAGGGTGAACATTAACAGATCGGCTCACGGACAAATTACTCTATTGTCTTTGGCCCAATTAACGGAGACCTTATTGTC
This sequence comes from Cordylochernes scorpioides, assembly GCA_030710605.1. NCBI lineage: Eukaryota > Metazoa > Arthropoda > Arachnida > Pseudoscorpiones > Chernetidae > Cordylochernes > Cordylochernes scorpioides. The sequence continues at coordinate 12,387,474 of CP092870.1, forward strand.
CGCAGATGATCAATTCCAAAGTTCCTCTCATTCGAAACGATACAGGCCCATTGTGGTGCTGGCCTTGGGGCAGCTTCCGTCGATTGTCCGTCCAACGGTGGATCATCTTGGACTAGTTCTGTTATAGACCTGCCTCAATGTACGCTCTAATCCAATGAAACATGAACGCTATTTATGGGACTTTTTAATTGTATCGTGCAATACTTTTAAAATATTTTAATTATAATATATCATTGTGATAGCACTATTTTTGTTCTTTTAATATAGGTATAAGAGCGATAAAATTGCTCTAACGTAGAGGTGGCGAGAAGACACGACAGAGAAGATTGCTCTACCTTAGAGAGACACGACAGAGAAGATTGCTCTAACGTAGAGGTGGCGAGAAGACACGACAGAGAAGATTGCTCTAACGTAGAGGTGGCGAGAAGACACGACAGAGAAGATTGCTCTACCTTAGAGAGACACGACAGAGAAGATTGCTCTACCTTAGAGAGACACGACAGAGAAGATTGCTCTACAGTAGAGATGACACGACAGAGAAGATTGCTCTAACGTAGAGGTGGCGAGAAGACACGACAGAGAAGATTGCTCTACCTTAGAGAGACACGACAGAGAAGATTGCTCTTCCTTAGAGATGACACGACAGAGAAGATTGCTCTAACGTAGAGGTGGCGAGAAGACACGACAGAGAAGATTGCTCTAACGTAGAGGTGGCGAGAAGACACGACAGAGAAGATTGCTCTACCTTAGAGAGACACGACAGAGAAGATTGCTCTACCTTAGAGAGACACGACAGAGAAGATTGCTCTACAGTAGAGATGACACGACAGAGAAGATTGCTCTACAGTAGAGATGACACGACAGAGAAGATTGCCCTACAGTAGAGATGACACGACAGAGAAGATTGCCCGACAGTAGAGATGACACGATAGAGAAGATTGCCCTGCAGTAGAGATGACACGACAGAGAAGATTGCTTTACAGTAGAGATGACTCGACAGAGAAGATTGCCTTACAGTAGAGAAGACACGACAGAGAAGATTGCTCTACAGTAGAGAAGACACGACAGAGAAGATTGCTTTACAGTAGAGGTGACACGACAGAGAAGATTGCCCTGCAGTAGAGATGACACGGCAGAGAAGATTGCCCGACAGTAGAGATGACACGACAGAGAAGATTGCCCTACAGTAGAGACGACACAACAGAGAAGATTGCTCTACAGTAGAGGTAAAGCCTGAAGGTCACGAGCCCCCATTACCCACAGCTGCGTCAGTTTTTCTCCGCCATTGCTCCGATTTAACGACAGAAACAGCTGCAGCCAATAAAATGTCTGTGAAAAATACTCACAAAAATATTTATATATAATATGTGTACAAACAGATGAATAAATATCTCAATTTATTTTTATTTCTCAAATTAATATTCCTCTCTTGCTATTCTATATACAGTTACGAGCGTCATGCGTTCTTAATTCTTCAGTTTTCATCTCTGTCACCGTTTGCTTTTTTTTTTGGAATGGCGCTCTCCCATTGGTTGGCTACGATCACGCCACCTTTGCCCCCCCCCACTCGCTTTTTGGTTTTTGTAACTATTGTGTTGGAGCGGGTCGCACCTTAAATAAATGCATATATTAGTTAATAACTAAATGGAATCCTCTCTTTCTTTTTCCCAGTAAGAGACGCCTACGGAAGCCAACAGTACATAGACAGATAAAGCACATAGGCTATAGTTATTAACTAATATATGCATTTATATAAGGCGCCAATTTATAATTGTAACAAATAGTATTTGAATAAAAACATTCAATCGGGTAAATTGCCCGGGTCATTCGGCTAGTATCATATATCAGCGACGAAGCACGCGATCTACATTTTTTTTCTAGATTCGTGGAAATGTGTGGTGTCGCTGGAGACCCGCTGGCGATTTTCCACCAAACTCTGCAGTGATGTCAGAGGCGCCATATTCATTGTACATAGAGTATCATGCATATATATTTAACTATATGGTAATTTGAACCAAAAAACCCATATTGTATAATACTTATAACAAGATTTTCATGTTGTATAATAAACACTTCTGTAAATTATATTACGATGCACTTTTGTAAATAATTATACACATGATTGACTTGTGTCATTACATCACCATATGTAATGTACTTTATACAAATTGAGTATACCTAAACAAAATTCTGTAATAGATAAAGAGTTGAGCTAAAGCAAAAGATTGAGATAGAAGTCTAAAAACGTCTAAAATCTAGATTAAGAAGTCCGAACGAGGCCTAAAAGATGTCAGGGCGTTCTCAGTGTACAATGATCTACTCCGATCCACCCCCTTATTGCATCCACCGAAACCCAATACTTCCTCTCGGCAAATATATATAAAGCTGTCAATTCGCGGAAATAAATAGTCACTTCACCATCAGCGAGAGCCCTTGTCGGTTGTGTCCAAAATCCACCTCATCGACCATGTAGAACAGTAAGAACTCTTCTATCTCCATCTTTCGCTCCTTAGCTCGACTTTTATATGTTCACGGAACTTTCCTAGTACAACTGTGTCCCTTCGTTTTTGTGTGGACATTCCCAAGCTTTCCAATCTGCCTCGACCACTAGCGCCTGTACTCTGTGAGAACTGTTAAAGGTCTTCCAAGGTTCAGAGAGGTATTGGAAAACTCTCCACGCCCTGACTGTCCCTCTCGGTTACTACAGGTATGACCCTCTCGGTTACCACACCACAGCGAGAGACCTTCGGTTATCACAGCTATTATTTTAAAGAGAAATTTTATCTGATAAATTTACACCTCAATGCCAACTCTTGAGAGTTCATTAGGTTTTAAGTAATTTCAAAGACATTTTGTCAATGACATGTTCGATAATTTAACAGTAAAAATTGAAATCAAGAATGGAAAATTTTCAGAGGAATAGACAGATAGAAGAATCTTCTTTTTCTATGATTTAAATTTGTAATTATAAAATATTTAATTCTTGACTTTCACACAGCCATTTGAAACTAATATAAATCTGAAAATTAAAGAATGGTAAATGTTTTAAAAATACCGTTAAAACTGTCTATAGCGACCCTCTTGGGACTCACCAAAATAGGGTGCTATAGGGAGGTAAGTTTTAATGTAAATCGCATCATACTACGTATTTAAAATCCGTCGCTATAGAGAGGGAGGCGCTATTTAGAGGGGGCGCTATAGACATGTTTAACTGTATACTATTTCAAAATAATAGTTCAGACAGTGCACTTTCACATGTATTGACAAGATATCAATAAAATCATGTTAATGGACAAGTATCTCGATATATTTGACCTGCGACTGTACATCCCGGGTGGGGTTGGCACGCCTCAGCCCTATGAGGCAGGAACAAAGAGCCCTCTTATTAAAAGGGTTTAAATAGTGTTGTAATTTTTTTAATAAATCGTCATAATAAGCTAAACACGTTTTTTAAAATAAAAATCAGTCTCTCTATATATTCATTCGTATTTAATAATTTATAAATATTCCGTTTCATTTAAAAACCTATCACGTTTGTACCATTCTTCCCATACTTTCCAACACCACCTAAACATTTGATGGGCGTTTCAAAACTCGAAGGATCCATCATAAAAAATAATAAAGCAAAAGTCTTTTAAAATTAGTCTTATTATATATATATAAATATATTATAATAAAAATAGATAATTTTATTATTATTCAAATATTTTTATAGAGAGAGAGAGTAGAAACATTTAGAAAACTTTTTTATTACCTTTTTTGTGTGTGTTTCGGTTGAAAGTGGCAATTCCGGGATATTTCTACGATATAATACTCTTGTGATTGGCAAATTGTTGTAATATTGTCTTTGCTAATTTGCATCTCTGCATATATATCACAGCTTTGTTAGTGTTTAGTAGGCTTGCGATTATTGGAGGGCAGGCCGCTGAAAGACGTGAGCTACTGGTGTGTATATAATTTTATCTAGTTCAATTTCTTTAATTCCTTGTCCTTCCTTATTGTTTATAAATACCTTTAAGTAATAAAGGAACTTTATAATTATCACACACACAGCCAATTTATTCTCGCCAAGTTTCTCAAACCTATCATCGAGCATGTTGAGCATGCTGGGAACATGAACTGCGCACTTGGCCTGGGCCTGTCTAAACTTATGGAGGATTTGGGCTTCTGAGATCCTGACGTCCCTTTGATGAAGGCCTCGTCTGATGTACATATTTCCTATACTGTTTTTAACTTTGTAAACTCTCTTATGACCGTTGAGACTAGATGTCGATAAAATGTTTTTTAATTGTCAATTGTCATACACAGCCTTCATTATCTTCTACGAATATATAATTTTTCCCAACATTTTCTCTATTTTTGAATGTCGATAAAATCTAGTTCGAGGTGTTGTATATTCAGTTTATAGCAGTGATCTCAAAAATCTTCTCTTTAAATGTAAATGGATTGCTATGAAGGATACCTATTTAAATCAAGGCGGATAAACCTCAGAGAGCGACGTCAAATGCTGAGTCGAGCCGTGCGTACAGCCTGCCGCACTGTGAGGTCCTCCATACCCCCAGCACGTACGGCGTTTAACCATTCAACTCTTTTCTGGGCAGGAAGCCAAATCAATAAGGAAGTTATTCCTAAAAAGGAGATGGAAGTTAAGGTCGCAAGTAAGATGTAAAGCAGAATCTTGCTATGAAAGAGTAGAAAATGTCCCTCTCTCTCTAATCAGCCGTTACAAGTCTCTGGTCCAACAAACTGATTCGCAGCGGGAGGATGGTAATTTGTGAAAGCATTCAGGGAACGTCCTGGCAGGGCAGGTGATCGAAGGGCAGTGACGCACGTGTGAGTCACTGCAGCGATGGAAATTGCACTCATGGCTTACTGACATCTGCCCCACGGGCCCAGAATAAACGGCCCTTCCATGAACACCACAGGAACTACTCGATACAACGACTCAACAAAGATTCTTGCAAATCCAGCATCGACTTGTACATTAAGGCCTATAGCTACCTAGTATGCTGGCAGATTCTCTTCATTTTATAGTTCGGAATTTATATTGCAGCACCGATTGATTAAAACGATCGAACAAATTATCAATCTATTTTGAACTTTGTTCCATTATTCTTCATAACCGCATACCCACAATGTGATTTTTTAAATAATAATAACTCTGGCATCAAGGAACATATACAATTTGTAAGACAATATTCGAAGAGAAATAAAAAAATATATATTTTCATGTTTCCAAACTTGTGCTTTTCAGAGAGAGGAAAGAATTAAGGAAAAGTGCTCTGCTTTTTATCTCAAGCGATGGTACATCAGCCATGCCACCCGGTGGAAGATTGCACCACGATCTCTATCTCACAACACGTAGATAATTTCTTTAATTTCCTTGGGAGAGAGGAGCTAAATTTAAGCAGGTGCTGAAATAGCCCAAACACGATTGTACAAGAGCGATGCAACGATATGGCCGCGGTGAAAAAAATCCTTATTCACCCATGTGGGTCAAATTAGAGATAACCCCTCCAAGTGGAAAGGGCACTTGCTCGATCCTTGTTGGATCCTGGGCTTCAACCACGTGGGTAGTTTTTATCAAAATCTCCATTATATTATGGATGGAACTAACTGGCCACAAGAATGGATCTACTAATGTGATATCGGTGAAATACAATATTTTCCCGTAAAGACTGACCTTCAGAAGCATAGGCCAAGGATAGAACGAAGCCCGTAGGAAGTAAGGTGAGACTGTTCAGGTGTCTCCTTCCATCTGTTGTGGAATGTCTGTAATCTCTCTGTTTACACATGTGTAGTAATGTTTTCTGAGCCCAATTAACCTTTTATGCAACTCCATCTTTAATTGGCACGAGGAAACAAACGGGAGTTTTATATGAAGAAAGAGCTTCTACTCTCTCTTCCCTCCACCAGCATACACCGAACTCCTAACTCACATAACTCTTCACAGCCTGCCTAATGAGAAGCAAAAAATTTGAGCATTGTAATTTCAGGTATCAAACTATTCTAACGCCATTTCACTTCTATGTTTGTCCAAATCCTTCTATTTAGCCGAGTCTCTTCAGTTTCATTGACGAGATCTGGCATTCCTTCTCATTGCAGTGCCACAAGTTCTTCCATTCACTTGACTGGCATCGGTCTTTCTGAGATGGCCCAGAGTTCATATCTCTCCTTACTTAGTTCTTTCCTAATGAACTCTAATTTCATTGTGACCGTGAAATATTGATTGTTGAAATATTATGGTTTATTATATTCTTTAATTACACTTATTAACGCTGATTTTTCACTAAACTATTTTTCCACGTCTATTTAGATGAACATATATGTACATTGCGCGATCTCATTGTATTATTAAATTCGAACACTATCATTTTATTTATAATATTTTATGAATATACATCCGTGGTCTACCGAAGCTGTAGATTAGCGGTAAGAGTTGTGGTGGAGAGAAAGACTAAAAATAGTGAAGAATAAAAAGAATTAATTGTAAAAAGAAAGAGATATTCCAAAGAAAGTTAACAGGTACTTTAGACGAAGAGGAATTGAGCTTAAAGGGGAGAAAGTTTACTGAACCAAACCTGTTGATGTACCAAGCGAATAAACAAGGGCAGGCCGTATTGGCTTAGAACTGGCTTAAAGAAGAAGCGAGCTTAGAATTATAGATGAGCTCCTAAAGCAGTTTTTAAATTACCTTTCCCATATGTGTGTTTAGGTTTTCACAATAAAAATAAAACCTATCTCAAGGGCATTGCAACAGAGGTTTCATTTTGTTATTCTAGCTTTACTAAATCTAAAAAAAATCGACTAAAAAAGAGCTTAGGTTTGAATTAAGTTGTTTTCATTAAGGAATCTTGTAATATTACTGTTGGGTCAGTCGATGAAACAGCGATTCGAATACAAAGAAGAATGATGTGCCGAAAATTCCAAAAGTGGCATAAACGGTTAGGGTTTTATTTTTTTCGGATGAGACTCTCATCTGTCCAAGATTGAGAAAAATAAATAACAATTAGGTAAAACAAGAAAATTCTGGGCCATAAATCGAAGAAGCTACTGTACGATAAGAAAGAATGAGCCAAGCAGTTGTCAAAGGTTCTTGCATGTCTTTTAAACCAGAAGAGAGAAATAGTGTTTGAGATACTAAGGTTTTAGAGAAGAGTTTAGAAGGAGTGCATTAGAAGTTCAGATGAACAAAGGGGTGCAGCAGAAAGAAGTTCTTGCTTGTCTTTTGAACCAGAAGAGAGAAATATTGTTTGAGATACTAAGGTTGTAAAAAGAGTTTAGAAGGAGTGCATTAGATGTTCAGACGAACCAAGGGGTACAGAAAGAAGTTATTAACAATCTGGTAAAATTCAAATCCTTTTAAGAACTAGAAGAAGAGTTAATGATCTGTAGAGAGCCTTGGTTTCAGCCTGGAAAGAAATTGTTGCAAGAGGAACTGATACACCTAGATATATTTCCTCCCATCACAGAACCCTTAATGGGACAATCGTTTTTGAAATTTCCCATCTCTATCTATCATTTCAATCATTTAATCTTAAATTAACATCTCAATTCCTCGATATGCACATATCCTAACCATTCTATCTTTCTCATATTTCTCGAAATTTATTTTTTAAATTTTATAAATTTAATATATATCCCTGAAATTATAGGTACCAAATTTACGCACTTTATATGTGCACTCATGGACAAAAAATTAAGCATGTCTATCGGGATTCAGACAATAACTCTGAAAGATAGTGAGTCATCTTTCATAATTCCCTTTATATTCATGGATGTTAGGATGTGCAAAGAAGAATTATTTGAAGAAGAAAATTTCGCCTCAGTCAGGTTCTATCACGATGTATGACCTCGTGAAATCCTAGTTGCCCTGTACGTACATCTCAATAGTTGTTGGTTTTTATCGGAAACGCTTAGAGATAGCGTTGTGACAGGATTAGATTTGTATATGCCGGGTTGAAGAATAGATGCTTTATATCAGGTTTTTTTTTACATTATTTCTCAATTTTACCAACGCAAGACTCATGAGAAGGACGAACACAGCGGACATAGTTTTATATAGTAAAAACAAAAAAGCATATCCTGACCAGGCTCACATGAGAATTTCTAGATGGCAGATCGCCATCTAGGGGAACAAAAATAAACTAAACGTTTATTTAACTTGTTCCGTGATATTTAACCAACTCAATTTCTCGATAAATCAAGAAAAGTCAACCACGAACGTGTTTTGGGCTGTTGGACCTCGTCAACCTGGTGCAGATTGTACCTCTACGATCAAAATTTGGTCCCAGAGGCTTCAGGATATGCCTTTTTTGTTTTTAATATCAACACCTGACCTTTTTATGTATATAACTTTGTTTAAATGTTTTATATATAGAGAATAAGCTCCACAAGCTGCCAAATAACAATTTCTTACGACACGGTTCACTTTCTAACTGACCTCCAAAATGATAGAACCTGCTCAGAACAAACGATAAAACTTCAATTAACCTCTGTAAGGCTTTTAAACTTCTGCAATCATTCCGTGATTCATTTGTTGTTTTATCTGAAACTATAGAAAACTTCAGATAGGCACAGAACTGGCTCAGTATCACCATACAAGGCACTCTACGTCAAATCCTCAACTGTAAGCCTTTTGTTCTATAAGAAACAAATGGGTTTTATATTTATTGTATTTGTATGCCATATAAATACCATGATACCACATCACTATTATCGGTATCTTTGCGTTCGGTTACCATCGCAATTCTCTACTTCTAAACAGTCGTCCTCATTGCTTAGTCATCTGAAGCCATTATTCCCTCATTCTGGCTTCTATTGCGGTGGTTGTACACGCTGGGATGATCAAGAGAGCTGGGGGAGAGAGAAAGACGTGTCCCTCCAAATTCAACTAACCAACCCTCCATTGTTGAGCCGGCCCGGACCACAATGGCCGCTGGACAAACACTGCCCGGTAGAGCCACAATCAATTGGCCACGCTGCTGCAGCTCTGGGAGCGAGCTGGAATGTACGTCAGGTTCTCTTTCTTTAGGAAGGAAAATTTGATCCTATATACACTCTGTAGAAGATATAGTTACTAGTACCCAATTTAGCTCATATATATAAGGGATTTTGCATAGTAGTAAGAAGCAAAGCGTTCCTTTTATTAGGTGAAAAGGCAAGTTTCAATTTCGATCACTTTTTTGGATCAATGTTTCGCTTTAAAATGAGTTATGAGGGGCAGCTATAAATTTCCATGTGCGATTATTTCTAGCAACACACATGTCGCTATGGAATCATTACAATCTAGCGATCAGTATGTGTTACACATTTGTAAATATTTTGTGGCGCTTAGATACTAATATACTAAACACAGTAGGGTATAATACATCTGCTTACACAGTTTTATTATTTCTAGCAACACATGTGTCGTTATGGAATAATTACAATCTAGCGATCAGTATGTATTACGCATTATTAAGTATTTTGTGACGTTTTCATACTGATATAGAGAAAGAGAGAAACACAGTAGGGTAGGATACCTCTGCTTAACACAGTTTTATAGAAAGAAATTCAGTCTTTGTACTTCCATATATATAGACAGGATGCTATTCGATTGCTCTATCACTTTCTGGTAGATTCGACAAGTGTCGGCGATTCATACACTCATGGACAAAACTTAAGGAAGTTGTATCTTTTAGCATGTATATCGGGATTCAGACAATAACTCTGAAAGATACACTCATGGATAAAACTTAAGGAAGTTGTACCTTTCAGCATGTATATCGGGATTCAGACAATTACTCTGAAAGATACACTCATGGATAAAACTTAAGGAAGTTGTACCTTTCAGCATGTATATCGGGATTCAGACAATAACTCTGAAAGATACACTCATGGATAAAACTTAAGGAAGTTGTACCTTTTAGCATGTATATTGGGATTCAGACAATAACTCTGAAATATACACTCATGGATAAAACTTAAGGAAGTTGTACCTTTTAGCATGTATATCGGGATTCAGACAATAACTCTGAAATATACACTCATGGATAAAACTTAAGGAAATTGTACCTTTCAGCATGTATATCGGGATTCAGACAATAACTCTGAAATATATTACAGTGACCTTTATTGAAGACATACGAGTGAAGACACACTTTTGTCCATATATAAGTGTATGTAAAACAGTTCTTTCAGAGGTTGGAGTGGCACACATCGTCGACAATCGCCATCCTGGAGCGAATCCCGCATTGACCACCTTTTCGCCTTCAATGGCCTCCAAATCTTACACAAATCAATCCCACCAGTGAGTACAAAAGTCAAGCTACTTTCTAGATGTGTAGACATGTAGTTCACTTACAATTAAATGAAGTCACTATCTACCCAACAAGATTATCATAGCCTGTGCCACGTGTACTTAGAATAAATAAAAAAATATATTTTGTCCAAGTCAACACTATCCTATGTGAAAAAATAGTACAAATGTGATATTGTACTGGGATACGCCCGAAACGCGTCCGTGGTTAGCTTTTCTTGATTAATCAAGAATGGGTATTTGGCCAATTCTGGAATATTTAAAAATCAACGAGAATAGTTGATATTTATTCCGATAGATGGCGCAAGCCATCAGCAACTTTCAGTTGCAAGATAAGGTGATGCCTTTTTTCATAACTATCCTATGTGAATTCGAAATGATGCTGTTGTAATCACGGTTTCATTAAGTAACAGATTCCACAATCCTGTTCCGCGTGTAAAAAGTCCATTTAATGATAAAATAGAACGAAATCAGCTGATACTGAAGATTCCTAAAAATGCACATTTTCGAGAAACTTCGATTTGAAACAACAGAAATAAGTCACTCCAGCGATTAATGGGAAGGTGTAGAATCATCTAAAGATAAAACTTTCCACTTTCTTGAAAACAACTTCTCACTAAATAAATAAATAGGAAAAAAGAATCTTAAGTAGAGCAGATGTTCATTTTCCCAGAAGAATTCTTATATATGAAGTTTCCTCTCTTCACATGGCCTCAGGCGGGTAGTTCGGTATTTATTGTGTAGACGATCCCAGCCATTGTAAGCGTGCTATGGCTCCCTTCACAGTAGAAAGTAATATGTAGAGAGAGAAAATATGGTTTTATGGACTAATAACCAAAAGGTATGATTTTCCAGCCCAAAATGAATGTAGCAAGCAGACATGCCGTAATGCACTATAGCAAAGTACCAAGGTACTGCAAGTAATATAGAAGATGGTATGTAAACTATAGTTTTTCAGATAAATAAACGTCTTACTGCAATCAAGACTTACTTAAAGCTTAACAACTAGCTATATGGAATCAAACTCTGGGGTGTCATGACTGTAATCAAGCGCTACAGGAGAGCCGTCTTACCTTTAACCCAGAAAACATAAGAACCTCCCCAAGAACAATTCAGCCATAGATGTCAACCACTAGAAGTTAAGAACTCTGAGAGATAAATGACAAAAACTATAACAATACTTAGAACAAAACACTATAAAGGAATGACAAAACATACAGATGGCACAAGAACCTATAGGACATGTAACAACTGTCCTGGTGTGGAACTAACACCTACTCACATATTCTCATGCCCAGCAATGGTCGCAGCCTTGCAGAAAATTTACATAGACCCAGAGAAGCAGCTTTACACACCCAAGGTAGTGGACATTGCTGCTGCTATGATAGAGATGCATGGAGACATCTGAAGCTCTTCATTGGACACGACAGCAACAACTAGAAGTTAATACCAAAGACCAACCCGGGCGGCACGTGGTTCCAGAATTCCGGGTCACATCAAGGGAAGAAGACAATTGTAAGAGTGTAATTAAGAACCAACATTAACCAAACCGAGAATTTGGATAAACTTTGTGTGTCAAATGTGAACCTAAAATAGAACTTCAATTATCCTAATCAGATTTAGAATTTCTATTTTGTAGAACGAAAGTAATTTTCTAAAGAATTGTTTGCTTTGTATTTTCTCTTTTAAAATTACCATATAAATGTACACTAGAGTATTTACATAGAGTGTAATTCCAAAAGTACTTCTAGTGTAAATATACTTATTTCCAAAGGCTTGCAATGTACACACCCATTGTACCTCAAATAAAAGTATACTTTTACCATAAATACGCCCAGAGATAATTTGACCTAACATTTTTTAGACTGGAAGCTTTTAGATTAAGATGGTGTTTCCTCTGGTGGAATGTGAAAAGGGATTTTTGCCGTTCACTCTGATAAGTTTTCGTCATTCGGATGGTCTGTAAAAAGCTAGTTGGGCTGTCCCAACCTGCCTAGTCCCCACAACCAACACCTGACACGCGCCATTTTGGCGATAACGATAAATCGTGACATTTCTGGATAAATATCCATTATCACGATGACAAGATGTGGCTCATTCTTTATCAACACTAGTAAAGATTTTCACTAGGGTAATGCATAGTCCCATCGTTCTGAAACATATATAAAAAGAGGTGCCTCTTCTGGTACATGAATATCATCCTCCCGCAAATTTCTTTTGTTTTCTATCCTGAAAATCGGCCCTTGCCACCTCATCAGTTTAACTACCTGTTTGATAAATTTGACCGAATTCATAACCCCTCTCTAAGGATGTTATGAAATTGAAGTCACCCCTATACTGATGAGAGCCAAAGCACGAAACCATGATATACAAGTTAGATTTTTGTCCGAATTTTCCTAAACTGGTGTTGAGGCTCTTTCTTTATCATCATTAGGAAAGTCTTTTTGCTAGGATGATGCATAGTTTTATCGTTCCGATGCACATTTAAAGCGAGAGATGCCTCTTTTAGTACATGTCTATACTTGTACTAGAGCTTTTTACTTACATGGTACCTGACCAGTTCGGATATTTTCATTCATTGGCGTTTTTGGATTTGTGCAAGAAAGGGAGACATTGGAGAAATTTTGTATTACCAAATTGCTAATGCTGAACTCAAATCCGTTATCTCAGCTTGGGTCCCTACTCTTGATCCGCCAGTCCGTGACTTGCCCCACATTGACCGCGACAGGAGGTGACCTGAATGTAGAGGCGGTGTCAAAACACGACCGATCACAATCGTACCCTGGCACAAGGTCTGGGAACAACAATGGCGACAATTTGTATTCCAGCACAGGCTGGATGGTGATAGATTCAGATTGGTAAATCAATGTGCGGATGTGGTACCGCTTCTTAAGTCTGAAATGGTATAGTTGCAGGTAGGGGTATATGAAACTCCGCCATTGACGGTCCCAAGCCCGTATCTAAAAGGAAGAGGGAGAGCAGTAACAAACTCGTTAAAAAACCCTGGTTCAGCTGGCCCGGCTGATAGTACCAGGTAAGGGTCCCACCTAGGGTTACAGGCAAATCATCTCTGGCACCAGACGAAGACCTCATAATTCTAATGGTGTAAGAGTTGAAAATGGCAGCGTCTGTTCTTCGTGTTAGAAGCGGCTGCAGTAACGTCTGTCCTCATGTTAGAGGCGGTCACCTCTTTGGAGTTAAGTCGGACTGCTACAGGATATGTGCTCCCAATCTATTGTAGATTAACAGCAGACGCATACTACCCAAAGGTTCGCTTCTCAAGTTTTTGAGACAAGAAAAAAAGGGGGTATCTGAAGACTAGGGAGGACATAGATAGAACACGCCACAGCAAGCCACCTATGCTGGTAGATTGAGGGGTTGAAGCCATTTTGGAACTCATGTGCATCAGAACGATAACACTATGCATCAGTAAAAATAACTTTCCTAATGATGATAAAGATTGAGCCATAACACCAGTTTAGGAATATTCGGACAAAAATCTAACTTGTATACCATGATTTCGTGCTTTGGCTCTCATCAGTACAGGAGCGGCATCGATTTCATAACATACTTCGAGAGGGTTTAAGAAATTAGTCAAATTTACCAAACAGGTAGTTAAACTGATGAGGTGGCAAAAGCCGATTTTAAGGCTAGAAAACAACAAAAAGTTGCGGCAGGATGATATTCATGTACCAGAAGAGGCGCCTCTCCCTTCAAATATGCATCAGATCGATGACAATATGCATTACCCTAGTGAAAATCTTTACAAGTGTTGATAAAGAATGAGCCACAAATGAATATTTTCATATACACTCGTGGACAAAACTTTTAAAAAATGGAAAGGCTTTGATAAGTCTTTGATAGTATTTTGACAGAGGTAATTTTATCTACATTTTTGGTAATTTTGTGGGTCTTCAATAAAGATCACTGTATATCAAATATCTTTCAGAGTTATTGTCTGAATCCCGATATACACTTTAAAAGGTACTATTTCCTTATGTTTTGTTCATTATTGTATATATTTAATTGAAATTTATATACATAATTATATATATATTATAAATATTTGTATTATACATATATAAATCATTGCAGTAAGGTCTGCAGAGATAATATTTAATGATATTATTGAAAAGAAACACATTACCAGTAAATTTATTTATTACAAATTTTATTGTCATCAATCGATAAAATGTAAATCACTAATATATATATATATTGAGAATTTTCGCCCTCAGTCTTGATATTAAGAACAAACTATCGACCATTTCTTCCTCACCTGGCCAGCCTTACAATGACAAATATTCCAGTAAACTACCAACTTGGAAGTTTCAACCTAAGTCCGGGGTATCCGTGGAAGATTTTACAAGAAATAAATGTGCTTAGCGCCACTTCATGTCTTGGATCTCTACTGATCTTGTGGATGAAACAAAGACTTGAGTCCTAACGTGGATACTCAACAACAACAACAAAAGCTCTTTTAAGACTTTTTAGTCTTATACAGATTCTACAAGCAGAGAACGTGGGTACTCGGAGATATATTCACGTTGCATTTGATGAGTGGTTGATGAAATAAACAACACAACCTGTAGGGATGATGAGTTCTCAGGGATTTTTAACGTGTTATTCACAGCTTCGAGACATTCTGTAGTTGCCATTTATTTGTTTCAATATATTCAGGATCGGAAAACTTCCCTTTATTATGAATTTCTAAGATTTCAAAGCACATTCTGATCATGTGACTAAACGCTAATATCTGAAAACCTTTCCTTTTTTAATTTCGCAAACGTGTGAAAATAACATTGAAAAAGTTAACCACGGACTCGTTTTGGATTGAAGCCATCTTTCAACGTTTATTACCGGAGATGTCATGTTTTTCAATTCACCATCCTAGTATCTTCTTTTTATATAGATATATAAATTCTTCATACTAAATATTTATACAAAGCAATAACGCGCCATCTATACATATAAAATAAAAGGATTTAAAAGCGAGAATGTTTCTTTTATACATAAAACGAACTTCTACTGTCCTTACTGCGATGAAAAAATATATTGGGAGGGCTTGGCTCATCATATTTATACTATGCGGATAAGAATTATCGAAGAAGAAACACAAGTCAGGAAGAAGAGCAAATAGGAAGATTACCCTTGTCATAAATAATTATGTTATTATCAAATGATCATTTTTCTGCATGTGCTCACTGAGAAATAAAATCTATCTCTAGGGGAAGTATCTGGGAAACTCAGGGTATTGGCATAAAATTAATTAAAAGGGAAAGATCATCTTCTCTCTTGGGAAATCCATTAGTTGGAGGAGTTAATGGAATCGGAGCTGAGTTCTAACAATTTCGAATCTAGCATGTGTTTTACGTGAGAGATTAGAACTAATTACAGTCAGAGAGAGATGATTCGCAGGCAAAACTAGTTTCAGCAGAATATATTTTAGGAAAGTAATACGCTTTTAAGAAATACGATTTCATATTAAATTAACCATGTGTGTGTGTGTGTAATTCCATTATATATAATAGATTTGATATAAAGATTAATTAGAGACTCTTTTCGAGACTAAACCCCTTTGACACCAGTTAACACATTGTCTCCGAGTCCATGGGAGCGAAACGTAGAAACAAGGCTCTCAGAAACACGTGCCCAGTGTCGGAATGAAACGTTCTACCACACTGTCTCCAATTCCATGGGCACGTGTTTCTGAGAGCCTTGTTTCTACGTTTCGCTCAATTCCATGGGAACGCGGAGACAAAACTCTTACACGTGCTAAATGTCGGAATGACACATCCTAACACACTGTCTCCATTTGGTACCAAGAAGCAAAGGGAATAAAGTTCACTGTAATAAGAATCTAACATGGCACATTGTCCAGGACAAAGAAGCGAGGGGACAAGGCTCTCTGTAACAACACGTGTCCATAGCACTGCCCAGAACAAAGAGCGCCAAGATGGCGCTTGTTTACCCGCGCTAATGAGGAAGCAATAACGTGGCGGCTTCAATTGGCTAATAATGTCCCCCATTGTTTCAGCGAACATTTGTCACCCACATCCGTTTACATCTCCCACGGCGATCATTTTCTGAACCTCCATTTCAATTGTCTGGCACACATTATGTCCAGTCTCCACCTAGCAGGACAATTAGAGTCCAACCATTTTGTGTGGACCTAACACGTAACCAGAGTCCAGCCAATTTTTCCGAACCTAGCACAGCAACCAGAGTCCAACCTATTGTTCGAACCTAGAATAGCAACTAGAGTCCAACTATTTTGTCCGAACCTAGTACAGCAATCAGAGTCCAACTATTTTGTCCGAACCTAGTACAGCAATCAGAGTCCAACCCATTTGTCCGAACCTAGCACAGCAACCAGAGTCCAACCTATTGTTCGAACCTAGAATAGCAACTAGAGTCCAACCTATTGTTCGAACCTAGAATAGCAACTAGAGTCCAACTATTTTGTCCGAACCTAGTACAGCAATCAGAGTCCAACCCATTTGTCCGAACCTAGCACAGCAATCAGAGTCCAACCCATTTGTCCGAACCTAGCACGGCAATCAGAGTCCAACCCATTTGTCCGAACCTAGCACAGCAATCAGAGTCCAACCATTTGTCCGAACCTAGCACAGCGATCAGAGTCCAACCATTTGTCCGAACCTAACATAGCAACAGAGTTCAACCATTTTGTCCGAACCTAACATAGCAACCAGAATTCAGTTATTTTGTTTGTTCATTATCACAGCAACCAAAGTCCAACCTTTTTTCCGATCCTAGCATAGAAACCAGAGTCCTACCATTTTGTATGGACCTAGTTCAGACACAGGGTCCACCCATTTTGTCAGGACCTAGCACAAGAGATGTCCAGTTAATTCACGTGAAACTCTCAGACGCAGACACTTCATCATCTTTATACACATGCCTAGTCCTTTGTTTGAAGCTAGAACATAGTGGTCAAGTCATTGCTTTCTACTATAACTCTGATTGTTTCTTACCTAATCAGGGGCAAATATATTTTACTACAAAGAACATATTCCATGCTAACGGAGCCAGAAGGGTTTTGCCTTTGTATCAATCATTCGCGATCCAGACTTATCACACGCAGGAGAAAGTCCTTCATAAACGGCGCCGCGCACACAACGTAATTAGTTTAGGAACAATAGAGGGATAATAGGAGCAATTAGCAGAATCGGAGCTCCAGATCTGCTGGCCATTGTACCTGCGCACGCCGGTCTGCCGGGCGTGGCCCCGCCTGACATTTCCGGGGATGGCTAGCCCCCGTCATTAGGCTTATTCTTCCAAAGTATCGATAAACTCTTTTTGACACATTGTAACCAGATCCTCTTACCTTCTACCATCCAATTTGTGCCATTTATAAACCCATTTGACGCTTTTACATTTCGGTATTTAATTAAAGTAAAGGCTTATTAAATAAAAATCTATTTTGCGCTGCCGGTATGTGATTAGGTCATTTGGAAAGGATAAGATGGCATAGAAGTGGAAATACAGGGTGTATGCTCCTTCAATACTCGGACTGTCTAAACGATGCTATAACATGTGATAAACATAAAGAAAGATTTTGTCAAAATCAATAAGGAATCTAGGACCTGGTTTCTTTTTTAAAAGCTTATATTTAACATGTCTGTCATGAATAAAAAAAAAACTAACTAAATAATTAATAAATAAAAATACATTTTATTCAAATGCACTGAAATGGAAAAAATAAAATTTTGTATATTCTGTCATTGAGAAATTAGATGTATCTGAGTGAAAATGAAAGCGGCGGGGAACGATCACATTTAAAGAAGAGGTAAAAATATAGCAAACACTTATAAAAATCGCTAATCGGCTGCTACATATTAAATCACATTAGGTTCAAAATTCATGATGATCATCCCCCGCTGCTTTTATTTTCACTCAGATACATCTAATTGCTCAATGACAGTGTTTGCGCCTAGTTATGTAAATAACTTGCTAGGCTGCATTGTTCTATAATCATGTAAATTTTTATTTCTTTCTTTTAATTATGTAAATATGTATATAAAAGGAGTGAAAGATTCAATAAAGTCAGTTAGTCAGCTTAAACGAGTGAGGCGTCCTTACTCTATTCAAACAGCTTGCTATATCGCAGTCTTGCGAAGAGACAACATTCTCAGTAGTCAATCCACCGGTCTGGTCTCATAAAGTACAGTCAATAACAAGCTCTGCCACATATCGTCATCACCTGAGACCAGACTAGAGACTGAAGGAGCTAAAGGAAGTCCTGGCTAACATTGTCAGGAACCAAGCTCCAACAGACAGAATATGCAATATTTTATTTTTTTTCCTTTTTAGTGCATTTGAATAAAAGCTTTTTTAAAATGTATTTTTAATTATTAATTATTACAATTATTTTGTTTCTTTAGCATTCGGGCTAAATGCCCTTCAACACAGTGACCCAGAAGTACTATATCTGTATTGAAAGGGATGTTAGACGGAAAGCTCTCGAGAAATAAAAGAATTGTAAAAAGAAACCAAGCCATAGTAGGGAATAACCTTTATCATATAGAAAAATGATTTGATAGAAATAACGCCAGGATTAATCTTTGATTGGTAGGTCACGTACAGTACAGGCAGTCTGTGTGTTCTTTGTTATATAAACAAACCCTTCCACTAATGGCTGAATATCTAATTCTCAAGGCAGACTGGAAACGAATTTAGGTTTCAAATTTCAAGTCAAAGCGAACAAAAATGTGATCTAAATACTAAAATATTAAATATGGCATTCGGACAATAATCTTTTTTTGACAAAACCTGCGATGTTTGGATTCAGGGTTTATACAAATGATTTCTTCTTCTTTCTTATCTCCACTCAATCACACTAAGGTATCAAGCTTGTAAAGCTTGAGATTTTTGATGGTATCTGTAGGGGAAGAGTAGAGAGCTCATCAATAGATGAGTCAATACAGTCAATAATATGTCTTGGGGTTGCAGGCTGAGAATTGCACTTAGTACATTGGAAAGTCATTGTCCGTAGATGACCAGACTTAAGTCTGGAAATCAAAGACTGCTCTACAAATGATTTGATACAAGAGAGCGAAACACGCATTGCTTTGATATCTACCAAGAAGAAAATTCAGACTTTATGGATTCTCAAATTGTGGAACACAACAGTGCGGCTATTCGTTTTAGATTTTCTATATCGAGTATGTTCCCAAGGGATGATAAAAGCCTTCAAAGGAAAATGGTCAAAATCATTCCATATTATCTCACTTTTCACAAGACAATCTGTCAAAATCGTATATAAATTTCTGATTTCAATACAAATTGGTGATAAGGAACAATTTGGAATATAGATTAGAACTACAAGATAATGAGACCAAATACAAATAGATAGTGCGTGACATTTCGGTAACAGCGTTATCACCATCCTCAGACAAAAGACTAAGTAAAAAGCATTTAGTCTTTTGTCTGAAGATGGTAATAACGCTATTACTGAAACGTCAAACACTATTTATCTATTTGTATTTGTCATATTATCTTGTAATACAAATTGTTAAAATAATTACAGGCGATTAAACGCGGTTATAAGAAAATATTCAAAAAAGCAATCAAGTGTATGTTTATATAAATAGTAGGCAAATCCCAAAACCTGCGGTTCACCAACAAGAAAATAAGGATTACAATGCCTTGTCTTTTGACATATGTAACCTTTTACAGAGGATAACGAAAGAAGTATACCTGCTGAGATCAAGGAAGCAACGAAACTTGAAAATCTTGAAAATTGATCTATATAGAATAGGATATTCCACCATGCTAATGATCGTAGGACGCTCCTGTTTTTATATTTCGGGGAAGAATAAGATTCCTGTTCTTAGCTGACATCGCTATTTAAAAAATCTAGCCAATGACGACTTTTGTCAGAAATGGGAATGAAAGAGGATTGTCCATCATACATCTATTGATCCCATATTGTTTTCGTGTCCAATGAAGAGATATCTGAATGCATCTCTATCACAGCAATGTTCTCTATTTCGGGTATGTAAAACTGCTGTTCTGGGCCCATGTTAATACTCGCAAGGCTGCGGCCATTGCTGGACATAAGAATATGTGAGTAGGTGTTAGTTCCACATCAGGACAATTGTTACATGTTCTATAGGTTCTATAGATCCCATAAAGTAGCAAATAAACATCCTGATGTCCTATGAAGGATTGCTATTAATGCCTTGATAACTGGAGAAAATATGGCAGAGATGTGAAGTAGATAAATATGGTAGTTATGTGTGGTTAAAAATTAAATTGTTGTGATTTTAAAGAAGAAAAATATAGTAGAGTAATGTGTAGGTAGAAAATATGGCAATGATGTGAAGTGATTATGTTTAAAAGTAGTATTTATTTTTCTGAGAATGAAGTTAAGATATTATTAAACCGAGATTTTCTCCTTGTATCCATTGAACTATATGGCCCTGATCACATCCCACAATGTAAATCCCTTCAGTTTTATCTTCTAAAACCAACGGATGCTATCAAGACTATAGTCTGGATAAGTTTGGGGGGTCCACCTAGAAGTACTACTTGTCCAGGTGTTACTTTTATCTTCAATTAACACAGTTTACTACTTATAAAAACGTAGAGCTTAAACAGTTCTTTTATAGAGAGGAAGCGCTGAAGAGGTAACTAAAACCTAACAGGCTTATTTGGGAATTGCTTGCGAAAGAGCAGTGCTCGATGACTATAAATATTTGTATATACTTCTACTGCCCATATGTAATTTGCCAGCAACAAACTTCCCTTCAAATTATCCTGTCTATATATTAGGTAAAGCGAGCCCACTACAACGGCGGTCTGGTAGATTATACTGGTGAAGTCCCTTGGAAGATTCATCTCCAATAATTGGGGGAGGGGGGAGAAGTCTGACGACACCAATCCCTCCTGCACCCTTGGAATATTTGATCAAATTCTGGTCCAAGGTGACTAATGTGGCAACGGCACCTATTTTCCAATGAAGAGCAAAACCGAGGACACGGCAACAACAACAACCTCCGATAAGCCAAGTTCTCCCTTGCTGTAGGATGTTTCAAAAGAAGAGTGGAGCTAGACAGTTCCAACTTCCACTGAGGTATGGCAGGGCACACACCTCAATGGCATCGTTAGCGGAACAGAGAGGCCAGTTAGAGGAGTTATTTCCAACAACACTGTTGTGACCGCCGCTATCTTTACCACGTGCTGAGTCGCCGCTATTCCCGGCACAAGGACGGGCCCCGACCCCGATAGGGGGAGCGAAGACCCCGGGGGCGTCGGTCGATCACACACCCCCGGAACTCACCGAATGGCAATGTTTCATAAATTGAGCAACCCGTGTATCGAGCGTAGTATTGATTGTAGTAAGGATCAATGTATTGGTTTGAGAGCATTTTTTGGCTTTGACATACCGTGGACTCAACTTGAGGAAATCTGTCAACCCCATCACGGTAATAATTGTTTATATTGATACCTTATATATGCGTATACCAAAACTATATTTATCTATGTAGTAATAATTTTATAGCTATAAAAGTACATATATATACACACTCATAGACAAAAATAGAGAAAATTGAAAGTCTTTGATGTTGCCGGTCATCTTTTTTTTTTTTTTAAGGAGACAGAGACAATTTTGTTCACACTTGGCTATCTTGTATGTCTTCAATAAAGGTCACTTTAATATCTTTCAGAGTTATTGTCTGAATCCCAATATATATGATAAAAGGTACAACTTTTCTAATTTTGTCCATGAGTGTTTATGTTTGTATTTATAGAAACAATATGGACGGTGGATGGTATCGTAAAATCCAAACATAGCACTATCTATGATTGGCGTGGTTGATAAGATTGGTTGGGACCCAATTCCATTATATACTTACTACCTTTTCTAATTAAAATACAATATAAGACAGTGTGCACGCACAATACAATGAGACAATACAATATACACAAATAAGAAACACACAGTACAGTAAGACAATACAATACTGCACAGTACAGTAAGACAGCACAATACAATATAAGAAAGTACAGTACAATACAGTAAGACAGTACGCACAATACATGGATACAGTACAATGCAATAAGACACACACAGTACAGTAAGACAATACAATACTGTACAATACAGTAAGACAGCACAATACAATATAAGAGAGTACAGTAAAATACAGTAAGACAGTACGCACAATACATGGAGACAGTACAATGCAATAAAACACACACAGTACAGTAATACACTATAATACAATATAAGACAGTACACACAATACAATACAGCAAGACACTACATTACAATATAAGAGAGTACAGTACAGTAAGTCAGAGTACAATACAGTACAGTAAGACAGAGTACAATACAATACAGTAAGGCAGTACAATACAGTATAATACAGTAAGACAGAATACAATACAATACAGTAAAACAGTACAATACAGTATAATACAGTTAGACAGAGTACAATACAATACAGTAAGACAGTACAATATAATACAGTTAGACAGAGTACAATACAATACAGTAAGACAGTACAATATAATACAGTTAGACAGAGTACAATACAGTAAGACAGTACAATACAGTATAAGACAGTACAGTGAGATGTCCAGAGCTACGAGATAGACAGATGTCGAACCCATGTAAACCGAAGTACAACTTGGTAGAAGTTTAAGTGGTTAGAAAACGTGTAAAATGCCATCTTATCCATCCTAGCAGGTAGAGTTGTAGCGATCAACGTTCAATGGGACTCCGACAACCAACAAGAGAACCGTGTAGCTCGTTTGAGTCAAAAGGCGATCCGTTAAATATGTTTAAATAAAAAAAAGGTGTACCTGAATCTGTGAAAGAAAATAAAACAATTTTTTTTCAAAATATTTCGAGAGATTGATCTCTCTTTATCAATTTATTGCACAATAAATTTAATTTCATAAACTTATTTTAGTAAATTAAGTTTATTGTGCAATAAATTGATGAAAAGGGAGCAATCTCTCGAAATATTTTGAGAAAAAAATTGTTTTTTTTTTTTTCACAGATCCAGGTACACCCTTTTTTATCTAAACATGTAACTCGTGTTGACGTAGGCCGGGGTAATGCTCTAGACAAACTAAATATAGACAGATTAATGGTGGGTAGGACATTGTCTTTCGATTTGACTAGACGTAATGTCACTCCCAGAATGCAAGTAGAAAAATCTGCATAAAAAGTTACTACTTTAAAGACTCCTTTGCCATAGAAGATATGGAAGTCCTTATTTTACCTCAACTCTATGTAATCATCAACCACGTTAACCGGTATCTAGAAGGAAGGGCAAAACATTCCTTAATCTATCGATCATCCATCAGAGATGGAATCTGTGAGAGAAAGAACAATAGCAGCAGTTTGGATGTTAGAAACTGTTCGAGTTATAAACCAGGACTTTCCAAACATCCAAATATAGTGTTCACAGAAGTCGTTTTTCCTGATTTCGTCGCTCTAAGTGTTTTATCTTTCTCCTAGTAAATTCTCCTCACATTGAGCCATCGAGAGTTCTGGAACTTATCCCAAATCCACATGGCACATACAAGTCAGCCAAGATAATCCTGGTGGATAGGAACTAGACGTGTAGAAACAATTCGACCTTTGCAGCCACAAGGTACCAGAGAGTCCAGTTTGCTTATTTACACTAACTGGTGGTGTTGGACTTGTTTAAAGATCTGGGTTAATTGAAAGCAATTTATTATTATTCTAAAAAAAAAATTTACACAATTCGGGTTTCGAGCCCGGCCATAGACAGGTTTAACTGTAGTTAGACATACTCCTGTAGGAGGAGGTTCCAAAGCCTAAGTTAATAAAGAATCCTAGAAGAAACTAATTCCCTGGCGATTTGTTCCCAGGCTAGCTAGAAGAGGCTGTCGACTACCCTAGAAAAGAACGTTAAATAATGAAGAAGCAGCAAATGAAACTTTGATTCTACACGAACTAATAAAAAACAACATTCTGCTATTATTTTTTTAATAAAGATTCTTTCCTGCTTTTACATTTTGATTTAATCAATGAAGAATCAAGGGTTTGGTTTCTTATTTCTTCTATTTACCGAGCTTTCGGGCCAACATGCAACACGGAAGCTCAAGAAATAAAAGAAATAAGAAACGAAACCCTTGATTCCTTATTGATTAAATTTTTCATCAATGATTGTGAGAATAATGGGAGTTTTATCCATTGAACACATTATAGAATTCAATGAGATAATCCCATGTATCAATGATGAGTAAAATGTATCAGACCTCCGGGGAAAAGTATCTTTTCAAAACATTTTTATTCTCTAGCTTTTTTCGGGCATGAACGACCAAGTTTTCTCCTGTAGAAGGGCGTCCGTGCCTGAAAGCTAGAGAATAATAAAAATGTCTTGAAAAGACACTTTTCCTTAGAGACATTATAGAATAATTACTTCAGAGAATAAGTACAAGTATAGTGTTCTCTAACCATCACACAATGTATATTGGTCTTCATTCCTCAAAGTGATATTGAGACAGCTGAATACTGGGCGGGTTACGATCCTCCAATCAACCCGCTGAAAACTCCCTCTCCCTTTTTTGGAGCTAACTTTCACAAGAACTTGTCCTTTAGACTATTCTAACACTTAAGGTCTTAACTTGGCCTGAGGATACAATGCACAAAACGAAGAGTTTTGTCCATCATCACGTGATAGAAAAATCTTGGCGTTCAACTGATCATGTAGAGGTTTTATAAAATTCCCTCCACCTTCAAATTTGCCAGCAATATGAAAATCCCAGAGAAACTTCTTTCAATACACTGGGCGTATCTTTGTATTTGTTGTATTGTATATATTTTAACAAAGTATTTATTATTTTATTAGCAGAGTATTATTTTTTATGTTTATATTTTGCTATACTCTGTACACTTCCCTATTTTGCTTATCTTTTGTTTATCACTCATAGTTTGTCCTTGCCTTAAATAAAATTGCTGCGTCATCCTGAATTTGTCTTCCCTAATTTTCCACGTGGCAATATTGTATTTTTTCTTGTCCTTTAGGACATTTTAACTTTAGATCCCAACTTGACCTCAAGGATACAATCCTGGTTCAAATTCACATAAATAGGTACCGCTCAGGAAGAGCAACCTAGTTCATGATAATTGAACAGCGAATAATGTTTGCCAGCAATATGAAAATCCCAGAGAGACTTCTTTCAATACACTGAGCGTATCTTTCTATTTGCTGTATTGTATATATTGTATTTTTCGTATGTTTTATATACAAATCACACACCGGTCCCCCCAGAGAAGAAAGTACTGTG
Organism: Cordylochernes scorpioides; assembly: GCA_030710605.1. Lineage (NCBI taxonomy): Eukaryota > Metazoa > Arthropoda > Arachnida > Pseudoscorpiones > Chernetidae > Cordylochernes > Cordylochernes scorpioides. The sequence continues at coordinate 12,413,071 of CP092870.1, forward strand.
CCAGTATTGATTACAATGGAAAGTTGAGACTTCCCGTGATGTACAGCTGCTACATGACTGGGCATTCAACCCTCAAGTCCAATTACATCTTTATTGTAAATCTTCAAAACCTTTTATTTTTCCATTCGCATTTTTTTCCATAATTTCTTCCACTTCTGTCAACCCCCCTATTTAAACTTGTACCTATAAAATCTCCAAACCTATGCATATGTTGGACTCATATTCCGTTCCTCTCTCAACTAGCTCTACCCTATTTCCAGCATTGTTTACACACAATCTAGCACGTGGGATGTAGAACTGATGAGTGATCAAGAAGACCTTGTCTGGAGGAGGATTCTCTCAAGGCTCCCTTGCTGAAGAAACTCGTACACATACACAACTATAGATGGAAATTTTGCCGCGAGGATATTGATCTAAAGAGACAAAGGTCGCCTCTCCCGTCAAAAGAACGTCAAAAAACGTCGTTTATGACGGTTTTTTTTTTTTTTTTTTGACGGGAGAGGCGACCTTTGTCTCTTTATACACAACTATATATATTTCCTACATTTTATCTACTCTTTATTTAATCCCTTATTATATATCATCCTTCACTTAGTCTTTTTTTTTCTGTAAAAATTGATTAGAAGAATCAATATGATTTTTAAATTGTCAGATTGTCTGACACGTAGGAATTAAGATTTGACGTCGTCGTGACCCCAGTGTTTTCAGGATGCCGACAGGGGGGGGGGGGGGGGGGGGGGGGGGGGCAGATGGCTTGTCAAGTTGACGGCGGCAGGGGCAGATGTTACAGCGGGAGGGATGCCCCCCACACTAGAGCGTAGTTTTATCATCCTTCTTCAATGCCTTCTTCTACTGAGGGTGGGCCACGTGGTCTCATGGCCACATGGTAATTTTATCGCCTGGTATGACGTCTATGGAGCCTTCAGGCCAAAGCAGTCCACTACCCACCGGTATATATTTTAATTCTATATTTAAAAATTTACACTAGAATAGTTCCTCTGCTCATGTCAAAATAAGTTTTGAAACTTCGTGTCATGAACTATACAAAGCGATAATCGCGAGGCAGAAGCAACACTCTTTATTGCTTCTTTCCCCATTTGTCACCGTGTCTGTTTGAACATATCAACATTGGATACCACGAACATTTGTTGGTTAGTGAAATGGAAGCGACAGGAGGAAATAGAGGAAGAGGATAGTCAGCCAGGAGAGACGATAGAGACACCCCCAATGGGTATATTGCTGGAATACTTGGAGTTGAATATATATAAGCTTACATAATAAGCACAATTTGGATTATAGATTGGAAACTCAAGGTAATAAGACCAAATCTAAATAAATAAATAGTGTGTGATGATTCGGTAACAAACGAACGTCACGCACTATTTATTTATTTGGATTTAGTCATATTACCTTGTGTATACCTTGTATAAGCTTTCAAAGTAAACTATTTTATGAAACATAGTTAATCTCAGCAGTGTCCTAACTATTCCCTACTATATGTGATATAATAAAATATCTATATATACAATATAGATGAGAGATTTCTATGATCACACAAACCGCTAGAAGATAAAGGAAATACACTCATAGACAAAACATGAGGAAGTTTCAGCTTTTAGCATGTATATCATTGTATTTTTTATTATTATATTTTAATTATTTTCTTAATAAGAACGTTCTAATTCACCTGTATGGGAAATCCACCGTTATATAAGGAAATAAGGAGTGGTTTATGCTTAAAATATGAACATTCCTTAAATTTTGCCCCTGAGTGTATATTTCATGACGTGAAGCCTATCCTTTTCTCCATCTGGAGACGACCATTCTATTTGAAAGACACCATCAAGTACTGTATTGCTTCATTAAAACAAGTGCCAATATGTAAATTACCACAATATTGTAGCGAAGTATTTATTAAGAAAAAGGCAAAAGGTATATATATAATAGCCTACAGCACCCGGTGTTCCCAGGTGGTCACCCTCCCAAGTACTGACCGGGCCCGCCATTGCCTAACTTCGGTGATCGGACGAGAACCGGTGTTTTCAATGTGGTATGGCCAATATGGTACCTTATCCCAGTACAATATTACATTTGTACTATTTTTCACGAAGTATTTATTATTTTACACTAGTATTAATAGAGTTTCATTTTCTTTTATTTTACTACTCTGCAAACTTCTCTCATTCCTTATCTTTTGTTTATCCTTCATAGTTTGTTCTTACCTTAATTAAATTGCTGGGGCACCCCGAAGTTTGTCTTCCCTAATTTTCCACGTGGCAATATACTGTCACCGTCACTTATACATACGTAGAATATCTTTTATCGATGTTTCTAGATATAAAATAGGACTTTTCAAGAAAAAGAAGCTCTAAAAAGTATTTTATGTGAACATGTTCGAAGTGTATCCCCGAGCTAAGATTCCATAAAGAGTTTTCGATTATATAAACAGTATATCCTAATACATTAGAGAGGCATGGTGTATCATCAAATTGGAAAATCAATTGGATGGTTAACCATTGATGAGCCAATTCTTCCAATATTTTTGTCATCGCAGTAAGTTTAGCAAGAAGTTTGTTGCTGTTTTTGTCATGTCCGCTCTTCATTGGAAAATGGGTGCGTTGGAAACGAACCAAAATTTGGTCGAATATTCCAAGGGTCCAGGAGGAACCGCAGTGAGGAGTAAGAAATTTGTTTTATATAAAAAGGTCAAATTTGTGTTTATATAATTGTTTATTTTCCTATACGGAGAAGTTCACAAGAGATTGGGGCATCAAAGAAAGCTCAATGTAGCAATGTGGCGTCTAGATCCCCAGAGAGGTCGCAGGTTTTCTATTTGAAGCGTGGAGTTCCCGGAACCGGGAGTTTCTAACGAGATCCAGATGGCGGGGTGACAGTTGGATCAGATGTCAACAGCCTTAACCGAATCTGCCAAATCTGGGTAATACCCAGCTTGAACTAAAGTCTATATACCCCGCGGGTAATCTCACCCCAAGTCAGTACATCGATGTCACATAATGTGGACTATCTTCCTTTGCCCTACACAGGGGTCGGCAAACTGGGGCTTGCGATCCACATGCGACTCTTTGATGTGAAGCTGCCAGGCAGCCTCTATCTTTACGACAAGGTAATAAGACCAAATCCAAATAAATATATAGTGTAGAACGTTTCGGTAACAACACTGTTACCGAAACGTTACACACTATTTATATATTTGAGTTTGGTCTTAGTTCCTTGAGAAATAAAGAAAATAAAAGAAGAAAATAAAGAAAAAATGAAATATTAGTAAAATAAAATTAGAAAAATAAAGTAGATAGTAAAGAAAACTAAATGTAGAAAAAGGAAAGACAAACTTCAGGATGACATAGCAATTTATATGAGACACGGACACCATTTAGAATTGATAAATTATTGAAGAAGCAATGATGGAATTATACGCAGAATAATAAAATATATGAACATCAAAATTAAAATAATCTTTTAATAAAATAATAAATACTTTGCTACAATATTAGTAAATTATAAGTCGGGGGAGATGAAAGTTTATAGGTGAAAGTATGATTGTCTTGTTGGCTACATCCATGTAGAGGCCCACCCAGAAAGTCTGTGATCCAAATAAGTTCGTAAATATAGCCACTAAATATAAACAACTGTTTCAACCAGCACATGGGGAAAGTATAAAACTCTATTTTGCTCCCAAGACCAGAAGAAATGTACCATGGTAGTGTCTGCCATGGTGAGAGATTGTACCTACGTAGCTTCAAAAATAATTTCTAAAGATTATTCATATTTCAAATTCCTCATTCATTACTTTCAAAAAACATTTTTGTTCATATTTTATCATTTTTACAGAGTTTTTTTTTACCTTAATTTGTTGTTTCCGAAATAATATATAAAATTGAGCTTGCATTTTAAGTAAAAAAATCTTTTCTATCATAAGGCAAATTCAAGAAAATCATGTAAATTGCCAGTATATATTGAATAATTGTGGGTAAGGTAATAGTATTTGAATGCCTTAAGTGTTTTGTCTTTAGCAAACCAGCGGAGAGCAACCACACACATCCTTAGCAATTAGAGGGTTGGAAATAAGAATTTTAATGTTTTTTTTTCGGTTTTATAATTGTGAATTGTTAGCTTGACGATTTTTATTAGTATTATTCTTAGTACACGTGATACAGGCCATGATATTCATGGTGGGTAGAAGTTGGAGACTGCTTTTATTGTAAGTGCACCGCATGTCTATACATGTGAAAAGCAGTTTGACTTTTGTACTTATAAATGTGAATGTGAAAGAGCACCGTAATTGCATTCGCTGGTGGGGTTGGACTTTTGCAAGAATCAAGGGCCATTGGAGCATACGGTTTGACGATAAAAATTGCTATTTTTTAGCTTCGTTCTGTATGATAGAATGTGATGGCAACTTGAATATCGAGGAGGAGGGTCACCCATCATCGTCAGACTGCCGCCACCGATGGAACTTGCAATAAATAGTTTGGAGCGAGTCATTAATTACTTGCTGGATCGACAGTCTTCTCCAGCCTAAGGAGACATCCTCACGGCCACATAGCTCCGTGCCAAACTCTGCTACTGGGAAACCACATAGTACAGAAAGTACAAATATCTATTTTATAAATAGACGTCAACTACTGACCCATATCTATGCGTATAGTTTGTTATATTATGGTACATTTGCGCGCCATCTGTTATGAGAATTCTAAGCTATTATAGACTCGTATGATTCTTTTAAAAATTAAACAATTTTCTACTGCCCTTACTGCAATGGACACCTCCCATTAATTTTCATTACGGTAAGGGCAGTAGATTATTGTTTAATTTTTAAAAGAACCATACACGTCTATAATAGTTTCAAATTCTCATAGTTTGTTATGTTTTGAAGATAGATTCTAGCTCTTTTTTAATCTTCTCAAATTATTTCCAACAGTAAGAGTAATTAAGACACGAATTATTTTTTCACACATAAATCAAATTTTTTCTACTTTTCTTACTGCGATGAAAAAATATTAAGAGGACTTGCCTGATCAGTGGTGAATCTTCCCAGCGGTTTCGTCAATTTAATCTACCAGACCGCTTCTTAGAGCTCTAAAACTGTATTGGATCATTCTGCTTATATATGAAACACAAATTATAAACTCCCTAATATATAACTATGTGAAATATAATCTTGAAGAAAGAGTATGTGAGGAGAAGGGAGGTACTGTAAAAACGATCCAATGAAGTGGGAACAAAGGGATAATCAAATGATGGATGATTGAATTAGCAGCCAATTGGAGAAAATTTCCCGTTCAAATATCCAATCATTGTTCCATCGTGCCAGGGGGTATATTCCAGCGAACATGGAAAGGTGAACACGCGGGTTGATTCTAAATTCCTAACCAAATATTTATGATACATAGTGGAACAAAGGATTTGTTGGAAATGGTGTTCTTCAGGACATCACTTTGCTGGAGTACTATCTTCTGGCTCTAGGCATTCTCAATACAATAAAGTCGTGTTTTAAAACTCGTCCTCATTCGTTGCCTTTATGAGGTAATAAAATGTTCGGCCCAAAAAAGTTGTTATTTGTTAACGTAAGCTTTGTTTTCTTCTGCTGGTATGATGAGCTCCTAACTGAAGCGTTCAAAGCTAAATTTGGGACATAGCGGCAGTCGAATCGACTTCCCGATCCGCGCGCGGACTCCTCTTCAGAAGTTTCCCTTCGCTTTCAACTCACAGCTCATAAAGAATCCATCCCCACCGTTCTGGAGACAATTGCTGCAGCATATCTTCTATCGATATACTCGTATTTCACGAACCTAGTCCCAGTGTAAAAAGTGTCATCTAATTCATAGATATCGGTTGATCTCGTGGTTCCAGTCGCGAGGAACATTTCAAGTTTTGTAAGGAGCTGAAACTTCCCTATGTGCTCCCTCCCATGGCAATGGTCTCATGATATTAACAACCATCCTGCACCCACTAAGGAAATATTGAAAATAATAAACTAGTCTAAATAACTATAATGAGACGACTAACACCAATTCATCCCTAGCCAAATTTGAAAATAAATTCTCTCCATGGCCCGCCTAACACTTACACATCGTTTACAAGTAACCGAAGGAGATTCTGTAAGTACAAAATCGGACTGCCTTCTTCACTTGTCTTTCTACGTATGAGCTGCTTCAGAACAAACATTTGCAATACTCTGCCGACCTCTATGGCCGGTTACTCTTCATTCTCCCTTTGGCGCGTAAGTACACTAATGGACAAAACTTAAGGAAGTTGTACCTTTTAGCATGTATATCGGGATTCAGACAATAACTCTGAAAGATATTACAGTGACCTTTATTGTAGATACACGATATAACCAAGTGTGAGAAAAATTGCCTCTTTTGTCAATAAGTGTACAGCAATAAGATATCAATTGTCTATAGAACTACTATATTCCTATGTAGAGACATGTAGTTACTTAGTATCGGTACCTGTAGCTTCACATACTCGGGGTGTACAGTAAGTATTCCATCCTTTTTTTAGAATAAATAACGTTGATGGATATGTACCTTATATAATATATTTTCAAATTAAAAAAAAAAAACTTACTTTTGGAAGATAATTCCACTCAAGTTTAAATGTGTTTATTCTGAATTTACCACAAGGAAATGTTTTTAATTAGTTTAAAGTGGGATAGACGAGGAAGGTTCTGTGTGATCAGGTTTTCCTCCAATAAAATTCCAAGTGTTGAAAGTGTTTTGCTCCGAACACTCTGGTTTTATATCGGACTGAGGTTATCAACCAGTGGTCGCTGGGATTGTCAAGATGGGATGAAGAAGTCCAGAACACATATCCTGTGTAAGCATGTCAGCATGCTGGCCGCAAGAACTGTTCTTTCACCTAGCCAGAGAGGATCCTCATCAGGTGAAACAATAATCTTTCTATTCTTTACCGCCTTGTTCGGCGGTACATATACTAAAATTATAAAATAAATAAAGCTTCCAGGGTTAAGTTTCTTGTTCAAATTTTTATTATCAAGCTTTCGGACTTGTCAGTCCTTCAACAGGATTATCACGATAAAAAATAGATGTTATATACTATTTTATATGCAAATTAATTTTTACATATTTAAATATTAATGATATTGAAAGGGGAGAAAATATATATTACATTCTTTGTGTGTTATAAACAATTTTGAAAATATACTCGTACGTGCATGGTTAAGGATACGCGCTGGTCTATATATACCAAAATTGGAACGATACATTATTAGCATGGCCCCTGCGCATTGATGACACGCAAAATCGTTAAAGCGTTTTATCTATTCTTACAAAATTGATCCCATTTGGAATATAACAATTGCGAACTACGGTTTTATTATCATTCATTGCGTCTCGACTACTGTTTACAGGCAGCTGACCTTTCAACACACAGTTGTCTGGGAATTCAAAACTACCAGGATAGTTACGCCAATATAAGTGAAAAAACAAAACTAACAAAGGTTTTGGCGACTTTAATGAAAATACAGTTTAAGAATAAGAAAAAATCGATATAATTAATTATTCGATTGTAAAGTGAGAAGTTTGAAAAAATGTGTAATTCCACTTTCTATATATTCTCTCTCTCATATAATCTTGTATGCACATTTCTTAGATGGAAATTTTGCCGGGAGAAAATTGATCCAAAGAGACAAAGGTCGCCTCTCCCGTCAAAACAGACGTCTAAAACCAGACGCCATCTATTGACCGTCGCTGCAACTAGAGGCCTCGGGTCGGTGACAAAGCCACAACACCAGCACCACCTAGAGACCATGGTTTCGGGCTAATGGCCCTCGTCAGTCTAGGGCGGACTTTATTCCATGAGATCCACACGGGATCTAATGGAATCTTGACAATCTGCCAAAGAGGTGTTTAGCTGGCAAAGTGGTTGTGCCATATCTATGGCTAAAATATAGATTGAAATTTTGCCGGGAGGAAATTGATCTAAAGAGACAAAGGTTGCGGCGACGGTCAATAGATGGCGTCTGGTTTTAGACGTCTGTTTTGACGGGAGAGGAGACCTTTCTCTCTTTACACATTTCTTAATAGAGTAGTTTCAATCTCTTTCTATTAACACAATCTAAAATAATTTATTAATTTTTATACTTTACGGGATATATAAGGCATATTTGAAGACATTTGTCTGTACGCTCAAAACTGAAATTGTAAAAGTACTACTTTTAGTTATTTAGAGATATCAGGGATCATTCTAACAGGAGAGATGTAATGACACCGTTGCCAACATTTACGTACAACACGCTAAGATGGAATTATCGAGCTCCTAGTTATCCATACAGCGCGGGAGACTAGGAGATCTCACTCACCTGAAGCAATGTTCAACCAACATTCTATCACCATAAGGATCTTAATTCCGGGCAGCAGGTGTAAGTGTTGTTGTTGCTTATTCCTCAAGTCGTTTGAACGATCTCCATTAGGTCCCATTGTCTCAGTTTTTCTATTATAGTCCTGGGGTTTTCCCAGAGGACTTTTTTGGAGTATTTGATACAATTCAATAGATGTTTAGGACTGGCAGGCTGGGAATCACATTTGGGACATTTCGGGAATGTTTTGATTTTTCCATTAAATTTGAGAATTTTAAGATGTCCTGTTCGTAATCTTTAAATCACCGTTTGTTCTTCCCTAGTAAGGGTGTGGACAGAAGATTCGTTAGGAATGGGGGTGTACCAGGGGTGGTTTAGAGTGGATTTTTAGAGAAAGGTTATTTTTTGTTTATTATGGAAGTAATTTCGGAAAAGGGGAGTTGGGCTGGCCCTTACAGTCTTCTTTAGCCAATTAACTGGTCAGCCGTCATCTCGTTGCCGTTTATGTTAACGTGAGAGGGGAGCAAGTGCAAGAGATTATCGACTGAAATCCTGGAACCTCCATCAAAGCCACTGCCAGAGTTCTCAAAGTGTCCGTGGAAACAATCCAGAATGTGGTTCACGAAAACTTAAAGGTAAAGGTTTTACCTACTGAAAAAAAGGCATTTATGCCAGTACAAACTCAGCATCAACAGCTAGTGCTCAGTAAATGCCTCCTCAGCAAAGTGAAGCATCCAGAAGTCTTGCCATGCTTGAATTCTTCTCCTCAACATGGAAATTTTCATCCAGTTACAAATGTTTAACAGAAGAAACTGCCATCTAACTGTCCACCTCTGGACTATTACGTCTGATGCGTGCTTGAACGTGAAACCATTACTCTGTGGATGAAATGGTGGCTGCCATTGTCGATGCAATGTCTAATCTTAATAAGGATCATTTAATTCGGGAAAATTACAATACAGTCGAACTTGGGTAATTCGAAGCCCAAGGGACAAAAAAAAATTCGAATTATCTAAAAATTCGAATTAAAAACGTTTTGAATAAAATACTTAAAAGTCTAGGGACCAAAATAAATATTGGGATTAAAGATGTTGGAATTATCCAAGTTCTACTGTATATCCAATCAAGTATCAAAGCCTTTATTGAGGCAAATAGGTCTATTAAAGAAGGTATTTCTTAAATATTTAGCTATGTGGTTGCCAAATATCTTATATACCCTAAGAACCAAACGAAGGTTTGCGAGGGAAACTATGCTCCTTGTAACAACGCCTTATGACTTCCCGCGAGCTTCTCAATTTGTTCATGGCAGGAATATGCAAATAGAATGTCATTTTTACAATATTCCAATTTTATAAGAGTTTCTTATCATATGAATGACACTCACTATGTTTTCTATTTAAATCTCAAGTTTACCATGGAAGAATAAACCGAGAATTTACTCTTTGACGTTGTTCAGCCTTAAAGAAACACCGTAGATATTTCTGGGAACTCGGCACATTGCAAACATAAACATGGCCTACATTTCCCTCTTTATTTCCAAGATGTACGATGTAGGCATTCCACCATCCAAGATGGAACGTATTTTTAAAACCGTGATACGTATTTTCAGACGGCTTAGTCAGATCAACACCAGTTACTTACACCCAAAATGTCAATTGTTAGTTATTCGATAAGTTTTATGGAGAGATCACACTGGGCTTAAGCCTGACATTTTTCTTTCTCTCGATAAATAGAAGCAAATGTTTCATGGTGTAACTATAGCTAGGGTAAAAGTTCAGGCTAAGTATAAATATGCGCGTGAGAGGGTGAAAATTGATTTAGTTGAATCGTAATAACAGAGATAGTGTCATTATCTTGCCATGTCAACAGGTCTGATGTCCTTGGAATCTGGTGGAAACATCCTCCTGGCCCACCCGCCGATACAACACTTCTCTAGTACCTTGACAATTAAAATAATTTATTAACATCTTGTCAATACATGCAAAGTGCACAGTCTTTACTATTTTAAAAATATAATTATATATATATATATATGCATCATACTACGTGCAATGAACATGGCCTCTCTGCCAGCGCTGCAGAGTTTGGTGGAGAATCGCCAGCGGGTCTCCAGAGACACCACGTATTTCGTGATCTACAAAGAATACGTAGATCGCCTACTTGGCAGCTGAGGAGATGGTGATGGCGTGGTCCTCGAGACCAACTGGAAATCTCCTCTAGAACCTTGATGTGACGAAGAACTGCCTTATTTACATACTGCCCCTTAAACTTACTTATAAAACCCGTCAAATTTCAAAGTTCTGTAGTACGATTATTTCTAACCTCCCAAGTACACGTGTCACAACAGGCAATGTAATCATGGAGTTAATTAGCGACTGCTTTTACTGAAACGGCACTACATTAATATATACAGTTATCAGCGTCATAATCAAGTAACAATTCTTAATTCTGTCACCGTTTGCTTTGTGAATGGAATAAATACCCAAATATGGCCATTTCTCATAACCATCGGTGGTTCAGTGGTAGAATTTTCGCCTGCCATGCGGGCGGCCCGGGTTCGATTCCCGGCCGATGCATTTTTTTTTTTTTACAATTTTTAAAACTCATTTATATATTATACAAGAATGACATCCACGGCGCCAATTTATAATTGTAACGAATAGTATTTGAATAAAAGCATTTAATCGGGTAAAACCCGGGCGTTGCCCGGGTCATTCGCCTAGTATCTACATATGTAGAGAGCAGTTCGACTTTTGCTCTTAAAAGTTTATCAAAGCTTTGTTTGGTTACTTACTCTCACTGATGGGGTTGAACCTTCAAGAATCGGGGACCATATGTGTAATACATCTTCATCCCTGCCTTTACAATTCAACAAAATCAACAAGTAATACAGGGTCAGATCTGGCCTTGGATTGTATTTGTTGAAATATATATGTAGGTGAACAAATCGTGTTATATCTCTATATCTATATATATATAAGTCAATGTCTGTCTGTCTGTTTCGCGATAAACTCAAAAACTACTGAACCAATTGGTACCAAATTTTGCATGTCGCTTTTTATAAACCTGAGGAAAATTTTCGGCTGCATTTTGATCATTATTTTTGGCTATTTCTTTTTTTAATTTGAAGAACTTTTTTTTACGCGGACTAATCCGGAATGGACTGGATACCTAAATATGGCCATTTTTTTTAAAGCATCGGTGGTTCAGTGGTAGAATGCTCGCCTGCCACGCGGGCATAATTTATTATTGATATGCTTTTAGTATGAAGGAAATTGCACCCAAGGGATTTCTCGGGCGAAGCCGGGTCATTCGCCTAGTTTCCTATAAATATGATAACTCGATGAAGAGAGGTGAGTTGTCGATGAAATATTAGGACACATAATAACATTTATGACACGTATGATTCAAATGTACAATGACAGATGGCATGGTAATGTATCAGGTTCATAATAACATTTCTATTAAATCCAATATTAGCAGTTACAATGTGTGTTTGTAAAGCCAGCAGGCATATTTACATACACCTTCAGTCAGAGTTGTACTCAAAGTATAAGAAGCCTGTGTGAATCATGGCAGTTTTTTTTTTTTTTGCTTATCCCTAGTACACGTGGTACAGTCCATAATATTCATGGTGGGTAGAAGTAGGCGACTGATTTTACTCTAAGTGCACCACATGTCTACACATGTGAAAAACAGTTCGACTTTGCACTTAAAAATATGCCAGAGCCCTATTTGGTTACTTTCACTCGCTGGTGGGGTTGGACGTTTGCAAGAAATGGGGGCCATTAGGGCATGTGTAACTCTATAGGTTTGTGCAGGAATAAACCACCCTACCTGCACTTTCAGGATCTATAAATAGGTGTAAACCGTATATATAGAGAGTACATAGAAACTCGTATCTATATCACGGATAAGACGGCAACGTATTATCTGTCCCGTCCCGTGAGCTGTACGGATGGTAGGCAGCGCCGTTGGTGGCAGTTCCCCAAATAAAAGTATCCTGCGACATCTATTTCCGCCCCGATAGACCGCCGTGGAGTATTTCTGGCTGAATGGAGCCGCTGTGGCGGAGGTGTGAGATGTCTGCAGGTGTCCCTCTACAAACTCTCAATGGACAAGTTTCTTGTCGGATCAAACTTGGGATGTCTGTGTCTGGGGCACTAACCGGCAAAAAATGTAGATAAATAGAAAAGTTTGATTAAACCTTTTGAGCGCTTCGCGATTTTGCGTGTCATCCTTGCGCAGGGCCATGCTAATCTTCTCTGTATCGTTCCAATTTTGGTATATGTACCGCTGAGCAAGTGTGCATCACCACCCACATCACCTACATTTACCGACAAAAAAAGGAAGAGAAATAGTAATGTTTGCTCAAACACTTAGAGCGGTTCACGATTTTGCATGTCATCCTTGTGCAGGGCCATGCTAATCTTCTCTGTATCGTTCCAATTTTGGTATATGTACCGCTGAGCAAGCTTGTACCACCACTTAAAACCTTGGAGATTTGATAATTTCAGTGATGTGGGATAGAGCTGTGTATAGCGACTGAGAGGAATGTGAAATGTGATCCTGACATGTGAGAGGTTGGCGTGAGTTTATTTGCACTTCCTCCCAGGCCTGGATCAGATGAGCCGCGGCCGGAAGCTTCTGAACAATGGGCAGCGAGTGCACGCACAACGTGCGCGGTCCCGACCTCCGCATTCCCTGTCCCCGCCCTGCCTCGCTGCCGTTATACACCAGATGGTAAACTACTTAGATCTCAGTCTGATGTAGCCCTTCCTCGCTGCCGTTATACACCAGATGGTAAACTACTTAGGTCTCAGTCTGATGTAGCCCTTCCTCGCTGCCATTATACACCAGATGGTAAACTACTTAGATCTCAGTCTGATGTAGCCCTTCCTCGCTGCCATTATACACCAGATGGTAAACTACTTAGATCTCAGTTTGATGTAGCCCTGCCTCGCTGCCGTTATACACCAGATGGTAAACTACTTAGATCTCAGTCTGATGTAGCCCTTCCTCGCTGCCGTTGTACACCAGATGGTAAACTACTTAGATCTCAGTCTGATGTAGCCCTTCCTCGCTGCCGTTGTACACCAGATGGTAAACTACTTAGATCTCAGTTTGATGTAGCCCTTCCTCTCTGCCGTTATACACCAGATGGTAAACTACTTAGATCTCAGTTTGATGTAGCCCTGCCTCGCTGCCGTTATACACCAGATGGTAAACTACTTAGATCTCAGTCTGATGTAGCCCTTCCTCGCTGCCGTTGTACACCAGATGGTAAACTACTTAGATCTCAGTCTGATGTAGCCCTTCCTCGCTGCCGTTGTACACCAGATGGTAAACTACTTAGATCTCAGTTTGATGTAGCCCTTCCTCGCTGCCGTTATACACCAGATGGTAAACTACTTAGATCTCAGTTTGATGTAGCCCTTCCTCGCTGCCGTTATACACCAGATGGTAAACTACTTAGATCTCAGTCTGATGTAGCCCTTCCTCGCTGCCGTTATACACCAGATGGTAAACTACTTAGATCTCAGTCTGATGTAGCCCTTCCTCGCTGCCGTTATACACCAGATGGTAAACTACTTAGATCTCAGTCTGATGTAGCCCTTCCTCGCTGCCGTTATACACCAGATGGTAAACTACTTAGATCTCTTCTGATGTAGCCCTTCCTCGCTGCCGTTATACACCAGATGGTAAACTACTTAGATCTCAGTCTGATGTAGCCCTTCCTCGCTGCCGTTATACACCAGATGGTAAACTACTTAGATCTCAGTCTGATGTAGCCCTTCCTCGCTGCCGTTATACACCAGATGGTAAACTACTTAGATCTCAGTCTGATGTAGCCCTTCCTCGCTGGGAACTGTAGTTGTACCAGACCACTCTAGGTACACAACCCACCACCGTGTCAGCAGTTTGGGACAGCTTATTCGATCTCTCGGCTCCTCCCTCTTCCATTTGATTAAGTCGTCCAATCCCGCTCAATAACGACGAATCAAAAACCTACACAAGGTGTACAGTAGAGCCATACCTATACAGAGTTTGTAAGTAGAGTTTACAAATTTTAACTAATCAAATAAAATATGGCCTGCTTTCTGGATAGACCTTTTTCAACAACCGATAGAAGTGTTTTATTATTTGTAAAAGAGACAGGAAGGTAAAAAAAGCATCGATCTCTAAAAACACTCGAAAATGTTTTTTCGAAATATATATTAAAATAACTATTACCTTAGAATAGGCTGAAAGAGAAAGGCTGTTGGTCTCACAAAACAATATAATACCGATAATTGGTTGCCACGAATTCCCAGGAGAACAAACCAATCAAAAGTCGAGGTGTAATTCGCCGAGGTCGGACCACTTCCTAATGGCCTGTGTAAGGACAAATGGCTGGTTTGTTCTAGTGAGGCCGTTCTCCCTCAGAAATTGTTGCCAGATAACCAACTGAGTTATAAACTATTCAAACTCCGAGGTAGAAACATCTTACTTTCCCAGATTTCAAATAGCAGTCCATCTTTAGTTAGTTCATGCATCATTAGATGTAGAGAAAATATTTTATTCAGAACCTAAGAAGCGTAAAATATTCGACCATGTAAAAATATTAGCCGAATGACCCGGGCAACGCCCGGGGTTTACCCGATTAAATGCTTTTATTCAAATACTATTCGTTACAATTATAAATTGGCGCCGTGGATGTCATTCTTGTATAATATATAAATGAGTTTTAAAAATTGTAAAAAAAAAATGCATCGGCCGGGAATCGAACCCGGGGCGGCCGCGTGGCAGGCGAGCATTCTACCACTGAACCAAAAGCAAACGGCGACAGAATTAAGAACGCATGACGCTGATAACTGTATATAGAATAAGGATGTCTGAATGAAAATGGCAATCGATTTACAACTTGGGCGCATTTACACTTATAAACAAAACTTTAGGAATTTGTACCTTTTAAATGTATATTGGAATTCAGATAATAACTCTGAAATATATTTGATATACAGTGACCTTTATTGAAGACACATGAGATAACCAAGTGTGAACAAAGTTGCCTCTGTCTCCTTAAATTATTAAAAGTATTAAAAATAATAATAGAGACGATTACGAAGACATTTCACTTCCTTAAGTTTTGTCCTTAAGTGTATTTCCCTGAGAACTTGATGAGACAAATAGGCTTTGATTGTGTGTGTATGAAGTTTTACAGAATGGTATTAAATATAAAGATAAGTCTTCAGATGTTTTACTTTGGAATATAATATCTATTATTGGTTTATAAGGGGAATTGGTGGATATGGACATCGTCGATTTTGGACAATCCTGACCCGGAATAGAATTCCTCATTGAGCATTTTTTGCCGCTTCAATGGCCCCTGATCCTTTCACAAGTCCAACCCCAACAGCGGGTACAAGTAAGGGGCTCTGCACACTTGTAAGTGAAAAGTCTCAAACTGCTTTTCTACATGTGTTGACACGTGGTGCATTTACAGTAAAAGTAGTCACTAATCCCTAACCATTATAATAATAGCCTATACACTACATGTGCTTGGAATAAGCAATATTTTGAAAATGAATGTTTACAGCCATAGTTTATTTGGAATATCAGTAAAAGAAAGCTAAGCATAGTTTAAAAATGAATTTTTGCAGCATAATGTGGTAGTAGTTTATTAAAGTGAAAATTCTATATGTGTTCTATATTAGGGTCATATAGAAAAATGCAGCTCATGCATTTCCTCAGAATAGAGTTCATTCGTGCCTTAGCGGCGTTTGGTTTCCATAGGAACAAACTCATCAAGTTGCGGTGGAGAGAGGCAATAAACATTCCATAAACGGCGACAGAGTTACCTCGACTCAAGGTGACGGGAAGTTCAGAGTAGGCTGACATGGAAGTAGAAACTAGAAGTACCAAGTGGCCAATCACTGAGGTGGTATACAACTCAACGATACTCTCTCTATAGACACTACATCAATAATGGGAGGGAGGACATGTAGCCTACCAATAGTATCCGACTAACATGTAGAAATGGACATGTATCCTGCCGTTCTACCTTGTACCAAGGTTTCTTTCTTTAGGAAAGAACATTTCTTCAAGCAGCTCTTTTGATACTCGCTAGCGATACTTATGGATCACTTAGAAAGGCCCTAAGCTACGAATTTAAAATCCTCCTTCTATTAAATTGATTCAGAGTTAATAAAATACAAGATTCGAGTAACTCTCAAGAAAAATTTGAATGTTTTCACTTTTTTCTCATTAAGAGTTTCAAATACCATTGAATCATTGATGGTCATTCAATTGCCAGTACAGTAACTATTTGCCCCGCATGTCCTAGATAGGAAAGACTTTACATAGAGCTGCTATACCCCCGTTTTGTTTCTCAGAGCTGAACTTGTACATGATTGAAACAGAACAGGATTTATGGGTTTGGGAGATAGAAATAGTAAAGAAAAGATAAATAAAATAGAAGATATCGGGCAGTCGAATGATGACAAATCAACTCTTGATCAATTTTATCCGATATTTTTGTTGATAAATAAAACATCAAGTTGTGTTTTCCGATAGATAGCAGTTGTGTATTTCAGAAGATGTCAGCACGTTACTTGTCAGTAGGCAATACTGCCAACTGGTGACAAGAAGACTGTCGTCTCCTCATCAGATCTCGGAACTTGTAAATAAAGTTCTCAGATTTATAAAGCACACCACGCTATCGTGGCCTCGGTTCAATGCGGCTCATTTGCATCCATTGTGTGGAGCGACGTGATAAAGTAACAACTCGGAGAGATAGAAGAACACAACTCCAACTTCTGAGAACACGGAACACAAATCCAGGTCAAAGCAGCAGAAAAACAACTCTAAACGTGCATTTACATACAACATTTTTCTAGCTTCATTTTACTTAAAGACCTCAGCACGGATGTACACTAATGAACAAAACTTAAGGAAGTTGTACCTTTTTGCATGTATATCGGGATTCAGGCAATAACTTTTAAAGATATTTGATACACACACCACACACACAATGACCTTTATTGAAGACATACGAGATAACCAAGTGTGAATAAAATTGTGACTCCGTCTCCTTAAAAAATAAATAAAGGCGACATAAAAGACTTTCTACTTCGCTAAGTTTTGTCCATGAGTGTATATCCCGAGAAAAAATCACGTACAAAATCTGATTTCATAATAAGAATTTATCTACGTTAAATCAAGTAGTAATTTGCGAATATATTCATTTATCCTTGATCATTTGAGAATATCTGTAGACCAAATATACATGGGCAATCTAACCTGTTTACAATGACTTCTTCATTTAAATTTACATACAATCAATGTCTCATCAAACATTTATTCTCAAAAATAGGATAACTTACTCACTCGAACCAGCCAAGTAAGTGACCTAAAACACTTTAACACCATTACTCAACGCTATCTCAACAAATGAAAATAGACAATAGTGCTATTATTAACTATTATGTGTTATCTTTGCTACAACAATGTTTATAGTTTGGCTCGTCGTTTCATAAGCCTCTAGCCATTTTGCTTAGAAAGAGTTGATAACCAACGAGCAACGCCCTCTAAACTACTCAAGTCGGAATTGTTGTTGCTGTTTCTTATCCCCTTGTGCAAAGTTACACGAATTCCATGAGTGATCTCATAGAATGGGGTGTAGGGATGCAGCTTTCGTTGATCATGATACCATGATCCAGGCACATATATAATAGTTGAATGATTTGATATTCCTTGCAGACGGTTATAGCCATCTCCACGGACAGTTCTCCCGCCAAGACAAATGTGTTCATTCCTGGTGAAATAGGATGCGCCTATACATTCCATTTGTACTAATCCTCATGTTCCATGGTTCGTTCAAACATCTACTTCTAACGCAAGAAAATCTCCATCTACTCAGGGTTAAAGTTTTGTTTAACATTTTTTATACGTAAATTAAATTTAATTGCCATATATCGTTAAAATTTTACACAAATAAGTTTACTGGGAATGCGTTTCTTTAAAATATCATCAAATATTATCTCTACAGACCTTACTTCAATGATACTTTCAATAACTCATATCATTGAAGTAAGGTCTGTAGAGATAATATTTGATGATATTTAAAAGAAACGCATTGACAGTAAACTTATTTGAGTAAAATTTTGTATACGTGTTTTTAAAACGATTATACATACTTTATATTGACATTGAGAATGTAACAAAAAGAGCATTATAAATAAAGCTCAGCTTATTTTTGCATTGCTTTATTCAATTATCAAATGCGTGTACCAATTCGATACAATCAGAGCTTCAAGTTCCAACCTTGATCATATAGACCAGGGATCAGCAAACTGCGGTTTGTGAGCCACATGTGGCTCTTTGGATGTGAAGTTCTTTATATAGTTCCATATGCAAATATTATTTATGCGAGTACTATTTATTGTTGACAAGAAAACTTTTTGTGGCTCTTTAAAAACTTTGAAATTTTTAATTTTTAATTTTTGACTCTTCCGACTTTCGCCAATTTTTTTTTTTTTTTTTTATCTACCATACCGCTTCTTTAGAGATCTAATACTGTATTGAACGATACTGGTTTGGTAGATTAAATTGACAAAACCGCTGGGAGGGTTCACCACTCATGAGCCAAGCCCTCCCAATATATTTTCCATCACAGTAAGGGCAGTAGAAGTTTGATTTATTTTTGAAAAGAAACATTCGCGTTTTAATGTCTTCATACGTTATAGATAGATATCGTGTTATATTGATTTTTAATAATTATATATACTAAATATTTGATATTATATAACTGTATAACCCTACCAAATATCTACCCGGCCACAAAACTCCTCCCTCCCACGACCCGGGGTGGGCGGCCGCTCACACCAGGTAATGACCGAGCGGCGGCGAGAGAACGAGAAAAAAAAAAAAAAAAAAAGAAGAGCTAAAAAAGAAAAGAACACGTTTCCAACAAAGACAGGTATCATCTGGTGCCGAGCGGGATTAAGTGAAGGGTCGCTTGCTTCCTTGTACATAATTCTCTCAGAGGGCAATTTGCTCGTACTGGCCGCGCTCTTAAATAAGGAAGAGCCGTGGCCTGATCTTTGCATTATTGGATCACTTAGAGGACGTTAGGTTTATGCTAGCTTTTTTGTTGGATATAGGTTCGTAACACAAAGCAATAACGCGCCATCTATACATATAAAATAAAAGGATTTAAAAGCGCGAATGTTTCTGTTCCAGCCTTACATATGCAAAATTGTTGAAATTTACTTTTGTAATTATTGTTAAATTATGTAAATTTTAGACATGTATATAATCTTGATTTTTAGAAAATAAAAGCAGTTATTAAGTATACGTGGTTGAGTCATTAGAGTTGGTGAGACAAGAGTTATAAAAGGTATACGTGGTTGAGTCATTAGAGTTAGTAAGACGAGACAATAGCAGTTATTCAAGTTTAAATGAGTTATAGTTAGCTCGCTGAGTTAAGAAGCATATAATTAAAACCAGCGTTAAAATAAGAACTTGGCGGTGATTCCTCCTTAGTGCCAGGAGGCCAAAGCCAGTTCGATTCATGGTCCCTCAAGAGCCTGATTAGGATTTGAAACAGAAGAAATTTAAGCAGAAACTCAGTGAGAATACAATTGCAAAATGTCTCGAGACGAAAGGATCCTCCAAAGAAAGTTAAGTTGTCAGATAAGGAGAATTGATGGATTTATTGAAAGTGTGGATTCAATTATTGAGGCAGGTGAAAGAATACGCTTAGAAATAATGGGTGAAGAATTAAAGGAGATCAAAGAGAAAATTGAGAAACTCTACGACGAGCTGTTTTCTTTGGATGAAGTTGATATAGATAAAGAAAGTGAGGCATATGATGGTTCAATGAACAAGATTGGAAGCTTGAGGGTAAAAATAGAAAATGAGAGAAAACTCAAAGACAAACTGGCGGACATAAAGCCAAATGGCTCTCAGGCAAATATAAAATTGCCTCAATTTGACTTACCGATATATGATGGAGATATAGGCAATTGGATCAACTTCAAAGAGCTATTCCTCACCACCATCGATGCACATCCAGGGTTAACTAATATACAGAAGTTACAATATTTGAATTCAGCAGTAAAAGGCGAAGCGGCCAGATTAATAAGGGGTTTCCCTTTACTAAGTGAAAATTATGGCCAAGCATGGAGTACACTGTTATCAAGATATGATAACCCGAGAGAGCTAGCTTATGCCCAGGTGTCAAAAATCTTTTCTCTCCGGGCAATTAAGAATCCATCGGCAAAGTGTCTCCATGAATTCATGGATGTTTGTAATGAAGCCATAAGAAACTTAGAAACGCTGGAATTGAAGAGAAATCAATTAGTGGATGTGATCCTGGTGCACTTCCTCCAGCAGAAGTTGAGTGAAAATCTAAGGTTGGATTGGGAACTGTCAGTGGACAACACTCTTCCTTCTTATGACAAGTTCATAGCGTTTATTTCCAGACATGCAAGAAGCATGTCTTGTGCTGTCAGGGAATGTTCAAAAAGGGAAGAAACCACCGGATCGAGATTTCCCAAATGCCAAAGCTACGGGATGCTAATTGAGAAATCGGACACTTGCATATTATGCAAATCTAAGCATCATCCACTATACATGTGCAGCTTATTTTGCAAAATGCCTTTAAAAGAAAAATTAAATGTAGTAAAAGGTCATAAATTGTGCTTCAATTGCTTGAGGAAAGGCCATTTCTCATGGAATTGTAGGCTGAACCAACGATGCAAAGTATGCAAGGGAAAGCACCACACGATGATTCATTATGATAAACCGAGCACGGAAGGCGCTTCGGCCCAAGTTGAGAACACAACTCCGAAGGAACATGAAAGTGCTATCAATTTAACGAATACTCAACAGGCAAACTGCAATGATAGCCACGTACTACTCGCAACGGCTAGAATCAAGATAAAAAATGGACTCGGAAAGTTATGCACCTGCAGAGCCCTACTGGACAGCGGTTCCCAAGTCACCATGATAACAAAAGGATGCTGCGAAAGATTGGGACTTGTCCAAAGGAAATCAGATCGGATGATTATAGGGGTTGGAAACACACCAGTGCAGCATTCTTCATCGACAGTAAGTGTGACATTTTGTCCACTGAATAATTCTGAGGAATTCTCGGTGGAGGCAGTAGTCACGGGAGTGCTCACTTCAAAAATTCCGAACTTCAGGTTAAAAGACCCTAATTGGCCAACTTTGAAGAGCCTCAAATTGGCAGACCCAGAGTTCTACATACAAGCCCCAATAGATATGATATTGGGAGCAGATATATACACTGAACTTATGTTGAATGGCTCTATATCTATCGGAGAAGGATTGCCAATGGCTATTAATACAAGACTAGGTTGGGTACTTCTAGGAAAACTCATGGGAACATCGGAGAGTAATACAGAAGTCTGTAACCTGAGTTTACAATCTGAACCAGAACTAGAATTCGTAATGAAAAGATTCTGGGAAATTGAATCTGTGCCGTCACCGGATCTTTGTACACAGGACGAAGATTGTGAAAGGTTATTTTCGAATAACCATGGCAGAGATAGCCATGGAAGGTATTGGGTAAAATTGCCATTCAGACAACATCGACCGATTCTGGGTGAATCAAGAGAAAAAGCTTTAAGAAGGTTCCTTTCGTTGGAAGGAAAATTGTGTAAGAATGTGAAATTATATGACCAATACCGGGGATTCATGAAGGAATATGAACACTTAAACCACATGGAAAGAGTCCCAATTGCAGAAGTGAAGCGAGAATTGTGCAGATGCTATTACATGCCTCATCATCCAGTAATTAGAGAGCAATCCACTACAACAAAAATGAGAGTTGTGTTTGATGCATCAGCTAAATCTGAAAATAATGTTTCTTTAAATCAAGTTTTGCACAAGGGACCAAAAATTCAACAGGATGTATTTTTCATTCTCCTCAGATTCAGAACGTATCCTGTCGCCATAACTGCTGATATAGAAAAGATGTACCGCCAGATAAGAATTCATCCAGAAGATGCGGACTATCAGAGGATATTGTGGAGACCATCGCCAGAAGAGCCTGTGGTGGACTATCGACTGCTGACTGTTACCTATGGTACAACTTCGGCTCCATTTTTGGCAATGAGAACATTACAACAGTTAGCAGAAGATGAAGGCCAAAATTATCCTGAGGCTTCTAGGGTGACCTTGAATGATTTCTATGTCGATGATCTGCTAACAGGAGCTCAAACGATTGCTGAAACCAAAGAACTAATAGACCAATTAAAGGACTTAATGAAAAAGGGAGGGTTTCACTTAAGAAAGTGGAATTCAAATTGCCACGAGATAGTGTCTCATGTCGAGGAAATGAACGAAGAGAAGAAAATTAACATGGAGAAGTGGAACAGGCTGGGATGAGCATATTCCGAACGAAATCAAGGAAAGGTGGAATAATTTTAGAGCCGAATTACTAAAATTAGGGGAGTTGGGTATCCCAAGATACGTATGGGCATGTGAAGGGGATCGAGATGTTCAGCTCCACGGATTTTGTGACGCGTCAAGTGTAGCTTATTCGGCTGTGTGCTACTTGAGAACAGTCTCTCTGGATGGACAAGTCCATATATCAATGCTTGCAGCAAAAACCAGAGTTGCCCCATGTAAGTCTCTAACTCTACCAAGATTGGAATTGTGCGCTGCTCTCCTCCTGTCTCAGCTCTACAGATCTGTTGTTGATTCATTGAAGATTGATATTGGCAGGACATATTTGTGGTCAGATTCTCAGATCTCATTGAGTTGGATCAAATCAGATCCTAGCAGATGGAAGACCTTTATACACAATAGAGTTGTGAAAATACAGCAACTGTCTGATAGAAACTCATGGCGTCATGTGTCTGGGAAGGATAATCCCGCCGATTGTGCCTCTAGGGGAATAATGCCTGCTGCGTTATCTGGACATACACTGTGGTGGCAAGGACCGACTTGGTTGAAAGATAACCACTTTGTTCAGAATCAGGATAATTGCTATGGCCGAGAATGCCATGAGGAAGAAAAAGTAGCCTTAGCTTGCCAGTCCCGAGTTTCAGTCTGTCCAGAGGTTGTAACAAAATATTCCACTTTTAACAAGACGAGGCGAATCATAGCCTGGTGTTTGAGATTCATCACTAATTGTCGGGTGTCGCTGAAGAAAAGAGAAATTGGAACATTATCAAAGAAGGAATTAGAAAATGCAGTGATTAGGATTGTTGGATGGATTCAGGAGGACGAATTCGGAGAAGAAATGCAGGATCTAAGAAATACGGGACATGCTTCAAGAAAAAGTAGAATTTTGCAGCTTAATCCTTTTATAGATGCAACTGGGATGTTAAGAGTAGGAGGAAGGATTCAGTTCGCGAATGTAGGCCCTGATCAAAAATTCCCACTGTTATTACCGAAAAATCATCACTTTACCAACTTAATAATACTTCATTTTCACACGAGATATTTGCATGCTGGTCCACAGCTGGTCTTATCTCTAATAAGAAATAGTTATTGGATCATGGGAGGTAGAGACATTGTAAGAAGAATCATTAAACAGTGTATAACCTGCTTCAGATTCAGGGCAAAAACTGCAGTACAAATTATGGGGAATTTGCCTGCTGATAGAGTAAATCCATCAAGACCGTTTGCCAAGACTGGAGTCGATTTGGCAGGACCTTACGAACTAAAACCAAGTCTGACTAGATCGAAGGGGACGATCAAATGCTATGTGATTCTCTTTGTGTGTTTTTCGGTCAAGGCAATTCATTTGGAAATGGTAACTAGTCTCTCGACCAGTTCATTCATTGCAGCTCTCAGGAGGTTTATATCTCGTAGAGGAAAACCATCAAAAATTTACTCAGACAATGGAACGAACTTCAAAGGAACCGAAAGCTTCATGAAGAAACAATATAAAATTATGAATTCAAAGGAAACTAAAGACTTTTTAGCAGAAGAGTTTATAGAGTGGCATTTCATTCCTCCATCAGCTCCACACTTTGGAGGACTTTGGGAGGCAAACATCAAATGCTTAAAGGGTCATCTGAGCAAGGTAATAAAGTCATCACTTTTAAATAGTGAGGAATTCATCACACTACTCTGTCAAGTTGAGGCTTGCCTTAATTCAAGACCGTTAGTAGAATTAAGTCCCGACCCTAACGATCTTCGGGCTTTGACTCCGGGACATTTCTTGATTGGCTCCCCTCTGATTGAGGACCCAGGATTGCAAAATTATGAGCAAGGAGATTTGCGGTCAAGATGGAATCTGGTACAAAGTCTGAGGAACTCGTTCTGGTCAAGATGGACAAGAGAGTACATCAACTCTTTGCAACAGAGAAATAAATGGAGGTTGTCACAAGACAATTTGAAGCCTAATCAGTTAGTGCTAATAAAAGAAGATAACCTTCCACCTCTAAAATGGCGTCTGGCCAGGATCCTCGAGGTATATCCGGGCTCTGACCAGAAGGTGCGAGTTGCCCAAGTTCGGGCTGCTACCGGAGTCTACCTACGACCTATTACGAAGTTGGCTCCGCTTCCCTTCAAATCTGAACCAGGGTTCAGCGGCCGGGGGGAGTATGTTCCAGCCTTACATATGCAAAATTGTTGAAATTTACTTTTGTAATTATTGTTAAATTATGTAAATTTTAGACATGTATATAATCTTGATTTTTAGAAAATAAAAGCAGTTATTAAGTATACGTGGTTGAGTCATTAGAGTTGGTGAGACAAGAGTTATAAAAGGTATACGTGGTTGAGTCATTAGAGTTAGTAAGACGAGACAATAGCAGTTATTCAAGTTTAAATGAGTTATAGTTAGCTCGCTGAGTTAAGAAGCATATAATTAAAACCAGCGTTAAAATAAGAACTTGGCGGTGATTCCTCCTTAGTGCCAGGAGGCCAAAGCCAGTTCGATTCAGTTTCTTTTATACATAAAACGAACTTCTACTGTCCTTACTGCGAAGAAAAAATATATTGGGAGGGCTTGGCTCATCAGTGGTGAACCCTCCCAGCGGTTTCGCCAATTTAATCCACCAGACCGCTTCTCAGAGCTCTAATATTGTATTGGATCATTCTGCTTTTATATGCTACACTGATAAAAATACACATATAAAAGCAGAATGATCCAATACAATATTAGAGCTCTGAGAAGCGGTCTGGTGGATTAAATTGGCGAAACCGCTGGGAGGGTTCACCACTGATGAGCCAAGCCCTCCCAATATATTTTTTCTTCGCAGTAAGGACAGTAGAAGTTCGTTTTATGTATAAAAGAAACATTCGCGCTTTTAAATCCTTTTATTTTATATGTATAGATGGCGCGTTATTGCTTTGTGTTAATTTATTCCTAATGGCCTTGTCTTTATAGTTTGCTGAAGAGCATTGCTCGAAGCAAATATTTGAATATAATTCTACTGACCTATAAGCTTATGTCCATAGTTTACTTGAAAACCATTTCTAAGATTCCATCCTTCAGTGTAGCATATAAAAGCAGAATGATCCAATACAATATTAGAGCTCTGAGAAGCGGTCTGGTGGATTAAATTGGCGAAACCGCTGGGAGGGTTCACCACTGATGAGCCAAGCCCTCCCAATATATTTTTTCTTCGCAGTAAGGACAGTAGAAGTTCGTTTTATGTATAAAAGAAACATTCGCGCTTTTAAATCCTTTTATTTTATAGGTTCGTAACGTGTGGCCACTAGACACGCGTCGAACCTGTAGGCTGTTGTTGGGATCTGTGCTACCTTGAGTATAGGAGCTCCATCAATGCTTCCTTCCTGTTGTGAATCTGTATAAGACTGGAGTTCTTAATAAATCTGCGTGTGTGATATAGGGTGGTATAATTGTAATGAGAATTATCGCACAAAACACATGGGTGTGTCTGTGAGAACATAGGAATAATAGAAACCATATACAAGTGTTGGAATAACGAAAGTCACATTGCGAATATCGCTAAATAAATTTCGATAAAAATTGGTGGATGAGTGGTGTAAACTGTCAATTATCAACAGCCATGTTTTTTACAGGAGCAGCGATTCCATCCATTGTTAGCAGATACATTTTATCCAAAATTACATTTTCACCAAACGACTGCATTTAGTAAGATACATTTCAACAAATTATTCAATGATATGATTTAAATAGTTTCGTAAAAGAATAACTCGTACTTTTGTTTCGTTTCTGGACAAATAGAAAAGTTGAAAATTGTTTTGTATTCTCAATTTCTGAAGATGCTCATTGTCTCCTATAAAAAAAATCGGAGAGAAACCTGGCCATTTGGGCAAATTTGACCAAATCGGACGACTTCTCAAGTCCCTTGTTCAATCTGGTGATATTGAAGCTGACCCGCCGGACTTTCCAAGTTGCCCAAGCTGGTGTGGAAGCACTCTACTGACCGAATGAACTGGTCAATAGATGGTTCAACACAAGGGAGGGAGATTTTCCTTGCGAAGATAAGGTTTAGTGTAGTAGAGTTAGCTGTATGAGCTCGGGTGTAGCAGACGTGAGGGGAGAATGTGCATGAAGACGACGTTCAGAGGCCAGCTGCCTACCTCACGATGTGGATTTGTGATTCTATTTTTGGATAGTTTAGTTACGCCTTTTGTTTTTGTGTGTCAAGTTACTTTTTGAGAATGTTTTAAATACAAGGTATATATACGCAGATATACGACGTGTGAGTACATATACGGCGTGTAAGCACATAAACGTACATACACGACGTGCAACTACATATATTCGTACATACACGACGTGCAACTACATATATTCGTACATACACGACGTGCAACTACATATATTCGTACATACACGACGTGCAACTACATATATTCGTACATACACGACGTGTAACGAGTAGGTAAAACTCTCGATTCCCAACAGCCATGAACCGGGATCGAATCCCGCGTTGGACCCTTGTTGCAAATGTCATAAACTAGGTTGCTCTTTTTGAGCGGCATCTAACAAAGTGATTTTGGAACAAGACACGGCGTGCAAGTACATATATACGTATATATACGACGTGTAACCACATAAACGTATATATACGGCGTGTAAGCACATATACGGCGTGTAACCATATAAACGTATATATACGGCGTGTAAGCACATATACGACGTGTAACCACATAAGCGTATATATACGGCGTGTAAGCACATATACGACGTGTAACCACATAAACGTATATATACGACGTGTAACCACATAAACGTATATATACGGCGTGTAAGCACATATACGGCGTGTAACCATATAAACGTATATATACGGCGTGTAAGCACATATACGACGTGTAACCACATAAGCGTATATATACGGCGTGTAAGCACATATACGACGTGTAACCACATAAGCGTATATATACGGCGTGTAAGCACATATACGGCGTGTAACCACATAAACGTATATATACGGCGTGTAAGCACATATACGGCGTGTAACCATATAAACGTATATATACGGCGTGTAAGCACATATACGACGTGTAACCACATAAGCGTATATATACGGCGTGTAAGCACATATACGACGTGTAACCACATAAGCGTATATATACGGCGTGTAAGCACATATACGGCGTGTAACCATATAAACGTATATATACGGCGTGTAAGCACATATACGGCGTGTAACCATATAAGCGTATATATACGGCGTGTAAGCACATATACGACGTGTAACCACATAAGCGTATATATACGGCGTGTAAGCACATATACGACGTGTAACCACATAAGCGTATATATACGGCGTGTAAGCACATATACGGCGTGTAACCATATAAACGTATATATACGGCGTGTAAGCACATATATACGTACATATACGGCGTGTAACCACATAAACGTACATACACGACGTGTAAGTAAACTTCCTACCGCGGCATCCGTATTAACGTTAAACTATTTCACAACATTTCGTGGTTTAAACCACACACACAATGTAGCATGTTCCTACAAAGAAAACCTAAATTTCAAACCTTTCCAGCCAAGTTCCTTCCTTACGAGAAGGAGTTCTCCATAAATAACTGACCGTTAAAAATATCTGACATTTTTTATTATACTTTATGTGAGAGGGTCATTTTTATTATCACCATTACAATAAAAAAATAATAAAGCTACCTTAAGCCGAAATTCTATTTCAAGGTGCTTGCGTTTTCGGTAAAATGGATTGGCACGAATTACGAGCGGTAATAAAATATTGGAATTTTAAAAGTCGAACATCGTTTGAAATTTCTAATGAAAATGTAAACACTATTGAGAGGAAGGATAGTATATCTTATTACACATTCAAAAAAACAATCAAGGAAGACCATCAACAACGAGAATAAAAATAAAATATTGGTTTAAAAATTATCTTTAGGAAATTGGAAAATAACGGCTGCTTTCTCATATAATCAATTTATTTTAAAGGATGGTTTTAAAATGTAGAAGATAGCTGCAAGATGTATACCGAAATGTTTAACTCCAGGCACAAAAAAAGCGCAATAAGTAAGATCAAACATGACCGTTAACGAGGATAAGACTAGTTTTGGAAAAATATCCAACAATAGATGAATATAGGTACTTCCTCGGCGCGGAACTGAGGAGTGTACAAGAAGATCCTCTCCTTGTCTGGAGGAGGACTCTCTCAAGGTGGGGAAGCCTTCCTTGCTGAAGATATTTGTATATATATTCCCCTACACTTTATATACCCTTTTACTCTTTTATTTTTCCACCTTTGTAAAATTTGATTAAAAGAATCAATAAAATTGTTTAAATTGTCAAATTGTCCAACAATGGATGAAACCTGGGTTTACCTTTTTGACTCAGAAACAAAAGCATAAAGTTTAAACACCCCATCTCACCAATCCTACAAAATTAAAGTCCCAAATATCTTAAGGCAAGCTTATGGTGCCAGTTTTTTTAGGATTGCAAAGGATTATAGTTAAATTGAATAATTAAAAAGGTTTCTGGAGATGAGTTTCTTTTTTATTATTAAAGCCGTTTCAAGATTTCGGGCATCTCTGTCTTCCTACAGGAGAACATGTTGGCATCAGGCGGCGTTTTATTCGTTTATTTATGTTCTCCTGTAGAAGGGCAGAGATGCCCGAAAAAGCTTGAGACTGCATTGATAAAATAAAAATAAACTCATCTCCAGAAACCTTTTTAATTATTTATGTCCAGGAGATTTGAATCAATTTCAAAGGAGTAATAGTGTTTTTATAAAACTATATCCTGCCCAGAAGTCCAACCCCTCCCCTACGTGGTGGGCAGGAGAAGCAGCACAAGTAAGGGACTGCCCTGTAGGGCGAAGTACGGTGTCGTGAGCCCCGAGCCGCTACGGTAACCGTGAAGGCCTACAGGGAACTCTGAAATGTGGCTGACTAACAGGGCAATGCCCCCCTTATTCCATGGAATGGACAAGACACCACCACCATAAAACTATATCCTGCTCAGAAGTCCTCCTCTACGTGGCGGGCGAGAGAAGCAGCACAAGTAAGGGACTGTCCTGTAAGGTGAAGTAAGGTGTCGTGAGCCCCGAGCCGCTACGGTAACCGTGAACAGGGAACTCTGAAATGTGGCTGACTAACGGGGCAATGCCCCCCTCATTCCATGAATGGACAAGACACCACCACCATAAAACTATATGAATAGTTATTCTTCACTAAAATAAAACTAACAATGGAAGTAAAGAGGATTTAAGAGAAGAGGAAAACTATAAAAAAGCCCATTTCTACCTTCACGACAATGTATCCGCCGCATCGGCCATTTGGACCACTTTAATCGAACAATGCAAATTCACAATCATCAAATGCCCTCCTCCATTTTCTCCAAACCTAGCGACTATTAATTATTCGGAATTCTAAAAATATTTGAAAGGAAATAAATTTGATGTTGTTGTCGTGTCCAATGAAAAGCCTCAGATGTCTCCATGCATCTCTATCACAGCAGTTGCAATGTCCACTATCTTGGGTGTGTATACTGTATTGTTGTTGTTGTCGTGTCCAATGAAGAGCCTCAGATGTCTCCATGCATCTCTATCTAAGCAGTCGCAATTTCCACTATCTTGAGTGTGTATACTGTATTGTTGTTATTGTCGTGTCCAATGAAGACCCTCAGATGTCTCCATGCATCTCTATCACAGCAGTCGCAATGTCCACTATCTTGAGTGTGTATAATGTATTGTTGTTGTTGTCGTGTCCAATGAAGACCCTCAGATGTCTCCATGCATCTCTATCACAGCAGTCGCAATGTCCACTATCTTGAGTGTGTATACTGTATTGTTGTTGTTGTTGTGTCCAATGAAGAGCCTCAGATGTCTCCATGCATCTCTATCTAAGCAGTCGCAATGTCCACTATCTTGAGTGTGTATACTGTATTGTTGTTGTTGTCGTGTCCAATGAAGAGCCTCAGATGTCTCCATGCATCTCTATCACAGCAGTCGCAATGTCCACTTTCTTGGGTTAATTGGGTTAATAAATAAATTTGATAATTAAAGCAATTAACGCCGTTGTAAAATATTTTGTAGGACCAAGACAAACCTTCTATAATAACGGCAAACGTTCCTATTAGTTAACTAAGTATATATTATATAGAGTAATTCTATAAACTACTCTCCTAGAGATAACTCTACGTCTTTGTAGGTCTATGTACACGTGTATAGTGCATTTGTTTTATAAAATATAACAATTTTTAAATGGTTAAATTTGCTAGATAATTTGACAAGGGAGAATAAGATATATATATATTTTAATTAAAAAGGCATATATTGGATAAAAAAACACTTATTTTACCAATATTTCAGTTGGCTGAACGCCAACCTTTATCAAGGTATTATAACATATTAATGTGCGTCAACAACAAACTCAGCGCCACACATGTTGACACGCATTAAAATTATTTTTAAAAAGGCATCTCCTTATCGTGCAACTGAAATTTGCTGATGGCTTGCGCCATCTATCGGAATAAATATCAACGAGAATAGTTGATATTTATTCCGATAGATGGTGCAAGCCATCAGCAACTTTCAGTTGCACGATAAGGAGATGCCTTTTTTTATATATAATTTATGCACCTTATCCCAGTACAATATCACATTTGTACTATTTTTTCACACATTAAAATGTTATAATACCTTGATAAAGGTTGGCGTTTAGCCAACTGAAATATTGGTAAAATAAGTGTTTTTTTATCCAATATATGCCTTTTTATTTAAAGATTTAATTATGGATTTCTCTATTTAAAAATATATATCTTATTTAAAAAGAAAAGAAATTTGCTGCTGTATTTTAGATCATGTTGAGGATTATAGTAATGCAGTTATTTGTTGGTTCTTTTTGGTACTAAATAGTATTGGTAATGCAGTCGTGTCTAAAATCTTGAAAGTATAATAATAAAAATAGTTTTGATAAGAGATTGTTTTAATTGAGCTTTAGGATAAACATAATTTGGCAAAAGTAATGCCTGGCTTAAGGCGAGTAAACAAAGAAAACAAAAGATTATTTACATAATGTACAAGTTTTGAGCCCGCCAACGGGGAACAACAACAACGAGTCTTTATAGGGGAAGCATGACCTCTGGCGGTCGATTTAGCAGTATTTGTATCTATGAAATATATATTTTTTTAAAATAAAATAATATTTTAATATAACATTTTAAATAATACCTTTATATAACATATATATATATATATAAGGCACATATATTATGGATTGATATGTACCTAGAGAGCCTACTCTTCCTTTAATTAGGCATCAAAACATTATGTTTATTAACCTAGTAAACAACTTTACTGGTGGTGATGAAGAATGAGCCACAACACCAGTTTTGGCAAAATCAGACAAAAGCCAACAGCCTGTATACCATGGTTTCAGTCTATGGCTCTCATCAGTACAGGGACGGCTTCGATTTCATAAAATCCTTCGAGAGGTGTTATAAAATCGATCGAATTTGCCACCAAACTGGTGAAGTGACAAAGGCCAATTTTCAGGCTAGAATACAACATCAAGTTGTGGTAGGATTCATGTTCCTAGAGAGGCAGTTCTCCCTTTAGTTAACTTTCTTTTTGTCTATCCCTAGTACACCAATACCTCGCTTTGCGTCGTTTCGTTTTGCGTTTTTTTTTTTTTTTTCGAAGTTGCGTCGCTGCTTAATTTTTACTGATTTTCACTGTGCGTCGTTAGATTTTCGAAGTTGTGTTGTTTTGGATTCGAGTCTTCAATTTTTTTTTTTTTTTTTTATTTTTTTCCTAAAATATGGCAACACCTTTATTTTTGATTGCGCCTTCACATATTTTCACTTTGCGTCGTGTTTTTTTGGAACGTAACCCCGACGCAAAGCGAGGTATGGGTGTACACTTGGTACAGGCCATTAAAATCATGGTGGGTAGAAGTAGGCGACTGCTTTTACTGTAAGTGCACCACATGTCTACACATGTGAAAAGCAGTTCGACTTTTTCACTTACAAATGTGCCAGAGCTCCGTTTGGTTTCTTGCACTCGCTGATGGGGTTGGACTTAATTAACATGATTAACTTAATGAATCGTTCTGATTCGCTTTTATTTAGAAATTAATTCTTTTTAGTATTGTTTTAATTGAATAATTCTCTAATATCTAGCATATTTTCATTCAAAAATATTCCTTTAAACTTTTTTTTTTTTCAAATCTGTATATTGCTTTTCTTGAATACACACAATACTTTACAATTTGATTTCATTTAACTAAATTTGCATACCAACCCTTTGTACATATATCAATTGTGTTGATATATATATAAATATTGTGCTCGTGGTCAGGAGATGCCTTCTTTATTTTAATATCAACACCTGACCCACTTATCTTTTATTTTTTCTATTGTTTTTTCATATATAAATATATATTTTTATCTTTTCATCTAACTAACTTGCATACTAATTCTGTACATATCTTTCTTTCATTTCTATCAAAATTTTTGTTTATGTTTAAAGTGCAAGTGTCCCTAGGGGGACATAGCGCTCTAAGTCGAAATAAAGAAATCGTTCTGATTCATAATTAAAAGGAGATATGTCTCTATAGGTACATGAATAAATTCCTCCTCCAACTTTACATTATACATATAGTGAAATAGTTCATCAAATAACTTTTCCTCCAGTTCCGTCCTTTTATTAATCATTATATTATGATGCATTAGCGCGCCATCTGTTATCAAAATTCGAAACTATTATAGACGTGTATGATTCTTTTTGAAATAAAACAATTTCTACTGACCTTACTGCAATGTAAAAATTAATGGGAGGGCCTGGCTCATCAGTGGGGAACCCTCCCAGCGGTTTCGCCAGTTTAATCTACCATACCGCTGTTATATTGCATTTTTGGAACTTCATTTTATAGTGATACTGATGCTAGACTCTTGGAATGGGTATTTTAGATAAACTATGGACATAAGCTTTGAGGACAGCAGAATTACATATAATTATAAATTATAGTTGTTAAATTTAACTACCCAACGTTAGAAATTAACGAATGGAATGGACCATATAGAGATGGAAGTTTTGAAGAAAACACAGTAATGTAAGTGATGGGGTACCTAGATGCAGTGTTCAGGCGCCTCCTGCTCGGCGATGATAAATCACCCACCGGTCGGCACGCGCCAAAGCTAAGGGCAAAATGTATTTTAACCGGGCGAGATGCGATCAACCAATGGGGATCGAGATAAATCACGGGCTGAAACAATGGAGGGCTATCTAAGCTGCCCGGGTTTATGGAGCTAGATTCCAGATTCAGAACTAACCTCAATTTGAACCTGTTGGAAAACATCCGCCACTCTCTATATATAGATTGGCCAAACTACTTCTGGAAATCTGGATTTAAAATGTTCACTAAAAGGGTTTACAATAGGTAAAACACAATACCGAGAGAGAAGACAAATGATATCGAAAATTATCCAAGATGAACTTTGTGATTCGATCATTTAAAATGTCTTTGACAGGGGTCGGTGGAAGGATGGTCTAAACCGTTGGTTTTCGACCGCTACGACCCGGGTTCGATTCCCGTATTAGATACTTTTTCTGATTTAAAAAAAATGCTCCAATGGCCCTCAATTCTTGCAAAAGTCCAACCCCACCAGCGAATGCAAGTAACCAAACGGGGCTTTGGCACATTTGTAAGTGCAAAGTCGAACTGCTTTTTACATGTGTAGACATATGGTGCACTTAGAGTAAAAACAGTCGCTTATTTCTACCCACCATGGTTATCATGATCTGTACCACGTGTACTAGGGATAAGCAAAAAAAATGTCTTTGAACTGTTTGTCAAATGTCGGTGGTATAGTTGTGGGCGGATCTCTGTGGCGTTAAAACCTCTTGCCTCTTCTGTGAGAAGTAAATCTTTAAAATTTTATTGAGAAACCCGTTATATATAAATAAATACATTAAGGAAAAAAAGGCATTTCTCCTGAACGTGCAACTAAAATTTGCTGATGGCTTGCTCAATCTTTCGGAATAAATTTAAACTAATCGTCGATTTTTAATAATTGCAGAATTGGACAAATATCTTGATTACTCAAGAAAGGGTATTTGATGAATTCTGTCATAATTAAATATCAACCTTTAGTTCATATTTATTCCGATAGATGGTTCTATCCATAAGCAAATTTTAGTTACACGATCAGGAGATGTCTTTTTTTTTTAATGCCTTAAAAATGCAAAATTACAGAAGACAAGCTTCGGGATGATTCAGCTATTTTATTTAAGTCAAGAACAAACTATGAATGATAAACAAAAGATAAGCAATGAGGGAAGTTTACAGCAAAATATAAACATTAAAAAAATATACTCTGTTAATACTAGTGTAAAATAATAAATACTTTGCTACAATAAATTTATATAGCAAACAATATTTCATTATGGAACGGTTAAAGCAATTTCTAAAAGATGAAGATGGGGTATAGTTTAGTCTTTATTCTGTTCACTGACTTAGTAAACATTTTTAATAGAGATAAAAAGGTCGTTTGGATTCCTAAATGGTACACACACAGGGATACTTTAATATTAAATAATAAAGAATGGTAAGATATACCTGACTCAACAATATTGATAGGTTGGTACCCTGAATTTCAAGTCAATAGAACCATTTAGTTTGCTCTTTATAGCTTCCACATAATCCCAGCAAAGATTTAGTACATCGTACTACATAGTATAGCTGTGTTCCACCAAAACTTTCAAGATTTCAGAGCGATTTCATTCGCCGAATCAGGACGTTGGTCCTGTGGCAGTCTGAAGGAAGAATTCCCAAATCATCACAATTCATCGTCATATCAGCAGAGACAACTGGAGACAAGATTCGTGATTATAAAAACCTCCAAACGGGTTAAGGAAATTACTGAA
Organism: Cordylochernes scorpioides; assembly: GCA_030710605.1. Taxonomy (NCBI): domain Eukaryota; kingdom Metazoa; phylum Arthropoda; class Arachnida; order Pseudoscorpiones; family Chernetidae; genus Cordylochernes; species Cordylochernes scorpioides. The sequence continues at coordinate 12,448,741 of CP092870.1, forward strand.
TTATGGCACAAAATTATTTTCTCTTTTTTTTTTTATCAGTAATGTTGTCATTTTTTTAACGAGAAATACGACAATAAAAGATTAGAAAACGTCATAGAATAAATGTCACTCTGTGGATGTTTTTACACAACTATTCATAGATATCAATAAGATTAAGAGAAAATAAAAAACTCCAACTGGCCGAAGTGTCTATTTTTTATATAAATATGAATGCCGGCCAGGCAACCTCTATATTTACAATATTGTTACAAATTTTATTATTTTTATTAACAGAGTGGTCATTTTTATGTTTATATTTTGCTACTCTGTAAATTTCCCTCGTGGCTTATCTTTTGTTTACCATTTCATAGTTTGTCCTTGCCCTATCTAACAAAGTATTTATTAATAAATACTATGCTACAATATTAATCATTGTTGCAAATATCATAAACTAGGTTGCTCTTGTACCTGATAAAGTAATTTTGGAACAAGAACAAGTTAGAAAAGATAGAGAAACTGACCGATATTGATTGAATACATTCAAATAGAAAAGGAGTCAACTTGGGTTGGAACCAATCAGAATTGGTACGTAGTGTTTTTTTCATCGTCAGTTGCTATTTATTGACAATATAATTACATCACTAATTACAAAATGTTTCGTCACTGACGAACAAGGCCTTCCCAATACTTTTACATCGCGGTTAGGATAGTAGGAAGTTAGTTTTATTTAGAAAACACAAAAATTCCTACATAATGGCATCATTTATTATACACTCATGGACAAAACTTAAGGAAGTTGTACTTTTTAGCATGTATATCGGGTTTCAGACAATACTTCTGAAAGTTTGCATATAGAAAGTTTGACAGTACGTTCTATTATCTTAATCTTGTCCTTTTAATTTTACTTTGCCTAATTTAATTTGAAATCATACCTTTGATCACTTTAGTTACCTTTTTTACAAATAGATTTTAATTTACTTTTCCCATTATAAATACCATAATGCTAGTATTTAGTTGTCCAATTGTTACCTGACAACTTTTGTTTTGAAAATTCGACACTATTATAGACGCGTATGATTCTTTTAAAAATAAAACAATTTCTACTGCCTTTACTGCAATGGAAAAATTATTGGGAGGGCCTGGCTCATCAGTGGTGAACCCTCCTAGCGGTTTAGCCAGTTTAATCTATATTACACTTTTGTTGTGTTTCCTCGCGGCCCTCCAGAACGTAAGTACAACAACATAGGAAATAAAAGTGTAGGTTTAGGAAATCTCGCTTATTTCTTTAGTAAATCCATAATTTTTAATCAAAATATTATATTTTGATAAAATATTTATAAATTAAACAAATTTACTTGATACTAGTTCTAGACTAAGTGACACCTCGCGACTTTTCACCGATTCTACGGTTTTGAGTTGATGCTTCTTTCATCAGTTGGAGTTTCTTCATGCCAGAACTCGCTTGTTCGGTGGTATACCTACTACTACAATAGGAACAATACAGAGAATATTAACATGGCCCCTATGTAAGGATGACACGCAATATCATAAAGCGTTCTTCCTGACAGAATAAGATGGTGCGAATCTATGCTATCCTGATTTAGTTCTGAACGATTTAGACCTTTCCATTTTTATTTAACAAAATAAATTTATAAACACAAGGTACTAAGACCAAATCCAAATAAATAAATAGTGTGTGACATTTCGGCAACAGCGATGTTACCATCTTCAGACAAAAGTACTGAAAGTACTCATTTAGTACTTTTGTCTGAAGATGGTAACAACGCTGTTGCCGAAACGTCACACACTATTTATTTATTTGGATTTGGTCTTATTACTCTGTGTTTTTAATCTATAATCCTAATTGTGCCTTATCAAAATGTATTGACAGAAAATGCACATATCTGAATCTGTTAAAATGTATCATAGAAGATGAATATATCATTGGGGAGAACTTTCGATCACAATGCTGATGGACATTCTGTGTCAGAGCGGAAGAGGCGTGGCCCGACCCGCCCTTCCTTCTGTGTCTCTCCCTATCTAACCCAGAAATAGAAGATCATTTGTTATCAGTCTGATGAATTATTAAACATCCCACAAGCAAACGGTAGCGTGCTGCCAGAACGGCGGTAAACACAGCTCCTCTTCTATATATCTGGGGAGATTTCATACTCAGTTATACATATACGTCATTGTAAAGATAGAGGCTGCCTGGCCGGTATTCATATTTCTTGAAAATACTTCTGCTAGTAAATCTTTTTATTACCTCGATGTTTTGACAAAAAGCTTTTTGTCGACACGTCGATGTAATAAAAAGATTTACTGGCCGAAGTATCTTTATTTTCAAGAAACATATAGGTCACTTATGACTAAGGTCACATAAGACTATATAATTACATCACTAATTACGAAATATTTCGTCACTGATGAACCAGACCTTCCCAATATTTTTAGATGGCAGTAAAGTCAGTAGGAAGTTAGTTTTATTTGGAAAACACAAAAATTCGTATATAATGGCATCATTTATTATACACTCATGGACAAAATTTAAGGAAGTTGTACTTTTTAGCATGCATATGGGGTTTCAGATAATACTTCTGAAAGATAGAGTGAATTTTATTGAAGACACACGAGATAATCAAGTGCAAACAAAATTGTCTCTGTGAAAAAAATAGCACAAATGTGATATTGTACTGGGATAAGATGAATAAATTAAGAAAAAGGCATCTCCTTATCGTGCAACTGAAAGTTGCTGATGGCTAGCGCCATCTATCGGAATAAATATCAACTATTCGTTGATTTTTAATTATTCCAGAATTGGACAAATACCCATTCTTGATTAACGAATCAACGAATAGTTGGCGCCAGTCATCAGCTACTTTCAGTTGCACGATAAGGAGATGCCGTTCATCCCATTATTCACGACAATCTGCAAATTGTAAAGAATTTGTCCAAATTTGTTACTAAACATCTCACATTCGAACACAAACAGAGACGCCGAGAAACATGTGAGACCATTCTTGAAATGGACGCAGAAGATAATAAATGGTTCAAGAAAGTAATAACGGGGGACGTGGATTTAATGGCTATAACCAGGAAACCAGAAAGTCAATAAAAATAATGGCGCTATAAAGAAGAATCAAAACAAACAAACTAATCTCGCTTTTAAAAATCCAAAATCAAAATTCTGTTGGTAACATTTTTTTATGATAAAGGACTAGCATGCCATTACTTTGTTCCTGAAGGACAAACCATAAACCAGCATATCTATATCGATGTTTCGCGACGGCTACAGAAATACATGAGGAGGAAACGACCAGAAAAATGAGCTTCTCAGGATTGTGTTTTATACCACTTCCAACTTATCCGTAGAAATAATTTACGATATATTCATATTTCCATCAAGTTTACAGAGAGCCCGCCCTGTTATACACAAGTATGTAAGTAGGATGAAGTGTCCTGTGGAGTGTGCCCAAAGTTCAAGGATCCCAGCCAGCCGGCATCCTGTCCAGAAAATGACAAAAAGCAGTCTTGTCGTCTGCACACTCGAGTGATTTCCCTTCTCATTAGAGGCGCTGCCGTGGCTGCTTATGCAAATATTTCCAACACACGGCTTCTTGTTAACGTGATACTAAAATCTAGGTCATATGCTTTTTATTGGAGAAGTTTCATTTTTTAGTCGTAATGAGAGAGCGGCCTAGCGTATCGGCGGCATTGTGCGGCAAACCGGCCCCTGGGACCGACGCCAGGATATATCAGCCCAACTCACTCCAAGGGACATTGCATTCATCCATCCACACAATGTCTTCTTTCGTTATATTAGAGAACAACGACGATATTTTATTCCGAAGCTTCATCCATCCAGGAAATGAAAGAGCGGATTCCACCGCGGAGTTATTCAGCCGCCTCATCCCTCCGCCATTAATCATCAACTCGTCTGATACATGTTCAGATTATATCCGCTGTAGTGAAGTTTCCACTAGGATCTCTTCACGTTTATATAGATCTAGATACTATGATTGACTAGAGAAATAGAATGTTACTATCTCAAAAAATTGTAATTAAATAATTAATTAACACACAAACAATAGATTATTATTTATAATAGATATATAGATGAATATAGTCAACGGGTGATCTCACTATGTATAGTCCCATTCTGCCAAACAACCTTCGTTATTGAACGAGATGCCGTCCACGCCATATTGAGACCAATTCTGCTGAACCTGGCTCCTCGAGCATATGACCAACCCACAGTGGCTGGCCAAATGAGTTCTAACCGTTATCTGACAAATCAGGACTCTCCAGACAACAGAAAAGGTTTTCCCAGAGCGACGCACTGAGACGAGGGGTCACGACTGGAGGAGTGAGCGGCCATTGGCACGGGTTCGCCTCCCGCTCGGGTATTTTTAGCGGACTCTAGAGAGCGCCAGCGCCATAAAAATTTGTTTCCAGATCTAAAATAAGTCTCAGGTTGGAATTTGTTCTTTAAGAATCCAGCAAGTCATGTACTCGGCTCGCTACCCGGATAAAGAAGATGTGGAGAGATAATAAACACAACCCTGCTAGACACTCAATGGTTTTCTCAAGAGTGTAGATATTCAGAAGATATATCTCCAGACACTCCGATAGTCTGGGATGTCTTAGAGAGTCTTATTATAAGATATTGTCAGAACCCTCGTCGAATTAAAGCCTGTTAATCAGCATGAGAGCTGAGTGTTAGAGCTGTATAGAAATTAGAGGTAACCCTATTGACTAATATTTCTTTGAAATATGTTTATTTTTGGCTATATCTTAAATAATATTTTTAAACATTTTCTTGAATATTGAAAAATCCATACACGATTTTAATATTAGAAAAGCTTATTTTGTATTAAAATAAAATTAAACTTTTTTTTTTAATTCCAAATTATTGCAAGGCCTATCTTATTCAGGTCCTCTCTTTATTTTGAGAGTGTTCAGAGTGAGAATTTGCAAAATAAAGAGAAACTCTCCGAAGAAGTAAGCGTAGAGCTTGTAAAATTTCTCTCTCTCACTCTCGTATTTTAAATAAAAATATATTTTTTAATTCGATTGGATCCAAAAATAAGCCTTTCTATTATTAGGTATGACCAATAACGAGTCGTATTTTGAAATTATTTCCTTAATCCTTTATTTTGAAACATAAACGTGATATTTCGAAAGACCAAACGCCTTTCTTTTTAAAACAAATTCACGATGGAGAAGTGCTGCCCCACCTGGCAGTACCTCCTTGATGGTTGAGTTTTTCTAGGGTCAGATTTTATTAATTTTATATAGTTCCGTATTAATTCCTATTTTTTATATTTTAATATTATTTTTATTTATTATTGACTTAAACACCAACTCCAACCTAACACACACACAATACAACACACAACAACATAACAACAACAAACTACACAACATGCAATAACACACACAAAACGTATTAACATTTCTTCCAAATTTGAAGCCCTTTTTAAAATTCCATTATCGGTTCCGGTCAATGTAAAAGTGACTAGTAGATTCTAAATTGATCACAAACATCACACAAAATAATTATTTGGCTTTTTTTAAATGTGAGATTTACTTTAATCCAAAATTGAACTGAGTTCTTATTTTCTTTGATCCAATGGTATACTCTGAGAATTCAAAACCTTTTTCAAATTGGATTCAACAGTTTCTCTCACCTTACAACATTACTCTTCAAACCGCTGTCTAGGAACTTCCAATTGTGGCGCTTTCACCACAGTTAAAACCTCCAACTTCATTAGGAAAACCTTTACTTCAATATTTCGAGGTCCAAATACAGGCTTTTTAAAGATATTCGCTAGTTTCTCTTCTACGTTGAATTTCAATCAACGTTATGTAAATTTAAAGAACACACTATTTTATCGAATGTATCGAACAATTCTCAAATTCGCAAAAGTTGATATTCTCAAGGCCAACCCTTTGGGTTTCGAAAACCTTTGTTATAGCTAAATTTCAAGGCCAAAACTGGGGCTTTCAAAAATTTCCTCGCAAGGTTTGTATTTCAAGGCCAAACATCTACCGTCCAATTATAATCCCCTTCCATTGCAGGCGTTGACAGTGTTCCAATTAGTAAACAACACACGGCCTCAAGGTCGCCGCGTCATAAAGCCCCGGAAGTTCCGGTGGACGTGCTCGGACAATGCTGGGTAAAAAGTAATATACAGACCGGCTGATCACTTTATCTCGTGGTTGTGTATAATGAAGAGAGTCAGCTACCACGTGAGATTCCGTGACTTCCCCAAGAAGCCAAGAAGATAACAATACGGGATCTAATTTTTATATTAAATTGCTTCCAAATTATTACCAATCGCGGGGTACACTTCCTCTTCCCATCACTTCCTGACCGCAATTATTGTTCTCGATGGGCTGTAATCGATGCTAATGGATGAGCCGCTTCTTCATTGATGGCCAGGTTTCATGTGGGAACCCTGGGCGTCAGCAAGATTCCGTTTATTAAGTGTGAAAGACAATATGGATGCCATCTCAACGCTGAAAGTTGAAATATAGACGTTCTACAACGCTTCAGATTGCTGTAAAACGTCAATTTTAGGTCATTCCCACACCGTATTGTGTCACTTTCTTTATAAAAGGACTCAAAGACGTATTATGTAAGGTACAATAACTATTATATAACAAAAGGCAATTATCATTATATATCTATTTAAAATTGGTTTCTAAATATTTATTCTCCCTTTACAGAGTTCTTACTGAAAAAAAAATAATACGCAGTGAATAAATTCTAGCGTAAAATATACCTATACTTTCATTCTCTGAAGAGAATGTGTTGAATTAGAAAATTCCCAACATAGATGAAGGCACAGTTAAATGATGAAATTTCACTTGTGAAAATGTTAAGGCAAATTTTTAATGTTTAATATGTATATCCTTTAATTGACACTATCTATTTTCACCTTAAAAGTGCAAATATCTTTGGAATGAAGATGCGTCTAGGCATTCTGATTGCCTCTGAAAATAAACTCTTTGATCAACTGGACTGAACACCCAAAAAGGTTTGATGTCTGTCTGACTATCCAAGGTTGTTGATTGAAATCTTGGCAAGTAGTTCCTGAGGTCAACACTGTGGTTCAGCGAGAGGCACTGACGTTCTGAGTACAATGGAAGATCCAAGATGGAAGCAACTGTGGCATATCTAAGCTCGAGCCGAGGAATGCAGTTGGCCGGAGATGACTGAAGCCTCTTTGGGATTCAGGGCCACGCGACCTTGCGCAAGGCCGCAGGTGTTGTTACCTCCGCTTCCACCTGTCGGTGACAACGCGAGTACTGAATGTTGGTCCACTCACATTCGAATTCTCGTTAGCGGCTTACAGCTCCAATATTGACTGTTGGTCCCCTCACATACAAGAAGTCAGATTTCACTAGCAGATAAATCTACAAAGTTGAAACTAGACTGGCCATTAAAGACAGACCCAGCATCGTGCTAACTACGCGCAAAAACTATTCAGGCAGTGAACGACCTACCATTGCATTTGACAAATTTTACAAGAGTTAAATTCAATCTAGAGTGCAATGGTAAAATATTCTTCAGAAATAACAAATAGTACTGACCCAAAACACTTTAGATTTAGAGGTGCGCAGAAGACATATAAAGACATTAGTGAGATGCATTGAGACCGTTAGCCATGGGCGTATGATTTCTGGAGGATTTTGAGTTGGAGTACTGAAGATGTTTACTGAAAATGCCATGGACTGCACACGTTAGAAATGGCGTCATCACAAGCGGGATAAATTAAGATTGGAACTACTTTATTATTATATATTAGTCAAATAATATTATATATGGTAAAAGCTCTAGTGGAAGAGAACACAGATACCTCATTAAAATACTACGAATTCACAATTCAACAAAATAATCCTCTGTATCGATGGTGAAAGCATCAGGCTTCTCCCCGGAGAGAAATCTCTTAAAATCTCTAGCTTTCTCGTGCATGAAAGCCCTTCTACAGGAGAAAACACTAGAGAGTTGAATTAATTTTTTTAACGTATCTCTCGGAACAAGTTCACTGCAAGGTCCTCAAGAAGAAACCCGCGGAACAACACCATTGCACAATGCCACAGAAAAAATCTCCAACATAAGGACAGTTTTACCAAACTATCCCAGTACACAGAGCTAGAAGACAGTAGTCGCTGGCAGAAAAGCCGGGTCAGGGGACAAGCAGTGTTACTGGCAGGTAAAAAGCCACCGTAGTGTTCCTATATTTACCTTACTGTATTTACCCGAGACAGCAAATACTAAGTAACTGCCATCAATAAATAAGTTTTATTTCAGGCGATGGCCGCGGCTGACCAAACAGTGGCCGAGGTCACCACATGCCGGCCTAGCATATCCATGGTCACATAGAAAGAACGTATAACGGCCTCCAACAAAGAAGGTTATCAGATAAAAAGATATACTGCTCTCTATCTATGGATATTCCCGTCCCATCTGACATTAATCTATCTCAACAACAACGTCCAAAGATACGATATTACGTATTAATTTTCAAGAGTGTAGTAGTATTTTTCTCCATAATAGAAAATAGCATTAACTTTAAAATAAAAGGTAGTGCCAAGTGCTGTCCTCATGTCAGTGATGTCTATATTCCATAGACAGACTTTGGAAACGACTAATTGACCAAATGCGAACTTGCGAGAGACGGCAACACACCCGTGAGATAGCTGACGTTGTCCCATTAGGAGAACGCCCCACCCTCTCTGCCATCAGATCCTAAATAGAGATGAATGAATGGACAAATGATAGCCCTTAGGTCATCAATACTTTGTTAAAAGATGATTCCCTTGATTTCTCCATGTAAACTCTCCATAAAGAACACTAATATAATTTTACATATTTGTATATCGTTTATATTTATTTCGATAAATGGCGCACGTTATCAGCATCGTTCGTTGAACGATTAGGAGATTTTTTTCCTCTGAGTCTGAACACACTAATTTAGGTATATATTATGTTTTTGATGAATTTTTATTTCACCAAATTTACTCAAATGTAAGACTTGGTGCCTGTTTATTGTACTGCGTCTATGCACTTTGCGCAGAGAGAAGGTCAACAAAATAAATAGTTTCTATACATTTTTAAAGGGAAAGTTGTCCCCTTTCGGGCATAATCTATTCGATAGACCAAGTGGGTGTTCCCGCGGTCAGTCAGTCAACTACCCGAGAAACTTCCATGGGCCAGACCTACCTCAGGGGTTGGTGGCCACGAGGCTCTGGCTGGCGTAGTAGCAGCTGCCGTACTTGCGGCACCCGGGGCAGCGGCAGTGCGGCTGGCGGCTGCCGGGGTGCACGGCCACCGACGTCGTGGACAGCCGGCCCACGAACGATGACTCGATCCACAGCACTGGGCCCTTCAGCCGCGTCAAGTCATTCTCCGACACACTGTGCCGGGGTTTGGTGTCTGAGGGAGGACGCTTGGGGGCAGGAGCAGGGGCGGGGCGGGGGTCAGATGGAGGAGTTTTCAGTAAGGGGAGCGGCCGTGCAGCTTCTGGTTTGGGTGTGGATGTGCGGGGTGGTGTGGAATCTGGTCTCCGCTGCGTGTGACACGAACCGTCGGCCCCGAAGGTGGTCTCCTGCCGAGGCAGAGGCTCTGGAGGGGCGGCCGAAGGAGGAGGGGGTGGAGTGGGAGCCAAACTGACCGAGCCGGAGCCGAGATATCCTGAATCTCCGCCCAGAGTTCGCTCGAAAGGCTCGCAGACCGGGGTCGGTGTCTCGCAGGGTGTTTTGGCCGCGCGCCAGCCCAAATACGGCTGCCGAATGGAACGGTAGGCTGGAGAAGCGAAGGCGCTCTGGGAGCTGGTTGAGCGGGACAGAGTCCCTGGCTTCCACCCAAACTGCAGACTCTCGCGGCTGGACTTGAGAGAGGTGCAGCTATCTTTCTTCGGCAAGCTAAGGGCGCGCCCTGCCAAGTTGGACAGCGAGTTTGTTCTGGAGTAGACGCTCCATCCTTTTTGTTCTCCTGGCTTTTCCCGCTTCTTGAGGAGGGTCTGTGGCGCCGACTGCCTTTCTCGATACCACGATGGCAATGATAGATTTTGCAGAGATCGTTCAATTCTCAGCTCATACTCGGACTTTGCTCTGCCGTCAGGATGCAGCGGGGAGGTCTCGATAGGATGAGAAGTCATCAATGGCTGTTGTTCCACAGATTTTTGCACCGTTCTGCACTGCAACGTGTCGACATCTGTCTCCAAGTAGCCGAGGTTGATCTCTGGGCGCGGACTGTGTTTTCTGGAATGCGCTCGGCGCACACACTCTTGCCATTGAGCATCTGTCAAGGTTGTGGAGCTTGGGGCCCTTCGATACGAAATGGGAGACTGCTGTGTAACTTTTGGCTTGCAGAACGTTGGCTTTGTCGATGGAACCGTTTGCTTAAGCGTAGTTTCCAAGTCCGCCAGATCCGGCGTACTCTGGATAAGTTTGGCACGCTCTTCACGAGCTTGCTGTCGGAATTGTTCGAAGCGATGGTTTTCTTCCGGGTTGACAGGAGCTGATATTTTGGCGCGGTGGTCCTTCTCGAAGAAGTTCTTGCGAGCACTGGCTGTGCGGAGCTTCACCCCCGTGGACGGCAGGATGGCCGGGCGAGGCGGGAGGGGAGGCTTAGCCTGAGATATGCGGCCGCCGTCCTCGACGGACTTAGAGGCACTTTCTTGCAAGTTAACTTCCACCTCGACTTTTGTTTCAGCTCTCGACTTTGAACTCTGATCGGCTAGAGGCGTTTTCTTTATGACGTCACAGTTGATCTCTGGCGGCACTGAGTTAGCTCTAGTGGGTTTGAAAGTGTAATCTGAAGGCGGCAGGCTATTGGCTTTAGTTGACTTAATGTCCGTTTCTAGTTTCCCGGAAAGGGGTTTAGTTTGCTTGTAGCTGGACTCCGGAGCTGTAGAATTGGCCTTAGAACTGGCTTCGGGTCTCCTCAGATTCGACTCGGAAGGACCTGACTTCTTGGCATCTAACTTTTGGCTGTCTCTTGGTGGCCCATGGAAGTCGGAACTGGACTCATACTTTTCGAACTTACTTTCGCTCCTATTTGAACTGCTCTCGTAGTGTCTAGTCTCCGTACTGTCCGCGGCGTGGCCGTTCAGCTCGCTAAGAGAGGACTCAACGATCTCCGTCGTGACCACTTCCTCTTCCAGGACATAGGACGACTGTATGGAGAGAACAGAGGATTGGAAAGACTTACTTTTAGGCAGCGCCGACGAAGCACCACTGCGGATAGCTTGATCCGATTGGCTTTTAGGCATTGAGGGGGTGGCATCCTTGGGTCGAGCTTGGTTGGGTTGAGCTAAGTCTGGAGGCTTGGGCGGAGGCACCGGCTTGACGCGAGCTCTCTCCGGCGGGTCATCGTACACCGTGATCACCACACGACGCACTTCCTTGGACTTGGCCGGGAGGCGAGACGGCGACTCGGCGCTGAAGGTGACGGTGCGACGCTGCACGAGGTCTGGCGTGACCGTGGCCTGGCGTGGGTGGCCCGCGCCCCCTTCAAGTTCCTCTACCTGCACCACTCGCACCCCGTCCTCCTCCCGCGGCGCCTTCAAGATGGACTTGACACTCATCGCGGCAGCCGGCGCCGCTCTGGAGCCAGGGAGGCTCGCGGCGCATGCGCCGTCTTGGTCTAAATTTGGCCCGGACCCCCGATCCTGCCGGCGCGCCGAGTCTCGGGCGATCAGCCGCTGCAGGCGACCGTGGAGATCGGGCTCGGCCATGCCGCAGTGCGCGTCGACGGCGGCGCTGGCAGTCGTCTGCGCGGTCAAGGGCGCCATGTTGCCATCGACCGGCGGCGTACAGGGAGGATGTGTCTGGCGGAACACCGACACAAGCCGTCTATTTCTCAATTTCAGCATATGTACCGCCGAATGTGCTCTATAACAATTTCAGCATATGTACCGCCGAATGTGCTCAATAACAACCACAGCATATGTACCGCCGAATGTGCTCTATAACAATTTCAGCATATGTACCGTCGAATGTGCTCTATAACAATTTCAACATATGTACCGCCGAATGTGCTCTATAACAATTTCAACATATGTACCGCCGAAAGTGCTCTATAACAATGTCAGCATATGTACCGCCGAATGTGCAGTATAACAATGTCAGCATATGTACCGCCGAATGTGCTCTATAACAATTTCAGCATATGTACCGCCGAATGTGCTCTATAACAATGTCAGCATATGTACCGCCGAATGTGCTCTATAACAATGTCAGCATATGTACCGCCGAATGTGCTCTATAACAATGTCAGCATATGTATGGCCGAATGTGCTGTATAACAATGTCAGCCGATTTACCGCCGAATGTGCTCTATAACAATGTCAGCATATGTACCGCCGAATGTGCAGTATAACAATGTCAGCATATGTACCGCCGAATGTGCTCTATAACAATTTCAGCATATGTACCGCCGAATGTGCTCTATAACAATTTCAGCATATGTACCGCCGAATGTGCTCTATAACACAAGAACTGATCAACCACACCCACACTTACCAAGCTCCCGTGCACGGTATTTCTGAAAGGTTGTTTCAACAATACAAAACTACTCGTATATGCAGAACTATCGCTGATAAAGCGGCATTCTCTAATTACTATTTGAAAAAGGAAGATCAAACAATTTAAAAATTAAAATGACAAAACTTTGAAACAATAGATACCTCTATCTATCGGAACAGACATGAACCAGCGAACAAATAGAAAGCATTAACAGAAAAACTTTTCCTATATATTTATACGTCAAAAAAGAGCATTCAAAAAACCTATACCTTTTAGAATTTAAAAATATATAAATTTTATGTTTCGGGAGAAGAGATAGATAATGGTGATGTCAATATTTGCAAAGTTTGATTGCATGCTATTCTGTAGAGGAGATGGTGTTCTAGCATATATTTAGTACATTCAGCCATAATACAGAAGTTTGGAATAGTAGAAGGTTGTTGTTCTTTGCCAAACCAGATGGGCTATATTGCTGCATTAGCGTCATGAAATATCCAAAGATGTTTTTCCACTTTGGACTTGTCAGGTTTGTGCTTTCCTCCTCATGCAATCTTTGTAGATAGGATGTATTGGTTGTTTTACCTTATACTATCTACATAAATTGAGGCAGTTTCTGAGTACTTAACAATATAGACATCTCTGTAATCCTATAATATCATCAACAATATAAAATTCTACTGTCCTAAAAGCTTTCGTGAATACCATTTCTAAGATTCCACCCTTCAGTGTAGCATATAAAAGCAGAATGATCCAATACAGTATTAGAGCTCTAAGAAGCGGTCTGGTAGATTAAATTGGCGAATCCGCTGGGAAGGTTCACCATTGATGAGTGAAGCCCTCTCAATTATTTTTGATCGCATTAAGACACTAGAAATTTTATTTGAGTGAAAAAGAAACATTCGTGCTTATATAATTTCATTCCTTAAATATAAAATTCATTTAAACCAGGAAAGGGCGTCATATGGCTCAGCACTACACTACACGACCCTCGTATCTATTTCTGACTCTCCTTAAACATGGTCTTTATAAACTTGGGAAACGTTCATTTTGCATTAAATATACTATTTTACTACAAAGCAATAACGCGCCATCTATACATATAAAATAAAAGGATTTAAAGCGCGAATGTTTCTTTTATACATAATACGAACTTCTACTGTCCTTACTGCGATGAAAAAATATATTGGGAGGGCTTGGCTCATCAGTGGTGAACCCCCCCAGCGGTTTCGCCAATTTAATCTACCAGACCGCCTCTCAGAGCTCTAATACTGTATTGGATCATTCTGCTTTTATATGCTACACTGAAGGATGGAATCTTAGAAATGGTTTTCAAATAAACTATGGACATAAGCTTATAGGACAGTAGCATTATATTCAAATGTTTGCATCGAGCAATGCTCTTCAGTGTAGCATATAAAATCAGAATGATCCAATACAGTATTAGAGCTCTGAGAGGCGGTCTGGTGGATTAAATTGGCGAAACCGCTGGGGGGGTTCACCACTGATGAGCCAAGCCCTCCCAATATATTTTTTCATCGCAGTAAGGACAGTAGAAGTTCGTATTATGTATAAAAGAAACATTCGCGCTTTAAATCCTTTTATTTTATACTATTTTACATCTTTAAAAAAATATTTCTCACTAATCACCGTCCATTATGTGGGACATTGATTCCCTGACCCACAGTCAACGAACAACTTGCACGCGCTTGGATTGGGCCATTTTAAATATTAACAAATAAATTAAAATAAATATTACGTAAAAAATATATGAATAATTTCATAATTCTAATAGTTTTGTTATTTTTATCAATTTTTTTTTTTTAGATTCCATATTTTCACACACTAATGGAAAGATAATTTAAATAAATTGTTGTTTTTCATTTTGAATTCCTTGTCCCATTCTGAAATCTGTTGTTTTTCCAATGGAGGTTTGTTTAAAAGTTCGGCATCTTTATCTGAAAATGACGTTTTCCTGGTGTTGCTACAATTTGAAGGCTGAAATGGAAATGTTGTTCTTCGAGAAGGTCCAATGAAATTCTAAGCCAATCACTGCTCTGGGAATTGATTCTCTTGATATCTATGACAATCCGATAGTCAACAAATATATAACTGGATGAATACAATGATGTTTGATCAAGGTCTTCTTTCTGGTTTATATAAATTCTACAAGGCCGCAGTCGCCGTTCGGAGGAGATTAATAGAATCGCCGAATGTCGTGGTCCATTTGAATGAGAAAAGCGAAGACTAGAACGCGGCTGATTCCACACTAGCTTGTTCAGTGATACGCTAACCTTGACATATGCACGAAGGAAGGTATGGCCACTGGACATGCGTCGGAATGGAGACTGTTGTTGGGTGCTGCGCTGCCTGGAGTACAGTGGCTACATCTATGCTTCCTTTCTTCCTGTGGTGAATCTGTATAAGACCGGTGGTCTTAATAAAGCTGTGTGTTACTAACTATGTCTTAAAGGACTTTGTGGCATCGCGGAGTATTCTTCATGTAGACGAGTTTGTACTGTCGTTTCTTGTCTATCTTTAACTCCTACTTTCTTGAGGATCTCTGTGTGACATCCTGGATTATACTTTATGTATCTATTATCTATTGAAACCATAACCATCAAATTATTATTTTTATTATAAGCTTTATTTATTCATTTTAAATTTTTCGATTCATTGGATGGAGTTTGATAAGGCATAATTTGTATTATAGATTATAAACACAAGGTAATAAAGACCAAAATAAATAAATAGTGTGACGTTTCGGTAACAGCGTTGTTACATCACACACTATTTATTTATTTGGATTTGGTCTTATTACCTTGTAGATGGATTTTACCTCTTTTTAAAATTTAGAATCTCCTATAAATTCATTATTGAGAGGAGGTATTCAGACTTGTGTAATATTTTGAAAGGTTATGTGTATATCTTTATCCGAAATGAATTTTTTTTTAAGAAAAAAAAAAAGTGTTGCTGTTTATCGAAAAATATGCAACTTTTATTATTTTAAATAAAATACTTTATTTTAATACAAAATATATTCATTAATTTGATAGGCATTTATATACTCATGGAAAAAAATTAAGGAAGTTGACTTCTTAGGATTTATATCCTAACTGAAATATTTTTGATACACAGTGATCTTAATTGGAGACACACGAGATAACCAAATGTGGGTAAAATTGCTTCTGCCTCTTTCAAAAGCAGAATACCGGCGACATAAAAGACTATTCACTTCCTTAGATTTTGTCAATGAGTGTATATAGGAAGCCACGACTTGACTTTGAATCAATCATTTTGAAAGAACCTGATTGAGCAGGCATGCCAGCCACACAGGACTTTAAATAAATAAAATCAACTTCTAGATTAATAAGAAAGGAAACGTCATGTAATAGAGATCCATGTTATTGAAGAGATCTATGGAGCTATCCATCCTTACAATGGTAATTCTGCAAGAACAATCGGATTGTCCGGAAGCCTACATTGCAAGATACTTGGCGATAAGGAAGGAGGAGCAAGATTTTGTCTTTATTTCCTTCCTAATCGGCCAATTGAGATCTCTTCATTCCTTCCTTCATTCACCTGTCAAGGCAGACACAAGGGTAATCAGAGCTTTCTCAATCAAACCCTCTAATTACAGGGAGGATGAGGACTAGATGGCCGACAGGAGAGAGGGTTCGACCAGAGCCAAAGGTTCTCGGTTTGGACCATGCGCTACGTGGTAACATTTCTCTGAGATTTGTTTATCTCGGAAGGGTGAAGCTTGGCGCTACAACATTGTGATTCTCGATGTGTGTCGACGTCCAGCTACAGTTCTTCACACATATCTCAGCCGGTTTCTTGACGGATAGTTAAAATGTTTAATATGGAATACAACATTTTGAGATTCTCAGCCAAATATGTTTAGTGTTTTGTTAGAAAGATCTTGGTTTTCATCTTCCCCGGGTACAATAAATCAATATATATCCCCTGTTATAATACTAATTTTTAAATTTTGGGACCTAAAAAATGACGGTCATGCGAGAGTCTTTTTCCCGGTGTTTTGCGTTTTTACTGATGGCTTACGCCATCTATCGGAATAAATATCAACTAATCGTTGATTTTTAATTATTCCAGATTTCGCCACAATATTGTTTATTGATTAATCAAGAAAAGCTAACCACGTACGCGTTTCGGGCCTTCGTTAGCGTGGTGCAAGCTGGAACGGTATTTGGCCACACAATTCTGGAATAATTTTCCCAGAGGTTGGGGCAGTTTATTCCCCTCTCTTATTGTATTTTCCTGTCTTCAGAGGTAGTGTTGGTAAAACTACTTAGTTATAAAAGAGAAATTCTCAAAATTTCATTTGTAAAGAGTTATTCTAACTATCTTTCCCGACAATCACTTGCTCTAAAGTGGATGCCAAGGAGTGACAGCGGTCTGGAGACTAAAGGGAAGAAACTCCACTGATGGGGTTTTTTTCAACGAAGTGGATGTTCTAGATAAGTTTTATTTTTATTTTTTAAATGCGCTGAGTGAAAATACAAGTTTTAACTTTCATAACTAGAAAATTTCTCGGTTGATCGGTTCCGATAATGTCAAGAAAGAGTGTTCAGACAGATCTGGCATCCCTGGTAGGTACGCACACATTTCTTGATGTAAACACTGGCGTGATTTCTGTGTTTTGCACATTTAAATATAGCAACTATATTTCTTAGTCTGGGAGTAAAGTTTCTACGAAGTTATTTTTAAACTGATTCTAAATGTTATGTTTTACATTCAAACCGGGGGTCAGTGGAAGGGTGGTCTAAACCGTTGGTTTTCGACACCTACGATCCAGGATCGAATCGCGCATTGGACACTTTTTTCTAATTAAAAAAAAAAAGATACTTCAATGGCCCATGATTCTTGCAAAGTTCAACCCCACCAGAGAGTGTAAGTAATCAAACGGGGTTCTGGCACATTTGTAAGTGTAAAATGGAACTGCTTTATACATGTGTAGACATGTGCTGCATTTACAGTAAAAGCAGTCGCCAACTTCTACCCACCATGATTATCATAACTCCGCCTTTGCCGGTCCCAAGCCCGGATGAAAAAGGAGGAGGAGGAGCAGTAACAAGCTCGGTAAAAAACCTGAGCTCAGCTGGCTTTGCTGATAGTACCCTGTAAGGGCTCCTAATCCAAGGATACAGGATGAGAAGCGTTTGTACTCCATGTTAGGAGCGGCTGCACATGACATCTGTTCCTTATGTCAGAGGCGGCCATTTATTTTGGAGCTAAGACGGCCTGCCACTGAGTAGTACTCCCAGTCTTGATGACAAAGGCAGACGCTTTCTACTTCACCCAGCGTGGAGATAAGAAAGAAGAAGATGATGATGATTATCATGGCCTGTACCACGTGTACTATAGGGATAATAATAATAATTAAAAAAAAAACATTCAAACCCCTAAATCCGGCTAGTTAGTCAGAACTTGTTCTCAGTAGGGATTGAGTAGAAAGGCGGCAAGAAGGTTTCTTCGAGCTGATGTTGCCAGCTGGTGCGACACCTGTGTTCTAGAGCGTCACTTATTGTTGGAGTCATCTGGCATATCGTTACTTCATTTCGGCTTATTCAATCCTCGTTATTCACAGTTGGATGTGGAGATTCAGCACCGAGGATGGGTGTCCAATTGATTTAGAATAACTCGCTCATTAATACTTTTCTCCTCATTGAATATAAGCAAAAATATTTTTAAAACTTAATTCTGTTGACGTTATGTGGCTCTGAGTTGTTGTTGACACACATTAATATGTTATAATACCTTGATAAAGGTTGGAGTTCAGCCAACTGAAATATTGGTAAAATAAATGATTTTTTGATCCAATATATGCCTTTTTAATTAAATAATTCAATTTATCAACTTTTTTTGTCATTAACCTCTAACTTCGCTACATTTCTTCCAGGTTGGATTGGCTCAAGTCTTCTTTAGGTATCACGGATATTAAACCAATGCCTGTTCGAAGGCAGATCCTGGTAAATACATTTATCAACTTTCGAGAGCTAACACTCCACTCCCATCATGGCAAAATCAATAATCGCAGTAAGGACAGTAGAGGTTTTGGTTCATTTGTGGAAAAAAACACTCGCGTCTTAATGTTCTCATTTTTTATATAACTATATCTCACTTTCTATCTGAGAGTGTATGAGATATAGTTATGTGAAATATGAGAACATTAAGACGCGAGTGTTTTTTCCACAAATAAATCAAATTTCTACTGTTCTTACTGTGATTATTGATTGTGCCATGATGGGAGTTCAGTGTTAGCTCTTTATTGTTCAAACACAAACCTATAGCACGATCTGACAATCCTAATTGGAACCTTTGTGCTATTTGAAAGCATCTTCATAATAAAGCGATTTTTGACAATTATCCCGCATGTGTTTCTTTTGAACGAAAAATCGAAATTTATTTTAAGGAGAAATAACGATTATTTCTAAAATTAGGGATGAAGTATGAAAGGATGAATTGTGAAGAGTAATGATAAACGGAAAAATAAAGTGTCCAGGGATGGGAATCGAACCCACAGTGTTCCGTTTACCGGGCAGATGCCATGTCCACTAGGCTACCCTAGTTCCGTTTATCATTACTCTTCACATTTTTTTCCGTTTATCATTTCTCTTCACAATTCTTCCTTTCATACTTCATCCTTAAGATTAGAAATAATCGTTATTTCTCCTTAAAATAAATTTCGTTTTTTTTTTTTTTTGTTCAAAAGAAACACATGCGGGTTAATTTTCAAATGTCGTTCTACAACCTAAAGCCTCATTATATTGTAATTAAAGCTATTGTTGAATTTATTACCGTACATTTTAAATATTTGTAATTTCTAACTAACAAGTGGTGTATCCTCTCTCCCGTTAAAAGAGTTTTAGATTCAATTTGTTTCAAAAGTTGAACTGGTGTTTACATTATCACTTGTAGAGAGATTCTAGGTCATGATACCTTCCTAAACTAAATCTATAGAAGCTTCTCTGTCTCTGGTAAATAATAAATGGAATAGTTGGTATGCGAAGTGGATCACGTGAAGGTAGAGTTATGGGACTGAGTGATGACACCGCAATTACAAGACGAGTTAATGAGCTTCCGTGGTGGATTGCTTAAATCTTTCTGCCTGCGTCAACTGCTTGCTGCCTGCGTCAGCTGCTTTCTGCGGGAATTCCATATCCTGTGGTCGGGCCGATACAGATCGATCTGTAACCTCTCCTGGGAGAATCCCATTAACTATTAATAAAGTCAGATAGAAACTTGGCTTATATATACAAGGTAGGATCAAAAAGTTCCTAGTATAGTAATTTAAACATAAAATTTTTCAAAATAGGAGTTTTGGTTATCTACACATTTTTTCCAGCGTGAAAAAAGCTGTGGAAATGCTAGTTCAAGTCAATTTTTCTAAGCTTGTTTAGCTCCACCGTCGCATTTTCAATTATTTCTGATGACGACGAAAAGCGCCTCCTTTTTAACGTCATTTTAAGTTTTGGAAAGAAGAAGAAATCACATGGGGCGATATCAGTAGAGTAAGGAGGATGTGGCAAGAGAGCTACAGAGTGTTTGACTAAATAGTCTTGAACAATAATGGCTCTATGAGCAGGGGCATTATCATGTAGCAATTTCCACTGTTTTAATTTAAAGAGTTGGTTTCTTTTCTTCTTATCGCATCACGAAGGCGCACAAGTATTTCTTTGTATGCCTGTTTATTAATAGTAACCACCTCTTTAATATATTCATAATAGACAAGTCCTTGATAATCTAAAAACACTACGAACATTACATTTCCTTTGGACTTGTCAAGACGAACTTTCTTCTTCCTAGGAGAACTTGGTGTGTGCCATTCGAGTGAATGTTTTTTTGGTTTGTGGATCAAAAAGAGGCACCATGTTTCATTACCAGGTATTATTGTTTTAAAAAATCAGAATCATTATTTACAGTTTCAATAAAATCTTTGCAAATTGATAATCTGGTTTCTCTTTGTTGATCTGTTAAATTTCGTGGGACAAAATAGCCACAAAGTTTTTTCATGTTTAAATGTTCGCCAATAATTTTTTGGCAACTACCATACGAAATTCCAAGTATTTCTGATATATTATCTGTTTTAATGTCCATCCATACAGAGAGCAAAACAACAACTGACTCACCCGTGCAGGCAAGGTCACGCTCCGCTGCGTCACGTGGGAAAACATAGGTACATGTTTTCTTACATGTTCTCAGCACATCCCCCTTTTTAAGACTTGAAATATATATATACATTACAAACTTTAAATGCATAATATAATTAATAACGAAGGAGATCCACAGGTTTAACAATTCGTCCACTCCGGGTTCTTATCTGGCCGTCTTCTGAGTCGTTAGAGGGATAATCCACAACTGGGGTCTTTTCATTTTCAACCAGTTCCTCCCCCGAAAAGGTCGGCGTCGATGGGTCGGCTGGATATTGCACTGTAACTCCTTTTCGTAGATGGAACCTGTTTCGACGTAAAGTCCCAACTGGAGTATCAACTATATATGACCTTGGTGTCGATGCCTTCTGCTTTACAATCCCACAGGTTCGCATATCTGTAATCCAAACCGTGTCACCTTCGGATAGCTCCTCCATGTCCGTAGCTCCGCAGCGTCGATCATACCTGGATTTCATATCCTTTCTCCTTCTCCCCTCCTTTCTTTTCAGGGTCTGAGAGTCCACCAACTTTGGATTAAGATTCTCTGGCGCAATTGGCAAGGTCGTTCGGAGTTTACGTCCCATGAGAAGCTCAGCAGGGCTGTAACCGTTCTCCAAAGGGGTCGATCGATACTCCAGGAGTCCAAGCGATGGGTCTTGATTTTTCTTGAGGATCAACTTAGCAATTTTCACACCTGCTTCTGCCATCCCATTGCTCTGCGGGAATCGAGGACTTGAAGTGACATGTGTGAATCCGTACTGCCTTGCGAAATTTGCAAATTCACGAGCAGCTCCAAATTGCGTCCCATTATCGCTTACAACAGTTTCTGGTATTCCATGTCGGGCAAATATGGATTTGCAACTACGCACCACCACACTGGCTGTGAGCCGATCCAGCTGAATCATTTCAGGAAAGCGAGAATAATAGTCAATGACGACTAGATACCACTTATTCTCGAACTTGAACAAATCCATTCCAATCTTTTGCCACGGTCGTGTAGGAAAGTTGGTTGGTATCAAAGGTTCATGTTTTGAGACGGCTTCCTGGATACAGACACTGCACTTTCTGACCGTTTCCGCGATCTCCTCCGAAATTCCAGGCCACCATACCGTCTCACGTGCGCGAAGTCTTGTTTTTGTAATCCCGAAGTGCCCAGCGTGCAACTTCTCTAGGATCTCCAGTTTCATACTTGCTGGAATAACAAGACGACAGCTACGCATCAGTAGTCCATTTTGAACGCCGAGTTCATCCTTGACATGCCAATAAGAGAGCAGAGCCTGTGACATCTTCTTCTTATCTGGCCAGCCTTGCTCAAGGTAGTTGACTACTGCTTTCAGGGTCGTATCTTCTTGTTGAGCTTCAAAATTCTTCGTCAACATCTCGTCTTTGTCGGTTATACTCGAGAGAACTGCATTTATATGCGCCGAGGTTGGCCGTTCGTCTTCACCTCCCTCGGTTGTAAGAAGTGGTTGTCTGGATAATGCATCGGCGTCGAGCAGCTCCTTTCCAGGGATGTCCAATCTTGTTTTGAGCTTTTCCATCAAAGGTATTGGTACCCGTCGAGGAGTATGCACAGCATATGGTTTTGCTCCAGGTTTCAATTTGATTTCGTAAGGGTTTCCGATCTGTCCCAGTCCTTCAAATACTTCGGGAAATTCCTTGATCGGGTTAATTCTCGTCGCAACCACTTCAATCCGCCTTGCCAGGTTCAAGAGCTCACATGCCCGACGACTCAGAAGAGGTTCACTCAAACGACGAATGACATAAATCTTCTCCTTGATTTCATAATTGCCATTTCGCAGCGTTGATATAAACATACCCACAGTCTGAAGTTCGGAGAATTCAGCAGCTCTAATGTTGATATCACTTTCCACTAGTCGTTGTTGTCCCATTATCTTCCTGAAGAGACACAGAGGAACACATGTAACATCCGCCTGGGAGTCGAGCTTGAACTTCAGCTGTTTCCCGTTCATTTGGATTTCTGCTGTCCATCGCCTCCTGCACTCGCCTTCATCATCATCGAGATTAGATGAATCCTCCACAGCTGAGACCTCCAGGAGAAAACCAATTTTTCTTCATCAAGTTCAGAAACAGCTTTGACTTCCGCAGTCTTCGCCTGCTTATCTGGGCAGCAATTTGCAAAATGGCCTGTTTTTGAACACAGGTAACATCTTTGTCCTTCAGCACGGCAAGCCTGTCCTTCCCTGTGGGTGAAACCTCTGCACTTTGGACATCGTGATCTTGTTTTGGCTGACTTCTCCTTCTTCCTCGAAGGCTGCTGTTGTTGTTTCGGTGATTGTTTCTTCGAGTTAAACTTCACCTGATTCACCTTTTGGCTTGTTGAGGGACGCTGCAGGTCGACTTGCTGCTGTCGAACGGCTTCCTGCTGTCGAACCATTTTCACCGCCTTTTCCAAAGTCAGTTCGCTGTCCAACTGCATTCTTTCAGATAAAGCTTTGTCCCTCACTCCAACCACTATTCGGTCACGGATCAACTGCTCATGAAGACCCTCAAATTCGCAACTATCAGCCAATTTGTACAATGAAGTGATGAATTCGTCCACTGGCTCCCGATCCTCTTGGATTCTTGAATTAAATTTCGCACGTTCGTAGATAATATTCTTTCTGACACAGAAGTGGCTGTCGAACGCCTTGAGGACGGAATCAAATTTTGTTGCCTCTTCCTCCTTTTCGAACTTGAAGGCCCTGAATATATCATCCGCGCGGTCACCCATCAAGTACATGAACAAATCGATCTTGTCCGCCTCCTCTTTCTTCTTCATTCCACTGACCACGAGGTATCGTTCGAATCTTTTCCTCCATTTGGGCCATTCGTTGGGAGTCGAGAAGTCGAAAGTTTCTGGAGGTTGAATCTGAGCCATGTTGAATTATCTTCCAAGGTACGCAAAAATCGATATTTTGCAATATACGGGTTCGTATTTTATCCAGTTATCGCTGCCACCATGTTTTAATGTCCATCCATACAGAGAGCAAAACAACAACTGACTCACCCGTGCAGGCAAGGTCACGCTCCGCTGCGTCACGTGGGAAAACATAGGTACATGTTTTCTTACATGTTCTCAGCACATTATCAATAGTAATTTTTCTATCAGCAACAGTTAAATCGCGTACCTGCCCAATATTGCGATCCGTTGTTGACGTCATGGCCGACCTGACCTTGAATCATCTGCGATGCTCTAACGGCCATCTTTAAAACGTTTATACCAGAAATAAACTTGCGTTCGTGACAATTTTTTATCTTCATAAGCTTCATTTATTAATTCTAATGTCTCTGTGAAACACTTTTTAATTTTACACAGAATTTAATATTTGGCCTTTGCTCAAATGATGACATTGCAGAAACCGACGCGAGCTAAATACTTACAACAAAAATATGCCTAAAATGAAAACTACGCATGCGCATTTACTGGCGTTGCTAAATTAAATTTTAGGCTTTGTTCTTTACAGTAAAATTGATTTTACATTTTTCAAAAGTTGTTTTATATTTATATTTTAAAGTTAGGGAACTTTCTGATCTCCTACGGTGTATATATGTGTTGTATTTTGAATTTTAATTTAACATAACTGCAGCTTATTAATTTAAACAAATTTATTATTCAAATACAAGGAGAGGTTAAACAAACAAATTAACTTAACAAATGAAGAAAAAAGTTGAGCTTCTATATTCTAAGCTATTACTACAACATAAACAAAACAAACTTAGTCAAAAAGGAACATATTTGGCATCACAGATTATTTTAAATTGATTTGTTTACCAATTTCAACAACTCCCCCCTTTGGTGAGCAAATCAAAATTAGGTCCAAAAAGAAGTCCCATATTTACAAGCAGTCTCTGAATTCTGTCTCCCGGCAGCCTCTTGGTGAGAAGATCCGCTTCTTGAGCTTCTGAGTTTACGAAGAAGATCCTTAAATTTCCCTTTGAGACTTCATCTTTCACGAAGAAATATATTTCTGTTAATGTGCTTGGTTCTACAATGATGAGTTGTTCCTTTAATCCAGTCTATTGATGATTTACTGTCTGTCTTCAGAACAAGTGGTATTTCAGCACATGATTAATGACCTATTTCAGAAAGAAAGTTCATAAACCATTTTAACTCTTTAGTGCCCTCACAGATAGCCATTAATTCCGCTTCGCATGTTAACAGGGCTACCAGTGGTTGTTTTTGAGATTTCCAACTAAGTAGTGAAGATCCTAATTTAGTTAAATATCCAGAAAAAAATGTTGAGTCTTTAGTTGAGGACCAACTAGCATCTGTAAAGACTTCAATTTTCCCTCTTATTCTGTCAAAGCATAACTTGTAGCTTTTTGTTCCCATCAAGTATTTATATATTGTTTTAAGTGCAGTAAGGTGAATGACTTTGGGATCCTTGCTGTATTGGGAGAGTTGACTAACATAAAATGTTATATCGGGCCTTGTTCCCACTGATAAATACATCAAGGAACCTATCATTTCTTGGTAAAGTTTAGGGTCCACAGGAGAAGAATCTGGGTGATTATCCAGATCTTGATTAAGATCACCAGGGGTTTTTACTGGATTACATTCTTCAAGGTTAAATTTCTTCAAAATCTTTTCTACATAGGCTTCTTGTGAAAGTTCGAAACAATTTTCTTTTTCCTCAATATTGATTCCAAGAAAAAATATAGGCTTTTCTTTTCGAACAATGACAATTTGCTTATCCAATTGCTTAACTATTCTGTTAATTATGGTACTATCCGATCCAATAATGAGAAAATCATTTACATAAATCCCAATTATTAGAGTTTTCTCCTCTTCTCTCTTGAAGGATGTATGCACATGGTTCACTTTCTAAACATCTGAGTCCAATATCATTAAAAATTTGGTTAATTTTTCATTCCAGCATCTTCCGGATTGTGGTAAACCATATAAACTTCTGTTTAGTTTACACACTTTATTTTTCTGTCCTGCTTGAACAAATCCTTCAGGTTGTTCCAGGTACACATCGTCTTTTAGTTCCGCATTGAGATAGGCAGTTTTAACATCATATTGTTCAATTTTCATGTTTTGTTGTGATGCAATGGCAATCAATGTTCTTAAAGAGTCCAGCTTCATCACAGGAGCAAAAGATTCTTCATAGTCAACGCCAGGTTTTTGATTATGCCCCATTGCAACAAATCTAGCCTTTCTTTTGTCAATGCTTCCATCTGGATTCATTTTTATATTAAAAATCCATTTTCCTTTTATCAGGTTTTCATTTTCTGGTTTGGGTACAAGGGTCCATACATTATGTGAAGTTAGGGAATGGAATTCCTCTTCCATTGCTTCTTTCCATTGGTCTGAAAATGGGGTGTTCATGGCTTCTCGATATGTTTTAGGTATGTTCATGGAAGTTGAAGATAGTTCGGTTACATTGGCTGCGTTTCTTTCTTTTATTCTTTCAGATCGTCTTACACCACTTGCTCTCAGCCTTTCTTCCTGCTCTTGTAGATTGATGAGATGCTTTGCCTGAATATCTTCATTAGTTCTTCCTGCAATACGTCCGGGTTTTCGGGGTAATCCAGATGATTCAGGTATTGGTTCAGGGTTGTCTGGAGTATTTAGTTCTTCTGGAGTAGAGCCCATGGTATGTGTAATTTGAAAGAAATCTGATTCATGTTGTTCATCTCTATAGATAATATGATCTTGGACATGTTGGTCAAAACATTAGAAGTCAAGAGATCAGAGCCTTTTGAATTTTCATCAAATTTGACAGTTTGAACTTCGTGTATTTTTCCATCTTGTGGATCATATTATATATACAGTTACGAGCGTCTTTCCGAATCAAGCGGTCATCCGTCAGCCGACTCTGTCACCGTTTGCTTTTATTGGTTGGCTCCCGTCACGCCACCTTTGCTCCCCCCCCCCCCCCCCCTGCCGGCGGCTCGCGCCCGTTGGCTGCCGGCGAGCACGTGACTTCCCTGTGCGCGCGCATGGCGGTCGGTAGGCTATTCTATATACAGTTACGAGCGTCTTTCCTACGGAAGCCAACAGTACATAGGCAGATAAAGCACATAGGCTATAGTTATTAACTAATATATGCATTTATATAAGGCGCCAATTTATAATTGTAACAAATAGTATTTGAATAAAAACATTCAATCGGGTAAAACACGGGCGTTGCCCGGGTCATTCGGCTAGTATTCTATAAGCTTTTCTTTGTCTGGAGTAACCGGTGAATATTCCTTTTCTTGCTCTAGAGTCAAATTTATTTCTTTGATTTTTAGGAATGTAATAGTAGGCAAGACTTCCAAAGATTTTTAAATGTGCTACTGATGGTTTGTGTCCAGTCCATTTCTTTATGGGAGTTTTCATGTTATCGTTCTTGGCCGGTGTGCAATTCTTCAAATAAGCGGCTGTTGCAATGGCTTCCGCCCAAAACTCAGTTGGTAACTTAACATCAAACAACATAGTTCTAGCCCAATCTAGAAGGGTGCGATTGGTTCGTTCTGCAATTCCGTTGCTTTGTGGTGAATATGGAACTGTTCTTTGATGGTGTATTCCTTCATTTCTGAAAATCTCATGAAATTTTTTATTTGCAAATTCGGTTCCGTTGTCCGATCTAACATTTTTGATTTTAACATTAGTTTCATTTTCTCGATGATTTTTAAATTCTAAAAAAAAATCAAATGCATCCTCCTTTGATTTCAAGAAGTATACAAAGATACGTCTACTATACGAATCCACAATAACGTACAGGTATTTTGCACCACCCAGTGATTTGGTTGGCATAGGACCACATAGATCCATGTGTATAAGTTCTAATGGCCTTTCAGAATGATTATTCTCTATAGCTTTGAAAGGGTTTTGGGTTAGTTTACCAAGGATACATGGTTCACATTTCTCGAGATGTTGACAATCAAAATTAAGTCCTTTTACCATATTATTCTTCATCATTTTATCCAAATATTCTTCGTTCAAGTGTCCTAGTCTTCTATGCCACATTGTCTTGGCTGAACATTTATCTTCTGCTTTTAAACAATTATCTTTAGTGCTTAACAAATTTCTAGGTAAAGTTTTAATTATAAACATTCTATCTTCCTCATTAGCCTCAGCTATCAAATCTCCTTTGCAGTTATAAATTTTAGCTATTCCTTTCTCAAAATATACTTTATTTCCATTATTAACCAGACATCTGACAGAAAGAAGATTAGATTTAAGTCTAGGCACATAGAGTACATCCTTAATAAAAATATCTTGCTTACCTTCACTTGTGCATGTAGACAATTTCACATCACCTTGTGCTTCAGCTTTTATGAACCTTTCTTCTTCTGCAAGGTTAATTTCACTGTCAATAGGAACCTTGTTGATAAGCCAATCTTCTCTAGGAGACATGTGTGAAGTGCCCCCTGAATCAAGGTTCCAAATGTGTGCATCCTCCTCTCAGGTAGATGTGAAGAAGAGTAGATTATTTCCGCTGAAGTAAACGCATGTTCAGTGTTAGCAGAACCATTCGCTACATTAGCATGTTCCCTTGAGTTATTTTTCCAAGATGATGAAGACTTAGTTTGCATATTATTTTGTGGATATTTGCCTTTTGGTTTATTGAAGTTCGCTTTATCTTGACGATGCCAACAGTTTCTTGACATGTGCCCAAATTTTCCGCATGTATGACATTTCCCTTCAAATTTGCATGTTATTTGTATCCCTCGGTCATTTCGAGCTTTAAAAGCTTTTTCATATTGACCTTCTTTAGGAAATCCCATTGAGTTTAGCCTCATTTCTTCCTCTTGAAGTGCCTGGAAAACTTCCTCGAGACTCGCAAATCGTTGTGGTCGTAAAACCGCTGCTATATTTTCAAACTTTGGCAACAAACCTCTCACTACATGATACACCATTTCCCTTGGTGAAATAGGCTGTCCCAAGTTAGCACTTCTGGATGCAATATTTCTGGCCCTTGTTATGTAGGCTTCAATGCCTTCATTATTTCTCATTTGAATATTTTTCAATTCAAGTCCAATGTCGATTATTTTATCTTCAATATTTCCAGTATGGATACGCTTCAGTTCATCCCACACAGTTTTAGCATTTGTCTCTCCTATAAATATGCCAGCCTGCTCAGGTGACAAATTTACTATTATTATTCCAAACGCCTCATCATTTTTATCCTCCCATTCTTTGAAAAATTCTTCTTCCTTTGAATCTGCCATTCCACGGTTAGGCTTAGGCGATTCGATCACTTTTTTGAACAATTTTTTGCTTCTCAAAATTGCTGATATTTTAAGCGCCCATATGTGGTAAATTGAAGATGTCAGTGGCTCAATTCTATTCATCGAAAAATATTCTGCCATTTTTAAAATATATATATAATCGTACTCAACCTTTCTTTAAAAAAATCGGCTGTTTTCTTCTGACGCAATAACAATTAACCAGGCTTCTGCTACCAGTTGTTGTATTTTGAATTTTAATTTAACATAACTGCAGCTTATTAATTTAAACAAATTTATTATTCAAATACAAGGAGAGGTTAAACAAACTAATTAACTTAACAAATGTGTGTGTGAATAAAAAAGTTGAGCTTCTATATTCTAAGCTATTACTACAACATACACTTTTTTGTTTTTAATATATATGCACATAAGTATATATTGAAAATAGAGCAATCCATAAATAAATCTTTATTTAAAAGGCATATATTGGATCAAAATATCATTTATTTTACCAATATTTCCGTTGGCTGAACGCCAACCTTTTTCAAGGATAACCGTTCCTCCTTCAGTACATTGGACCGTGTAGAGATACCAACATTGATACCCGTTCCTCCTACAGTACATTGGACCGTGTAGAAATGCCAACATTGATAGCCGTTCCTCCTACAGTACATTGGGCCGTGTAGAGATACCAACATTGATAGCCGTTCCTCCTACAGTACATTGGGCCGTGTAGAAATACCAACATTGATAACCGTTCCTCCTAAAGACAAACTCCAACAGAAGATAACATGTTGGACAGGGATTAGGCCCACAATTACTTGTGTCAACTTTCCTCGATGGAAAGTAAACAATGGCCCTAACGATTGCTTGGAAATTCTAATTAGGCCTAACGAGTAGGAAGGTCTTCAGCTGTCGTCGCTTCTTTCGATGGCAGATGCCAGAGACAATCTACAATAGTTCTGACTAGTCATCTTTAGGCCCCAGACACCTGGGTTGAGAAGGCTTTGCGCAAATAACTAACACCAATAAATATGATAATTGCCGATCTCTCGGCTGTAGCATTGAACCCCTCAACTGACCTTGAAATGCCGTTGTACATACAGAAATCGCCAGTTCGGCGCATAAATTTTGGTTTGTTCTAAAATTGAAGAGTATAGAGAAGGTTGGATACAAAGCAATAACACGCCATCTATATATAGAAAATGAAATCATTCAAGCATGAATGTTTTTTTATACACAAAAAAAATACTCCTACTACCCTTACTGTGATGATAAATATATTGGGAGGGCTCAACTCACATCAGTGGTGAACCCTTCCAGCGGTTTTGCGTATTAAATCTACTAGACCGCTTCCTAGAGTTCTAATACTGTATTCGACGAATCTGCTTATATATGCCTCACTGCCTAACTGGCCTTTTTTTTTTAATTGTTTGCGGCGATGCATTGTTCGTTGCAAATATTTATATTTAATTTCACTGTTCTAAAAGCTTTTGGCAATAGTTTTCTTAAATACCATTTCTGAGATTCCACCCTTCAGTACAGCATATACACGGTAGGATCAAAAAGTTCCCGAACATTTAAAAAATAAAAAATAAAACAACTTTTGAAAAATGTAAAATCTATTTTACTGTAAATAACAAAGCCTAAACTATAATTTAATTTAGCAACTCCAGTAAACGCGCATGCGTAGTTTTCATTTTAGGCATATTTTTGTTATAAGTATTTAGCTCGCGTCGGTTTCTGCAATGTCATCATTTGAGCAAAGGGCTAATATTAAATTTTGTGTAAAATATAAAAGGTCTTTCACAGAGACATTAGCATTAATGAATGAAGCTTATGAAGACGAAAAATTGTCGCGAACGCAATTTCTGGTATAAACGTTTTAAAGATGGCCGTAAGAGCATCGCAGATGATTCAAGGTCAGGTCGGCCAGGACGTCTACAACGGATCGCAATATTGGGCAGGTACGCGATTTAACTGTTGCTGATAGAAAAATTACTATTGATAAATGTTAGGATTTTACAAGTTGTTTTATCATAGATTTATATATTTATATTTGACCAGATGACCGGACGACTTTACATGTATATATTTGGTTTTAATGATGTAAATTGGTTAGTCATGATAGGTAATTAAAAGTGTTGATTTTCTGAGAGGTGTAGTGTTTTACTCTGCTCGATTGGTAGACTAGGAAAGAATTGGTTCCTAACAGGTTATGGGCCCAGCACGCTTCCACTGCGCCGAAGAAAGTAATTAGTTTAGCCAAAGAAGGTCAAGAAGAAAAAGCTGAAGTTTAAGCTAAAGAAGAAACAGCTGAAGTTAAAGCTGAAGGGAAAGCCAAAGAAGAAAAGTTTGTTAGGCTAACTAAGATAGAGAATAGAATTTGATTATAAGAAATTTGAGTGATTTAAAGACTGAACTTTGTGCAACGAAGAAGAAAAGCTTTGAGTTATAATTTTTTGTCAGATTTGCATAACTAGAAAAGCTAAGAAGGTAAAGAAGAAAAAGCTGAAGTTAAAGCTAAGAAAGTAAAGAAGTGAAGCTAAAGTTTGAAAAGGTAGAGTTTAAAGAAGTGAAGGTAAAGTGTGAAGAAGTAGTGTTTGAGGAGGTGAAGATAGGGTTTGAAGAAGTAGTGTTTGAAGAAGTGATGGTGAGGTTTGAATGAGAATAAGTAGAAAGTTTAAAGAAGAAGAAGAAGAAAATATTTGAGTTATAATTTTTTGTCAGATTTGCATAACTAGAAAAATCAATAGCTGTAGATGGTTGATGAAGGTTATGCCTACAGCTGGTTGGAGATAGCTATAGATGTTTGAAGAAGGTTATGCCTATAGCTGGTTGGAGATAGCTATAGATGTTTGATGAAGGTTATGACTACAGCTGGTTGGAGATAGCTATAGATGTTTGAAGAAGGTTATTCGTACAGCTGGTTGGAGATAGCTGTAGATGTTTGAAGAAGGTTATGCCTATAGCTGGTTGGAGATAGCTATAGATGTTTGATGAAGGTTATGACTACAGCTGGTTGGAGATAGCTATAGATGTTTGATGAAGGTTATGCCTACAGCTGGTTGGAGATAGCTATAGATGTTTGAAGAAGGTTATGCCTATAGCTGGTTGGAGATAGCTATAGATGTTTGAAGAAGGTTATGCCTATAGCTGGTTGGAGATAGCTATAGATGTTTGATGAAGGTTATGACTACAGCTGGTTGGAGATAGCTATAGATGTTTGAAGAAGGTTATTCGTATAGCTGGTTGGAGATAGCTGTAGATGGTTGAAGAAGGTTATGCCTACAGCTGGTTGGAGATAGCTGTAGATGTTTGAAGAAGGTTATGCCTATAGCTGGTTGGAGATAGCTATAGATGTTTGATGAAGGTTATGACTACAGCTGGTTGGAGATAGCTATAGATGTTTGAAGAAGGTTATGCCTATAGCTGGTTGGAGATAGCTATAGATGTTTGATGAAGGTTATGCCTACAGCTGGTTGGAGATAGCTATAGATGTTTGAAGAAGGTTATGCCTATAGCTGGTTGGAGATAGCTATAGATGTTTGAAGAAGGTTATGCCTATAGCTGGTTGGAGATAGCTATAGATGTTTGATGAAGGTTATGCCTACAGCTGGTTGGAGATGGCTATAGATGGTTGAAGAAGGTTATTCCTATAGCTGGTTGGAGATAGCTGTAGATGGTTGATGAAGGTTATGCCTACAGCTGGTTGGAGATAGCTGTAGATGGTTGATTAAGGTTATGCCTACAGCTGGTTGGAGATGGCTATAGATGGTTGAAGAAGGTTATTCCTATAGCTGGTTGGAGATGGCTATAGATGGTTGAAGAAGGTTATTCCTATAGCCGATTGGAGAATACCACGACCGATGGGAGAATACCACGGCCGATGGGAGAACATCACGACCGATGGGAGAATACCACGGCCGATGGGAGAACATCACGACCGATGGGAGAATACCATGGCCGATGGGAGAATACCACAGCCGATGGGAGTATACCACGACCGATGGGAGAATACCACGGCCGATGGGAGAACATCACGACCGATGGGAGAATACCATGGCCGATGGGAGAATACCACAGCCGATGGGAGAACATCACGACCGATGGGAGAATACCATGGCCGATGGAAGAATACCACAGCCGATGGGAGAACATCACGACCAATGGGAGAATACCATGGCCGATGGGAGAATACCACAGCCGATGGGAGAATACCACGACCGATGGGAGAATACCATGGCCGATGGGACAGTGCCACAGCCGATGGGAGAACATCACGACCGATAGGAGAATACCACGACCGATGGGAGAATACCACGGCCGATGGGAGAATACCACAGCCGATGGGAGAATACCACGACCGATGGGAGAATACCACGGCCGATGGGAGAATACGAAGA
This sequence comes from Cordylochernes scorpioides, assembly GCA_030710605.1. NCBI lineage: Eukaryota > Metazoa > Arthropoda > Arachnida > Pseudoscorpiones > Chernetidae > Cordylochernes > Cordylochernes scorpioides. Next base: position 12,482,003 of record CP092870.1, read on the forward strand.
ACTGAGGAGAGAAGACGAAGAGGAAGGCCAGAATGAAAATATAATCCCAAGGGGGTCTTCAAGAGTTGCGGCTTGGCGGAGGGAGTGTTGCAGATATTCTAACTGGGGGAATTGGAGGAATTAAACTGACCGGGATCTTGGCCACTATAGGCCTCCGATGAGGGTATGAAAACAACTTTAAAATGGGGGGGCATTGTTAGGATTTTACAAGTTGTTTTATCATAGATTTATATATTTATATTTGACCAGATGACCGGACGACTTTACATGTATATATTTGGTTTTAATGATGTAAATTGGTTAGTCATGATAGGTAATTAAAAGTGTTGATTTTCTGAGAGGTGTAGTGTTTTACTCTGCTCGATTGGTAGACTAGGAAAGAATTGGTTCCTAACAATAAAATATCAGAAATACTTGGAATTTCGTATGGTAGTTGCCAAAAAATTATTGGTGAACATTTAAACATGAAAAAACTGTGGTTATTTTGTCCCACGAAATTTAACAGATCAAAAAAGAGAAACCAGATTATCAATTTGCAAAGATTTAATTGAAACTGAAAATAATGATTCTGATTTTTTTTAAACAATAATAACTGGTGATGAAACTTGGTGCTTTCTTTATGATCCACAAACCAAAAAACAACCACTCGAATGGCACACACCAAGTTCTCCTAGGAAGAAGAAAGTTTGTCTTGACAAGTCCAAAGGATATGTAATGTTCGTAGTGTTTTTAGATTATGAAGGACTTGTCTATTATGAATTTATTAAAGAGGTGGTTACTATTAATAAACAGGCATACAAAGAAATACTTGTGCGCCTTCGTGATGCGATAACAAGAAAAGAAACCATCTCTTTAAATTAAAACAGTGGAAATTGCTACATGATAATGCCCCTGCTCATAGAGCCATTATTGTTCAAGGCTATTTAGCCAAACACTCTGTATCTGTCTTGCCGCATCCTCCTTACTCTCCTGCTATCGCCCCATGTGATTTCTTCATCTTTCCAAAACTTAAAATGACGTTTAAAAGGAGGCACTTTTCATCGTCACAGAAGTAATTGAAAATACGACGGGGTGGAGCTAAACAAGCTTAGAAAAATTGACTTTGAACTAGCATTTCCACAGCTTTTTTCACGCTGGAAAAAATGTGTAGATAACCAAGGCTCCTATTTTGAAAAATTTGATGCTAAAATTAATATACTATGAATGAATAATTAATTTTTAAAAGTTCGGAAACTTTTTGATCTTACCTTGTAAAAACAGAATGATCCAATACAGTGTAGTAGAACTCCAATAAGCGGTCTGGTAGATTAAATTGGTGAAACCGCTGGAAGGGTTCACCCTTGTTGAGCCAAGCCCTCCCAATATATTTTCATCTCAGTAAGGGCAGTAGAAGTATGTTTTATGTATAAAAGAGACATTCGAGCTTGAATGAAGTTTCTTTTCAAAATAGAGAAGACTAACTAAGAGATTTATAACAATGGCACTCATAAGACTCACTTATTCCCTGACAGAAGTTAGTTTCGAAATGTATTCCTTCTAGAAGCCCAGAAAAGTATGGGTGCGCCCACAAGTCGAGATAAAAGCTGAATACAACCAGGACAGATTCCTTTAATCCGCTACAAAACCTTTGTCAGATCTTGGCTTGCCACTCGGTTCTATGATTCAGAAATAATCCTCTCTTTCCTCACAACTCAAATGAAAGAAAGCTGCCGAGAAAATTTGGCTGTAATGTTGTGATGGCTCTCAGCGCTTTTATTGCTCTTCGTAGCCGCGGGGCCTGGAGAGTGTTGGGTCTTCGAGGCGATAAGGCCTGACGTTTAGACGTGGAGTGTTCGAACAATCATCCGAATCTCGCAGAAACCTGGGAATAATGCTGGGAGCATCCATGTATGTAAGTATGTATGTAAGTATGTAATTAAGTAAATATATATGTAAGTAAGTATGTATGTAATTAAGTATGTATACAATTAAGTAAATATGTATGTAAGTAAGTATGTATGTAATTAAGTAAATATGTATGTAAGTAAGTATGTATGCAATTAAGTAATTATGTATGTAAGTAAGTATGTATGTAATTAAGTAAGTATGCATGTAAGTAAGAACCAATGCTCTACCATAGCTCCGCTACTTATTATCTTATTATGTTGTGCGTTTTTCTATCCATTTGATTCTTCTTTCTTTTCACGTAGCATGTTTTTTTTTTTTTATGTAAAATAGATATTTTAGGAAAAGAGCAACTCCTCTTCTCCCAAAAATAATTAATTACAACATTATACAGATATATATATATATATGAAAGCTTTAGCAATAAAAAATGTTTAGACCCATAATTTATAATAGAATTATAAATTGAAAATTTTGACATTAAGTGCTCTCATGGAAATTGGAAAAGAAGAATAGTCTGCTGTTTTTCATATATCAATTCCACACCAACTTCTTGTCTCTGATTTATGATCCAATTATCGGAAGTGTGTTTGCAAAATTGTTTGTTTTCATATCGTAGACTTTTCATTCGATTAATAAATTTAATTTTATTGAAAACATATGTTAAGGCTAAAAAATGAATTCTATGCCGCCGAGGAATCTGTCGATAAAAATAGAGAGCAGGGGAGAACTTATGTATATGCAATTTTATATTCGAATAATTATATATATTTATATACAACGTGTGCTCAATAATTTCCTGGAATGAGACTGGATGACGTAAAATATTCAAAATAATGGAATAATTTATTAAGGACCTTATAGATAAAACATTTATCTACACGTGGAAAAATAATTGACCACACAGACGCACGCGCTCACGTTTTTTCGAATTTATAAGCTCGAGTAAATCAGAACATTTTCTAACTTCATTATAGACTGTATTGAAAAACAGCGAGTCTGCATAGAGTTTTGCTTTAAATTAGGGAAAACAGCCTCCGAATCATTTCAAATGTTGAAGAAGGCTTTTTAAGATGCCCTATCACAATCGAGTACATTTGAATGGTTTGTACGATTTAAAGCTGGTCGAACAAGCGTCAAGGATGATCAACACACTGGCATACCTTTATCGATAAAAAGAAAACGAAAATGCACTCAAAATCAAGTCATCGATCAAAGAAAACCCTAGAATAACTATCAGAGAGCTATCAGAAGACTTGGATATCTCTTTTGGAACATGCCAAACCATCATGAAGAATGATCTGCACCTTAAACGATCCTCGGCTAAATTTGTCCCACATCTCTTAACGAATGAGCAGAAAGAGCATCGCAAAGAAACGTGCAAAAACATGGTCGAAATGTTTAATTCTGATCCCCATTGGCTCAAAAATGTTATCACGGGAGATGAAACATGGGTTTACGGATATGATCCCGAGACTAAGAGGCAGTCAAGCCAGTGGCTAGAGCCTGGAGAACCAAGATTCAAGAAAGCAAGGATGATCAAATCGAAGCTCAAGTGTCTTCTTATCACTTTCGTTGATGTAAAGGGATTGGCACACTATGAATTCGTGCCCTAGGGTCAGACCATTAATCAACATTACTATCTTGATGTATTGCGACGTTTAAGGGAGCCTGTGCGTCAGAAACGGACCGAAAAATGGCATCAGAAAAATTGGTTCTTGCATCATGACAACGCACGGCCACATACGGCAACACGTAAAAGATATGTATTCTGCCAAAGACAAAACAACAACAAAAATAATCAAAATCCTCAAAAAAATCTCACAGGAAAACCAGATCACGTCCCAATGGATCCTCTCTCACCTTTACATAAACGTCAACGAGTTGGCTGACCAGTTGGCTAAAGAAGGCTGTAAGGGCCAGCCTGAAAACTCCCAACTCACTTATTCTGAAATTTCTTCCATCCACAAACAAAAAATAATTTCTCTCTCGAAATCCACCCTAAACCACCCTTGGTACACCCCCATTCCTAACGAATCTTCTTTCCACACCCTTACTAGGGAAGAACAAACGGCGATTTCAAGATTACGAACAGGACATCTTAGAATGCTCAAATTTAATGGAAAAATCAAAACATTCCCGAAATGCCCCAAATGCGAATCCCAACCAGCCAGTCCTGAACATCTATTGAATTGTATAAATTCCTCCAAAAAAGACCTCTGGGAAAACCCCAGGACTATAATAGAAAAGCTGAGACAATGGGACTTAATGGAGATCGTTTAAACGACTTGAGGAATAAGCAACAACAACATTATTCCCCATTTTTAACTTTGTAAATTCGAATTATTTTTTCACTACTTTTCTGTATGTCCCAGGAAATTCTGTACGTATATAAGGTTAAAAGTATTGATAAAGATGTTGATTGAAATGTTTTGTATGAAAAAGTGAAAGTTGTATAAGCTTATGATTTGCTTTGTTTTAAAAATGAATCGATGTTGGTTCCATATGCTTGAATTGAATATTACACCTTAGTTCTATATATATTTTATTGCTTAAAAAGGAACACAACAAAACAAAAAAAAACTACAATTACAAAATGATTTGATAACTAAGAAAAAAAAACAATAATAATAATAGCCTGATGATGATAAAAAAAAATTGAATATGTCTGCCAGAAAAATGCTTCTATGAATTAAAAAAATAAGAGTAATTACATAATTAGCATATAAACTTCAAACAGATTTTTAAAAATCTACCAGATAAGTTTGAAGACGGTTATTCTATATAGAAAAGAAATTTGACTAAGTCAAATGACAAAGCCCTCATTCTATATAAAAATTATCTTAAAGGAATAGAAGGTTGTGTGAATTTACAGATAATATGTTCTTAAAATGATTTAAGCTCAATTAATGAGATAATATTTCTCAATAGATTGGATGAAATATATTTTGATGAAGATAGTGTTAATTTTACCTTCTATCTTGAGAAGAAAATTAATTCATCAATATAAAGCAAACATCTACATCTGTATAATGATAAACAAAACTTTCATAATTCTACAAATCAAAAATCTTTAAAGGATTCTATATAACAAATATAATAAATAGAGAAATTAAATATGATTTTGATGAATCTTCTTTTCCATCACACACACTTTGTGGTTTATGTGTTACTTCTGTATTGCTATTTTATGGCACTTCTACTATTTATTATTGATGTACTTTCAGTATGAAGGAAATTGCATTCGGGGGAATTCTCGGGCGAAGCCGGGTCATTCGTCTAGTGTTGTATAAAATGATTAAATATAATTCTATATAGTCGGTGACTCCATCTGTGTAGATTGAAAGGAAACAAGCTTTTTGAAATCAAAATTCAGCACAAGTGAATGGATCGGTTTGTGCTCCGTGGTAGAGTCTTAACTCGGTTAACCGACAACATGCTATGACCCTGTGTTTCAAAATGTCTACACGAGCCAATAAAGAATTTGGAGAAGGCATCTCTTGTTGGAGTCCCAGGACTAGCCAGCTGCAGGTGGTCAATACGCCAGAAAAACCAATAACGGCGAAGAAATCCCATTAGAGAGAGGCGAAAACTAAATGAAGAGAAAGAGAAAAATAAACTCCAATCTTTGAATAAAAATTTATTATTTTCCAGTTGTCCTTCCAATTATTCCACTGGCTGCTGTTAGTTAACTCGCGGGAAATTGGAATTTACTATTTTTAAAGAGGTAATCTTCCAATTATAAATAAAATCGACTTCCAAATATTTAACTTTATAGATTTCTGCCGATTTATTCGAAACTTTTTGGAGGAAATAGCTTTGTGAATCAACCCAATTATCCCTAGATGGGGGAGAGTTAATTACATCAGGGAGAATTGACGAGGTTCGTTGAATCCTAACCCCGCATAGGAGCTCTGTGTGAATATTCCCAGCTTGCCACATGTCGCTGTGTAGCGATTTTGTCTTCCTCCTGTTTCAGCGCCATCTGGCCTCACCAGTGGCAGTCACACATACAATCAGAGGAAGCTGTTTAATCTAACTTGTGACCACCGTAATTACACAAGGTGCCGCCGACCTCGCAAACTTAAGCCATTTTATTAATCAATTCTTAAATTAGTGACTTTTTGAAGACGCTTAATGGAGACTATAAACCACTTTATAGATATATTCCTGAATGTATCTGCGCCAGTGTTTCCTTGGAACATGCTAAAACGATGCACTACTGGATGCATTTCCCATCCTCATTCACTTCGCACTATAGATCTTTGACCTTGCATATTGCTCAAGTCGAACAATAGTTGATTGCTTAGAATTGAGTTCTTCTGCAACTTCTTGAGTGGTGTTTTAAGGACTTCCAGACCCTGATCTTCTAACTGCGTGGTCACCCCATCGTCTTGATCACAGTTCTGCGGCAGTATGCTCAGGTGTGGAAAGAAATATTAGACCATTTACTTGTTTTTAGATATTATTATACTCAAACATACAATAAATATAAGATAATTTCAACTAATCAACTACAGTAGAACCTCCCTGTAAAGGACACCTAATTTCAGAGCCAAAATGTCCTTTATGGAAAGGTATCCTCTTACCGAAGAGTTGTTAAATAGAAAAAAATGGTAATTTTGCAAATGAAAACTGTCCTTTTTAGAGAGGTGTCCTCTAGCGTGAGTGTCCTCTCATTGAGGTTCTACTGCATCTTTAAAATCAACTAGAAAATTAATTTTGAAACAATTTAGAATTGAAAACTGTGCACGCAACTCCAAAACGTATAGACAAAAAACGGCCATTATGCTTACATCCAACCAGTAGCTAATTAGGTCCATTGGTGTGTTTCCGTCCTGAGCGGTGGAGTAATCCATAGTTCCATGGCTCAACACATTCTTCTAACTCCACTTCGTCGATTCTTTTGGTTGAACATAAGGAATTTTAGGATTAAAAACGTTAACTTACTCATATACGAGTGAATAAATTTACTATGGAATATATAAAAATATCGTAAAAACATTGTTTGAATGTTTCAATTCAACTATGACATCTAGGATTGTTGTCTGTCCCACTTAATTCCTTTATTCTAGGACAATATATTTGAGGATTTGTTGTGTAATTAGAAAATATTGAATTCATGAAGAATCCCCGTAGTTAGATAAAATAGCCTGGAGTATATCGCATTTAAGTGAATTAACAGAGCGCGTGTCTATATATAACGCATTTCATGTATAAAAGACATATTCTTACTCATATTTTATCATTGAGATTTAATAAAGTAAAGGACTTAGAACTGGCTGACGTTCTATACCTGTTCGGTGAACGGACATTCATGTATAATATATGTAAAAGGAAAAATAAAAATCAGTTAAAAAGTTTCTTTTAATTTTTTTAATTTGCAAGCTTTCGAGCAAATATACTGCTCTTCAACGGGCTGATACTTTATGTACAATCTCTACAATTGTACAATTTATACAAAATAATTGAAAAACTTTTGTTATTGGCGTGTGCCAATTTAGAGATTGTACATAAAGTATTGCCCGTTGAAGAGCAGTACATTTTGCTCGAAAGCTTGCAAATTTAAATTAAAAGAAACTTTTTACCTGATTTTTATTTTTTCTTTTTCAAATAATTTCTGGGTAACTATTTCTCACATATATGTATTAATAATATATATTATGAGTGTAAGCAAAAATAAAACTATTTTATTATACGAATAATACATTTAAAGGCAGAGTAGATGAAATTTCATTTTATTTTTCTTAATTAAAAGTTAGTGATGTAAATAATAATATAGTGCGTTGCGTGTAAGAAACTCAATAAAAATTAATATATGTAAAAAAACCAACAACAAAATGTTTGTAAATAGTATAAGAAAACATCAATGAACAAGATTAAACACAATGTCAACTTTGTCAGCAAACATTTCGCATTTAAATCTTTAAAAAATAATTTACATAAAAAATATTACAAAAGATACTAAAAACTAATAAGGCATATCCGGACCTCTAACATGAGCGCTTTTAGATGGCAGAGCGCCATCTAGTGGAACAGAAATCAACTAAACGTTGATTTAGCCTGTTCCCTGATATTTGGCCAACCTATTTTCTTGATAAATCAAGAAAAACCATCCACTAACCCGTTTCGAGCTGTTGGCCGTCGTCAGCGCGGAGCTGGCTGTACTACTGTGACCATAAATGTTTTAGTCCCAGAGACTTCTTGAGAAATCAAGAAAGGGGTATTTAAGGCCCAAACTTACGTAGATACGCTAAAAACACGTGGAAAAAAAATAATTTGAAAAATAATAAATAAAATTAAATTATATAATATATATTACAAAAGTATAAGATACGTGAAGCGTCTGATATAAAACGACACTAAATTAGAATCGTGTGGTTTTAAAAAAAAAGTACAATTTGCTGAGGGATAGGTTAGAATCCAATCATTGATTCAGGGACTTCTCTCGATGACCAATAATAAAGTTAATCAGATAGCCAAACGATGCCGAATACATTTCCAATAATCTAATTCCTGCGCCACACGCAGTTTGTCTACTTAGTTGAACAGAATAAAGATTTCATTCTTGTGAATAACTTATCAATGCCAACCCGATGTGCTGGCGGTAAGCCTTCTTTTTAAATAATGATGTATTAGAGATTTCTATATTTGTACTCCATGTTAGGAGCGGCTGCACATGGCATCTGTTCCTCATGTCAGAGGCGGCCATTTCATATTGGACCGAAGTCGGCCTGCCACTGAATAGTGCTCCCAGTCTTAATGACAAAGGCAGACGCATTCTACTTCGCCCAATTATGATGGTTGTCCTGTATAAACTTGTCCATTGATGATCTCTACTCATCCCCGATAGACACCATCAAAAGTCTCAAGCTGTATAAGCTTGACACCCTAATATGATTGAGTGGAGATAAAAAATAAGAAGAAGAAGAGAGATTTCTGTATTTGGAAGTATTCCATAGCGCGGCTGTATTTTTGTAATTAACATTATAAATTAACAGATGGTAGATTAAGCTGTTAAACAGCTGGAAGGGTTCACCATTGATAAGCTCAGCTCTCTTTCTATATTTTACCATTGCAGTAAGGGCAGTGGAAATAGTTTTAACTTGCTTTATTTCAAAATGAAAAAGTCGCGCTTGTCGACCCATCTACATTCTCGGTGTTTATTAATGATATATAGGTTTTTAACTTTTAATTAGACAATTTTAATTTATATTTAGACATTTTTCATTTTAATTTAGATACTTTCATTTTTATTTAGACATTTCAATTTTAATTTAGACATTTTCAATTTTAATTTAGACACATGGACTTTTTATAGATAAGTCCTTGTGTCTAAATTAAAATGAAAAATGTCCAAATTAAAATGAAAAATGTCTAAATTGAAATGAAAAATGTCTAAATTAAAATTGAAAATGTCTAAATAAAAATGAAAAATGTCTAAATATTAATTAAAATTGTCTAATTAAAAGGTAAAAACCTATAGATAGACGCCAGGGCTTCTTCTTTACCAAATAAATCATTCTTGGAATTTATTAAATCATCTTCAGTTGTTTGCTGTGTAATAAAATCTTATAATAATGTCTTATATATCGTGTATATTTTCTAATAAATATAGTTTGCATATTCAAAAAGTAATATTGCCCTAATGTATTGTCTTGATAATAAAACCATTGTGTACTATACCGCATTTGTATCGTTTCGCTTAATACAAGAAGGAAATCATAGAAAATATAATAAAGATAACGGGTCTGGAAGTACAACCAGTCTACCTAGAAGATGAGCAGTATTACGTTCGTATCCCACTTCAAACCAAATGTATAGGTGAAATAGGCAAGCATTTATATGTAAGAATATAGAAGAAATATCGACAATCAAGACAACAAATCATTAATATACCATCATATAATAGAAACAGGCCATTCCTTCTCCCTATCAGAACTAAAGACCCATTACTCCAACATCTCCAATAAACAACAGCGATTCATCATAGAATCCATCATACCCAGAAAGCACAATAGAATTAACAGAAGAATAGACACACATTCCCGAAATTTAAAAACTACAAAAATTTTCTCACAATGATTTTTTTTTTCAAATTTTAAAATGCAAGCTTTCAAGCGATAATCGCTTTCTTATTGTGAGAAAAATTTCGTAGTTTTTAAACGCTTTTCATACACATTACACACACAATTTTATCTTGAATCGTGAATTCCAGAAATTTACAATATACTATTTCCCACCCCATAGCTTCCAAATAAAGAAATTCTCTCTAAATAGCAATAGTGAAACCAAATGTCTATCTCTCAACTATAATTACGGCTTAATACCTCATCTTTGCTTCCAGAGTTATATTCCAGACGTCCATATTTATTTATTCTTTTATTTGATATTTATTTTAAAAATTTAGTCACTATTTGTATAATGCTTTGAAAAAGAAAAATATGAAATATGAAAAATTTATATCGACAGCCTATTTGTGGGGTTGTGTGGCATGGTATTTGATTATATTGTAATTCTTATCCTTCTGGCCATTTATTGTATCGTATTTTTCTCCTATTGACTCCTCTGGAGGGGCTTCGTGCCCGAAAGCTAGAAAGATTTGGGAATTAAAATATTTTTCAAGAGAAAAAAAAAGTGGAAAGAAACCTATTCCTGGAAGTCTGATGTTTTCACCTTAAACTTCGCATACATTTGCCATATACCATCAGCGCTTCTAGGTGGTTTCGTTTTACTTATTGACTGTGGAAGACCCTCCGGTTCTATTAACCTTTGTACAAGGCTGGGTAAAATTGGTGAATAATTTAACGCGCGGGCCAAGTGTTTGTGTGTGTGTTGTTTTCTAAAAAATCTATTAAGTATTAAAGAACTACTAGATTATCTTTATAATTTCAGCATTTTCTAAATCCTAAAATTAAGTAATTAACGTAAAAATTTGTTTAAAACTTTATTATTTTTAATAAGAACATTTTTTATGCGGATCCGTAAAAATTGTCCTTTAGGACAGTGGTAAGAGAACCATTGAGAGATAATATAGGGTTTAATAATTTTCACATCTATGCTTCCTCGTTATTTTGTGTCTTATCTAGTTAACTAGAAACTATTGTTCAGAGCTATACAGGGAACTGTATGTTCACAGCAGATTCACGTTGGAACTGCCGTATGTTACTTCGCCAACACAACCATCACTACGTGGTTCATAGCGCCATCTAGTAACCCAATTTGTTACTATTTATCCCCCCTACTTTAATCTCAATACCTTTCGTTAAAATGATTTCTGTGCGTGCAAAGAGAAAACATTGTCAAAATAAACATTTATCTAAATAAATGAATTGTTAATTATTTAATTCAATAAATAAAAACTTTGGGGGAATGAATTTATTAATATTACTGTTTCTGTTACTGACCTGTTCCTACAATCTAGCCAGTTCGAGCTTTCCCTACAATCTAACATAGCTCGAGCTTTTCCTACTTAAACCCAAAACTTTCTTCAGCCTTAATTATTATGTCACATCAATATTGAATAGTTATCAGACAGTTCTCCTACAGCTTTACCCAGACTGCACTGCCTTACAAGCTGAACTCTTAGCAATTCTCTGGACAGCTCAAATCGCGGAGACTAGTCTAACCAAAACAGCAATGACCATTGACTCGGACTGACATTAGCAGCTATCTACTCTTCAGGACCAACACGTTCATCGCTAGTGGCAAAAATAATTATAGTCCTTAACAGAACTATTTACATCAGGATGTATTGGGTTCTTGGACATACTGGAATCAATGGAGTAGACAGTGCAGCAAAATTGCCGCTACCTCTGATCTACCACATTCATACTCCACCTTGACTCGAACTCATGCTCGAAACCTAACACCTAAGGCTGCTCTATCGTCATGGACTGTATTATATTCCCAAGACAATTCGACCAAATCCCTCAGGAGAATTGCTTCCACTCCAAGCCATCTCCTCAAATTTCTACCAAATATCCGCCATGGAGAGGCCCCCACCACCATCCTCACGGGCCATGGCCATGTACTGGCAGACATTACACGTGTGCATCCCGAAACAGACCCTACCTGCATCCACTGTTCAGAAGAGCCACAGACAGTCGATCATCTTCTCTTCAGCTGTCCAGCATTTCGAGCTATGATAGATAGGAAGAACGGCTGGAGCTATGTTAGATTGTAGAGACAGCTCGAGCCATGTTAGATTGTATAGACAGATGTCCAAGGATACAAGTCTGCATATTGCAGCCTTTGTGCCGTTAAAAATAATATTACCAGGTTTATGCCAGAAGCCATATTTTGCAGCTTTGGACCCGCCATCGAGGTTTAATTTAGCTGAACCAAAAACCTACTACACCAACATAAAAAATAAACATAAAAGACTAATCCTAGAAGCAATAGTATCCAAAAAACACCAAAGCATCAATAGACATATAGATATCCCAGAAATATACAATAGCTTAATACACAATCCTGATACATAAAACTACATTCTAGATAAACAATAGCAATTTCCCGATTAATTTGTGTGTATAAAATTTAATTCAGACATGGAATATTCATTTTAAGACAGGTGATCCTTTCAATATGTTCAATGTAATCGGTCAATGTTTCTGGGGGCGGGGCACCTCTCTTTATAAAGGCTTTTTTAGATTTAAACTAAATCACGTGGGTATGAGATTCACTCACGCTATACAAGACCAAAGAAAGATACCATCTATTTGTGTACAAACATTTTTACTTGAAATTGTTTCCAATATTCCTGAAGAAGGGCTGTTTACGCCCGAAAGCTCAAGATATTATTTTTGAAATAAAAGAAACTTATCCTCGGAATTTTATGTGTTGCTGCTAAATATAGGGTTTAATAATTTTCTCATCTATACTTCCTCGTTATTTTGTGTTTTACTATATAGTTAACTAGAAACTATTGTGGATAGGGAACTGTATGTTCACAGCAGGTTCACGTTGGAACTGCCGTATGTTACTTCGCCAACACAACCATCACTACGTGGTTCATAGCGCCATCTAGTGACCCAATTTGTTACTATTTATCCCCCCTACTTTAATCTCAAACTCAGCATGAAACTTTCTGGTCAACTGGTTCAACTCAGCAATCAAAACAGGACGCGAGTAAAAGCGCTCAACACTAGTCCATACTAGTGAGCTGGACTCCCCGGGTAGTTGGCTCTCTGCGCTCTAGGGGAACCTGAGTTGTAAATATCTCTCTATTAAATAGTTTGTTTCTTTTTAAAATATGATTTTTATTTCATTTCTAATAGTCATATTAAGTATTTTAGAGTTAAAATGTATCGATTTATTCAAAAATATTTGTTTATTTAATTTTATTTTTTCCATATTAAAAGTGATAATTTTTTTTATTGTATTTGATGTTATTTAAATACCTTAGTAATGTATTAATTCGAATTACTTAAAATGTTTATTTAACTCATAAGAAAAAAGAAAAGAAATTATTTCATATCTCAATTATCTCTATAGTAACAACAATGGATATAGTTTTAAAGCCATTTTTGAGAACTCTCATTTAAAGTTAGACGTATTTTTGAACTTTGCGCAATTCAAAGAATAATTAATGCATTTTCTATAAATTTTATGAGAAGCATTGTCTCAAGATCTACCTTTGAATTTGCGGCGGAAAGGCTTTTGAAAAGAAATAAACTTTTGATTCAATTTGGAGCTGTTTTGCCAAATTACGAGCCGCCGATTAAATTACAGCAAACTTCTTTTTAATCTGATAACTTTTTTTTTTGCTCAAACAATATCGCAGTGACTCAAATTTTCAAAAATTTTATTGGACGAAATTTTGCAACATATCCTATTTAATATCAAGCAATGTCAAGAGAGATAAAGTGATTTGTAACTCATATTTGTTTCACGATTCCGCTGCCAAAATACCAGCGTCGATGAATTGATGAATTCATTTGGATACCAAATTATTTTGCCATATGGCTATCAAAATATTAACGCTGTTGCAAACACCAATCTATATTATTATTATTACAGCATTTTTGATCAATTATTTTTGGATGATATAGTACCAGACGTCCTATTTATAACTCAAATAACTTCCATAAACCGATGAACCCATATGTTTACGCTTTCCGTGTCACAAGTATAAACACTAACTGGAAATGAGAGTAGGAGGTATTCCGCCATCGGAGAAGCTAATAATTGCTACCTTTCTGTGCCGATATGTGTAGAATGATATACGGAAAAATCTTTTGAAAGTTCATGACATGCAAGCAGAAATTTTATATTATCGAGCCACGATTGAACTATGATATGTTCAAATTATGCCTTTTGAAAATCAAATCATCAGGGAGTGCCAATATGATGAAACGTCATACTCATTCTTCGCTATATTGGTTTCGCGAAATATGTTTATCTGTCGCTGCCTATACAATATATAATCAGAATCTCTCTTATCATATTTTGACGCTAGAAATGCGATGAAATGATTTGAGTGTAAAGGCAATGATGAAGTTTCCGCGTCAAATTGTATATATGTTTCTTATATTGGTCAGATTCTAGAAATTATATCAAGCGAGGAACCCGATATTTAAAAAAAATTCAATATGAATGGAATTATATAATACCAGTACACGAGAGAATAATATAGGTCGCATGGAATGACATTAAGACACGAGGGCTGCAAAATCTGGCCCTCGGAAAAAGCTGCGTCGAAACCACGATGGCGGATCCAAAGCAGCAGAATATGGCTTTTGGCATAAGCCTGGTAATATTATCTTGAGCGGCACGAGGGATGAAATATAGACATAGATCCTTGGACATCTGTCTATATAATCTCACATGGCTCGAGCTGTCTCTACAATCTAACATAGCTCCAGCCGTTCTTCCTACCTAACATAGCTCGACTCTCTGTTCATACACTCTAAAATAGTTCGAGCTGTTCCTATAATCTAACATAGTTCGAGTAGTCTCTTCATTCGAACATAGTTCGAGCTGTTTCAACAATCTAACATAGCTCCAGCCACTCCTACAATCTAACATAGCTCGACTCTCTGTTCATACAATCTAAAATAGTTCTAGCTGTTCCTAAAATCTAACATAGTTCGAGCTTACCCTTCATTCAAACATAGCTCGTGCTGTTCCAACAATTAAACATAGCTCGACTGTTCCTACAATTTAACATAGCTCGAGCTGTCTTTTTATTCAAACATAGTTCGGGCTGTTCCTACAATCTAACATAGCTCTGACTGTCCCTACTATATAACATGGTTGCATTTTATAAACAAAAGTGTTGATTCTTATTTCCTATTTAATTGGGTCAAAGGACATTTGATTAAAAATATCTTTAAAAAATCCATATATACACTACGCAACATTGAAAATGGAATACCAAGAAAGAGTGGCCAGAAAATTCTGCAAATTTCAGAGTAGACGTGCCTCGCCGAGTTATGCAAATGATGTGAAATGCGCATCTCTCATGCGCACGCTGAGTAAGATTTAGGGAAGGAACTATACGAAAGGAAAGTATTCGTGCCATTATTTCTTCAACGAAAACCATCGTAGAATTTTTGTTCTTGTTTCAAAAGACACGTGTAATTGCAAATAATGCCAGGCCGTCCTCAACAGAGACAGTTCCAGCAGACAGATGCTTTTACGAGGGGCATGGTGATTGGACTGAAAAGGGTAGGTTGGTTCATATGTCAAATCGCAGCTGACACACACCTGGGTGCGTCCACGGTGCACCGAGTGTGGAGAAGATGGTTGGAAAAAGGAAATGAGGCAATTTATAAGAATGAATGCCGGTGCAGCCAGAGTGAAGTCAGCACGCGTGGATCGGCATATCCTTCGACAAGCAGTGGCGGACCCACATGCCATTTGTACCTCCATTCGGAAAAATGTGCAAGACACTCTGATCATTCCATATCGACCAGAACCATTTCCCGTCGATTGGTCGCTAATTGCTTGCATTCATGTCGTCCATTAAGAAGACTGCCATTGACCCCACTGAATAGACGCCAACGTGAATGAAGCCGATTAGATCAACATGAATGACGGAATGGCACAGAGTCGTGTTCCCAGATGAGTCACGCTTTTGTTTGTCCAGTGATAGTCGTCGTGTACGCATGTGGAACGCCCCACCGCGCGACAACGCGGAATCGCGGTCTAGGGCGCAATCGCGTATGATACCAGGTTACCTTTAGTTCGCATTCAAGGCACTAAGATGGCCCAACGATACATTGTTGATGTGCTGCGATCGGTGACACTCCCCTACCTTCAGGGGGTACCCAATGCCCTTTATCAGCAGAATAACGCCCGACCGCACACTGCACGCATTAGCTAACAAGCTCTGCAAGATGTACTTATGCTTCCCTGGCGACCTATTCTTCTGACCTCTCACCAATCGAGCACGTCTGGAATATTATTGGACGCCGTTTGCATGCCTTGTCTCAGCCGCGTTCATAAGACAAACTGTGACAAATGGTTGAAAGGGAATGAAGAGCCATCCCTCAGGACGCCATTCGTAGTCTGTTTGATTCTCTACCTAGACGTGTGTTGCTCCGTGCATCGCCGTCCGCGGTTGTCCTACTTGCTACTGAGCAGACGCCTTCTCGCTCTGTATTATGTCTATCATTTTGAAAAAAAAAAACACATATTGTTCGTTCCTGCCTCTTGCCAAGTTTCATCACTTTTTGGCCCTTCTTTCTTGGTGTTCCATTTTCAATGTCACGTGCAGTGTATATATGGGATGGTCAATAAGTAAGGTGCAATAACTTATTGTGAAATATATTCAAATGATTTAGCATATTGAAAATAATGTTTTATGAATTATATATATGACTGCCCTTACTACAATATAAATGAATGGAAGGGCCTGGCTCATCAGAAGTGAATCCTTCCAGCGGTTTCGCCAGTCTCATCTACCATACGCTATAATATTGCATTGGCCTGTTTAAAAATGTTTAAATGTTAATAGAAAGGCTCACTCATTATTACAGAGCTTTCCTTACAGTTGTAATTTTTTGCGTTCAATTCAAGAGAGTTTAAAGTGAGCATAAATTGATATAATAAATTAAAATAGGAGGTAGTAATTATAAAATATGATAGGTTGTCTTCAAAGTTCAAATGCTTTAGATTTTACTATATTGTCGCGCTTGACCCCTCCGGTTCTTCGCGACTACGCCGCTTCCTCTGTTGTGGATCACCTGCCCGGGCTCCTGTTGCTTCTCCTCTGCAGCCTTACCCTGCAGAACACCCAAAGACTCTCTGAGAACCACCACTCTTGTGGATCTCTTTCCCCTGGCAGTATCTCTCAGCCTTACCACTGGTGAGCGGACAAGAGAGACTTACCAGAAGAGTAGTGACTGTGGCGTTAGCGAGTGTCACTACAGCAACCAGCACCGAGACTTCTAACACTCCTCCTCTTTTATTGTCATTTCTACTACACTTTACATATAACTAGAATAACAATCAACGGGTATTTACATTACGTTACCTCCTAGGGCCAATATAAACGTCTATTTACAAACATTTGCCCCAGGAAACAGGACCACAGCAGTCGGCAATTCCCACATTATTTCCAGACCGGAAATAAGCGAAAGCGCCATCTATTGGCGGAGGTTCTAGGTGTTTTGAAAGCTCATATACGCGACAATATTATTTTTATTTTACTACTCTAACTTTAAACTTTATAAATCACTATTTTTATTTCTGTCTGGCGAAAAGTTTATAGAAATATTTTTTCGGTTTATTATTGAATCCAAATTAAATAGCAATGGATGTTTACATATAAACAATTTTGAAAAACATCTAGATAAATTAAGACAAATAAACTTCTTGATCGTCCAACTATTTTTTAAAATTAATACACCTGATCTCAGTACAATTAAACTTTTATATTATTTTTTCATATCTATACAAAGTTTAAAATTGACAGCCTGACTGTTAATTTTTTTTTCTATGATCGAAATATAATTGATCTGAATACACCTTTGTTGCCAAATACTATAACACGTGACTAACTATAATCAACATTAGTTTGTTTACATCTAACAAGAGATTTCATACATTTAAATAGGTTTTTGTTTTATGTGTAAATATGTATTGTTATAAATTTTATATATTAATATTCATTTTTGGGTAAGTTTTAGTAATATATACATGCGCCTTAAATATACTCGACTTTATTTTTAGTTTTTCTTAGCCCTTCCGTATTACAAAATCGAAATTATTACATCAATTGCAATACATTCTTTTAACACACAACAATTTCTGAAAACAAAAACCAATATAAATAATATACTTTTAATATTCAAAAATTTACAATAAATATTAAAGATCAATTTTATATTCAATGGCAAAAGCCATTTAGCTACATTGGTTTACGTTTACAAAATGATCATATTCCATCAGATTTCACAAAATAAATATTTATAAACGTAATTTTAACCTAATAGGCTTTAATGACATTTCTTTCCAGGAATTTCACTCTTTTTACCTGAAGCTCTGTATAATAATTAGAAAACCTCTAGAATAAATATAAAGTTAAAGATATACATAAATATGAGTGTCATTTGATTCAGAAGTCTAGTTTAAAAGTAAAATCTCCTATTTGATATAAAAGCTTATATAACAATTGTCACCACAATAGACAGTAGTCAAGTTCAACAAGATGACAGCAAGCCTCTTATTGAAGTCTTACCTCACTAATATATATTGAAGAGATATTGTTATTTATAATATGTATTTATGATTCAAGATAAAATTGTGAAAAATGTTTTAAAACCTTAAAAGTATTTTCTTACAATGAGTTTCATATAAATACAGTAGAACCTCCCTGTAAAGGACATCTAATTGCAGAGCCAAAGTGTCCTTTAAGGAGAGGTGTCCTCTTACCGGAGAGTTGCTAAATAGTAAAAATGGTAATTTTGTGAATGAAAACTGTCCTTTGTGGAGAGGTGTCCTCTAGCGGGGTGTCCGCTAAAGGGAGGTTCTACTGTATTTATATATCAAGCTATATAGAGGAATTATAAAATAAGCATGTTTCAAAATATTTAACAAAAAATAAATGTTTATAAATTAATTTTAAAGTACACCTATTCCCCGATTTACATGGTAGATACGTTCCTGAGAAAAAAGTGTAAATCGGGGGATAGGTGTACACAGAAATAAAAATAAAATGCATTGACAGGTTAAAATATGTAGTCAGCACATAAGCTCGGGATTCCTCGTGAGATGTGTACACAGCACATGTGTTCAATCACGGTAGCATTTAGTATAGTGCGATAAAAACAAAAACTTATTTGGAAAACCATGTAAAAGTGAAAACGTGTAAAACAAGTACCGTGTAAATCGGGGGATAAGTGTACAGTTAAACACACAGTTTCAATGTGTCAATTTGGTTCTTTCAGTTAGTTTGGAACAAAGTCTTGTTGAAAGCTCTGACTACCCAGGTGCCATAGATTCAGAGATGTCCTTCTGGTTACTACATGCACCAAATTTGAGCTCCCTCAAAGGATTATTGAAGTGGTTTAAACCAAGTTTCCCACAAAAGTGTGTAAGTCCATTGGATTTTGGCTTGGTGGACCTTACTTTTGTTGAAATAAGGAAGGATGGTTGCCCAGAGAGCAAGCATGTTGCAGAACCTTTGGTACCTTTCATTGAAATTAGGTTGATAAAGACATGAGAATCTTTTCTGCATATACAGAACTTGAGGAACAAGGCTTATAGTCCACAACAGCCTGCTACAAATTTCTATTTTACCTGTGGAATTGGTTACTGGCATCATCAATCAAGAAATATCTGGCCTCTTGTGAAGACATTTCTCCACTGATCCGGCAGATCCCATCTGGCACACTCAAGTGTCCAATCTATTGGTGCAGTAATTCCTGAAAACATTGTAGTCCCACAATATGATACTGAAGCACAAAATCTTTATCACAAGGTATCAAATCACATAAGTGACATTTGGGTAACAGCATTGTTACCATCATGTTAACAATAGAGTACTGATTTGGTCTTGTTATCCTGTTTTTTACTCCTAACTTGAATTATTTTTAAAGAAGTACACACACATAATAGGTAGACAAGAAGTAAACATCTCTCCTCTTCTTCTTTCTTATCTCTACTCAATCATATTAGGATGTCAAGTTTTGACCCTTGATGGTGTCTGTTTGACAACCATCATGACTGAGTGAAGTAGAATGCGTCTGTCTTTGTCATTAAGACTGGGAGCATTACTCAGTGGCTTTGTGCAGAGGCAATATCGTGGCCAGTGAGGAGCTTCCGAGGCGCGATTGTTGTTAGTTGAAAACTTTACTCAGTGGCAGGCCGACTTAGCTCCAAAAGAAATGGCCGCCTCTGACATGAGGAACAGACGCCATGTGCAGCCGCTCCTAACATGGAGTACAGATGCTGCTCATCCTGTATCCCCGGATTAGGAGCCCTTACAGGGTACTATCAGCCAGGCCAGCTGAGCCCAGGTTTTTCAGTGAGGTTGTTACTGCTCCCCCTCCTCCTTTTTCATCCGGGCTTGGGACCGGCAAAGGCGGAGATAGAAGTAAACATGAGATGTAGGACATGTATTGTATGTAAGTGTAACAAAAAAAATTCTAAGCACCAAGAAATAGTTGTCAGATGTGAAGATCATATGTTGGGGACACAAAACAATTAACATTTCAGAACAATTAATTATTTTATTCCAGAGTTTGATTGTCACAAAGTGAAAAAGTCAATATGTTGTTGGACTCCCACTGGCCTGGGTGCAGACTGCCACCTGGCATGTCATGGACTGATAAAGATTTCAGATGGTGTGCTGCGGGATTTCTTGCCAAATTGTCTCCAATAGACCAAATACAAGACAATTTTTTGTTGTTGTTTACTAAACTTATCAATATAAACCCCTGATTATATTTTTACAAATGGAATTCAGACAGTTTTAATTGGGTGTCACAGCCAAGAAACTACTAAAGTTCTGGCCTAGAGAAAACTGGATAAAGCCAGACTACCCTGTGCTTACTACGGGAAATAACTGAGGAAACACCTAGGGCTACAAGGAAGTCTGGCTTGTCCACCGCCGGTGGACATTTTCCTAGGATAACTTAACACAGTATAACCTTTTTAATTCGATACCCGATAATTCAGCACTTGCAATTTTTCGACCATGTTTTCATGTCCTGACCTACAGCCTATCAAATAATGAATGTTAATTCGACCAAATAAAATTTGACGCTATCAATAATTTGACCAATTTTTAAAACCAAATTTTGACATACGTATTAGATAATTATTTTAAAAACAAATTTATTGCTTAAAATACAATACAGTCGAACCTCTTTAATTCAACACCCCAAGGGATCAGAGCTTTCGGTTGAATTAAAGGTAGTGTTGAATTAAGGTTAGATGATTAGCTAATCATCTAACTCACAAAAATAATATTTAAAAAAAAATTGCTTTGTAATATAAATTAATGATTAAAACTTGAATCATGAAAATTTCTCTTATAGAACTGTAAAAAGATTATAAAAACGAAGAGAAAATTATTTATTTTTACTATACATGGGCTACGAGCTTTCGGGCAGCCTCGCCCTTCTACAGGTAAAGATACATGGTGGCAAAAGGCTTTATATAAGATTCCATTTTTAAAATATATTTACATATAAGAAGAATATAGGACGGTTAAAATATAATATAAGAAATATTTTGCAAATCTAAAACTATTGTATATGATATTTACAAATATGCTAATCATGTAATGTCATATGACAATCAATTGGCAAATTAGCAGATGGTTATACTATGAAAATATACAATGAAACCGGACAACGAATGTTCAACCCGCCATTAGCATATTTGTAAATATCATATACAATAGTTTTAGATTTGCAAAATATTTCTTATCTTATATTATATTTTAACCGTCCTATATTCTTCTTATATGTAAATATATTTTAAAAATGGAATCTTATATAAAGCCTTTTGCCACCATGTATCTTTACCTGTAGAAGGGCGAGGCTGCCCGAAAGCTCGTAGCCCATGTATAGTAAAAATAAATAATTTTCTCTTCGTTTTTATAATCTTTTTACAGTTCTATAAGAGAAATTTTCATGATTCAAGTTATAATTAAAAATCTTTTACGTTTGCTCTAGCTCCTAATATCCAATGGCAATTGGCCTTGAAGCACAGCTATCCTTGAACGCTATTCGTCGATTTACCAACCTCAATCCTGAAGTAATCCGCCTCCTAACGCATCTGTGTCGAAAGTCGCTGCAGCTGGCCAGATGGAGATTGCACCTCAACTTCAACAAGATATGCCAAAGGGCCCGTTTCATCCCCCCATCTCTCAGAGTCGCAGATCCTGTGGGAAATTCTCATTCGAACAGGGTTATCCTCCGATCCCAACGCCAATTACTATGGGCTAGAACCCAGGGATGTTATTCGCGAATACGCTGCTTGTCCAAGACCATTAAAGGCGTCATTTCCCAAGTCACCAATCTCATATCCCAATCCAATATGGTTGAACTCCTTGGTCTCCTCACCGCCGACATCAGACAGCAGGACAGCATCATTAAAGGGCGTCAATACAAGAAGCTATCCTTTTGGATCAGCAAATATGGCTTCCCAGAGGAATTTCACCCCGACAACCAACCGGTTCCCACTCTCCTCAATCTGTCATCTACAGTGTTGTCTCCTTCGCAGACTGAGGTTCTTTCCTTAGGCCTCAAGTACCGGCCTCCCACAACGCCTGACATTCCTAGAATTATTTCTGGTGTTGAGCCCGCCATCAGCTCCCTTTCCCACACAGCCCAATATGACATACGGAGTTCCATAGCCCATATCCTCCGGAAACCCACCCCTACTCAGTCCCAATCCCCTTCTCAGTCCCAATCTCTTGGTAAGTACCGCTCCCTGGCTACCTTAAGGCGAAACCATAACATTATAATCACCAGATCGGATAAAGGTTCCCAGACCGTCGTCTTGGACACGGCTGACTATGCCTCCAAGATGACGGAGATACTCAGCGACCGCAATACTTTTGTTCCCATTACACAGCCTGATGCATCTACCTCAACTAAATCTTTCAGATTGGGGTTATTACGTTTGAAAAAATCGGGTCACATAACACCGGATCAATATAGCACTTTCACCTCCGACCTTAATAATACCCCCTATATCTATGGTCTTCCTAAGACCCATAAGCCTGACATCCCCCTACGCCCCATCATAGCCTACCATCTTTCACCTGCCTATAAGCTGTCCAAATATCTGACTGGCCTACTCACACCTTGGGTGAAGGCCATTCCACAATCCTCTGCCATTAGGGATATCCCTTCATTCGTGCAGTCCATTAACTCTCTCTGCCCTGTCCCCAACACCGTCATGGTGTCTTATGATGTGGTTGCCATGTATCTTTCCCTCCCCCACCAGCTTATCATTAGGCACTTGACTAGTTTCTTACAGGATAACCAGGTAGATCACCGTACCGCAGAGTCCATAGTCGCACTATCCTCACTGTGTTTGGACTTTACTACTTTCACATTTAACAACCAGTTGTTCAAACAAATCAGAGGCTCGCCCATGGGCAGCCCACTATCCTCCCCACTTGCAGAAATAGTCATGGCCAACATAGACCACTGGGTCCAACAGCAAATTGCACCGGGCATTCACATGTGGCGGAGATATATTGATGATATCTTCTGCATATGTGATACCGGACAAGAAATCAATATCTTAAACTCTCTAAACTCCTATCATCCCGAGATCTCTTTCACCCTAGAATTGGAAAACAGGTCCGTATTGCCGTATCTTGATATACTGGTCATCCGTACTGCCTCTCATTACCACACCACCGTATACCACAAGGTTAACAATCCCACATTTTATACAGACTACAAATCTTCATGTCCCCTATCGCATAAAATAAATACTGTCCGTACTCTTACCAAGAGATTGTTCACCCACTGCTCCCTTCCACTGTTTAGAACCATTGAATTTTCCCTAATCATTAAACAGTTGGCCCGGTCCCAATACCCCCCCCATTTCATACATAAGTATAAATTTGACCCTTCTTCCGTTAGACCCCCTGCAATCACCAGAAACAGTTGTATACTTCCCTTTTCCACCCAATCAGTCGCCATCTCCCGCATCCTCAGAACCCACGGAATTAACACCCACTTTACTAATAGCAATAGCATCGGCGCCATCCTCAGACACCCTATCACCAGATTACCTAGATCTACCGTTGCTCGGTCCTCTGGTGGCTCGGTCTACTCAGTCTCATGTAACGATTGCAGTGCATCTTACATAGGCGAGACTGGTAGGTCCGTGGCCATCAGGATGACCGAACACGGTAGATGCATTACCAACAGAGACAACAGGTCGCTTATCTTCAATCATATTAACACCACCGGCCACTCATTCAATCTAACTTCTCCCACCACCATATACAATAACATCTCCAATAAATACCAAAGACTGATCATAGAGGCCATATTATCCATATCAACAAACAGCATTAACCGACACATAGATTTGCCTACACAATACCAAGACATATGTAATAACCTAAATAACCATTAAACCAATGTGGCCGCTGATGGCGGGTTGAACATTCGTTGTCCGGTTTCATTGTATATTTTCATAGTATAACCATCTGCTAATTTGCCAATTGATTGTCATATGACATTACATGATTAGCATATTTGTAAATATCATATACAATAGTTTTAGATTTGCAAAATATTTCTTATCTTATATTATATTTTAACCGTCCTATATTCTTCTTATATGTAAATATATTTTAAAAATGGAATCTTATATAAAGCCTTTTGCCACCATGTATCTTTACCTGTAGAAGGGCGAGGCTGCCCGAAAGCTCGTAGCCCATGTATAGTAAAAATAAATAATTTTCTCTTCGTTTTTATAATCTTTTTATAAATTAATGATATTAATTGAAACCATTGTGTGTACTTTTTTGTATTTATTTTTTTATTTTCATGATTAACTTTTAGTATCAGGGACAAAATGGCAATAATACATATTTTTGAAACATTTTTTTTTTTTTTTTTTTGCTTATCCCTGGTACACGTGGTACAGGCCATGATAATCATGGTGGGTAGTTAGCGACCGCTTTTTACTGTAAGCGCACCACATGTCTACACATGTGAAAGCAGTTCGACTTTGCACTTACAAATGTGCCAGAGCCCCGTTTGGTTACTCGCACTCGCTGGTGGGGTTGGACTTTTGCAAGAATCGGGGGGGCCATTGGAACATTTTTTTTTTTTAAACAGAAAAAAGTGTCCAATGCGGGGATCGAACCCGGGTCGTAGTGGTCGTAAACCAAACGGTTTAACCAGCCTTCCACCGACCCCCTTTTTTGAAACATAAATAATTACAAATAATATTTTATTTTAATTGAAGAATATAGCAGTTGAAAGGAAATAAATAAGGAAAATAAAAAGAAAATTTAAAAATATAATTTAAAAATATTCATGAAGATCTTTTTAAAAATTCCTTTAACCCTTAATTACTGGCGTTCGGCTTGAAAGGCCGTGTGAAAAATAAAAATGTGAAAATTTCAAAATGCATCATTTTTATCAAAATTTTAGGTAGCTTAATAAAATGCATTTATTTGAAGAACTTTGCATTTTAAGAGAAATCTATTTTGTATATCCCGAGTTATTAAATCAAACGGCCTTTAAAGCCGAGCGCCAGTAATTACGTCACTGGGAATTTTAGCGCCCCTATTATTAGCCGTTTCACTTTTGGTTTTATAGACGTTCAAACGCAACAAATAAGTTGAGCATTCGTTTTTTATTACTCTTGCTTCAATTATATGCATTCTAAATTGTGTTTTGTGATTGTAATTTAGTATAATATAATAGAAGTTCGGTTCCACTCTTGATATTTCAAAAAACAAAAATTTGGTATCCTATGTCCCTAAAATTGGAAAATATGTTACATTACTATCCACAATGCATTCAACCACAACAATTGATCAAGAAACTGCTGAACAACAAAAGCCCGAGATAATCACATTTTATAATATGACCAAAGGTGGTGTGGATGTAGTTGATCAGAAATATGCCATGTATTCTGTTGGAAGAAGAACCAAAAGATGGCCCCTGTGTTTATTTTTTAGCTTTTTGGATGTGGTTGCAATAAATTCAGCAGTAATTTATAAGGCTGTCAAGCAAGACGGTGGAATGGCTCAAAAAGATTTTAAAAAACAGCTTGCTCTACAACTAATGAGAGATGCCTTGAATATGAGAAATCAAGCCAAAAATTTGTCAAGAGATCTGCAAGTATTAATTCAGAAGCATGCTGGAACTTCATCACTTGAGGTAGTCAAATATTTATTTGATATTCAAACGAAATAGCAATAATGTGTGTTCTCTAGGAATCCACAAGCGGCAGTCCTTGTCCCAAAAAACGCAAAAGATGCTACCTATGTAAAAAAGATCGTTGAACTCAAATGCAATGCAAAAAATGAAAAGAACCAATCTGCAAAGATCATTCTATTGAAATAAGCTTGAATTGTGCACCTAATCTTGAATAAAATATTTTAGATAGAATTTTTTTAGAATATATACAGTATATAGAATATTTCAGATATTTAGGTAAAAAGAGTTTCTTGTAAATTTTCATTTAATTTTGTTTAGAGCTCTGTTTATTCGAAAAAACAAAATATTTATTATTTAGAAATTATGTGAATACGTTTAATTTCTTTTTAATTAACATGGTTCATTATTGATTTTGAAAGTCGGCCTGAGAGGCCGAACACCAGTAATTGTGTGACGAAATTAGGCGCCAGTAACTAAGGGTTAAAGATGTCTGTTTTTGCAATTCCAGATGGTATATTTTAAAAAAACATGCATGTCTTTCTTCCTCTGGAATGTGTTTTAAATAACAAAGTGTTTTTATTGTATTAACCCTTAACTGGACGGGTGAAATTTTCTTACGTAACTGGACGGGTTGGGTAGATTCAACCCACCTATGTAACTTTATGAAATAAGCGCTAAATAATGATTGAAATCAATATTTAAAAAATATATTTAATTTATATATGGTTAATATACAGATTTTGACTTTTAAAAATTCTGAATATAATCTATTTACAGTTTTCAAAAATTATAAAGAAATGTTATTGCAAACGTTTAGTTGACATACAGAGCAAAGGGTTTTTATTTTTTACTGCGCTTTTTGATTTACATTTGTAGCACCTTTTTGGAGTATCAGATTGTTGTGGCATCGTAGATTCACTTGGTGTACTTGAACCATCATTCCTTTTGAATTGTCGTCTGTAATTCCAGTGGGAGAGAATTGAGATTACGTGTGGCCAGTTGTTCATCAGTCAATGCTCTTCCAAGATCAACAATAAAAAGACTCCTTTCTTTTTCACCTTTTTTATCAATTTGATTACCGATTTTCTTTTTTCTTTTTTTGGAACATAGGAGGCTAAAGTGGTTGTTCCAGAGAAACCAAAAATAGAGGTTCCTGATTCTCTATTAGGGTGCGGTTGAAATTGTGGTGAATCTAAGGTTTGCTCTTTCTCATCGTTCCTAAATATATATGGCCATGTTCTTTCAACTTATCAACTAATTCTACTGAAGTGAATCAATTGTCTGCTGGAATATTTCTTCCAAAGTGTGGTCGACTAATCTCTAAAACATATATATTTTGGGTTGGCAGGGATAGTTCTCTCTGTTGATTTGATTGATTATTCTACTTATCCAAAGAAAGAAGTGTTATTTTATAAAAAGAAAGCTAAAAATAGTGGAAGATAGAGACTCAATGAGCCACGAGCTAACACTGACACGAAAATTTCGCACGCTTCTGGACGGGCTGGGCGGAATCCGCCCACACATGCAAATTTAACCCCCTTCCCAAAACTGAAATTTATAAACGATGGATGGAAAATGTTTGTATCACTGTAAAATTAGAATACATGAAAGCTTGTAGCTCTAGGTAAACGAAAAATATATATTTTTCCTATATTAAATTTATGCATGGGCAGAATCTACCCAACCCGTCCAGTTAAGGGTTAAAGGCATTCACTGCTGCTGCAGGTGTTATTGATTTTGTGTTTAAATCTTTTATAATAACATGGAAATGGAATATTGAAATAAAATGTTATCATAATCATTGTGGCTACATATTTTATGAAGATTTATTTATTTAAAAGGAAATTATTTGTAAATTTTAAAATAACTAAAATATTTCAATGCCGAAAATTAAAAAGAAAATATTAATTATTAGAGCACGGAGCCTAAATTCCGTAAGTCGTAAAAAAAAATAAACAAAACAATAACACTCGCGACATTGCGCAACGGGACTGCAAAGTGAAACTTAAACTGAAACCAAAAGTGCGCAACGCGATTCTATCGGCGTCCGCCGATCGTCGCCGCCGTAATATCTTTTTAGCGGTAAAGTTGTATGTAAAAAAACATTCAACTGTCGAAATTTGAATTTTAAAATGGTCGAAATATCGGAACTGTCGTATTATTGATACTGTTGAATTACGGTTTGTTATTTGATAGGCCGGAGGTCGGGACATCAGAATATGGTCGAATTAACCCTTAGTTACTGGCGCCTATTTTCCTTACACAATTACTGGCGTTCGGCCTCTCAGGCCGTCTTTTAAAATCAATAATAAACCATGTTATTTATAAAATAAAAAGAAATTAAACGTATACACATAATTTCCAAAGAATAAATATTTTGTTTTTTTCGAATAAACAGAGCTCTAAACAAAATTAAATGAAAATGTACAAGAAACTCTTTCTATCTAAAATATTCTATATATATTCTAAAAAATTCAATCTAAAATATTTTATTCAAGATTAGGTGCACAATTCAAGCATATTTCAATAGAATGATCTTTGCAGATTGGTTCTTTGCATTTTTTGAATTGCATTTGAGTTCGACGATCTTTTTTACATGGGTAGCATCTTTTGCGTTTTTTGGACCAAGGACTGCCGCTTGTGGATTCCTAGATAACACATATTATTGATATTTCGTTTGAATATCAAATATATATTTGCCTACCTCAAGTGATGAAGTTCCAGCATGCTTATGAATTAATACTTGCAGATCTCTTGACAAATTTTTGGCTTGATTTCTCATATTCAAGGCATCTCTCATTAGTTGTAGAGCAAGCTGCTTTATAAAATCTTTTCGAGCCATTCAACCGTCTTGCTTGACAGCCTTATAAATTACTGCTGAATTTATTGCAACCACATCCAAAAAGTTGAAAAATAAACACAGGGGCCATCTTTTGGTTCTTCTTCCAACTGAATACATGTCTGATCAACTACATCTACACCACCTTTGGTCATATTATAAAATGTGATTATCTCGGGCTTTTATTGTTCAGCAGTTTCTTGACCAATTGTTGTGGTCGAATGCATTGTGGAGACTAATATAACAGATTTTCCAATTTTAGGGACATAGGATACCAAATTTTTGTTTTTTGAAAAACCAAAAGTGGAACCGAACTTCTATTATATTATACAAAATTACAATCACAAAACACAATTTAGAATGCAGATAATTGAAGCAAGAGTAATAAAAAAACGAATGCTCAACTTATTTGTTGCCTTTGAAAGTCTATAAAACCAAAAGTGAAACGGCCAATAATAGGGGCGCTAAAATTCCCAGTGACGTAATTACTGGCGCTCGGCTTTAAAGGCCGTTTGATTTAATAACTCGGGATATACAAAATAGATTTCTCTTAAAATGAAAAGTTCTTCAAATAAATGCATTTTATTAAGATACCTAAAATTTTGATGAAAAATATTGCATTTTGAAAATTTCGCAAACATTTTTAATTTTCACACGGCCTTTCAAGCCGAACGCCAGTAATTACGGGTTAAGGTAGAGTGTCGAATTAACGAGGTTATGCTGTACTTTGCCACTGTGGGCACAGCGGCCATAGTTAGTGTATGTGCATCATGCTTAAAAGTCTTTAAAGGCATCGCAAAATCAACGCCAATGATGGATGATTTGGACTTAACTTTAGCGTTTGCCAAATTACCAATGTATTTGTATTTGGTGTGTCTTATTACCTTGTGATAAAGCACAATTTTAATTATAGATTATAAACACAAGGTTAATAAAATATTATTTTATAATATTTATTTATTTGGATTTGGTCTTATTACCTTGTGTTTATTGCCTTGTGTTTATAATCAATAATCCAAATTGTACTTTATCATGCCACTTTCCTTGTTAAACCAAGACTACTAACCCAATACCACGTGATCTCTTAGGTGAGGTAGATTCTGCTTCCACTACCTCATTCTTCTTCTTTTTTATCTCCACTCAATCATATTACGGTATCAAGCTTGTTGATGGTGTGGGTGAATTAGAGGGTGTCTACCTTTGTCATTAAGACTGGGAGCACTACTCAGTGGCAGGCCGACTTAGCTCCAAAAGAAATGGCCGCCTCTGACATGAGGAACAGACGCCATGTGCAGCCGCTCCTAACATGGAGTACAAACACTGCTGATCCTGTATCCCTGGATTAGGAGCCCTTACAGGGTACTATCAGCCGGGCCAGCTGAGCCCAGGTTTTTTAGTGAGCTTGTTACTGCTCCCCCTCCTCCTTTTTCATACGGGCTTGGGACCGGCAAAGGCGGAGTTACTACCTCATTGAACCACATTGTTGCCATCTTGTTTACATGCTGGACTGTGGATGATGGTGTGATGTGACATGTGCTAAGAGTCCATGTGTGCAGATCCCTGCTCCACCTCAGTGTCAGTGAAGATGCCATGGAGGTAAGAAGTCAACTTTTCACTCATCGCTTCAAAACTTGGGGGACCCCACTGAGGCCTTGTTCACTCTGGGGTCCAACATTAAATACATAAAAAAACACAACAAAATATATATTTTAAAATAAATAGTTTATGAAAAAATATTATATATAATTAACCCTGGAACATATGGTAGAGGCCATGATAATCATGGTGAGTAGTCAGCAACTGCCTTTTACTGTAAGTACACCACCTACCTACACATGTAGAAAGCAGTTTACACTTACAAGTATGCCATTGTGATTATTTGCACTCACTGATGGGGAGTTGGACTTTGGTCTGAATTATGTGGGGAAGGTTGGACATATTCTATATACAGTTACGAGTGTAATGCGTTCTTAATAATTTTTCATCTCTGTCACCGTTTGCTTTTTTTTTGGAATGGCGCTTTCCTATTGGTTGGCTACGATCACGCCACCTTTGCCCCCCCCCCCCATCATGCCCCCCCCACTCACTTCTTCGTTTTTGTAACTAGTGTGTTGGAGCGGGTCGCTCCTTAAATAAATGCATATATTAGTTAATAACCAAATGGAATCCTCTCTTTCTTTTTCCCAGTAAGAGACGCCTATGGAAGCCAACAGTACATAGACAGATAAAGCACATAGGCTATAGTTATTAACTAATATATGCATTTATATAAGGCGCCAATTTATAATTGTAACAAATAGTATTTGAATCAAAACATTCAATCGGGTAAAACACGGGCGTTGCCCGGGTCATTCGGCTAGTATTTAAATATACTTGAGAATCAAGGATAATGAGTAACATGATGGAGTGAGATGTTGAAATGGTTTTCATAATAGATACAAGAAAATAAGACACCTAATCCAAATAAATTCATACAACAGCGTTGTTACCGAAACCTCACACACTATAAATTTATTTGGATTAGGTCTTATTTTCTTGTATCTATAATCCAAATTGTACTTTATCATGGTTTTCATAATAAAATACCAGGATCGGTGGAAGGATGGTCTAAACCATTGGTTTTCGACCGCTACAACCCAGGTTCGATTCCTGAATTGGGCACTTTTTCCTGATTAAAAAAAAAATGCTTCAATGGCCCTTGATTCTTGCAAAAGTCCAACCTCACCAGCCAGTGCAAGTAACCAAATGGAGCTCTGGTACATTTGTAAGTGCAAAGTCGAACTGCTTTTCACACATGATTGGACAAGATACCACATAATAAAATACCAAGGAATGGAATAACTTGGTTGTGTTCCCAATCCAATGAGAAGGAAATATCTGAATGATAGGAATTTAAAGTCTTCTAGTATTGATTCAAGGTGGTGTTTTGGGCAGATGCACAGGACGTCATTTATGTAACGGCGCCAGAAACTGATGTTGAGTTGATGCTGTGAATTGATTCTGGACATGACTATTTCAGCTAGTACTGTTGTAAGGGGACTGCTCATTGGAGAGTCTTTGATTTTTCTGAATATATACAAATCATTTTATTCACGATCGAACGTTGTGGCCCACTGTACGTATTATATCTCAAACTCAATGTGATATTAGCCATCTCTGTCTTGAGCTCAATGTACCATCACTGCGACCATTAAAGCAGTGAGTTCCTTTAATTGGTCCACAAAGAATGTCTGCAGAGGTCCAGGTATGCGTCGCCCAGATATCTTTCTGGTTAGTTGTCTGAATAACTGTTTATCAAAGAAAAATGCATTTAGGCATGCCTCTCTATGAGCTGTTCAATCCTTACTTTTGCTTCCAAAGAACATCCATATCACAGTGGTTGTTTCCAACCTCTCTCTTCCTGCTCTAAACTCTTGAATCCACCAAGTAACTATATCATAAGGACAGGAAGGCTAACCATAAACTTCAATCAAATTTTCATAAATCTTCAGCAGTTGTTCAAAGAGTTTAAAACAAACATACTTGCAAAAACATAACATTTTATTTATGAGTGTCATTTTTAAAGTGAAGTTAAACCATAATGGAATGTTTGAAACTGTGCAGGCATATACCTGTATACACATGTGGCAAATAAT
Source organism: Cordylochernes scorpioides (assembly GCA_030710605.1). Taxonomy (NCBI): domain Eukaryota; kingdom Metazoa; phylum Arthropoda; class Arachnida; order Pseudoscorpiones; family Chernetidae; genus Cordylochernes; species Cordylochernes scorpioides. The sequence goes on from CP092870.1 coordinate 12,514,690, forward strand.
TTTTAAGACTCGCGCTAGATAAAAGCCAATAGCAGAGCCAGTTATGAAATTGCGCATGCGTATATATATTCGAAGCCTTATCTAGTGCGTGGCTTTGTTTCAGCCATTTTGGTTAACTCTTTAAAACCATACAGGCGATTTTTGAAAAGTAAAAATTTTTGTTCGTCGGAATTCTGATATGGAACAGAGAGCGGTCATTAAATTTAATGCAAAACTTGGTAGAAGTGCATCGGAAACATATATTTTGATGAAGCAAGTTTATGGTACGTTATGTTTGAGTAAATCAAATGTTTTCATTTGGCACAAACGTTTTTCGAATGGAAGAAATACGCTAGAAGATGAAGATAAGCATACTGGACGACCAAGTTCTTCGGAGACACCAGAAAGTATAGAAAAAGTGCGAGAATTTGTTGCAAACAATCGCAGTGCATCCCTGAGAATGATGGCATAGGTTTTACACATCAACAAAGAAACGATTCGAACCATTCTGCATGAAGATTTGGGTAAAACTAAAGTCTGTGCTAAATTTGTTCCACACACTTTAACGGGCGAGCAGAAATCATTGAGAATTGCACTTTGCAGGGACATCATTTCTGCCTATGAAAATGATTCAAACTTCCTGAAATCAATTGTTACGGGTGATGAAACATGGTGTTTTCAGTATGACCCAAAGACAAAGCGCCAAAGTGCCGAATGGAAGTAAAAAAACTCTCCACAAGCCAAAAAAAACTCGAAAAGTGCCTTCAAAAATCAAAACATTGCTGATTACCTTTTTCGATAGTAGAGGTATTATCCACAAAGAATTTGTTCCCGCTGGACATACCATTACTGGAGAGTATTATTTAAACGTTTTGAAACGTTTGATTGCCAGAATTCGTCGCATTCGTCCAGAATATCGCGATGAAGACAGTTGGTGTTTGCTGCATGATAATGCACCGAGTCACTCCTCACTCATTGTTCGTCGCTTTTTGGCCAAAAATAACGTCTGTGTGTTGAATCATCCTCCGTACACGCCTGATTTAGCACCATGTAACTTTTATTTATTCCCAAAAATAAAATTGAAGTTAAAAGGTTGTTTTTTTTATGATATCCCGACCATCCAGAGAGCTGCGACGAGCACTTTGGAGGCAATTCCTCAAAGTGGCCTGCAAGAGGCTTTTAATTCCTTATTAAATCGTTGTAACATATGTATTGAATCCGGAGGGGAATATTTTGAATAAAAAAATAGTAGAAATTGAATTAGCTTGTTTCTGTTTTATTTTACAAACCCATTCTTAAAAATTATTTGCCACACTGTGTACATTCTGACTGACAGGGTCCATATGTACCTGACCAATTTGGCTCTTTTGAATTTGTGGTTTCTTATGTTTTAATTTTTTAGGACTCTAAATTTTATTTCAGTTATTCATTTTTAGATCCTCTTAGAGAAACTTTAATATGTAGGGTTTTCATATTGAAGTTAAAAAAAATTTCCAACAGTCAGTTTCGAACCTAGGTTCGACGGTAACCTATATGGCTTGGTTAAGAAAATTTGTTCAGCATAGAGATTTTTTCATTATAAATAATTTCATTATATATATTGTTGCATATATGGGCCTGAAAGCACTTACAACCTTTGCCAATAGATAGCGCTTTCGCCTATTTCTGGTCTGGAAATAATGTGGTAATCGCCGACTGCTGTGGTCCTGTTTCCTGGGAAAAATATTTGTAAATACACGTATATATTGGCCCTAGGAGGTAACGTAATGTAAATATCTGTTAATTGTTATTCTAGTTATATGTAATGTGTAGTAGAAATGACAATAAAAAGGAGGAGTGTTAGAAGTCTTGATGCTGGTTGCTGTTATGACTCTCTCGCCAACGCCACAGTCGCTACTCTTCTGGTAAGTCTCTCGTGTCCCCCCCACCAGTGGTAAGGCCGAGAGATACTGCCAGAGGAAAGGAGATCCACTTGAGTGGTGGTTCTCGGAGTTCTTTGGGTGGTCTGCAAGGTAAGGCTGCAGAGGAGAGAAACGGGAGCCCAGGGTAGGTGAACCACGATGGAGAAGGCGGCGTTGTCGCGAAGAACAGGAGGGGTCATGCGCGACAATATGTATATAGGGTTCTTTCTGTATTCCTACTTCCTCCCAAGCTCATAATTCCTTAAATCCTTCCACCCAACAATGTCTGTGATAAAAGCTAAGCTGCCAGAGTTACTGTGTAAAATCACTGGGAGAGTTCACTATGTGGTCATGGTTGTCAAGTCTCAAGCTCTACAAGCTTGATACCCTAATATGATTGAGTGGAGATAAGAATAAGAAGACCTTGTGGTCAATACCATGCACAGATGGTGAACTCCCCAATTATGGTGTAGTGGTGGTGAAGGAACCAGTGAGAGAGAGATACTGTACTCTTGGCATCCAGCTCCAATGCTAACCTAAATAGATGAAACATCTCAAGTTGTGCTACCGTACACTCATGGACAAAACTTGAGGAAGTGGAAAGCCTTTGATGTCACCTGTTGTCTATTATTTGTAAGGAGACAGAAGCAATTTCATTCACACTTGGTTATCCCGTGTCTTCATTAAAGGTCACTGTAATAAAATATCTTTCAGAGTTGATAAGGCACAATTTGGATTATAGATTATAAATACAAGGTAATAAGACCAAATAAATAAATAGTGTGTGACATTTCGATAACATCGTTGTTACCATCTACATTCAATACTTTTGTCTGAAGATGGTAACAATGCTGTTACAGAAACGTTACATACTATTCATTTATTTGGATTTGGTCATATTTTGTCTGAATCCTGATATACAGGCTAAAATAGTAAATTTTGTCCATGAGTTTATATACTTTAGAGATAGACACCGTGGTGTAGAATGGACAATAAATGGTGGTGATGCTATGGAGAGTTGGTGTGGGTAGTGAACAAGGTACTATTGGTGTAGATGAACAAGACACTAGCGGTGTAGACACTAACAAGATGTGATATATATCAATGAATACTCTGTAAAATGTACTCTGTATCTGGATAGATATTGTTGCACCAAGTTGCAGCTTTGCCGGGTCGTCGACCTTGGTTTCTTCCTTCTTGGTGTTATACACGTTTCCAGAGCGGGTTTCCATATTCAAAGCAAATAAATAAAAGTAATAGTAAATAAATAAAAGTAAATAAAAATAAATTACCTTTCAACGTTATTGTGTTCATTTATTCGTGGCCTTCCTCGTAGGCCGTGATCCGCAGTCTCCCTCTAGGTCCTCTCTCGCTCCAATAACCAATCAAGATATATGTACAATAAATATTACAAAAGGAATGAAACTATAAAAAGGAATGATGATAATCTAAATAATCTGTTTTAAATAAATATGAAATATCATAGAATATTTTGAATAAATGTAAGGCGCATTAACATTGATGTAACAATATTGCCACGGTAGTGATAATAAGTATTACAAAAGTTTAAGTAAAAATAATTTATTGATTAGAATGCAAACCATTTTTAAAATTAAATTTACAAGTGATAATCTATATATACAAGCATGGTAAGGGGTGATGACTAGGCAAATATATATGATGATAAACAACAGAGTATTTTCAATAATTATTCTGTGACAATATCATCGTCCACATCTGGATCTCGCGGGTTAGAAATGTAAACACATTTCTAATTTGAAATGTAAATAAATACTCATTTATATTACTATGTGATTGGGGTTGCCTGCATGATGGGGTGCATCTGCTGTTGCTCTCAAAGAGTTGGGGCATTTGTAGTATGACTTTGTCTCTAATTTGAGGCCGCTCCTCACATGGAGACAGATGCCTTTTCACCGCCTATTTTAGGGCAAACGCTGCATGTGACCTGTAACCCTAGTTAGGGGCCCTTACTGGGTACTGCCATTCGGGGCCAGCTGAGCCCAGGGTTTTTATAGAGGTTTCCTCCTCCAAGATTATTCCACCCATATGGTCGTTGGAAAAGTTTTTCCTCATACCCCCATCTGTCTGTTGATCCTACCAGAACCTTGTTAGCCTGCTGGGAGTTTGGCCTGTGTTTCCCAGGGGACACCACGAGGAGGTGAGGGGTTGCCTAATCTTACAAAATACTACACAAGGTACTTTGGGGAAAGAAATGAGAAATATTTTGGTAGTGGGGACAAGGTGTGGATGGTGAGCAAGACACTAACAAGTCCTTAGGCAGATACAGGGTGAGAATATGTGCACAATCCAGGCATCCTTCCTTCTTGTTGCATCTCAAGTTCAAACCTCAAAGAAACTACACAAAAATGTTTTCACAGCCATGGAATTCCTGATATACACACAGATGAGCTTCGATATCTCAACATCTAATGGCAAAATTTTTACCCGAGTTTCCAATGCCTTTTGGCTTCATCTTTGGTATAAAGAATTCCACTTATATTCAGTTTAATATACTACACATTGCAATTTCCCCAAAATTTATATTTTTGTAAGTTCATAAACCCACCCATGTTGCCCACTAGAGATCTGATTAATTGAAAAAGAAAAACTAAATAGAAACATGGGTGGGTTTAATTAAGTTACAAAAGTGCTGAGATAGGAGGAAAATGTAATGTGCAGGGAATATTTCAGATGAAGGTATGGATAAAGAGCAGTTGTCCTGTGTGTTGTGTTGTGCATCAAAAGAAATCATTGTAAGACTTGACTATGGCCTTTATTACAATGCCTCTTTTCTTCATTAAGCAAATATGATGACTACACACTGTAATGGGCTAGTGTAGGGAGGATTTTGTGAAATAAATGCCTTTAGGCCACAAACATCAGCTGGCATAATCTAAATTGGAGCTAAACTTGACTATTTGAAACAAACCCTTTGCTTCTATATTTGGCAATCTAATTCAATTGTAGAACTGATCTTTTTAAAACTTGTCAAAACCTGCCAGAACATAGAGCTGATGGGGAGTTGGCCCAGCCACCAGTTTTCCACTCCACCTGATAAGGTAGACAGACACTTCTGATAACTCGGTTATCATCTGATCTCATTGACTTTTTTAGTGAGATATTTTGGGAGATAAAATTATCCTGTCTTGTTGGACAACAAGCTCTTGTAGCCACAGTGCTAGTTCACTTATTACCTCAATGCTCATGTGCCATGTAGCCACAGAGCTTGTTCACTTATTACCTACTGTATTGACTCATCCATTGATGAGTTCTACTCATCTCCAGCAGACACCATCAAAAGTGTTGAGCTCTACAAGCTTGACACCCTAATATGATTGAGTGGAGATAAGAAAGAAGACTTATTGCTTCCATGCTAATGTGTCCTTTAGCCACAGAGCTTGTTCACTCTCTTATTGCCTACTGTATTGACTCATCCATTGATGAGTTCTACTCATCTCCAGCAGACACCATCAAAAGTCTTGAGCTCTACAAGCTTGATACCCTAATATGATTGAGTGGAGATAAGAAAGAAGACTTATTGCCTTCATGCTCATGTATCATTTATCCACAGAGTTTGTTCACTTATTGCCTCCATGTTGATGTATCATGTAGCCACAGAGATAGTTAAATGACATTGTGTGTGTGAGGGACAGACTTCCATTTCACATCACTGGACATTTATAACGTAAAAGGCTTTGTGCAGTGGGTGTATTGAAAAATTGGCAGAAGGACATAACTTCCTTGTTAACTCTCATTTATTGGAAGTGCTGGGGGAAAGTATCTTTCAATTATAAGTAGCCCCAATTATCCAGCAGCCCCCATTAGCAATAGTCTCAAATATTCTATGTACATGTTAGCAGTATTCACAATTACTTGTAGTTCCAATTATTAATTATTAGTAGTCCCAATTATCCAGCAGTCCCAATTAGCACTAGTAGAAATTATCACTAGTCCCAATTATTCTGTAGTCCCAGTTAGCAATAGTCACAATATAATATCCAGAAGTTATAATTAACAATAGTCATAATTATCAGTAATTCAAATTATCAGAAGTCCCTGTGGGCAGAAGTCTCAATTATCCAGCATTCACAATTAGCAATAGTAACAATTATCAGTAATTCCAATTATCAGAAGTCCCTGTTATCAGTATTCACAATTACGTGTAGTCCCAATTATCCTGCAGCCTCAGTTAGCAGTAGTCCCAATTATCCAGCAGTCCCAGTTAGCAATAGTAACAATTATCTGTAATCCCAATTATCAGCAGTAAGACTTTGCTACAATGAACTAGGGAAATATCAAACCATCTCCTTATAACACACCCAAAATAATCCCCAATACTAGTGAGGCCATATAATGAACCAAAAGTTTTGTCCCAACAGGGTTTCTTATAGCGATATTTTACAGGGTATTGTTTAAATATAGCCAGAATAATTCAAATGTGTGGAACATGAATAGGGCATCACCAAGTACTGCTGCAAAATATATACAGTAATTCATAATTTAAAAAAACTTATAAAATATAATTTTAAACACAAGGTAAAAAATAAGACCAAATCCAAATAAAAATATAGTGGTCTTTTTTATTATTGACTAGTTTAACCTTGTAGGATAGTTGAGACACATTCTGGAAAGATGTAAGACGCGTCTGAGGAGAGAGTCAAGATTGAAGAATCTACCAAACCTGGTGCAACAATTGGTTTACACTGCAACACTATATATTTATTTGGATTTGGTCTTATTACCTTGTGTTTATAATCCAAATTGTGCCTTATCAAAATATAATTTATTAAGAAACATATTTCTACCCTGGTAGCTTTACATAATGCCCTTAGTTTTACTGGTTGGAAGAAAGATTTGGAAAGCTGCTATTAGTGGGTTTAATGTTGTAGCTAATAAAGTAGTAAGTGTCTGTCTATTATTGTTTGTTTTTGTAACTATTACACTTAAGCCATGTATATGTTATATTAAAATATTATTTTATTTAAAATTATATTTCATAGATTCAAATATTCTGTTAAATCCACCACCAGAGGTCACACTTCCCCTATAAAAACTCATTGTTGTTGTTTCCCAATGGCCGGCTCAAACCTTTGTACATTATGTAAATAAGTTTTTCATCTTTTTTATTCTTACGCCTTAATCCAGGCATTACTTTTATCAAATTATGTTATTTTATATATCCCATAAACTCATTTAAAGCTATTTATAATCTTCATTATTTTTATTATTATTACCACGACTGCAGAACAATATTGTAATACAGTGGACCCTCGGTTTGCGAGCATAATCCGTTCCAGAGCCATGCTCGTACTCCAAAACGCTCGTAGTGCAAAACTAATTTCTTATTTTTAATAATTGAAACTCGGGCAATTCTTCCATGAATTTTAGTTTAATTAGAGTCGGTAAACACTTCGTGATAAGTATAAGAGAAGCTTGTACTCCATTCAATATTTGAAATCATAGCTATCATATTTTTAATGAAAGATTCGAAAGAAAAATTTTACACGTGATAGTTACTGAATTTCAAACCTAGTGATAAGTAAATAAAAAGATAATGCATAAATAAATGTATAAAAAATAATAAAATAAACAAAAATAAAAGATAATGTTGGGATGGCTGATGCAATTGCGTTAAAAAACCACTATTTGAGGGAAAAATGGCATAAAAGGGTTATTTTATAACATTTTATTTTTTTCTTTCAATTTTATCGAAGAACTGGTCCAATGACTGTTGCTTCTACCTCTTTTTGAGAATTTCACGGAAATGCGACATTGCATTATCGTTGAACTGATCCGTCGCTCGCAAAGCAGCCGGCTTATTCGGGTGGTGCTTTGCTACGAACAATTGCACAGTTTCTCACATTTTACATATTTCCCGAATCTGATCTGAAGGGAGGGATCCCAGTGAATTTTCATCCTCCTCTTCCCCAGACAAGATCACCTCCTTAACCTCTTGGTGTTGCTCGCGATGAAGATCGATCAGTTCATTTGTGGTAAGCTCCTGATCTTCTTTCTCCACAAGCTCTTGAATGATTGGCTCATTCACCTCCAGTCCTAAAGTTTTCCCCAGAGACACAATAACATCGATAATTGGTGGCTCCTGTTCACCAGACAACCCCTTAAAATCATATGCATGGACGATGTGAGGCCACAATTTTGTCCAAGCAGAAACGAGAGTTCTCTGGGAGACTCCATTCCATGCTTTATCAATGATCTTAAGGCAGTGGACAATGTTGAAATGATTCTGCCAAAACTCTCGGAGAGTAAGGTTTGTTTCTTCAGTTAATTCGAAGCATCTCTGAAAAAGTTCTTTGATATATATTTTCTTAAAGTTGGAAATGACCTGCTGATCCATAGGCTGCAGTAGTGGGGTGGTGTTAGGAGGGAGGAACCTGACCTCAATAAACTTGAATTCATCCAGTAAGTGATCCTTAAGGCTTGGTGGATGAGCAGGAGCATTGTCCATAACCAGCAACGCTCTGAGTGGCAGTTTTTTTTCCGAAAGGTATTTCTTCACTGCAGGACCGAATGCTTCGTTCATCCACTCAACAAACAACTAACGAGTGACCCAAGCCTTAGTATTCGACTTCCACAAAACGTTCAATTGGCTCTTTTGCACTTTGTGTTTCTTGAAAGCCCGTGGATTCTCAGAATGATACACGAGCAGTGGCTTTACCTTCAAATCTCCACTTGCATTAGCACACAGCAAGAGGGTGAGACGGTCTTTCATGGGCTTGTGACCGGGCATTGTATTCGCTTCGGCTGTAATGTAGGTTCTCTTCGGCATCTTTTTCCAAAAAAGTCCTGTTTCATCACAGTTAAAAACTTGCTGTGGGAGGTAACACTCGGTAACAACGAGCTTCTCGAACTCAGCAGTGAATGTCTCAGCTGCTTTAGCATCCGAACTTGCACCCTCTCCATGCCTCGTGAAACTATGGATGCCACTTCTCCTCTTAAAGTTTTCGAACCACCCCTTGCTGGCTTTGAAGTCTGCATGTACTTCATTCTCTATTGATGTACATGATATTTTACTCCCGAGTTCGGCGTACAAGGCCTTTGCCTTTTCACATATTAAATTCTGGGTTATGGTATCACCTGCTAATTGCTTCTCGTTTATCCATACAAGAATCAATTTTTCAACTTCTTCTAGAAGACGTGGACGCTGTTTTGATAGTCTTGTGACTCCATTTGCTGCATCTAACTCCCTTAATTCCTTTTTCTTCTTCAATATTGTGCAAATCGTTGATATCGACTTCTTATAAAATCTCGCTATTTCTGTCACCCGCATGCCACGTTCGTGCTTTTCAATCATTTCCCTCTTTGCCTCCATTGTGATAATATCCTTCTTCTTACCCAATTCTCTTTCAACATATTTCTTCACGGGCCCATTTTGCAGTGGTTATAGGATTTTTATAGCAAGAGAGGTAGAAATTGTCACCAATTTTTGAAAATACATATATAATCTAAAAAATAAATAAGAAATTAAAAAAAGCTATTCCTTTATCATTGAGAGATAATTTTATCGTTGAATTAAAATAAGTCAAAATGATATACAGAGTATTTTAAGATTAAAGAAAACTTTTTAACTTTAATAGCAACTTTTCAAATTTTAATAGCAACTTTTTAAATTTTAATAACACCTTCGAGCCTTTGTTTACAAATGGAAAAAGTTATCTTAAAAATTAAAAAAGTTTTCTTTAATTTTAAAATACTATATACATGTATATATATATATGTATCGATTTGAATATATACATTATAGTATGTATTAAATATATATGGTAATTTAAACCAACAACCCTATATTGTATAATTACTTCTAACAAGATTGTCATGTTGTATATAGAAACATATCTATAAATAATTATATGCATGATTAATCTGTGTCATTGCATCACCATATGTAATGTACTTTGTACAAACTAAAGACAAATAAATAAAACTATGTAATAGATTAAGAGCTGAGTTAAAGCAAGATTGAAAAGTTCAAAAAACGTCTACAATCGAGACAACTCTAAAGGAATTCGGCAGCCCGTTGCCATCTGGTCCAAAGGGTGCAGAATGCCCCAGACGTTCAAAGTTCAAATTCGCAGATGTATCCCCCCCCTCCTCGGGAATGGTATATAAACACCTCGGTTTTAGCCGACAAAAGATAGTTAGTTAGTTAGTCCGCAGTTAGTCTCTTCACCGTCGGCGCAAGCCCTTGTCGCTTGTAGCCAGGTCCACATCATCGCCATGTAAAACAGTAAGAACTCTATATCTCCATCTTGCTTAGCTCAACTCCTATCTGTTCATGGAACTTTCCTACTTCAGCTGTGTCTCTTCGTTTTGTGTGTGTGGTTCCCAAGCTTTCCACTCTGCCTCGACCACGACTGCCTGTACTCTGTGAAAACTGTTAAAGGTCTTCCAAAGTGCAGAGAGGTACTGGAAAACTCTCCACGCCCTGACTGTCCCTCTCGGCTACTACAGGTTTGACCACCGGTTACCACAGCATATAGCGAGAGTCGACAGGATTCTACAAGAGGCTACCAGACCTCAACTTATTACAGAGAGTCGACAGGATTCTACAAGAGGCTACCAGACCTCAACTTATTACAGAGAGTCGACAGGATAACCCAAACGAAGGACACCACAGTGAAGAAGGTAAGAAGACTGTCCAGATAGAAAAGAGAGAAAGAGCAAAGATGGAGGAACAAGCCCGCCGCCATTCCAACTAAACGACCTATCAATCTCTTCCCCAACAAGAGACTATATATCAGGAGCAAGCAATCTCCCCCTCCAACGACACAGCCGAAAATCCCGCAAAATAAGCCGGTGAGACTTTCCCCCTTCGGCCTTACAACGCAACCATCTTCCAGGCAACATGCCGCCGTCACCAAACAGAAGTTACAAACTTCTACAAGCTCTACTTGGAGCGTCTTCCACGTCATCAGCAGGACAACAACCAAAGACCAAGTCTCCTGACTGAACAATCCTCAAAACTGTGAGTTTTTAAAAACTTCGTAACTTTCACCTCATGCTCACAACTTGATTCTCCATAAATTTAATGTTTATTTTCACTGTAATCATTTTAAATCAATTTTTACCATTTTTATATCATTTCAATTCAAATTTTAAATCTTTTACACCCTCATTTATCAATTTTTACTTTATTTTAAGCAAGTTATAAATTTTAATTCATTACTTTGAATTTTACATTAAAAAAAAAAATCATTATTTTTTTTAATTACTCGAATCATAATTCTAAACTTATTTGTGTGTTTTTCTTAATATCATATTTTTATAACAAACACCAATTTCTTAATCAAATGCTCAAAACTTTGCAAAAATCATTTTTTTATGTTCAATATTTTTATATAAACGCCTCAGTCAAATTATAAGTCACTATCACGCCATTGACACTTTTACAAGGATAATTTTTGCACTACCATAATCAACGATTTAAAAAATATATTCAAATTTTAATACACATAGGTGAAACGCATTTTTTTTTAATTGCAAAAATCGAAAGATACAATATCTTCAAAATCACAACTAGAAAAGTAACTATCTTTCCCAAAACAAGTTAAAAATAAAAATCCCATCAACTACCACGTCAGTAGCTAAATTAAGTCACAGTCTTCCAAAACTATTACAATCATTAAATCCCAACATAGTTTCACTCCCTCGTCCTTTCCTTTTACATGCATAATTATTAATTATTCACACATCTCTCTCAATAAACTACAACACACTTCCCATCACTTTCTACAATTGGCCACCATCTATTAGCGTGCGACTTAGCAACAAATCGAATTCGAGCAACACAAGCTCCGTCGCCACTAAACGTGCCACATTCACTAACAACCAAAATATCTCGATGTGTTTTGTACAACCACCACTCAGGACTAGTAAATTTGTTGTTCATGGTGAAACAAGTTAGATGCTGTACCAAAAACAAAGATTTCACGTGACACCTTTCCATTCAATTCACTCGTGTCACACAGCGCATCACAACAATTTTTCTCACTTAACAGGCCACAAAGACGCCTTCATGCCTGTGACACATCTAACCCCAAAGCGTGTCCACGTCGAAAATAGCACTTTTACTCACATCTAAACCTGACATCATTGAATAACATTTTTTACCGCAACAGCGTCGAACGACAACACTTAAGAACACCGAGAAAACTACATCTTTCAAATACACCATAAAACTACCAACAAGCTTTCACCACTCTCAAAGGGAGTTTAAACAGTAAACCAGTACCCTAACGTAAATTCAAACTCTCAAAACTGTACTACAACAAGGATTTCCAAAATGTCTGTTATCTGACAGAGCGCCCGCTTTTACCTCAGAAAAATTTCACAAATTTCTAATAACACACCCCATTCTGTCACAAGTTTTCCACCCAGCTATTTAATGTTCAATGTTATACCCCCAAATCTGATAACTCATCCTAATCCATACCCTGAAATAACCAGACTAGATGAGAAAGAATGTAAAGAACGTGCGACGCAGACTTCCCCCATATCGCCCCTTTAAAAACAATACATCGCACCCCGGTCGTAAGAATGGACACCTAAATCCATCGCCACTCTTCCCCCAGAGGCCCCCAGTCCTACATTCCCCATGTCCCGCATTCTTTTTTTTTTCCACACTTCTTACTACATTAACAGTCGATATCTTAACCTAACTTTTAAAAACATTTGGACATTTGAATTTGAACAAGACCTACCTTAAATTGAACATTTTCGATATTTTGATCCAGTGTAAATCTCTAATTTTTCTACATATCAAACATTTTACATGTTAAATTGAGATCACAATCTTTACTTATATTGTTTTTTTGTATAAAATATTTTATTTTTTATTTTTTATTTTTGCCTTTCAATTATATAATCACTAGCTTTTAATCCAACATTATATATGAAATAATCAATTTTATTTTTCATAATATTACAAAAGATATATTTGTTGTCAAAAATCACTTTAATTCTTCATTATTATCACTTTTATATATTGATTGTTTGATTTTATCCACTTAAACTTTATTCAACCACAATGATATTTCTATATTTTATTCATTTTATATTTGTTTTATACCTTTTTATAAAATGACTATGTTATCATTAACTTTCGGGCATACAACAATCTATTTCTCTAACCACTTCAGTGTACTTTACACTACTATCTTCTTAGTCATTGCTTCACATCAACGTAGAAAAACGATAGTACTGCTTGACAATTTTTTGATTTCATAATTTCAACAAACTCTTTGATCAAAGTTCCCCAGAATTAAAAATCCCAACTTCTGGCCTTGAACACGTTTCAAAAGTTTACTACAATCATCCCTAGAGCATAATCACCCACGCAAACACAAAGCGTCCACAACTCAATTTTTTAGCTCTAGCGGACCACAATCAACCTTTGATTTTAAGTCAAGTCAGATCACCTACTGTCGCTACAACAATTCTACTTAACGCATGACTCCATTTCACCCCTTTCAATCATATTAATGAACAACTTGTTCTTCAACAGCTTTTCAACGCAATAACCCTACAATTGTGACAAAGCACTGTAACACTTATACAGGATCACAGGTGAAACATTGCCTCGGAAGACGCACAAGTCTATATCCTCGCTTTGCACCTGGACCTAAGTATTTGATTACCTGTGTAATACCTACAATTGCATATTCTTTAACCACTAACCCTTTCCAACGCCCGCCAACAATCTCTTAAAACATCATCATTATTTTTTATCAAACAAAGGTTTTATCTACATTTCTCTTTTATATGAATATCATAACTTTTAAATTAAACATAAGTTGTATTTTTTATAATTTGCAGATATATCCAAACAAAACATCTTGTTATAGTCCTTTTTAACCCTCACAGTTTAAATTAATTAAAAGATATTTTAATTACTTACCTGTGTTAGAGAGGCTTTACCCGTTTAAACCCGGATAAACCCTTTCACTCCAGGGGCTCATCTATGGTAATTTAAACCAACAACCCTATATTGTATAATTACTTCTAACAAGATTGTCATGTTGTATATAGAAACATATCTATAAATAATTATATGCATGATTAATCTGTGTCATTGCATCACCATATGTAATGTACTTTGTACAAACTAAAGACAAATAAATAAAACTATGTAATAGATTAAGAGCTGAGTTAAAGCAAGATTGAAAAGTTCAAAAAACGTCTACAATCGAGACAACTCTAAAGGAATTCGGCAGCCCGTTGCCATCTGGTCCAAAGGGTGCAGAATGCCCCAGACGTTCAAAGTTCAAATTCGCAGATGTCTCCCCCCCCTCCTCGGGAATGGTATATAAACACCTCGGTTTTAGCCGACAAAAGATAGTTAGTTAGTTAGTCCGCAGTTAGTCTCTTCACCGTCGGCGCAAGCCCTTGTCGCTTGTAGCCAGGTCCACATCATCGCCATGTAAAACAGTAAGAACTCTATATCTCCATCTTGCTTAGCTCAACTCCTATCTGTTCATGGAACTTTCCTACTTCAGCTGTGTCTCTTCGTTTTGTGTGTGTGGTTCCCAAGCTTTCCACTCTGCCTCGACCACGACTGCCTGTACTCTGTGAAAACTGTTAAAGGTCTTCCAAAGTGCAGAGAGGTACTGGAAAACTCTCCACGCCCTGACTGTCCCTCTCGGCTACTACAGGTTTGACCACCGGTTACCACAGCATATAGCGAGAGTCGACAGGATTCTACAAGAGGCTACCAGACCTCAACTTATTACAGAGAGTCGACAGGATTCTACAAGAGGCTACCAGACCTCAACTTATTACATATATATACTGTACTTATATTATAATGATTAATAACAATCCATAAATAAAATAATATCTATATATATAAAAATGAATGTTTGTATGTTTGTTGGTCTGTTGGTATGTCCGGTATACAAATTCGCAGTAGTTCACTAATTCAAACCAAAATTTCCATAAATAGGTAAAAAATAACGGGGATGACGATAGGCTATTTTAAAATATATATAAATCATTTATTAAAACTATATATTCAAATTATTCAACTTAGCTCACGAGCAGCGCCCTCTAGAACACTCAGACGTCGACGGCGGCGCGCGACGATTGGCTGCCGGCGCAGCACGTGACTTTCCTGCCCCCTGCCCCCCCCCCCCGCCAGGTAAATGAGATCTCCCGGCTGCCGGTCGGTTGAGCTCACGAGCAGCGCCCTCTAGAACGCGTGGCGATTTTGACGGCGGGGCATGCTCCCGGTTGGACAGTTGCGCGGGGGCAGAGTGACCTCGCGGGTGCCCTCCGGGAACTACGTCCATCTTCCATATGTAATATACATTTAATCCTGTAAACCCGGGCGTTGCCCGGGTCATTCGTCTACAAATTCGCAGTAGTTCACTAATTTAAACCAAAATTTCCATACATAGGTAAAAGAATACTGGGAAGACGATAGGCTATTTTAAAAATATTGCTGTTTCATGTTTGATGATCAGGATTATATCGGGAAAAATTACAAAAAACAGAGACCTCGGGTGAAACAGGGTACATTTAATAGGGTAAAACCCGGGCGTTGCCCGGGTCATTCGTCTAGTTTAATATAAAAATATGCCCTCATCCCGCCGCTAAAGGTGGTAATGGAGAAGAGGGGCAACCATCACGAGTTGCTCGTAATGCGAAATTTCACTCGTAATCCGAGGTAAAATTTTTCAAAAAATTTTGCTCGTACTGCGAAAAGCTCGTACTCCAAGGTGCTCGTAAACCGAGGGTCCACTGTATACTCATGGATGCCAAAATCAAGCAATAGCTAATAATTCTATAAAAAATAATCAAAAATCAACAGAAAATCTCTTTTTTTTTTTTTAAATAACATATATATACTACAGAGGCCAATGATACTCATTGTGAATTCTAGAGACTGATCTTACACTAAGTGCACCTCATGCAGAAAGCATTCAGACTTGGTTACTTGCACCTACTGGTGGGTTGGACTTTACAACAATTGGAGGCCATTGAAGCAATTTTTAATTTAATTTATTAATCAACCAGGAGCAATATTGAAATATTTGTACCTAATACAGAGGAAACAAAACAGCACAAACAAATTAGAACTTAGAATTAAATATTTACAAATTCACATGTATTATTCTACAAAGTTCATTAAATTTATATAGACAAAGTGGCTGAGGTGAAAGAGTTAGATCATTTAAATCAGGGAACAAACGATGTCTCACTTCTGTAAAGTTCGGACAGTCGTAGATAAGGTGAAAAGCAGTTTGTTTGGTTGCTTGGTTGTGGCTGTAGTAAGTTGAGAGTGTGCACCAAGTCTATGTGTCCACTAGTGTTCTGGGTAGTGAGACTGTATGACCCACATTGCATCAATCAAAATACCACAGAGTAATTATCAACCACTTTACTTTTGTTGGTCAACCTGAGATGTCATCACGGCAGTTGCACAAGTTACCACATTGCTTATATACTACTAACTCTCACTTTTGGAACAGGAGACTTAAGTCTGGTCATCTACGGACAATGACTTTCCAGAACGGTTGCAAGGTTTTCCCACTATGTACTAAGTACGATTCTCAACCTGCAACCCCAAACCACATTATTGATTGTATTGACTCATCCATTGATGAGCTCTACTCATTCCCAGCAGACACCATCAAAAGTCTCAAGCTCTACAAACTTGATACCCTTATTTGATGGAGTGGAGATAAGAAAGAAGAGAACAGGAGATCTGTCCCTGTGGTTACATTACCAGCTTCTGTGGAATATTATACTGGAGCAACCTGGTACTTTCAGTGCTCACTCAATAAAGGTTTAACACAGAATTATACACACACACAAAGCTTTATTAAGACCACAGGTCTTATACAGATTCACCACAGGAAGAAAGGAATCGTAGATGGAGCTCCTATACTCCAGGTCCGACGCAAGTCCAATGGCCACATGTTCCTTTTTGCATACGTCATGGTTAGCGAATCACTGAACAGGCTAGTGTGACACAGAATTATACAAGAGATCTCTGCACACAGTTCTGGAACAAGGAGAGACAAGGTATCGCTCTAGGTGATAACTCTCTGAATCATCACATCCTCATCATCTCTGAATCAGCTCCACTAGACCACAGAGGTTGTTGTGGCTCTCTGGAATTATCCACAGGTTGCCCGACCTGTGGTTAAATAACAAAGTAATAACATGTAGCATACTGGAGCAGCTTGTATAGTCATATTGCCTGCCCTTTGATCTCAACACTCTCTCTACATTTGGAAATTCACCTCTCACACACATTGTCTTTTGACATATTTCCTCACAAATTTCTCTCTTCAGTTGGATAGCTTTCTGTTGCAATTGTCTTTGTAAATTCACTGTTGTATCCACACTGAATGTGAAACTGCTGCAGCACTTGTCAATGCTGAAATCTAATACTGACTTGTTAACATCAATGTCTACCTCCATTGAAATACCATGGCCCAAAAACAGAGATATGTCTGGTCTCTCCTAGAAGTGGCCTCTTATTGGAGGTTGGATTATATCAAGACATTTTTTGATGTTACAAAATATCTAGGTTACTCAGGGAAGTTATCAGGGACTGTACCAACATCTAAAGAAAATAATTAGGTAATGTGATAATATATAATAGAACCTGTCTTGGAAGTTTCTATTTGGTTCTAAGCAAAAATACGCTCAAAAGACAGGTTGAATCCTAAGATAGGTTGGATAAAAATTGTTACAATAAATCGAAGATTCTTTCTTAAGGGGTCGATGAATGGATGGTCTAAACTCTTGGTTTTCGATCGCTATGACCCGGGTTCGATTCCTGCATTGGGCACTTTTTTTGTTAAAAAAAAAATGCTCCAATGGCCCCCGATTCTTGCAAAAGTCCAACCCCACCAGCGAGTGCAAGTAACCAAACGGGGCTCTGGTACATTTGTAAGGGCAAAGTCGAACTGCTTTTCACATCTGTAGACATGTGGTGCATTACAGTAAAGCAGTCGCCTTCTTCTACCCACCATGATTATCATGGTCTGTACCACATGTACTAGGGATAAGCAAAAAAAAAAAAAATCTTTCTTATACAAATTCAAGGATTTTCTTAATATAGGATATTCAACACATATAGCCTTTACTGGGCTTAAAAATTTAGATGTGAATTCATTAGACAAGGTTGGATGTCTCAGAAAACTGATTTTATGAAAAAATAAATGGTTCCCACTAAAATAATACTCCTAAGACAGGAAAGCTTTCAAGACAAGTGAATCAGAAGACAACTTTTACTGTATTTAGCCACAGGTATTAATCTTGGATAGAAAACTTTATTTGATTTTGAGGTTCTTTAATCCCATCTTGATGGCTAGCTGGTGTTTCAAGAAACCTGGTTCACTGAGGTACAGCCTGTACTGAACTATGATGTGAAGGTCTAATATATAGAGCACATTTAGTCGGCTTGATTTATCAGGAACATGGAGTTGGCTTCATCTTTATTCATCAGGAAGATGGAGTTGGATTTATCTTTATTCATCAGGAACATGGAGTTGGATTTATCTTTATTTATCAGGAAGATGATTTGGAGACATTTCAATTCATCCTAGATAAACACAAGGTAATAAGACCAAATCCAAATAAATAAATAGTGTGTGACGTTTCAGTAACAGCGTTGTTACCATCTTTAGACAAAAGTACTGAATGAAACGTCACACACTATTTATTTATTTTGATTTGGTCTTATTACCTTGTGTTTATAATCTATAATCCAAATTGTGCCTTATCAATCCTAGATAAATATCTTTTCTAACATTGAGGTGCATCATCAAGAGTTTCTGTTGGTATTATTCAGCTACAGTAGAACCTCAATTAGAGGACACTTGGGCTAGAAGACACCTCTGATAAGGATGGTTTTTCATTTGCAAAATTACCATTTTTTCTAAAACAAGGTAATAAGACCAAATCCAAATAAATAAATAGTGTGTGACGTTTCGGTAACAGCGTTGTTACCATCTTCAGACAAAAGTACTGAATGAGAAATTTTACCACAGCATGTTTTAAATAGCTACGGATAACTGAAACATGCTGTGGTAAAATTTCTCATTCAAAACTTTTGTCTGAAGATGGTAACAACGCTGTTACTGAAACGTCACACACTATTTATTTATTTGGATTTGGTCTTATTACCTTGTTTTATAATCTATAATCCAAATTGTGCCTTATCTACCATTTTTTCTCTTTAGTAACTCTCCGGTAAGGGGACATCTCTCCCTAAAAGACAATTTGGCTCTGCAACTAGGTGTTGGCTTTTACAGAGAGGTTCTATTGTATTCTATTTTGATAATGAAAAGAGTTTAGGCAAGAGATAAGGTGTTAACATACACACTCTTTTGGGTGTATTAATTTAAGTAAAATATATACCTCTAGAGTTTTATAAATAGTATTATTTGTGAATACACTTATCCCCCGATTTACACGGTACTTGTTTTTTTACACGTTTTCGCTTTTACACGGTTTCCTAATAAGTTTTTTTTTTTTTAATCGCACTATACTAAATGCTACTGTGATTGAACACATGCACTGTGTACACATCTCACGAGGAATCCCAAGCTTATGTGCTGACTACATATTTTAACCTGTCAATGCATTTTATTTTTATTTCTGTGTACACCTATCCCCCGATTTACACGTTTTTCTCAGGAACGTATCTACCGTGTAAATCGGGGGATAGGTGTACTTTATTTTTAAATCTCAGATTTCTACAATCTATATTT